>CM059017.1:11229087-12429087 GCA_030272315.1 Paspalum vaginatum | reverse complement strand
TGCAGCCTGCAAGAGGTTACACGGCAGCGAGTCCACCCCATGGAAGCTCGTGCTCTTCCACCCTGTCAAGATCACCGGAGAAGAATTGTTCGCCGGATTTCACGATAAGAACGTCATTGGCAGAGGGGCGTTTGGAAAAGTTTACCTGATTGTGCTCCAAGACGGGCAGAGCGTTGCAGTGAAGAGGCTGGTGAATTCAAGCAAGCTGACATTCAGAGCAGTGAAGAACGAGATGAAGGTGATGGCAAGGATCCGGCACAAGCACATCGCCAAGATGCTGGGATTCTGTTATTCAGAGGGGGAGGTCAGCATCTTATACGACTACTTGCAGAGGGGAAGCTTGCAGGATCTGATCTGCGCGCCGAAATTCACGATCGGGTGGAAGGAACGGGTGAGGATCGCGCTGGGAATAGCTCAAGGGCTGGCACACCTTCACCATGATCATACTCCTCAAGTGCTGCATAGAGACCTCAAGTCGAGCAATGTGCTACTTGGTGACGAATTTGAGCCCAGGGTTACAGGATTTGGTATCGATCGTGTCGTTGGGGAGATGGCATACCAGTCTTCGATGGCCTCGGACCTGAACTGCAAGTGCTATGTTGCACCAGGTAAGCGTTCTTGCAGTTCAATTGATGATCTCAGATTGCGAATTCAGATATCAGAAGCATTTCTGTTTCAAAAAGGATAGCAGAAGTATTTGGCATTTTGGCGCATTAGGCATAATCTGCTACTCCTATGTGTTTTTAGCTAAGCTTTTTTTCTAAACTTTGACTGAATCAGTGGGAAAGAGAACTGGCGGTTACAGATTTCACTGAAGTTTTCTTTAAAAAAAAAAGATTTCACTGAAGTTGTTCTTCTCTTGTTTCTGGAACCAGAGCAAGGCTGCACCAAGAAACCAACGCACCTCATGGACGTCTACAGCTTCGGGGTCATCCTCCTGGAGCTGGTCACCGGAAAGCCAGCAGAGCAGCCGGCGTCTGACGACTCTATCGACATAGTCAGGTGGGTGCGGCGGCGCGTCAACGTGACCGACGGAGCGTCGCAGATACTTGACCCCAGCATCTCCAGCGCGGCGAAGCAGGGGATGCAGGTTGCCCTGGAGCTCGCTCTGCGCTGCACGTCGGTGATGCACGACCAGAGACCGGCCATGGATGAGGTCGTCCGGTCACTCCAGTCACTGTGCTTCGGCGCTCATGCAGAGACGCCGCAGCCCACTGAAATCGTTCTGGAGCCTTGAATGGCCCTGGCACCTCAATAGTTTACTGCATAGCCCTTAATTCTTGTACATAGTATGTCACTAGGGAGGGCGTGTGTGCGCGGACACAGAGTAAAGAGAAATAAAGAATCTGTGCGATCTCAAAGCTATTATGCAACCAGGAACAGGTGTAGATCGAAAAGAAAAGCAGGCACAAGAATTTGTAGTACAGTACAACATAGTGACATTTACAACCAAACAAATATTACATAATCCATTGAATTGTTTCGACAACGGTAGGGGGGGAGTGTGGGCAGACGCGAAAACAGAACAAAGAGAAATAAACAAAGCGAACTCAGAGCTTATTCTGCAACCAAACGGCAGGCACCACATAATCTGGCAACACAATTCAGAACATTAACAATACCCAAAGTTACGCAATCCATTGGATTGTTTCAAAACAACATAATGAGAATTAAGCAAACAAAGATGAGAAAGTATTGTTACATTGCATGAACATACAAACATTATAGAGGCTACATAAGAATGCAAGCAAATGAACTGAACATTATTTCAGGAAAGAAGAATTAAGATGTACTATCGGTTACACATGAAGCAATTCCTCAGCACTTCTCTACAAGATTTTGCTTCACTCTCAAGACCGCAAGCGGTTCGGCAAAGCCTGGCTATGAACTCAACTTCCACCAAGAAGCTTGGTGGTGCTCACTATGTCGCCAAGTAATTTGGCGACTCATCACTCTTCGCTGTCTAGTGCAAGATCTGCCCGAGCTCGTGCTCGGGTCTGATAAACTTTTCTTCCTCCACTGCCGCCGCCGCCGCCGCCACTGCTGCTGCTGCTGTTGTCGCTCACTACATCGCTCAAGAAGAACCAGCAGATTGTGCTGTGTTGATTTCCAGGTAAAAAGCCAACCTGAGGAGACCGGCATGGTGTTGACCTCCCAGATTCCATGTCGAAGACCATTCCCTGGTCCCTGCCACGCCCACCGATCCAGTACACACAGTTGCCCCTCAGTCCAGGAACGCCCTCTGCATACATCGACACCGCATTGTTCCTTCCGACAAAGAGCGAGTAACCTCCCAAGTCCTTCACCACATCCCAGCAAGGCTGACGCCGTGGATAGTACCTCAGAACCAGTATCTCATTTTCCGCCACACGGCGCTGACCCCCTCCAGGCAACTGCAAAGTGACAGTGCAGCTCGCATTCCTCCAGACTTGGTACAAACTGCCCTCACAGAAGACCAAGTTCTTTGCACTAGTGAACGCTGACACGGTGTCATAAGGCGGAGCAAAGACAGTGGCAGGGTTAAACGGGAGGTTGGCCTCAGACAACAGGGGTTCAACAGTGGCCGGCGCATTTAGGTGCGGCCCTTGGGATTCAGGTGGAACTCTCTTATATGGCATGAGCGTCTCTGCACAGAATGTTACCCTCAATGGAATAGTAGGATCCTGATCCCTCGCTCGGACCAGGTCATAGCGCATCATGCGCATCATGCGGAAGTTGCGCTGCTGTTGCCATCCCAGCGGGCGCAAATTAATCGGTTGGAGCACAGAAAATTCTGGCTCCGAGGGCCCCGCTTCGTCGGCGTTGGCAGGTTTCCGGCGGCGGCGCTCGGGGAGGCGGAGCACATGCACGTCCCCGCACTTGGTGAGGCAGTAGACCTTACCTTTGTCGGCGTAGACGACATCGGTGAGCTGGTCTCCGCTGTTGAGGCGGACGGGGTCCATGACGGCCCACCTCTTGGCCCCAGCGGTGACGTAGGCGATCCTGTCGATGTCGCAGATGGCCGCGGCGGCGAAGTCGTCCTTGGCGGGGCTCGGGGTGAAGACGACCTTGGATACCCAGCGGCTCTCGTAGATCAACGGTGGGAGGAGGATCTCGACGGCGGCGATGGGGTTGAGGAGCACGAAGACCGTCTGGCCGTTGAAGGTCACGACGGAGAGCGCGAGCCATCCGTTGCTGGAGCCGACGCAGCGGCTCCCGGAGACGATGGTGGTGAGCTCGAATGACCTGCGCGTGGGGAGGGAGGCGGCGTAGGGGCACCAGCGCGCGTCGTCGGCGACGACGAGGAGCGCGGGCGAGGGGGGCACCAGCGCGCAGCGCCACGCCGTGCAGGCGCCCCGCGCGCTGGCGTACCACTTGAGGTCGAGGCGGTCGCCGATGCGGCAGAGGAGATCGGGCGGCAGGTCCGCCCAGCGCCGGAACGGCGGCATGGCGACGGGCGGATCGGGGGCCCTAGGGTTTGGGGAGGGTGGATGCAGGGCATTCCCCTGGTGGGGAATTTTATGATCCATTGTTCGGACAGGGGAGATTTTACGAACGAGCCCTCTCGGTCACGAAGCCGTTGCGAAACGGTCCTACACTGGCCCATCGGACCAGGGCCGATGCCGGCGCGTTCGGCCTGGACTGTTTGTTTGCCCGAGCCGCCGCGCGGGTGTTTGCAATGCCGTTCGATCCCATCTGATGGCCCTCGGCACTTGTTCCAGGTTTGTCAGCGGCGGGTAGGGGTGTCTATCTCGTTCGCTGCACCTTGTCGTGGCCGTAAAAGCAACTGCACCGGCTGCGGAAACAGTAAAAACAAATATTCTAACCGTGGAAAATAACAGCATTAGCTGCAGCCGCAGCTATAAACAGCCAATCGAACAGGTGTTGACGTCACTTAAGCACGGCAAACCTTATACTCCAAACGACAGTATCGTGTGTAGCTTTTTTCCGAAATGAGTACCGTGGGTTTTGTCAATCCAAGGAACGAACTAAAAGTAATCTAATTAACAATAGTTTGAGATAAACTTAAAGGGACGAAAGGTGTATAGTTAACTCTAAACCAATCCTTAATCTAAACCAATCCTTAACCTATATTAGATATGTTAATATATAAGATAGACGATTAGAACATCATTAGAGAACTAATTAAAGAGTATTGACTAGCTTCTAATTAGGCTCTAAATGGATCCAAAGCATATGCGATAACGGGCATCACATCTAAGATAAAACAGCGAGATAACTAGTAGCTTAAGGCAAACAAGCATGTTCGAGCATATTCATCATAACATAATTAAATCATGATCAACCAATCTAATCCCTTAAATCGAGTTTAACCTTTTTCCGGACTCTACTGTCACCAGTAACCAGTTAATCGACGAGAAACTCTCAACAGGCATACATAATTAAAGAACGCGCTTTTAATTACTTCACATAGTCTAATAACATAATTAAGGCAACTAGAACTTCTAATCACCATGATCACAAGAACTAGAAACATAACTAGATTAGAGATCAAGAACGCTAGATAAATAACACCCTTAATGACATGATCTAATCAACAAGCATCTAGATCTAAATCTAATTAGAACTAGAACAAACATAATTAGAACAAAAACTTGATAATTAGAAAAAACAAAGTTTCATTAATTAACTGTATCGACATTACATCCATGATCATACCTTCCCTTAATGATACAATTAGGCATCCAAAGCTTGGTAATTAGAGCACCGTGCAAGGCCTCTAATCACCTCCAGGAACTAAAAGAACTCTAATCTTAGACTAGAAACTCGACCATCTGCTCTCTCTAGTTGTTGTCCCTCTTTCCGCCGACTTCACGCCTTGATAATGAATTGGATGCCTCGACTCGGGACCTAGACTCGCTATTTATATCTTGAGGATGACGTGGGTAAAAAGGCAAGTCGAACTGACGTTCGAAGAGGTGGGGTCAGCCGACCAGGAGGGTCAGGGTCGGCCGACCCGGACTCTTCCTGCATCTTCTCCTTTCCATCTTTCGCGGGGTAGTTACTTAATGCTTAAGTAATATTTGTGCGGGGCCTTCGGGACTTTTATGCTTCTGGAATCTTCGTAATGGACCGAGCTTCGATGAATTCTTCTGGCCTTTGTCATATTCATCATCTTTAATGAATAAATATCTTTATTTTCTTATAGCTCTTTGATATTTCATTGAATCTTCTGATTATGGAGCCTTGATCTACACAGAGGGGCTATGAGTATACCAAGTCTTCCTTGTTCTTCATCTTCATTTTCAATCCATGTCATCTAGCGGTGTTTTCTTACTCGAAGTGGATCATGGTGAATTTCGCGAAAAATTGGTCTAAAACCTGTAAAAATCACATGTAGCATATTTCCAAGACAATATTGCAAAATCCACAATTATTTGTGATAAATATTAGTGAAAGATATAGTTGACGCATAAAATCAATGATAAATCATATAAAATGATGCATAAATTTCGTACATAAGCCGCGTTAACAACAGGCTGTAAGTGATGCTGTACACGTGTACACTGTTGTAGTTATTGTAACAGACGCAGTGAAGTTTGAAACTGACAATGATAATAGATGATCTGTTGCACACAATCTAAGATGAGATCTAACAACATGTACATCCATTTTGCACATATTGACATATTGTTTCTCGTAAGCTCTCACGATATGTACATATACGATCTGTTGGACACGCTCTCACGATATGTAAATGCATGATCTGTTGGATTGTCTAGTCGATTGTCTAAAATAGGCTTTGTTATAACAGGCGTCAAACGCTCCATCTAGTTGGATAAAAAATAAAAATAATGCTCACTGAAACTTGAAGCCATATTGCTGGCAGCAAATCATCCTAGCCTTCCACGATGAAATCTCGATTACGATGATAACTAAGGACACTATCTCAAAGCTGCACGGCATAGGGGGATAAACCCACAGTACATCTCAAAATAATTCATAAAGACATGAAAATGGATGGAACATAAATAAACCAAACTAATGCAAAATGCAACATCTTGAATTGATTCATAAAACGGAAAAAATATAAAAATATCATATTGAAATAATTCATGAAACATAAAGAAAAACAGTACCACACACACACAAACAAAGCCGTTGCAGTATTAAAACATCTCAAAGAAATCTAATCATTGCAACATCAACGCAATTATTTCATTATTGCAACATCATTAATTTCCAGCAACAACATACGAAACATCCTAAGTTCATAGCGAGAAGAGAGAAAAATAGATGGCGGTGTGTTATTGTTGTTGCTTGTTGGGCCTATGCTCTTGACATCGTGCATGGTGAGTCTACCAAATTCAGATGCAACCATGGATGGTTCGCATGATCGCATCTACTACTATCGCTGGTGCTCTCCTCTCCTCCATGGCTACAGTCGTAGCGTAGGGAGGAGGGAAGCGGTTCTGCTGCAGTACTACAACGGGACTCGCTCCCACTACCGTGTGGGCCTCACGCTAGTTGGGTCCACTTGGTAGGGAGACCGGCTGCAATACTGCAGCCAAGACTCATCTAGGCTCCAGGGTGAGGAAGGAAGGTGACCGTGGCTAGTGGAGTTTGTTGGAGATTTGAGGTTGTGGTCACGAGGGCTTCTAGAGAAAAAACTCTACACGGGAACGGTGAGGCAAATATATTTTTACATATATGAAGCATTGAGCTTAATTTTGAGTGAATAAGAATTTTATGTTTTATGCGGCGTGTTTTCTCCTCTCCTTAGCCCTACGCATCAAGACTTGTGTCGTGTTGCGGGGCATGCTTCTGATAGGATTAGTTGTTTGAGCCATAATGTTTCCATTGTTATAAACTCACAAATACCTCATTATCTCATATTTCTCGTGAAACCCATGAAGAAATATAATATATTTATATTGGGTGCATTAGCATTGTTTCATGACACCAAACAATCCTCTTCCGCGGCTCCCTCTGTCGACCATGTTTAGAGTGCCACACCGGAGTTATTCTATCCTCTTCTTTGCTATCTGAATGCAAAGTGGATGTGATGTCCTAGGCATCTCCAGAGCATTAGCATATGCATCCTTTGTTAATTACCTCTCATAAGCATCATCTCATCGCTTGATAGTGTGCTTTTGACTCATATGAACAAGCATGATGGAAATAGCTAAGTGATGCACTCCGTTTTTGCATGAATGACACTAGTAATTTGGGTATGGCCCTAGTTGTGTTAAGATTTAGGTGAAACCTTTTATACCAAACTTGTGGGTCATGTTGTGATGAAAAACTTTGTTAATTGGAGCTTAGATGTAAAATGGACATAGCTTAGGGTAAAAGGCCTTTTTCTCTCAGCCAAGAAACACACTCAAAATCTAAATTTCATAGAAATATCACTTTTTCTATAATTTACAATCATTTTCATGCAAAGCCCCAATTTAGGAAGTTGTAGATCTTGGAATTTGGATCAAAGTTGGTATAAAACACTCCCTGAGTTTTTGGCCACAAAAAGGACTTTGAAATTTTTCTTTAAAAAGGCTGGGTAGGCTTCTACATACCTCAAAATAGCAATTTTCAGAGCCTTACCAAAAACAGAAAAATGGGGGTTTTCCTTATTGGGACCCCGGGCCACTGACGGGCGGGCCCAGGGATCCGCGGGCGCGCGCGCTGCCGAGCCAGCGGCCGCCACGGCCAGCTCGGCCATGCCACGGATCGCCCCCCTGCCGCGCTCGCCGTTAAAGCGGAGGCCACCCTCTCCGCCCATTCTTTTCGCGCGTCCCCGCCTCGCTCGCTCGCTCGCTCGCTCTCGCCGTTCCGCTCAGCCGCCATTGCCAGACCTTGAAGGAGCTCGCTCCGAGCCGCCTCCGCCCATCCCCGTGGCCGTCCATCACCACGCCGAGCTTCGCCATCCTCCCCTCCACCGGAATCCCTAGCTCTAGGCCGCCGGTTCCACCCCGCCGCCCCGCATTTCGTCGCCGAAGGGTCCACCTTCCCGAGCTCCGTCGCCGGCCATCTCCGCTCACTCCCCGGCGAACCCAAGCACGGGGTGAGATTCGCCGCGCTCCGCTCTCTCTCCCTGACCCCCACCGGCGAGCCTCCGCGCCCCGCGTGGCCGGAATCGCTGCGCGCCACTGGAGCCCCTCCTCCTGTCGCGAGGAAGGAAGACGACGGGAGGAGGAAGACGGACTTTTGCACTTTTGCACTCCTATTTTAACGGTTTTACGTTTCCATACAGAGCACTGTACACTGTGTCTTGTAGATCTTGCATGTTAGCCCTCAGAAGCTACGGATAATCATGTATAGGTCCTGGATCTGTGGATTTTCGATTTAAAATGCATTTAAAACTGCTGAAACTTTGAAAAATCGTAGAAAAGTAAATAAAAATCCAAAAATAGCAAACTAAGTTGCATTTTGACCTTTGATATCAGATCTATCTGTTGGTTATGATGGTTGAGTAGGAAAAGACAGTTTTGCCCCTGTTATTGTGCATGTTTGATAAATCAATATAATTAGGAAATGTGGACTAAATGGTCTCCAAAAATTGCCAAACTTGGACAGCAGTGTTGTTAGGGTATATAGGCTCACTGTGATTTTTGGTAGCTCAAGTGTTCACTTTTTAATTACTGTTTTGCCATTGCATGTGATTTTAGCATAAAAATAAATGAGGAAATGATAACCATATAAAGATTATGCTCTAAATGGTTTTACACATTTTATTTGTGCTCCCTGTGGTATGGATAGCTCACTGTTGAAATGGGGTACTGTGCATGTCAAGTATGGTTAGTGTTTTGAAATTAATAAGTCCATGCATGTTTAAATTAATAAATAGGAAATGTGGTTTAAATGAGGGTCAAAAATTCTGAAAATTGGGCAGAAGCTTTGCTAGCATACCTAAGCTTAGTATAAAATTTGATAGCCCAAATGCTTACTGTTTATTTACTGTTTTACCTTTGCCTAGTAATTAAGCATATAATTAGCAAAGGAAAAGAGTTCTAGATAAAAATAAGCTATAGGGGGCTTTGTGGTATTTATTTGGGTTATAGATGATGTAAGTAGCTCATCGCTGAAAACGTGAGGCCATGCATGTAAGGTTTGACCCTATTTTGAAAATGGTAGACATAATGCTTATTTAAGAAAATAATAGAAAATGTGAGACTAGTATATTAATAAATGCCACCATGAATCATATTTGGAAACTTAGGAGTATGTAGACCTTAGCCACTAAGTTGGAATGCAATGTAGGTCTTCGCTACTGTTTTAGAAATGCGTGATAGAAATGTTAAGCTAGCTAGGTGGAAAAGAGTTGTTTAAGTGAGTTCGGCCATTTCGCATGAATCGGTGCTACCCCGTCACACACCCCCACGTTGTTATGTGTGACAAGCAAGTTATCATAGGTAATGGCTTGTACGATTTCTTAACGCTAAACAAGTTTCATCACGAAAATGCATAATTTTATTCCATCAATCATGACTTCTTGCATTGCACTCGCATCATGAAGCAAGCATTGCACTAATACATGCTCAAATTGCACTATGTCATGCATATAGATCCCGCGAGCGAAGGACAACCGCCGGACCAACCAATCGTAGAGGAGCCAGAGGAGGAGCTGCACCAAGAGCCGGAGGACCAACAGTAGGGGCCTGACTTCGCTCAGGAGGCAGCTACTGACCCTAGTGAGGAAGGTAGGCAGGACCATACTTAACCCAGCAAACAAATTATACTTGATGATTACGCATATGCATTAGGAGTTGCCTGAAACCAGTTGCATTAGACTCCCTGGCCGCCCTGGCCCTAGCACCTATACATAGAGTTCGTAGGACGAGTATGCCTAGAAATTGCTAGGTACGGGTAGACATGAGTGTGTGGACTCGTCGCGTAGGTGCTTTCAAAGTTACAATAGTTTACTATTTCATCAATTAACACTGTTGCTCATGATTTAATTGGAGGCCGGGCGGAGATTTATTTCGGTATTTACTTTTCGTAATGTTGCACTATGGACTTCGCCCGAGTCACATAATGCCCGTCCGCTGTTCGCCTATTGGTCGGCATAACATTGCTAGAGTGCTTATCCGGAGAATGGGACCGGTAAAGTCTTTTCTGGGCTCGTCCGAAGCTCAGAGACACGTTCCTACCAGCTGGTTGAGAGGAAAGTGGCCCGGGGGAGCTTGGTACTCATGGCGGGGAGACCGAGATGTCGGCAGGCTCGTCATGGGGGCACAACCCGGGGGCTAGGCGAGAGTGAATCGAACTTGGGACGAGACAGGTTAAGATTGGGACTATACGTGGGAACGCGATGGCTAGTAAGCATATACTCCTGGCATGATAGTTATTCCCGGGAATTAAAAATCGATTTGAATCGCTGATACCCACCAGGTGTGGGAATGCCAATACCTTTGACGTTCAACGTAGTAACTACTTAAACACTCTGGATTTAATACTCATGATTTTTGGAATACCACATGTTTGAATTGAACTGTTTACCTTACTGCAATTTACTATTACGTTAGTGGTTATACAAATAATAAAAACTTGTTACTTATGTTACACGTGATATTGTTTAAACCCAAAGGCTAAGGATCCACTTGCTAGTAAGCCGCTTCGCGTCAGCCGTAAGCCAGATCCATTAAGACCTACTGAGTAATTAGTACTCAGGGTTTGCTCCCATATTTTGAGCGCAGGTATGGAGTTCATGGTTTGCACTTGTGTTGGAGGTGGCGCATCTCACTTAGGATGAAACGGCATGAGTGGCACAAGGGCAACATCGGTGGGCTCGATGTTGTTACTTGTAATGCAAATTTTTTGTGATATCATGGTGACCTCTGAACTTAACATTCCGCTGCGAGAAACTTTCGAACCTGCTACTTTATAACTCTATGTTGGACTTGTACTTTATTCGAAACCGGTTTGTAACTAAGTCTATTATTATGCTATTCAACTGCATGTGATGATGTATCTGTTGTGGCTCCATCGTGGGTCTGATGTGTATGATGTCGGTTCCTCTGGGAAATGGTAATATCGGGGGTCAAATGACTCTCGACGGACGACCGGGTTTAGTTTGGCCTAATCACATTGCGAGCCAGAGGTGGCCGGTGTGCTTAGTCCGGATTAAATCGGCGGTTCCGCCACAGTGGAGGAGCTTTTTCAACCTTGCTACTACACCCATCTACACTGTAATATCTAACGCACTCTGATTTTTCTACTCATCTTCTCTGTAATTTTTATATTATAGAAAAAATAAACAAAGTGAATACATAATACAGAGGACTTATATCTAGAGAATAAGAAATATAGGGGTGAATATTTTAGAGCCCGTAAACATTCATTTAAGGATAAGATCCAGACGGTGTGAATGTGTATGGCTACATCCCAATTTAACACATTAGCCCACTGACATCCTCACATCTTAAGTGGGATATCGCATTCCACTTTTTCAGAATTAATCCTTTCTGAATCAACCAAATACTATCAAAACCAAGATGAAATGGCTCTATCTTGATTCATCCTCCTAACAAAACAGATCAATAGATCATAATAAACCTTTGTCAATGAGATCATATTAGTAAAATTTGTAGCCTCTCGCGACTTGGGTTCAGTGTTCGAATCCCATCTATACTCAGCGTATCACTCCTATGGCGATTAGCGATGATTGGACACTTATTGCCTATGATAAACACAGTTATTGCGGTTTATAAACTATGTGATAAGAAATCGATGGATTTCCCTTTGAAATCTGGCTAGGTATATGGCTTGCCACTGCCGCTCCACCTCCATAATAATTGTATCACATGATTAATGCCGGCAGTATACAAACCTGTTTGGGGTTACAGAGTTAGTAGAAGCTTACTGATTACTGTCCATGCCTACCTAGTCATGCCTTTCCGAGCTATAGTTAGATATACTTGATCCCGGAGGGAGTACGGTCATCTCCAGCAGCAACATATCTATCCCATTGCCCATATTTCAAATTACACACTATATGCATTGTTAGAATAATGTTTTGCACATATGTTTACATATTTTATTAGAGATTGCTTTAAGATTGTGGCCATCTCTAGTAACATACTCATCCCACTACTTAAATTTAAAACTCTGCTATGTGAACAGTGACATGACAATATTTTACACATTTATTTTCTACCGTTAGAGTTGGCCTGATCAATTCAAAATAGATCTTAGATGTACACCTAGGAAAGTGCTAGCAATAGCTAGTGACTTTAGTTTATCTTTGACATTTGGTGATATTCGTGGTTCATGCAGTAGTGTAGCTCTACCCATTTTCTCCGTTGTTTCTGTTTTCAGGATCAATGCCGCCTACGCGCTATTTGGGGATAAAGATGATCAAGGGGATCATATGCCTTGTCAGGGCATACTACCTATCACACCGCTCATTTATACTCCAGTAGTCAGTGTCTATTTTATACTCTCCACAACCATATACACGCTCGCTCCGTTGAAAACGGTTTCAGGGTTTTGACTTAACTTCAATCATGATCCTAAAAAGACATCCTTTATTAGGTTGTTCACAATTGTTCTCCTCTCTGTCATCTTTTCTATCTACGCTATAAAAAGCGACTTCTTGTAATACTTTTGTTCACCCATAAAAAACCTCTATACGCCTCACATTGGCCCTACTATCTAGGTCGAAAAGGATTCAAAATTGTTGCAAATGGCCTAAAACTGGTGGAAGAAAACTGTTTTCATCAATCCTTTATTTTCTCACCTAGTTTTATACCCATACCTATTAGGTACTTTCCTTGTCTTAGAATTAATGGGGAAAAAAAGGATGTGAATCAATCTCCCTTTTCATTTTTCCATCCTTCCTTGATTGCTATACTGGTCATCTTCCTTTTCCACGACTTTCTCTGCTCTTCGCGCGGTCCGCGTAGACCAGTCACATATACAGACCGAGACACATGGTTTTAATTTGAGATTCTCCTATAAAGATTCCCTGCTTTATATTTCATTTCTATGCAAACATATCTGTACCCTACCCTTATCTCTGTAATGATGTATTTGTATCGGTTTTTGTTTACGTATGTGGTTATCGTAATTTTAGTTGTCTTATACATGTTTAATCTTTGCTCAATCCATTGTGTAAAAAACAAAAATAAGTATAGGATAACTTAAATGATTATAGCAGCCTACGGCTCATTAGGAACCTAAAAATATCACAAGAATTACATAGAAATTTCACAGAAAAAACACACGGTAACAAGGATTTTTCCATGTTAACATACCCTTATTATGTAATCTTTGTTGGCAATTTACCGTAGTTCATTTATGTCTAAGCTTGCTTATATAAGTTGCAAGAGAAACAAACATAGCCTTAATTTTAAGAATTTTTTATACCAATACCATAGTTTTCTAATTAAATAAATTAAATAAATTACTTATGAATTTTGGAGAAAACGATTTTTATTTTTAAAAATTAGAAACATTTTAAAATCATTTGAGAGAATAGATGTACCTTCTCCGTATTAAAATATAAGTCATGGCTAGTTTTTTTTTCAAAACTTCAATCAATTATGTTATTTAAAATTTATAGTACCTAGATTTATATTTAAATCTGAAAAAAGTATATATGTTCAATATTTAGATATCAAATATACAGTACGTAGTTAAAATCGTACCAGTGCGCCAGCTCCACTAAAAAAACCGATGCCAATTATTGATACGCTTTCAGAAAAAGGAGATTCGATTTGGCAAAAAAGAGGAATTAGACCCATTAAAGCGCACGTGATGCATGTGCAAGCCCCCAAACGCTTAAATGCCAGCGATTCAAATCGAAACGAACTGGGCCCGCGACCGGCCTGTGCCTGGAAAATTCTGATTTCGGGTTTCAAAATTTCAGCATCCCGCCCAGCTCCCCGTTTCGATTCGGCTTTCCTCCCTTTTGAATTTAGAGCCCCCCACCGCCACGCCCTGAGCCACCCACAACCCTAGAGATTTGCCCCAAGTTTTATCACTGGATTGGAAGTGCTAGCTGCATCGGGGGCTCCAGGCGCCTAGAGGGGACTCCAGAGGGAGCGAATCGTGAGGAATTTGTTGGGTTTCAGCCCTCTTTCCCACCAATTTCTTGGTGTTTTGATGCGATTCAGGGCTCTGTGTTTTGCAGATCTGGTGAAGCGCTAGGATCACCGGTCGGAGCAGGAGCAGGAGCAGGAGCAGGAGCAGGAGCAGGATTTGGACCAGGCAAGTGAGGAATGCGAGAAATTTCGGGAGTTGCTGCCTTGCTGGCCGACCCATTCCTAGATCTTTTTTGATGCGTTCATTGCTACTCCGCTCACCAATCTGTGTCTCCTCCGCTGCGTGCTTTCTGCAGAACCCCGAGATGCCTGAGTCCAGGGACGGCAGTGGGAAGGCCCCCGCCGACCTCTCCGGCGGGGTTGGCGGCGGAGGCTTCTTCATTCGGAGGGTGGCCTCGCCGGGAGCCCTTGCGGCGAGGCGCTCCTGGAAGCCTCTGGCGCGGCGGTATATATCGCCCTCAAGGAACAAGGAGAACCTGCCGCCGGTTTGGGCATTGCGAGCCACGCCGACGAAGAGGAGGAGCCCGCTTCCTGAATGGTATCCCAGGACACCGTTACGTGATATCACGGCAATTGCAAAGGTAATGGACAGTATAGCACCGCCACTCCTTGAGCAATCTGTTGACGGAAGACATAACTGTAGCACCTTGTGATTGTTGTTGACATGACATGCTGTCATGCTGATTCTAGTTCCTTGTCCAAAAAAAAAAAATGCTGATTCTAGTTGGAGTACAATTTGCTGCCGAAGTGGTCTCTGTGATTTCATCAGAATCAGAAAGTTACCCAATGGCCTTAGTTGACTGCAGTGATGTGCCTTTTACTAGCTAGTTTTGCAAGGACCTTTTACTTAAATACCACTGCTGAAAAAAAAGTGGCATTCTTTATTCTGTTAAAGTCATCACTTAAATATTATCAGAGTTATTCCCCTCTTAATTTTACATATCTAGATCCACCACCTACGTTTAGTGCTAGGTACAGTAAAAAGGATGCTAGACCGCTAGTGTATGGTTTTAAATTATTATGCTTGGCTGAACCAGATTTTGGAATTTCAGATGCTGCTGCCATTGCAGAAACATTACTTTCCTTTCATTTTTCTGTACTTTGGTTCAATCACATAGTACTTTTGTTGCAGCAATTGATGAGATAAATTATGAGTGCTCATAAATTATAGGTCTGCAGTTTCTGAGTTTCTGGTGTCCTTATTTGGTGACTTTTAATGACCCCATGAGAATATTTGACTGAACAAGTTAACTAAATTACAGTAACATCCAAAATGAAATACATGCTATACTTGACCATCTTGCACTTCTTATATATTATGGAGCAGAATTGAAGTTCTTCTGAAGTATTATGAACGGCCATTTTTGGGGTGGACTTGTTTACTTTTGAATTTTTTATATTGTGCTTATATCCAGTTATCCACCATGTTATTCTATTTCAAAATCAATGCGCAGTATGCAAATTCAGTTGCTGAACTACTTCACTGATTCTTCTGAAAATATTACTTCGGTACTATGTAGGGTTAACTGATTGAGATAAATGATGATAAATCTGCAGTTTTCCTACTTTCTAGCGTTTTCAATTTTTTGGGTATATTTTGACGAATCCATGAGAATATTTGACACAATGAGTAGGTAAAATGCAGTAACGTTAAAAATAGAGTACATGCATACTTCTTCATCTTGTGCTTTGTATATCATTGCTCTGCCATTTACAATATGTGTGACCCAAATTAAAGTTCTACCTTGTTCCAACTATATTCTGCAATGGCCATTTACTGGTTGGATTGTTTTCCTTTTAATTTTTGCTTGTATTCACCATGTTATTCTATATAAATTTAATGGTTAGTATGTTTATTCGTGGATCTGCATTTTAAGTGCATACATCTTCTGTTTTTATTCATCTGCTATAAACTTGCCTTAGTTTTGTAGATTATATTTTATCTCTGTCATCAAGAAACTTCAGTTATTCACTTGGCCACAATACTGTTTGTTGATATTTGAGTTCATTTTTAACAATTACTTTTTTGAAGGCATCCTAAAGTTTGTCCCCACATCATTAGTTCATTAGAAGAAGCTGAACTACTCATTCAGTGTATGTTTGTTTCCTTGCTAGCTGCCATCATATTCTGACTTGCTTGCATGCAGGCCATTCAGAGAAGCCGTTCAAGGATTGCTGCAGCTCAGCAGCAAAGCCAAAGGGCTGAGCAGTCTCCGCAATCTGTGAATGTGACTACTCCAGCACAAGCAGAGAAAGAAACTCCTCACATCGTTGAAGCTTCCCAGGCTGTCGCATCTGGCTCCGGTTCAACTGAAAGAGATACTGCAAACCCTGCAACTATCTTGGGTGATGACAGCCTGGTGTCTTCTTTGCCAGCAGAAAGCTCACTGAAGACCCCATCCAAACCAATGGATCCTGCTGCTGCTGACGTTGTTGAGAAGAAACTGTCCAGCTCAATAGAGAAGATAGAGAAGTTGGTGAGGAAAAACATGAAGCGAACACCAAAGGCTGCTCAGGCCTCCAGGAGGGCAGCTCAGAGGCGCAATCTCATGTCCATGCGATGAATTGAGCACTGTAGTTTCCGTGGTGGCTGGTGGGGCACAGAGGGGAAGGGGAGATCCACCTCAGGCTTGCCCTCTTCCCTCTTGTCTGCTGCTTTCTTAGCCATTAGCCTAACTGCCAAGTGCCAATGCACCGTCTCTCCTGCTCTTCTTCCAGCATTTCCCCATGGCATGATGCCCAGGAGCATTCCTGGTTCTCTTCTCGAGGACCAAAGAATTTAGGGCTATTGGCTGTCTGCTTGAGGCTCTAGGATTTGCAGCTGCTTGTGTGAGGTGTGATGTGGTTCACGCCACTGTTGTAGATGTATGCCTTTTTTTCTGTGTATCCTAGTGGGCGGTTGAAGAAACAATATCTTGGCTTTTCATTCGTGTGGCAATATTCCCATAACCACTAGTGTACTACGAGTGTTTTCTCTTGTGGCTGTTTCTATGAGCTTTGATTACCTCGGTCAGTAGGTACTACGAGGAATATAGCATAGGATTTAGTACCTACGCAGGACAGAGGTGTTTGATCATGAACTCATCATTTCTTTATATTTTCTATAAGCTTCTAGTGTCAAATGTTTTCTATGACATTGTTCATCAGGCCGGCTTATGGTTCATAACCAAACAAAAAACTAATGGTGGTCAGTTGAGCTCATGTTCTTTTCATTTTCCCTGTTAGGCGGCTCATATTAATTTTCTTGTTTTCCTGCAGTGGATCCTAGGCTGGTAATCCCTCGTGCAACAAACAAAAGCCCTGTGACACAAACGAGGATTGAGGAATACCGATCAAGTTCTCCCCACCCGCTTGCACAGGATATGACTATGGTAACCGTACCAGCCCAGCTCGCTATGATCTAGTCATGTGCCCTTGTGCAGTTGCTTGCAGAATGCAGCCTTCGTTGTTGCATCCTCTTTTTTCCCGAGAAAAACAACTCCAACCATTTATTCGAAGCATCCATATAATTCGAATTCGAACTTCAAGCGATGTGGTGGCGCGCAAGGAGCAGGGTGTGGCGTGTGGTCGTGCTCGCTGCCCGCCCGGTGGCATGAAGCGGCGAAGGTGTGCCAGTACCACCAGGACAGGAAGGGGCCTGACGCACAAAAGCTCAAAGACATCCAGGAAATCTGACGAATTCTCCCCTGGGTGTTCTGCTGTCGTTCATCGTGGACACACTGATCTACACAGTTGCTTACGAGGAAAACATGGCCCTATTCCTGCCTGTATCCTTCATATCTTCCGGGAGACCATCGGACCAAATGATCATTTACTTTCAATTTAATTTTCAATTTCAAGCACAGCCCGTTTTTTCTCATGTGCCATCCCAAATTCCAATTTAAATTACAAAGGAAACATAGCGGAATATTGTTCAGATGACTTGCGCTAGCGTGCTAGATTTAGTAAACTCTGAAGTTAAAGTGGATTCCATTCTGATTCACATGGTAGACCCTAGCTGGTCGCCGTTCAGCACTACAAAGATAATAGTGTCCACGCCTAATGATTTCCTTGCGAAGCAGTAGCAGTAAAAGAAATACAGTAGCATATATTTTAAACCTGTGAGAACCTGCAACCTTTGTTAAAAGCTAGCAAAAACAAATATACTAAACTCAGAGCAATGAGCAAAACGGGAGCAAAAGAAGCACCATGCACGGAACATCGAGAAAGATTGAAAGGACTAGAAACCAAGGGGCCAGCAAGGTTCCATTCCAAAGGCCTGAAGATCACATTGTTTTTCTGAAAAAAAAAAGTTGGTGAAGGAAGCAGTAGACTGTAGACCCTACACTGAGCTGGGATTTGCCCAACACGAGTTAACAAAAGGTAAATGCGGTAAGCCCACGGCACTATTCCATCGCCGCTGGTCAATAGACTTCAATTGCAACGAGGAGAATAAAGCTCCGATGTGAAAAATAAAATAAGATAAAGGGGCTTCTTTGGTTAAAGCAAACCAGGCCCCAAAAGCCTCTCAATTGCTTTTGCTTTCAAGAGAAATAGGCACTTTGCCCTTTGCTCTCTTGGTTCCATCATGTTATTGAGCATGGAGAAAATTGTGATTTTATTTTATTTTTTTCTATGCTATTAGAGAGTAGCAATCACATTTTGGCATATCGCTTCTGTCCCCCAAAATTTCAACATTTGTAGACCTGTTTATATGGCTGCAATTGTTTATGTGTACAAATATATTTGGAGCCAACTCAGCAACCTTCTGAATTTAATTTTGGATGTTAAGCAAGGCAATTAAGTATACTTGAGTTCCAAACCCGACAGTGTTTGTTTCATTGGCAACCTTCAGGAGAACATGATTTTCATAGATGTACCTGGCTATTGAGAATGATATGTCAACTTTCATCCAAATTACCATCAGTCTTCCATCCCCTGAAATTGAAATGAGGTACCTGAATAGGAATTCAGTAAAACAGAAAAGCACCAGCATATGCAGGTGGCTTCCTGAGAATGATCTCGAGTCTTCACAAACACTCCTCTTCATGAGTCCTATTCAAATCGAGGCAGATGCATCCCCAGTTCCCCACCAACTCGTCGTTGTGCACCTTGACTCGCGATCACATGACCTCATCTTTTGCTCTCTCTCCCCCGTATCTCTCAAAACCTTTTACACCGGAATCCGTGCCCTCGCTTGAAGCCTCTGCAACGAAGTGCCAGTACAGTCCGCTCCTTGCTTCGTGCCACTACCAGCTTGCATTGCAGCCTTCCCTTCCCTTTCTGGCGACGGTGAAGCCCACCGCGTAACCGACAGGCGGACACATTGTGAGCAAGAAACACCTGGTGCCGCCGTCTCTGCCGACCTTGCCGGCCATGGCGTACGCGTATGTCTTCCGCGCGCAGGCGCCACCAATGAGAATGGAGGATCACAAGGCCGCCAAGGACGCCGCGCCAGCGCCACAGGCCAGTGAGCAGTGGCCGGCCGGTGGCAGCAGAAGCGCGAGCCCACGCGCCGCCGGAGCCGGGTGGCTGGGCGGCGTTGGTTCAGGGGAGAGGCTGGCGAGCGCCTACGACCTCGTCGAGACGATGCATTACCTGTACGTGCGCGTCGTCAAGGCGCGCGGGCTCCCGGCGGCGGCTGGCGCTGTCGTCGGCGGGTGCAGCCTCTACGTCGAGGTGCGCGTCGGCAACTACCGCGGCACGACGCGGCATTTCGTGGGGAACGCTAACCCGGAGTGGAACCAGGTGTTCGCCTTCTCCAGGGAGCGCGTGCAGGCCGCGGCGCTCGAGGTGTTCGTCAGGGACCGGGACGCCGTGGGGCGCGACGAGTGCGTCGGCAGGGTCGCGTTCGACGTCGCCGAGGCGCCCGTGCGCGTGCCGCCCGACAGCCCGCTCGCGCCGCAGTGGTACCGCCTCCAGGGTGCCGGCGGTGGCAAGATGGTGGCGAACGGCGAGGTCATGCTCGCCGTCTGGGTCGGCACGCAGGCGGACGAGGCGTTCCCGGACGCGTGGCACGCGGACGCCGCGTCGGTCCACGTTGGCGACGGCGCCGCGGCCGTGCACAACACGCGGTCCAAGGTGTACGTGACGCCAAAGCTGTGGTACCTCCGCGTAGGCGTGCTCGAGGCTCAGGACGTCTTGCCGCCCGGTACCTGCGCCATTATCGGGGACAAAGGCCGGCACGCCGAGGTGTTCGCCAAGGTGCAAGTCGGCGGCATGGTGCTCAGGACCAGGCCTTGCACGGCGCGGAGTGCGACCAGCCTGGCGTGGAACGAGGAGCTGGTGTTCGCCGTAGCCGAGCCGTTCGACGACCCGGCGGTGCTCATCATCGAGGCCCGCGTGCACCCTGGGAAGGACGAGATCGTCGGGCGCGCCTTGCTGCCGCTCACGCTCTTCGAGAAGCGGCTGGACCGCCGTCCGATCCAGTCGCAGTGGTTCAGCCTGGAGCCCTTCGGGCGTCCCGTCTTCGCCGGCCGCGTGCACCTCCGTGCGTGCCTGGAGGGCGCGTACCACGTCATGGAGGAGCCCACCATGTACGCCAGCGATGCGCGCCCCACCGCGAGGCAGCTGTGGCGCCCGGCGATCGGCGTGCTGGAGGTCGGCGTCCTCGGCGCGCAGGGGCTCACCCCGATGAAGACCGTCGATGGTCGGGGCATGACCGACGCGTACTGCGTCGCCAAGTACGGGCAGAAGTGGGTGCGCACGCGCACCGTCGTAGACTCGTGCAGCCCGCGGTGGAACGAGCAGTACACGTGGGAGGTTTACGACCCGTGCACGGTGCTGACGCTTGCCGTGTTCGACAACTGCCACCTCGGCAACGCCACCGCCGGCGCCGGCAGGGACCAAAGGATCGGCAAGGTCAGGATCCGCCTCTCGACGCTGGAGATGGACAAGGTGTGCACTAGCGCGCACCCGCTGGTCCTGCTGCACCCGTCCGGCCTGCGCAAGAACGGCGAGCTCTGCCTGGCCGTGCGCCTCACCTGCCTCTCCCTCGGCAGCGTCGTGTACCTCTACGGCCAGCCCCTCCTCCCCAAGATGCACTACATCAACCCGCTCACCGTCCTGCAGCTTGACAACCTGCGGCGCCAGGCGATGAGCATCGTGGCGGCGAGGCTGAGCCGGGCCGAGCCGCCGCTGCGCCGGGAGGTCGTGGAGTACATGCTGGACGCGGACTCTTACGTCTGGAGCATCCGGCGGAGCAAGGCCAACTTCTTGCGCGTCACGGCGCTCCTCTCAGGCGCGGCCAGCACCGCGCGTTGGCTCGCCGACGTTTGCCGCTGGAAGAACCCAGCGACGACGATCCTCGTGCACGTACTCTTCGTCACCCTCATGTGCTTCCCGGAGCTCATCCTGCCAGCCTTGTTCCTGTGCATGGCAACGGCTGGCCTCTGGAACTACCGTCGCCGGCCCCGCCGGCCGCCGCACATGGACCCGAGGCTCTCGTGCGCCGAGGCGATCCACGCCGACGAGCTCGACGAGGAGCTGGACACGTTCCCGACGTCGAGGCCCAACGCCGTGGTGAGGCTGCGGTACGACCGGCTGCGGAGCGTGGCCGGTCGGATCCAGACGGTGGTCGGGGACGTGGCGACGCAGGGCGAGCGGGTCCGGTCGCTGCTCACGTGGAGGGACCCACGGGCCACGGCGCTGTTCACGGCGTTCTGCCTCGTCGCCGCCGTCGTGCTCTACGTCACCCCGATCCGGGTCGTGGCGCTCGTCGTCGGGCTGTACGTGCTCCGCCACCCGCGGTTCCGGAGCCGAATGCCCTCGGCTGCTGGCAACTTCTTCAAGAGACTGCCGTCCCGGGCCGACACTATGCTGTAGGCCTGTAGCCTGTACCTGTAGCCGGCAGCCTGCAGTTCATTCCCATCGTAATTGTGTTCAACAGTACTGATTTTTTTGCTGTGCAGAGTAGTTTACCACTGCCACGGAGCAGGTTCAGACGAAGATCATACAGCCTATTGCCGTGCGTTTTGTATTGACGTAATAACCTAAGGGGCGTCAGCGCTAACAATGTATATATCAATATTCCCACATCACCCTACTCAATCCCCACGAAAAGTACAGCAAACCCGCACGGCAAGCACATTTCAGCAAACCAAAACACCATTCCTACACTCAAACAGAGAATAATACATTCACGATTTATATACACTTCTTAAGATCAGATTATATATACACTGGTTACAAGTCATCCCATTCCCCTTTTATATACACTTGGTAGAAGATCATCTAGGAATATGGTGAGAGAACATCATCCGGCAGCAGCACGAGCTAAACTGGCAAAGGAAACACAAAATTGTGACACTAATATGACCATACTCCGGCACATGCAATGTTAAATCAAGGCAATGGAAGAATGAACGGATGGCTCGATTGAGAATAGATTACATATATGCAGTATTTTAAAAAAAAACATCACCATATTAACCAGCAAATATATGACTTCATTAAAGCTTTTGACAGTGATTCAAATGGAAACCAATGGTTCGCCAGTCAGATACAAAATTCGAGAGCGCACTCAGATAGACAAGGCAGAGTGTCTATTGAGCTTTGCAGCTAATCTAGAAAACCATCTCATGGGGCTTGTCGCCGTCCCTGAGAGAGAACCGTGCACCAAGGTAGGATTTCAGATCTGGTACAGCCTCAATAGCTTTGATAAGCTCAGCGTCCACAGCCTTCTGGTCATCCTTCTTGAACACTGGCAGGTCTTTGGTTGCCTGAGACAAAAACAGACCCTTTCTAAGTAATGAAATGCAAATGTTACTGCAAAAACAAGGGTCTAAATTATACACAGAAATGCACCTCCTTCTCTGTCTCGAAAAGTTCACCCTCAGTCTTCTTTGCCTTCTTCTTCTTGTCCCTTGCAAAGTAACTGTCATCAAACTTCTCCACGTTAACACCAGAGATATCAACCTTTGTGGATGTTGCAATGACATAGGTCTGGTTCACACGGCGGATTGGCACGCCATTGACCTTGAAAGGACCTGAAAAGATGAAATATTAGTTAACGCACAGGACATACACAGCACAATATAGTAAGAACATGCAATGTAAAGTTCAGAGTATGAAATAGCTTAGCAGAATAAGAAAACTAATAGGAGTCCACAACCTGGTACGCATTTTATAATAGCTTGGCAGACTTGGTAGATAGTAATAGCATGGCCAGGGGGGAAAGCAAGCACATACTGATCCTACTCCAGCATAAATAACTATTAGAGCAGCACATCTAATAGTGCAAATGAACTACTGAACAAAGCCCCTAAATCTCACATACAGAAATAGACTTTTAACATCTTGCACTAGCATTCAAGTATCAGGGAAAAGCAAGCACATACTGATCCTACTCCAGCATAAATAAATATTAGAGCAGCACATCTAATAGTGCAAATGAACTACTGCACAAAGCCCCTAAATCTCACATACAGAAATAGACTTTTAACATCTTGCACTAGCATTCAAGTCTCAGGGATATTCATTTGTCAAACTAGTGTTGACAGAGATGCACACACTGAAATCACAAGTGTCAAGCTCTAACATACAGCATGATATTTCTCATAAGAGTAAACAAGCAAACATAGGCGGTGTTTGGTTTGGGGAATTGGTTGGCGCATATCTTCTCACTCCTCACCTTTTTTTTGTTTGTGAAATGGAATGGGATGAACCATCATCACCTCATTCCTCACAAGCTAATAGTTATTATAGTTATGAGGAATGGGTTCATCCCACCAAATTAATTTTGTAATTAATTGTGTAGAATGAGTTGATCCATCACCACCCCATTCCTCATGGGTTGATACCTCAAACCAAACACCTCAACAGTGTCTTCAGATAAAATTAACATGATGTGCCATGACAGTCCATTCAGAATTTGTCATCACATGTTGGAAATATGGACACATTTATCATTTCTTTATAATAACGAATTTCATACCAACATGTTCTCACCAAGAAGGGTATGAGAGAGCGGTGAACAGAATTTCGGATGAATATCACTGTAATATCACTGCAATAGCTCCCAATTTCAAACCCACACACGAAATAAGCATGAATCGGAAATATGGCAGCACCTCCATTTGAGGTAAGGAATACAAGTGGTTTCCTCCACCAAATGCACAAAGAAGCACATGAAGTGCAGATTTTCACCGCAGTAGCAATACTAACTTCAAGATCAAGCATAACTCCAGCATGACTATACTGACTAATGCTCAATCTACAACCTTCCACTACAGAATAGAGGCAAGTAAATGCTGACAGAAAACATCTAACGCAGTCACTCCATGGAAATAATGCATCTGTAACATTCAGGAACTCATCACATATTCAGCGATCACTAAACTTGAGCTTACGATACCGCACATTATGAAGCAAACAGACAGAAATTCAAACTGAACGGTGTCAGTCTAACAACGTAGGCTCACCAGTAACAAGGAGCAGGCCAGATTTGAGCTGCTTAAGGAATACGACTCTCTTCCCCATGAACCTCCCCGCGAGCAGGATCAGCACGGTCCCCGGAGTGATGGACGACCTGCACGCATCAGGAAAATTCAGGACTCGCAGCTCACAGCAAACATATCGAAATGGAGGGACGATAAATCGGTAATGCTGCCGCCGGAAACCTGAGCTTGGTGGGCTTCGGCTTGCGGGTGCTGGGCTTGCGCGGCTTCACATCGTCGGCGGGGTAGAACTTAGCATCGGCGACAGCTGCGGGCTTCTCGGCCTTGGGGAAGGCGCCGCCGTGCTTGGCCTTGATCGCCCACAGTCCGCGGCGGTGGTACGCGTGAGACCGAGAGGCCTTTTTGATGCCCAGCGATAGCTTTGACGTCGGCGCCATTGGATAGGCTCGCGGCTGCGGCGATGGGGGCGACGGTGGCGGCAGGCAGGGAGGCGGAGGTGGAAGAGAAGCTGCGTTGGGGGTTAGGGCTCCGGTTTTATACGTCGTGGCGGCGGGGGGGACTTGTGAAGTGGTAAACCCTAGTCATTGAGTGGAGCGTGATGGGCCGACCAGTTGGGCCAATCGGCCCATGCTTGCTCCTGCTTTGGTGCCGGCTGCTCTATGCTCAACCGTTCAGCGGTGTATTTCAAAGAAAAAACTTGCTGGGGTTTTCCTACTTCTCTTTTCAGGTTAAAAGTTCTTTTTTCCTCCTTTCTAAATGTATTTCATCCTTTATTTTTGCAAACCTATAAATCAACAGTGCAATACGTCTAAATATTTCATTTTAGATTTCGAGGTCAGCTAATCTTCACGATGCTAGACGGCCTCTCATATTAAGTTTTTTATGTATAATTTTTTCTTTTTGTTGCTATGTGGCCTTGCCGATGGAATTGTAAATTATGCTGTCAGCGAGTATTCAGGCTTGTTGGCACATTCTACCGAAAATCGATCCGAATTCACTGAACAAGATTCGAGTATATGTTAGGTGTTACTTGAGCTACGTCGAGGCTAGAGATTAGTGATCTTTTTTCAACTCTAATTCTAGGACTAGGCATTCCCAGTGCAAAATTTGTAGGTTTTTAGTCTTGTTAAATTGTATGCTACATAGAAAAAAGAAGAGTTACGTTTTATTTGTCAAAATATAGCGTAAGTGGTTACCAATCATTTCGAAATTGTAACGAAGCTTCACTGAAAGCAATTTTATTTCATCTTCTTATATTTTCTTGATCCCATATACCTGTATTCTAGTATACTGGCACTTTGGGGTTTACATACAAGGAACTATACAATTTACATGGCAAATTTGATTACAAAACCATGCAACTAATAGAATACTATGGCTTGCCTACTGAATTGCAAAATATATAACTTTTGATTAAGAGGGGTTGTTTCATCATTCAATTCAAACCTCTAAAAATGATGTGGTGCTTCTAGCTAAAGTCCATCTCAAACAATCTTTATTGAATTCCATCTCAAGTAATCATAATCTTACCCGACAAATCAAGTTAAATCATGTGTTAATCATTCCTTGTCCGTTATAACACAGTATCCATATCTCTAATTCTTGTAAGAGCAAATCCCACTATCATTCATTTATTACGTATCGTACCTTCCTGCAAGCTGCCTATGCAGAAGAGCCACGCCAGCCAGTAAGATGCATTAAACATAACTACCATTTCATCAAAGTTCTGATCATGCAAACGCAACGGGACATTCCTCTAGTTTGAGTAATGTTAAAAGCCATGCAAAATTCTAACAATTTAGGCTATCAACAACTTATCTCTTTATGGAATCAAAGCCTTGCAACATTTGCTTCGTGGATTAACAACATTTGCCTCCGAAATTCAAGCCTGCATCGTGGTCATGGAACAAAAAAGAACCATTGCTTTTTTTCTCCTACGAAAGACAATACAAAAAGGCCACTCTTGCTAGTATCATGGTCATGCCAAAGCTTCCGTTGACCTATATATTCATCGTATGCTGATGCTCATAGTTATGTTGAGACTTGAGCACACTGCACACCAGCAAAACCTGACAATGTATACGAACATAATGCATGAATATCTTAATTATAGAAAGCACATATATGCACCTTAATCTGCCGTTCTAGGTTCAATTGAACTAAGCTTACAGTTACCTTTTCAGAATAAAAAATGGCGAGTAATACTATAAAAGCATAGAAACCCTTCGCCAGATCAAGAACTGAAGGCCTTGCAAGGGCAAAGGTGCTGGCAAATCAAGCTAGACAGACCAGTAGCTTCGAGCTAAACTGCAGCGCTGCATATAGGCCGAAGTGCAGTGGGCATGCACACTTTCCCTGCCCAAGCACAGAACTGAACAAAGCTGCTGAGCTTTCTTCCTGGAATGGGAAAAGGAACAGAAATTATTGGTTTGCTTCCTACTCCCCACTCCCCAGTCTCAACTTGAACAATCAAAATCTGGCATCAACATACAAAGATTCTGAGAAAAGACATGGTGCCCACTCGCAGATCAAAATAGCCATAAATCAACAAAAGAGATGTCAAAGAATGAAGTAGCATCAGAACAAACTAGTAGTAAGATTGTGACGGGAAGAACAACTCATCTATGCCATCCATTGTACACACTTATTATGAATTGTATTTCCCTTTTCCCTAAACTGGTATGAAAAAACAAAGTTTTGATGATAGGTAAGCTCTGATGCTGTCTCCCCTACTACAACAATGGAATCATCAGAACCAAAAGTGCATCACAGATTCAATTGAACAACAGAAGAAAATGCACAGCAAGTCCGTAGGCCATCATCGTGGAAATCCGGTTCACGCTCGGCGACTGATCAAGATCACGACTCCCAGATTCCCAGTAAGCGAGAATCCTACGCCGCCGCGCCTCGCGTGCGCACGATCACGGCGACTGCCGCCTTGGCCCCCGGCCGTGGTGGTGGATGGGGTCCGGTCCCGTCGGCACCTCCCTCTCGGACTCCGCGCCGAACCCCGTCGTGCTCACGTCCTCCGCTGCGATCTGCGCGCCCAAGCCGGAGATAACCCCGGCCAAGAACGAAACCATCAGAAAAGAGCCGCCTTTCCTTGATCCTAGGCCGGCCGCAGTACGGCGAGGTCGTGTTTACCTTGGTCACGTCCGCCTTCTCCCGCAGGCCCTGCGCGGTGTCCATGGGCGCCGCCGTTTCGAGCCGTCGCAATGCCGCTGCTGCAACATCGCCGGAGAAAGAGAGAGAGAGAGGGGCCGAAAGCTAGCGTCAGGTTTCGGGGGCCGCCGAAGAACCAAGAAACGAGGTCTACGTACTTGATGCGCGGGCGTTGCGTACCTGCTCGGTAGGGAGAGGCGGCGGCGGACGGCAAGCATGCCATCAGGAGGACGGCGACGGCGAGCACGGCGACGACGGCCGCACGAGCCATCCGGCCAGAGCGGCGGCCTCGCGGACGCAGCCGCCAACACGCGCAAGGAAAGCGAAGGGAGGGGCGGAGGAAAAAATGGAGGCTTGTTCTTTCTCCAAAACCCTCGGCCCTGTCGCTGCGCCGCAGCGTTGGTCTCGCGGCGCCCGTCTTGGCCATCTGCGCGTCGCGCCGCGCGGCGGCGGCAGGTGCTTTAGAGCCACGGTCACGTGCCGCGGGTACACGTGGCGAGCATCCGGCGCTCGGATCGCCGTCGCGGCTAGCGCCGTACGTGGGTCCGGGCTGCAGCGAAAGGCGTTGGAGCGGCTCGGGGCGCATCACGTATGCCCGGGGATTTCTCGCGATTGCGGCGAGGCGAGCGGCCGTCCCCAAGCCTCGCTGACGTCGCCGACAGCTGGTGAAGGCTGGGTGCTGCTGGAGAGGCTGGTCAGGAGCTCAGGGCCGTTGAACGATTTTACAGCTTTGCCACAGCTCGGACCTCGGATTCTTTTCGGCTTTTCGCTCCAAACATGGTAGAGACTAGAGACCAGACCAGGGAGACTCAAATATTTGAACTTCAAAATATACTCAGCCGATTTTACCCTCATGGCTATGGCTTCACACAGAGTGGAGGGCAAGAACTTTTACTTTTGTGCTTTGGAACGATGTTAGCATGGAAAAAGGTCGGCAAGGCAGTGCAACCATACACATGTTCTCCATGAGTGAGGTGGCAATTGGCATCATCACAAGCAGCATCAGACAAAATGTAGTCTATTTTTTTAAATGTAGGAGTATCAAAAAGTTTGTTGCCAAAACAGCATATTAAAAGCACCATGAAAACTATTTTCTGGTCTCTGAGGTCTGAACTGGTTGTGTAGCATGGCTTTTTGGCTGACAGCAGCCAGCTCTCCAAGTTCGAACGGTGAAGAACAAAGACAAGCTGTAATGTGTGTTTCATTGGCATAACAAGACAAGATCCTGAAGGAAAGAAGTAGTTTTCACGAAAAGGATCCGAGGGAAAAGTACATGTGTACTTCTAAAACAACTAGCACCGGCCGGACCTCGCCTTTTGTGCTACCTCCAAAGAGGAAAATATAGTGTGTCAATTGTCCAACTCCAACTCAAAATTGCTGAACACATGGTCAATGAGCATTGCTACTCTTCCCGGAGAAAAAAACACTGCTACTTGGATCAATAAAATCCAAAACAACTGTAATCTAGCAACATGCTGAATAGAGATTCAGAGCAGCCCACATTGTACATTTATGTGCTCCTTGCATTGACGCTATGAGACCGTGTTACCCGTCCTACTGAGCTCGGGGTATGGGCGTGATCAACCTGAAATTGATGAGCTATATGTCTGTTAGCATCCAAACTTAGGCTATGTTTGGTTCAGGCAGAGCTACCCGTAAGTATTCTTTGCACATTTTTGTTTAGCTTTGCGTGATATCTTACTGTTTAGCTTTGTGTGAATGGCTGTTTCTAGTATTCATATTTGCACTTTTTTTTTACATCTAGTGACCGTTAGTAGAGCTTATCGATGGAAGGAGAAAGAAGAGGCATGTTGGTGAAAGTGTGAAACTGATGTAGTTGTTGCGACGCTATGGATATACAACACCAACCATATGTGGAGTGGTGTGCTTTGTTAGCATCACCATCATAATTCTTCCTTGTTGAGTTGCATAATTAAGTGGTGACTTTATGGGCTTGTAAAATTGGATGGTTTTGCTCGGGTGACACTGATCCCGAAGGAGAAGACAACCATGGGTTGGTCATTGATGTCAATTTTATCTGTTTCTTCTCCTCCTTTTTCTTGTCATTTTTTTGTTCCAGTCAAATATGTTTTTTCTTTTTACTGTATTATAAAGTGTAGATGTATTGCATTATCTTTGATACTTTTTTGGGATACTTATTTTTGGATCATGGAGATGAAAAGCAAGTAAATAAAAAGCCTTATGTCTTGCTACATATATGTGTATTTCTGTAAGTGCCTAGGCTCACATGTGTGAGTTTCGGTGATTGAATGACAATCTTATTATATCTCTAATGAGCCTTGTGAACGCAGGAAATTCTATTTAAATTAAGTTGCTCAATTAATGATGATTGGTTTGTGTATCACAAGAGACTGGCTAGCTGAGCCTGGCTACAGCGAGCATGGCTCTGGAGATACGAAAATGGAACTCGTTTCCAGAGAGCCTAGCCTAGGGTGCTTTAAGCATCGTGCCAGCCTTGTTCCACACCCACATGCTGGCAACCAAACACCATCTCAAATACGTAGAGCCAAAGCACGAATGGAAACAGATAACCAATCAGGATGTGGACTTGGATTTCACTTGGTTTCCATTTGGATTTCTCTGGGAAGATCTTCAAGATTAAGGGTTAGTCCAAGTGTAGTGAGAATGAGAGGCACTTGAGTAGATAGGTTTACTAGTTTGTAGAGTCCGCTCTATTAAGAAGATTGAGAGCTAGTAGCTTGATCAAGGACCTCATCATCAAAACTGGATGCACACAGGTCAAACTCATATAAAAAAATCATCGGATCCAAGTAGCCAAAGCTCAAGGTCAAAAAATTAGTCAAGTTCAAGTTGAAGACATCAAGGATTTAAAACAAGAAGTAATGTTTTATCTATACACCGGCTAAACGATGAGGGCATCGGTTAATCATGTCGGTTGGTTGCTCCAGTCATAGTAGAAAACCTAGGAATCTGAAAATTACATTCATCGGTTAAACACTTAAATGGACGCCGAGAATTTTGTTAAACCAAGTCTCATATCACTGCATTAAAGTCAAAACGATGTAATTTTGCAATGTGTATTAAGATTCAGAGCAAACAACTGTATTCGGACTATATTTTGACCAAAAGACGTATTTTGACCTATATGTTCATCAACTGTTTTGCAACACGTGAACAAATTGCTGGACATTGCACGACACCAGCGATAAACATTGAATGAGATAAGAAATGCTTGACAGCATTAGCATGCACCAGTGGCGGAGGCAGGATGGAAAGCTAGGGGGGCTCTCTTCTTCCTCCTCCTTCATTTTCTCTTCTTCTTCCTTCTTCCTCCCTCATTTTCTTCCTTTTCTTCTTTTGTCCTCCTCAAAAATTATAAGGGGGGCTTAGGGGGGGCTCCATGGCATTTGCAAGGGTAGGGGGGCTTGAGCCCACCTTGCACCCCCCTAAATCCGCCCCTGGCATGCACGTTGGAAGGCTCACTCAAAAAGGGCCGTGGCCATGATAACGGTTTAACAGAAGCTAACGGAAGGCCTAAAAAGGAATGGAAAATTTTGTGATAGGCCACATAGGGAAGTTTTGGATTTTGGAGGCCAAAAAAGCAACTCCATTTTCAATATGGATCAAATAAGGAATTCTCTCCAAAAAGAGCCGTGGCCATGATAACGGTTCATATCATTATATTGCATTAAGTCAAAATCCAAGTACACCTGTAGCTTACACCTTATTATTTCAAGCCACTTATTGACCATGTCACGATCCTACGTGTACAAGTAGTACCAGAGAGTAGCAAAACTATAGGAACAGCATCAGCACTGCAGCTCAAAACCAAAAAGGGAAAAAAAGAACACTTCAAAGTTCACAAGCAAGCAATGCTATGGCAGAGGCCTCACCTTCCGCTCTTGCTTTTCCTACTACACCCTGTTCCTCACGATCTCCTCCTTCATGGCCAGCCTCAGGGCGCCGAGGCAGCCGCTGTCGTCGACCCTGACGCCCGGCATGGCCACCGCGCGGCTGCCGACGAACCCGTCCTCGCCCACATGGACCCTGCCGAACTTCACCTCCCCGGCCTCGCCCTCGTACACGTGACCGAACAGCAGCGCGTCCCGCCCCACGCTGGCGCCGCGCTCCAGGTGCACCATCTCCGGGTTCAGCAGCGCGCCCATGGAGTCCACGTACACGCCGTCGCCCACGGCCACGGACGCGCCCATCGCCCGCATCCACGCCGCGAACAGCACGGACCCGGGCGTCAGCTCAGCAAAGTACTCCGCGGTGGCCGTGCGCACGGCCTGCCAGACCGTGTCCAGGAACACGGCGGGCGCCCAGATGTGCACCGTGTCGCCGTCGGCCCGGCGGCCAACCAGGGCCCACTTCGCCGCAGCACAGGTGACCATCGCCGCGAGACCTGACGTGGCCCAGAAGACGGGCAGAGACCAGTAGAGTGGCATGCCGGTGGCCGCGGACACGCCGAGGAGGCCACGGAGGGGGAGGGAGATGACTAGGCCCACGGCGAAGTACGGCACGAGCGTCTGCAGCAGCGGCTGGCACAGCGTGGCCCAGAGCGCCTGGTACCATGTCCTCGCCAGCGTCACCTTGGTGTCGTGACGGGCATTCAAGCTCGAGCTCGAGCGCGTCGCCGAGATGACAGGGCAGCCTGACAGGTCGATCTTGGTGTCTGACTGCTCGAGGAAAGCTCGCCATGACGCCGGCAGTGGCTCGCCGTTCCGCAGGCGCTGGCAGATCTCGTAGACCAGCGAGCGCCCGTGGTCGATGGACGCGCTCTGCGTGCAGGACGTCGCCGAGATCACGTCCACCTCCGGGCAGCGCAGGAACGGGTTGAACTCGAGCTTCTCCGTCTCCTCCGTCGGGACGTTGCTGCCGATGCTGATCTCACCGACGTCGATGTACGGGAACTCGGCCTCGTCCCACGGCCGCGTGCAGTCAAGGGCGATGTCGCGAGTGGCGCTGTCAGCAGGGACGTCCCTGAGCTGCAGCTGGAAGACGTAGCGCACCCCCTCGGGAGACTCCACTTTCCGCCGGAAGTCGTCGGCGAGGAAGAGCAGCGGGCGCGTGTCACCCTCGTCCCTCGGGATCGCACCAGTCTCCGGCGGCAAGACGCCTCGCGGCACCACTTCGCCGGAGTCCTCAGAGATGCCCTGGTCCGCGGGACGAAGCTTGAACTTCGCAAACATCTCCCTGCCGTCCTCGAACCGCAGCAGCCGGCAGATGTTGGAGTAGTAGTGGAGCACGGTGTACGAGTCGGTGTTCCGCAGCGAGCCCCAGACGGCGTCACGGATGTGCGGCGCACGCTTCACGTGCTCCTCCCTCGCCGGCAGGCCACAGACGAGCCAATTGGCGAAGTCGGCGATGGTGCGCGCGTAGAACGCCTTGCCGCTCTTCAGGGTGAGGTCAAGAAGAGGCACCTCGCCGTCATCGGAGAGGATCCGCACCGCCGCACCGCGTGCGTCGAGCCTCGCGTCGTCGTCTGCGCTGAGGCTGTTGCTGTGCCGGACGATCACCGGGAAAGACTTGCCGGCGCCAAATATCTTGTGCTTGGGCAGTGAAGCTATGTCTTGGTACATCTTCAGAACCCCCCGCCCACTGACGCCAATGCGGTGGAAGTACCTCGACTTGACGTTCATGGTAGTGATGGCCAGGTTCGCCGAAAGGTTGCCAACAATCTTCTTGTACATCGGGTCCATCTCTTCGATGCGCTCATCTTCTATGAGCAAGGTGTTCTTCACCAAGGTCAGAGACTGTGCTCCAACATAGACGCCGCCTTGCTGGAGAACCGAACCTTGTGGTGCCACAGAGAGCGCTCCGAGGATGACATTCTCCTGGAGGACTGAGCCGGGGAGGAGCAGGCTGCCGCTGCCAACCACAGTGTTGTCCTTGACCTTTATCTCCGCACTGGTAAACCCTTTTGAGTAGAACCCTGGGACAATGTTGCAGAAATCACCTAGATGGACCCCATCACCGATGCTGATCAGCTCAGGATTCGCCACCGGATTGATGGCCCGGATAGAGCAATGACTGCCAATTTTTGCTCCGAGGAGCCTCAAGCACATGCAGAACGCTTCTGTTCCAGATAGCATCTTTGCAAATCTGAGGTGCGCCGCCATAGTTATGCGCCGCTGGATCAAGCTTGCCATATCGTTCTTCTTGCTCCCTGTCCTTGTAGAAAGAGCTTTGTTGGCGACACTGGTGAGAAGACTGATGATGATCCCGTAGCTCAAGTAGGCGAAGGCAATGGAGAGAGCAAATGCCACTGGGCTCGTGGTTGTCTCCTGGACAATCACAGCATAAGCGGCAATGACAGCTGGTAGCCAGTGGAAGGCACCAGCAATGCATGCGAAGGAGAAGTGCTGAAGTGAAGCAGTGGTGCCAGAAAAGTGGGTGTACAACATGTAGACTGTTGCACTTGACAGAGCACCCAGGAAGCCGACTGCATAGATGCTAACGAGGTGTTCAAATGCCGTGTTTACTGTCCCCGCTTCTTCCTGTAAAAAGAGTAGTTGGTCAAATAAGAACATAAAAATTCATTCTTCAGTAGTACTGTATATCATTACACACATGTGAGAATAGCGCTGAAAAATAGCATAGCATGTTTTGCAGATGCAAATGAGGATTTCCAATATCATCAGATGTCAAGCTAAGAAAAACAGAGTGAAAAAAATCTCATTTGTGCACACACCTTTGCATCACCTATGCTATGACCTCCAGGATAAACTTATAGCTATGCATGTTTCAAAATATTACCTCTAATTTTACTACTGGAGGGTTAGCGACTCAATTGCCAGTAAGGTCATCAGTGACACGAGGTGAAGATTTAGTTTTGTAGGCTATTTCATTATCTCATTAACTTCAATGCCCATAAATACCTAATCAATTTTCTATTTGTTTATGCCTTATGATCTTAGGTTATTAGCACAGTAACTTAGTGTATACAATCAAAATTTCAAATATTTATAGTTACCTTCATGTATGCAGAAGTTCCACTAGCCAGATATGATGATTTTCCTTGCTCGGTCTTTTGCAATGGTGGAACCACAACACCATTGCGCACAATAGTGCCCTTCTGGAGCACCGCATAAGGGCCAATCGATGCCTTCTGTCCAATCTTGATATTCCTGAAACTCAACACTTCATTACGAACTTCATGGCCCTGAATGAGAACACCTTCTGCGATCACCGCACCATCTGCGACTGCTAGTAAGGATGGGTCAGTGATGTCTACCGTGTCGATGACAACAGATGACCCAATTCGAGCTCCTTGCATCTTGTACCAATAATTCAAGAAGATTGTTCCCTTTAGGTGCACAGCTAGCACCTTTGCCGCCAATGATTGTGCCTTGTTTAGTGCCCACCATTTCACAAAGTCAACTGACCATATCGAAATATCAGGGGTTAGAACGTAATTTGGCTGAAGGAATGTCTTCCCCAAGATTGACAGGGATAATGAGGTGAACGAGGCATAACAAATCCATGCAATAGGTGCCAGGACCAAAGAACTAACGTAGCTCAGTAGTGATGACTTCACCAGACTGACTGAAGACAGCATGCTCATGTACATCAAGCTTGCGAGATATGCCGGGAGTAACAGGATAAAACAGACATAAGTGAGAGCCAGGAGCTGGAGGGTCCCAGTAGCAAACACACTAAGATCTGAACTAGTGGCATCTGTAATTGCTAGATTCTCATCATCAGATGAGCAAGATACATCAGGTTCCAACTGTGGTTGTGACTTGTCCACCAGATTCTCCAAGAAGCTGGCAAGCTCAGAAATGTTGCTTGCTGTAAAAATGTCAATGGCTCCAACAGGAATGCCAAGAAAATCTGAGATCTTCTGGGCTGCTCGGACCACTGCAATTGAATCAAAACCATAAGAAGGTAGACTGTTAGTTGCTGAAATTTTGTCCTTTGGAATGCCCGATTGATCTGATACTATCTGTGTCAGAAACTCAATAATTTCATTGAACCTTTTCACTTTGCGTCTGGGCTGAGGAGCCAACTGTGGCTGTGACTTATGCACCAGATTCTCTAAGAAGTTAGCAAGCTCTGAAATGCAGCTTGCAGTAAAGATGTCTATTGCTCCAACAGGTGTACCAAGAAATTCTGAGAGCTTCTGTGCTGCTCGAACCACTGCAATTGAGTCAAACCCATAAGAAGGTAGGCTGTCAGTTGGGGAAATTTTGTCCTTTGGGATACCTGCTTGATCCGATACTAATTGTGTCAAAAACTCAATAATCTCCATGGAGTTTTTCACTTTGCTTGTGGGCTGATGTCGAACAGTGGAATCAATAGATTGCTTCAAAAAGGGCCTCCTGATTTCCATGCCAGTTCCTGTAGTGAGAGACCGAAAAAGAGACCTCCTCTTAGATATATGATTACCATTTGCCAAGCTAAGGGTATTCTCGGCAAACTGCTTCATGCATTCAAATCTCCGTATTTTCCCAGATGTTGTCTTGGATATGGTTCTAGGTTTGATAAGCTTGACAGATGCAATTGTTACACCATGCTCCTCCGCTACACGTGTTTTTATGCTATCTACGATCTCTTCAGAGATCACTTTACCATCCCTAACCTCAGCAATCACAACAAGTCCAACCTGGTCAGAGGAATCAGGAATTGAGATGCCTTTTTGGGTTAACACTTCCTCAGGAACACCAACAACAGCACAACAGCCCGGTCGGAGAACATCAGAAGCTCCTTCCACTGTCTTCTCTACATCTGCAGAATAAATATTTCTACCAGCAACAATGATTAGATCTTTGATCCTGCCTGTAATAAAAAGTTTACCACCAATGATCCGTCCTAAATCACCTGTTCTTGTGAACTTTTTGTTAGGGTAATTCTTGAGCTGATTGCAAAAGGTTTTCTGGCTTATTTCGTCATTAGTCCAATAACCAACTCCAGAACTAGGACTGCTGATCCAAATCTCACCCTCAGTACCATCCTCATGCTCTATCAAAGAGTCTACATCAATAATTTTGATGACAACATCTGTATCATCCGGATCAACATACCCACAACAAACTCTTCCTTGCCAGTCTATAAAAATGGGCTTGCATTCACCAAAAGCACAACTAACAAAGACACAATTCTCAGCCAGGCCATATCCAGGAGCAAGTACACCTTCAGAAAAGCCCAAAGGTTGAGTCAACTCTAGGAACCGTTTGACTGTTTTTTGCCTTACCGGCTCTGCAGCAATCATGAGGAAGACCATTGAAGAGAGGTCGTAAATTTTATTTTTCTCGGCCTCAAGCCGTCTTATCACCAGCTCAAATGCAAAGTTTGGGCCTGCACTGTGTGTTCCATGGTAGTCATTTATTGTTTGCAGCCACAGGAGGGGGTTTCTGATAAATGACATTGGTGAAAAAAGAATGGAAGTTCCTCCACTTACAAGAGCAGTGAAAAGACCCCCTATCAGGCCCATGTCATGGTATTGTGGAAGCCAACTGACAAGCACAGTTTTTGAGGTACTTCTATATCGCTTCTTCATCATCTTCACATTGTGGATTAGTGCACCATGTGTTATCATCACACCCTTGGCGTCACCAGTGGAACCCGAAGTGAACTGTAGAAAGCACAATTCACTTGGATGGGGCTTGGAAATCATAGATGCAACACTTTCTGAGTTGAAGTTCTCCGGACTTCGCTGATAGTTCTTAACCCATGTGTCAGTGTGAATCCATGGAAGGTCAGGCCACTGAGCTGAGCATTTTTTATCACTCTTTGCTAGAGTGAGAATATTCTTGACATAGCCTGCACGTACAGCAACATGGTATGAAGATGTTGATAGAATTGCCACGGCATTGCACACCTTAGAGATATTCTCAATTTTTAGAAGCGCTTGCCCACCCCTTTGCATTGGGTCAGGGGGCAATACTGGGACTGGTATAAGTCCTGCTCTGATGCATCCAAAGAATGCATCAACGAACTCCAAACCAGGTAGATGAATAAGGAGAACTCTGTCACCAGGCTTGATAATAGGCTTTGTGCTTGTCAATAGTTTATACGCAATATAAGATGCATTATCATGAAGCTCCTGATAGGTTCTACGATTCATGATCTTCCCTTCCTCATTGATCCAAGTGTAGATAAACTTGTCCGCAGTGACTCTATGGGTTCCCCAGTATTGCAAATATCCATCCAGTGATGGAAGATCAGGAAATTCAACCCCTTCAAGCTCACCAATATCTCTAGGAGGTGAAGGATTTCTTTTGGACAGAGGAAACAATCTCTGCATAAACAGGAATTGACAAACATAAGACAATTCATTTTGGCGATACAAGTTCAGATAGTACTTTGGCTTGGAAGTATATTAGGATAGTATTTCTAACTCACCTTAACATAAGGAATCATTGGTAGCTCACTATCAGAGGCAAAGTGTTTACAAACAGCCGAAATTGAGTATAATGCATTTCTTTCAGTCAGCTCAAATGCTAGCAGACCTCCAACATAGTAAGTGTTCTGAAAGCCTTGCAACTGGGACTCCACCTTCTCATAGAATCCATTTTTCATGTCTGCAATGCAGGAAAGGAAATCACTATGGTTGGAATGCATGCCAATTAATTATTTGGTAACCATAGGCAACCCTGTTAGTCTATACCTTCACTGCTGACATGAGGGAAATACTTGAATCGCCGCTGTAAAATTACTTTCTGCACAGTTCCCCCCATAGAAGCCACAACATCGGTTACACATTTAGCCACATATGACCCCTTGATGTCTGCTGAATTCCCATAAGACCAGAACAAGAAAATATTTGTGTTAGCAAAGAATCTTTGCATTGCCACCGGATGGCCTATTGTTGTTGGATCCTCCATGTATTCTCCAAAGTAGTAAAAACCCTTTGGCATATGATCAAATCCTTCAATCTCAACAACAGTAGTATAGTAGTCAATTGTTTGTACCTTACTGAATAGTTCTCTTTCAAGATCATTCAATTCTACCACTTCATTTTCTCCGTCTGAACAAAAAAGTATGTAATTTCAGACATGTTGAATACTATCTTCAATCAAGGTCAAGGTGAATTTAAACCATACTTACCAGTCAGACTCAAAGATCGGTATGTTTTCCCATTCTTGAAAGCAAGAGAACCTGAGAATATAATTTTGTCAAACTCCCTAACTTCTATATCATCATTGTTGTTCTTGATAATTACACTTGCGCTGCAGCTGTCACGCTTGACTCTTAGAACCTCCGTGCCACAAAGAACTTCAAATGGTAGTGATTGACTAAGTTTCTCCCACAGGCTCATGTAACCATGCTTAAAACGTCGGATCTTGCCGGCCATAGAGGTTCTAGTAAACTCATGTATGAAAGCATAGGGCATGTCTTGAACAAAACCATAGCCAGAAGCAGTGTAACCATATGCTACAGATTTTGGCACTGAATTTATCCCATGTTGCTTCAAAAACTCAATAGTTGGATCTGAGGCCAATCCACTGATAGCATGAATCCCCACGCGTCCCGACCCATTTGCCTCATCCTATAAGAATTACCAAATAGCATACATGTAAGCAACAAAAAGAAAACAATCCGATAGTGAAGTAGGCCAAGCTATTAGTAATTTTGGCACTAGACTTTATATTCCTTTTGACCCAGTTATAAGTTATAACTAGTCGAAATCATTCTAGAGGACAACTTGCCTGTAATTTTAGCGTTAGAGATACCATGGATACATAGTCCTCAGCCACTTCAAGATCTCGAATGTTTCCTGTTTGGCTGTCAATTAGAGCAAGCTTGTGTGAATCCATCTCTTCAAATTCAGAACCTAGTTCCTTTGCCAGGTGAGTTATAACAGGGGCACTGTTTGCTGCTATAACTTGTCCTCCCAAATCATATGTCCTTCCTGTTTAGCAATGCCACCGATAAGTTGTTACACAGATAACGTGAGAATTTAATAAGAGTGCACTGATCAAGTTCCTCACCTTCGATGTCAATGGACTCACACATGCCCGAAACATTCTGGCATTTCTCGAACACAGTTACATTGGTATACCCTAGCTTAGCTAGTGCATATGCTGCTGATAAGCCACTTGGGCCTGCTCCAACTATACAGATTCTAGTATCTACCGGTAAACTTGGATGCAACTTGCTGAATTTATCATCTATGAACTTTCCTGGATCCATATTTGACCTATTGTGGTCCTTGAGAAATCACCTGTGAAAAATGCGCAGAGAACCATTAGCATTTTTTGGCATTCATTTCTCCGGCATCTGCATATGAGCAAAAGAACATTGGACATCGTAATGAATTAACTATAACTTCAGTATATGTCAGCTCCCATTATAATCAACTCATCAAGTAGCAGGCAACATGCCGTTTCCAAATAATTATTGTGAAGTGGTTGTTGTGTCACTTTGATATGACATGATGGCGATTAGCAAGATGAGAAATCTATTGACCATATGCTGCAAACCACGAAGCCAAAGTACGAAAGCAACGAGTACGCATAGCTCTTCAGACTGTACTACCGAGAATCTACATAATGTGCTACTAGCTAGCTGATGCCATGAGGGTACGATAACTGCCAAGGGCGTTGCAAGGTGGATCAGCAGTTCAGAACTGTAAACGAAGGCATCAAACGGGTTTGAACTTCGACAGACACATACTTATACTGTACAGCACTTGCATCGATCTCACCTCGCTATGAGATTGCACATTCGCAACCATGAGCAAGCCAAGCGATTCCAAAAGAGGGAAACCATTGTGGAAAAATAAACAATAAATAAAGAAAAAAACAAACGGAAAGGTTACTCTGAATAACATAGGAGTATCCATTTACAGTTCAGGAATAGCAGCCAAACGGTACACACCTGCGACCACATCCCCAGGTGCGAGAGAGCAGAAGCGAAACCACACGGCGGCGCATGAGCAAGCACAATGCTAGAGCAGATAATAGCAAGGAGGACGGAGAGCGGAGCAGGGGTCGTCTCCCGTCCGAGCGGAGACAGATGCGTACCTCTCCGGGCGGGGCGGCAGGCGCGCGCGCACCCGGGGTGGCGAGGAAGCGCGGCGGGTTGGCGCCAAATGGCAGGTCCCGCAGGGGAGGAAGGCCGAAGGGCGTCGTCCGGGTCCAAGTCGTCCGGGGTGGTGGCATGGCGGGGGTGACCTCAGGGCCCGAGTATTTAAGCCCGCCGAGATTCCCTCGGGGCGCCATGGGCGTCGCGACAAGTAAGAAATGCTCTAGCTTAACGCCGTAAACAGAGGAGCCTAACGCGAAGTAGTATAAAGTAAGTAGAGTGGCATCGTAAAATCAGAAGTGGCAACAAGGATATCCTAGCGACAGGGCGTTGCTTTGGACGGACGCCGTACGCTACCCAACAGGTCATAATTTGTGTTCATAATGCACGACCGATCGAAACTAGCGACAAGTTGGTAATTCGTGGCTTGAACAAAGAAAAAAGGACACGGTTTTATTAGTACAATAACTAGTACATCAATTCGGATGGGTAGTTTATATTCAAATTTAGAAAATTCATCTTTTATGATGGCACGACAGGTAATTTATATGCAAATATTGGTATGATTTTAATTCATCTTCCATAATGGCATAGCGGGTAATACTTGTGCCACCACTGCGATATCAAGAAATTCGTAACAAGAGAGTCGACATAGTTAATACTCCCTGTGTTTTTATATATGACGACGCCAACTAGCTCAAAAATGAGCTGCACAACGTCAAACTAAAAAAACGGAGGTAGTAGTATACTTGAGGCTCTAGACCTCGACGTCGTCTTCATCTGTTTTGTTTTGGTCCACCATGGCGACATGATTTAATTATTTTCCCACCGTGCTTTTGTGCTCACCACAATGCCATTTATATATCTCCTCTCTCTCTCGGAACTGATGCAGTAATGCCTAAGCCTGAGGCTATTCGTACTCATCCAACCCTATTTCTCTATCTTAAAAGGAATATTTTATCCTAATCAGCAAGATTCTCTATCCTATCTCACAATTCTTCGCAGTCATCTTTACTCTATATCTCAACCATATACCAATTACAACGTTTTTATCAATTTATAAAATCCACCCGCGGACCCCACCACCTACTAATTTCCCCTTTTCCTCCCTCAGCCTCCCTCCTCCTGCTCGCCCCGCCGCCTCCTCACCGCACCCTGCCTCCCCGCTACCCCGCCTCTGGCGCGCCTCCCCGCGGCGTGGCCACCTCTTGGGGCCAGATTTGCCCCCGCGGCCAACCACGCCGCTGGCCTGGAGGCAAGGCGCGTCTCCACGCCCCAGCCCCGCTCCTCCTCCAACCCAGCCTTCGCAGCCTCATCCTCCACGACCGGCGGCCCCGCTCCTCCTCCGCACCGCTCGTCGGCTCCGCCGGCGGCTCCTGGGCCTGGATCGAGGCCTCCTTGGGCCGGGTCGGCGCCATAGCGGCTGGATCTTGGCCCCATCGCAGCCTCGCAAAGGTCGTCGCCCGGCATCGTCCACCTCTGCTCCTGCCGCCTCGAGCCGAGTCCTCCTCCTCGCCGGCCCCGGGTCCGCCGCTGCTAGCCTCGTCCTCCTCCCCACCGGTGTTCTCCGCGCGCGGATCCGCCCGCGCTGGCCTTCTCCTCCCGCGCCGGCGGCTCTCCACCACCGACGCACTAGGCATGGAGTGCGGGCCCAAGCCCGAGCGAGGGCGCGCCTGGCCCGCGTCGTAGCCTCCTCCCCTGGCGACCGATCCCAGCCACGGCGGCCACCTCCTCCCCGACGGCCTCTGGATCTGCCGGCTCCTCTCCTCGTGCAACGCTGCGCCCACGGCGGGAGGAACCAGTTCGTTACCCACGTAAGAGAGAGAGGCGGTAGGGGGCGACGGCAACCACTGCAAATCTGAGGTGAGAGGAAGCTTATCCTACCATAGGGTCGGCTTTAGGATCGCCCGCTGCAGGGCTCGAGTTGACCGTAAAGGCTTTAGGGGCCCACTGCGGATAGTCTGAGTAAGAGAAAATCGACCGAGCTGAAACTGTGGACACGGTCACACACACAGTTGCTGCTACGCCGTCCGACAAGGATGCAGTGGCAGCAGTGCCAGGCTTTGGTGCCAAGATTAGTAGATAAACAAGAGCAAATAATGCAGGTGATCTCACGCTATCTATCTCGCCAACCCAGCGCGGGTGTCGGAGCCGAAAACTCCCAGGCACAAGCCCACGCGCCCCGCGGCATAATGCGGGCATCGCCCCGGCATCTCCCCGCCGCGCTCTGGCAAGGTAGCGCTTGGACGCGACGCCGGGGCGGCGGCCGCTTTCGAGCGAGCCGACGGGCGCGGCACGGTGGGCAGCGGCCAGCGGGGGCGGGGAGAGATATGCCCGTAATATGCTGCTGCGTGCTGCCCTGGCGGAGTCGCTCGGCCGCGCCCGCGCGTATCCTACGAGGCGATCAGGCGAGACGCGAGCGGGGGCGGTGTTGTTTGTGTCGGAGGGGACGGCGACACGGTCACAGAGTGCGTGGGCGGGCGATTGCCTGCTCTGCTTCGGCTCCGGGTAAAACGTACTGTGCTGCACTACAGACTGGGACTGGGCGGTCTGCCCAAAGGGATCGGAAGGCTGTACCAGCAGGGAATTATCCGCAGCGGAGGTAGGAGGACCGTAGCAGTACGCTTTTTAAATGTCACATCTTCATCTCCCCTTTTTTATGCTGACAGAGATTGGTCCCGAAGCTGGCATGCGGCCAGATTGGTAATGCCGTGAGGGCACATACAGGGTGTTTGAATCAAAGCTTAAAATTTAGTTCACGTCACAACAGATGTTTGATGCTAATTAAAAATATTAAATATGGTTTAATTAGAAAACTAATTACACGGACGAGGAGGAAACGGCGAGACAAATTTATTAAGCTCAATTAATCCATGATTAATGAATTGTCACTGCAGCATCACATTTGCTAATCATAGATTAATTAAGCTTAATAAATTCGTCTCGCCGTTTAGTCCTCATCTGTGTAATTAGTTTTATAATTAGACTATATTTAATACTTCTAACTAGCGTCCAAACATCCGATATGATGGGGGCTAAATTTTAACATGGGAATCCAAACGCCCCTAGTACTTCTTCAGATCTAAATGGTCTAGGTTGTTTGATTTCTTTATACAGCCCTTCTACTAACTTTGATCACTCATCTTATTATAAAAGACAAAAGAGTTTAAGTTATACTTAAAATATATCTTATAGTAAACTAAATGGCTGTGAAAATAATTTTTGTAAAAAGTTTTTAAATAAGATAAGCGACCAAAATTAAGGGCACCTTAACGTTGGTTTTATTTACATGTGTTAATATCTATGGAAATTGTACCCGTGCCACTTCAATCCAAAAAAGACGAGATGTCATGTCTTTTGAAATGCTATCCAGTGACTTGATTTACAATATAAAATTTATTTTTAAAAACTTAGAGAGCCGATCCAAATTTCCATTATCCATGGCCTCCGCCAGATCCAAATCTTAAGGTGAGTTTTTTTTTTTAAAAAAAGAACCACTTTGTGTCCTTCTTCTAGACAAAAATACAATAGTAAACAAAATTAAGCTTGACTGATTTTCTATTCCCATCCTACATATACATCCTCTTTTGCGTCAAAGTCTGTGCTAGCACCAATTTTACCGCTATATACACACTTATATTCATTCAAAGGCAAAATATCGTACCTACGTGAGGCCTTGTATACGGAGAGAGATGCCAATGGGACCTCCCTTTTCACTGGTGGTGGGGATGTAGCTGTGTGGAAGGGAGGGGGAATGCTCGGGGCCAATTGGTGTGTGGAAGGAAGGGATGGCACAAGGCTGGGGATGGCAGTGAGACCCATGGGTGCGGGTGCCTACGGGTTTCACACCTATTGGATGCGGGCGTAGATATTAAATTAGACCTATGGGTGTAGGTGTGGGTGTTAAATTAGACCCGTGGGTCGGGTGTGGGTGTGAATTTCCATCCGCGGGTGCCCAATGGGTCCCATAAATAATAATATATTATCCTAAATTTTAATTTTGAGGGATAGAATTTGTTCTAGCTCACTGGAGTTTAGTTACCTACTGTGTTTGAATCTAGTTTCTCTTTATTCTGATGCTCATAAGCTATTTAAACATATAGTAATTATTGTTTTTTATCAAGTGTGATTTCACCATTGTTAATCTGAGATATGAAAATTTTGATTTGTCCTATCATAAGCCTCCTACGACACTATTACATGGCTAAATTGAATTTAAAACAATATTATTATGTGAATCGTCAATAGATTACATGCTATGTGTTGATAAATTGACTATTTATATATTCTATGTATGTTTTTCACGTTACTAAACTTGCAATATTTGCAAATGTCGGTCACCCAATAGGTGCCCAACACCCAGCGGGTGCCCAACGGGTGTGGGTGTGAAAATGCACCCGTTAAGCATTACAGGTACGGGTGTGTTTTGATGTAATGGGTGCCAATACGGGTGGTTGTTTGCTCCACCCACCGGGTGCCTACCCATTGCCATCCCTGTACAAGGCTAAAGGCGCTGGAGGAAAATTCGCTATAATAGTAGGGGGGTGGGGGGGGGGGGGCGAGCGATATTGCTTCTGGAGTCCTGGTCTGGATTTTAATAGCACATACAGGAGCCTTCTTTGATGCATATTTATGAAAACGAGATGCAGTGTATCTCCGGCCCTCTTCATGTTTCCACTTTCACCAAGCCTGCATTAGAGCTATACAATGTTTCAGTTTAGCATCCAATGCTGAACTGATATTCCAATTCATGAAAATAAATAGGTAACCGAGTCACATGGTAGTATAGTATGATTGCCAAGCCCTCCTGAATTTCTATTAGAACAATCAACAGTTCAAATGGTTAATACTTTATATGGCGGTGCATGCAGCGGGCAGTGCAGATGTGCAGTACTCCCAGTCCAAGGCGTCAGTACTCAGTAATCAACGCCAAAACAAACTAATCCAGGAATCCGGCCGTTAGTCCAGGTGTAAGCAGAGGTATGTCTGATCCGCTCATCCACATCCTCCAGCTATCCTAACAAAGAGAAAAAAATGGGAACCAAGCTATCAAGACATGGAGGCGATCGACGCCGCAAGGGGCCGGCAAAAGAGAGACAAGACGGGAGGATCACAGCTCGCAGGACGGCGTTCCGATCCGCCTCCGCGGCTCCAGCGACCAGTGCTCCGGTCCCCCGCTGCCGTCCAATGTCATTTGTTCGGGTCGTGCGCCGGCGCAGGAGGAGACGAAACGGCGATGGAGCGACGGAGCGCGAACAGGCGACGTTTACCCTTGCAATCCCAAGGGGTAATGGGCCTTGGTGGGCCTAAACTAAGGGCGGTCCATTGCCCACACAGACCATGGGCCACCGTGGCTCAGAGCCACGTTGATGGTTTTTTTTTTCTGTTCGTTGCCAACATTGGCACCTCTTCTTTTCCTCGTACAAGATAGTAGTATGAGGATCATTTCACGCTGCGCCCACTATTGTTCAAATGCAGCTATAGATAGGCCCAGCCTGAAAGCTCCATGTTTGGCAAAAGACACGACAGCATCACAGCAGTGAAGGAACCAACGACAAGACGGTGCAGGTGGTGCTCAACTGCTCATCTGATCATACACAGCGAACACACATTTTACAACAGGGAGACAGCGTTGTGCTGTATCTTCACAACAGTTCGACACTGACATGCATAAAACTTTAATCTCCGCCCCACGAGGCCACGACCCTAAAGTAGTAGATTGATCCTTGACGCTTTTTTTTTTCTTTTGAAAAAAGAGCGGTGAATTGTTCCTTATTGCAACGGAATTGACCATATCCTAAAAACGGATCCTGCACTATGGCAGCGTTTACATTCATCACGCCGATTTCTCGAGGAACTCCTTGAACCAGCGTGCAGATTTCTTAGGGTACCTCTTGCACCCATCGTTGTAGTCCACGAAGTGGAGCCCGAAGCGGACCGTGAAGCCGTTTGCCCACTCGAAGTTGTCCAACAGCGACCATGCGAAATACCCCTTCACGTTGGCTCCGTCCCTGCCACAAACGACACCCATATGCATGGAGTTCTGGGGTAAAGAAAAACTCGAAGTCCTGTGAGGACGGCGTGTGCTGTTGTTGAGCCAAGTGTATCGGACCTTATGGCACTCAGCAAGGCAAGCAGGTGAGTGCGGTAGTAGTATATCCTGGTGTTGTCCTTGAGTGCCTCCTGCAATGGCATGGTCTTGTTGTTGGCTTCGTCGACGCCTGAAAATTGCTTCAGAAAGTGATCAGGCTCTTGGTTGCAAAAGCATATAACAAACTAAGGTAGTATATGGTATCGATCTGCACCGTTTTCAGTGATGTAGATGGTGGGGTTGCCATAGTTTTCCTTGACATACAGCAGAAGCTCACGCAGTCCTTGTGGGTAGATGTAGAGCCAAGGTGAAGCGGCCTACATAATGTCATCCACGGATGGGAAATGAATCCTTAATCAGAAAGGGGCGAGGTAAAATTACCGGTGATTTCTTATGTGCCATGTGTGCAAGTGTTAAGTTACCGATGTTTGCAAATTACCTTGGGGCCTAAAGGGACACCATTCCGAACACCTGATATAATCAGAGGATGTTAGTATATTATGCTGAATTCCTGAATCTTGATGCTGGATATTAACAAATATAAACATTACCAAATGGCGTTATCAGTATGATAAATAATGAAGAACAGAAAGAGATTGATCCGTCACTCACCGGTAAGGTTTGCTTCGGGAATCAGTGCTGTAGCTGGCGTTCAGGCCATTTGATGGAGGGGCGTGGTTAGCATAGTTTGTGGTGTAGTAGTTGATTCCGATGAAGTCGAATGAACCCTTGACCAACTCGGACTCTTCTTTGGTCAACTCGGGCATGCGGTTTCCGACCAATCCTTTCATGCTTGATGGGTACTCACCTCTAATTAGGGGGTCCATAAACCTGGAAGAACGTTTCTAGCAAGATCATATTTACACCGTCTTTTTTAACTACCTGAACCATGAAATTGTAAGAGTCATAGAATTTACCATCCAAGCATGAAGTCTAAGGAGTATTTTGCCGCAAGTGGCGTCCAATTTGGAGCGGGAGAAGGGAAGAAACCAGTGTGAGACTAAAGTTATACCAATCTTTCCGTTTTGCATAGCCTACATTTGAGAGTTATTTGTCAGAACTAACGCCACACATCGTGGTTTAGATGGATTTCATCTAACAAAACATCCTACTATTACCTGGTATTTCTCTTTGTACAACCTAACGGTTTCTGCATGTGCGAGCAGCTGATGGTGCCCCACGATGTAAGGCTCTCTTGCTGAGTCCCCAGCGCTGCATTTCCCCTCCCATGGCGAACACCGGCCTGGTGCTTTGGTGCCGGTGTCGTAGCCCCCTGAACTGAAGACTGAAGGCTGGTTGAAGGTGATCCAGTGCTTCACTCGATCGCCAAACTCCTTGAAGCAGACTTCAGCGTAATCCTTGAAGTCATTTCTGCGTTATTCAGAATTTTTGGGGTCAGTAATTTCACTATGGATACATACAAATAAGCATTACAGGTAAAAATAACTACCGGTGACAAGAAAAAATGACTCCACATGCTTTTCCCTGTTCTCGTGAAGGGTTAATTTTTAATTGTTTGCTTGTGACTGTCAAATGAAAAGTGATGTGCAATAATGCATTCTGTGAGAGAGCGAGGCTTCACTTTTCTTAATGAGTCCCAGTGCACAATTTCTCACCACAATAATGCGCAAAAAAAATTTTAGTTGACCAGTGATATGAAGGGTATTTTAATTGCTACATGTGAAGATGTTGACATTTCTTTTGTTACAGATATTTTTTAGCATGGGCTATGGTATTATTTGTTTTTTAAATGGAAAGCAGTTTCAGACAGTACAATTAAAAATCTTTTCATACCAATTACCATCTGTTAACCTGGAAACTTTCATGGTTAAACTAAGCTTGGGCTTACACAATATTAGGGCTAAGAAATCCTCCATATTTATCTTCTAGTGCCTGAGGCGAGTCCCAGTGAAAAATGGTCACATATGGTTGCACCCCTGCAAATGCACACAGTATTATAGCTCAAAAGGTTATCAAGCAAAGAATGGAACTGATGGCCCACGGAAGTTGCAGCCAGTAGTCATCTTTTCAAGGAAAAGATATAAAGACACGTGCATACGTTTAGACAGGAGCTCGTTGATCAAATTGTTGTAGTAATTGACACCTTCCCTGTTAATTCCACCACTCAGACTACCATCTGTGACATTCCATCAGAAATGTTGTTGAACTAGTGTTATTACCAAGGCACTGTTATATATATCATTTGTTTTTTTGGGAGAAACACAGCGAATAAGAATCTCCAGATAAGCTAGTAGTGTACTTGGAAGAATTCTTGGCCATGAGATGGAGAATCTGTACGCATCCATTCCCATGTCGTTCATGAGCTCCACATCTTTCTGCAAGTTTTGGCATGTCACTCTGAATCAGTGCCAAGCTAGTTTTGTTTTGGCAATTTGATTTTGTTTCTCCTTTTTAAAAACATATATGAATTTTGCCTTGCTTGTGATTGATATGTCGAAAGTCAAATATACAATAAAGAACATATATCAACATGGGTAATACTAGTGTAAATGTCTGCAAATTTCATTTGGAAAAGTAGGGCACCCAAATTGAAATCCCTACACTCCTACCACCTTGTACATATGGTAGGAGTCCACTGCTACATCCCCGTTGCTTCTATCGGCGATTTTTTCTGCCAACATCAGAAAGAATGTTCAGGGGGGGGGGGGGATGCTCATATCGCTTCTTTGTCATTCAATTCAGATATGTCTACTAGATTAGCTTATGACAAGAGAAAAGCCTTTTTTATTAGGAAAATAATTAATAAAAAAACATGCATGCCTGGATGCTGGTGTGTGAAGGTGTCCCAGATGCTTGGTCCTTTGCCCCCCTCCTTCACACCACCCTCGTACTGTATTAGAATATCCAGAGCAGGTCAAAATCACCATTGTGCGGATCAGATATGGTCTAATAATTTCTGCAGATACAGATGCAAATTTTCGACATTATGCGAATATCAGTGAACTTCTCTGCTGTGTACCTGATAGGACGACGAGGACGTTCCGAAGACGAACCCCTGAGGGAAGCTTCTCCGGCTGATCGTCCTAGTGCCGGCTGCATCATAGCCATAGGCGCCGGAAGCAACAGCTACAAGGAGAAATGGGAGCAGGAGACGACCGCCGGACATGGCCGCGGCTAGGTGTGCGGTCGCCCGTCGCAGTCCCACTGTGAGAGAGCTAGGCGCCTCACTGTATGTGCTTTTGTCTAGGTCGATCTCCGCGGCACCCTATATAGCAAATTTTCGTGAATCAGCGAATATTGTAGTGGGGGAAGACACCCACAGAGTAAAGCGACATTGTCACTGTGACAGGGAACAGGGACGCTGGACATGGCATCTCATCCTCGCATCATATGCTATGGGCCTATAAGAATTCTCAACAAAAGCGAAAGGTGCATTCGTGTTGGAGAATCATTTGGGGGTACGTCCTATATTTAGTCTTTTTTATTTTTTTGATGGAACAGGAGGGGTTTCCCCCTACTGGATATATTTAAAATAAAGTCCCAAGAGCAAAGGGTTCAAAGATACAGAAAAAGAAAGAAAAGGAAAAAAGAAAAAAGGAAAAAGAAAAAAGATAAAGAAGGAATTTAAGATTAGGGTTAAGACCCAGACTAAGACTGAGACTAATACTCAAACTGATCTAAAGGAAAGGTTCTAGCCAGAACTCGATAGCCGGCGAGTAGCTGCTCTTGGCTCTGTGTAACAAGAGGGAGAACACCTGGAGGAACATAATCATCGTAGAGGTGAATTGTTTTCTGCCTGTATATATATACAGGTTGCCACTCCCGTACAGAACACAAGATACTATATAGGCTTTTATATGGTCCCTAAGTTTAGTAATCCACTAGAAACGACAGCCGCGCGTCAGTTGGTGGCCCAGCGTGCCATTTTTGTTCTTTTTTCTTTCTTAAAAGGAACGTGTCTGGTATTGGTGTATGGCCACGAAGCGCTGGCGAGTTCTGTTCCTGAGCACCCACGCGTCACGGCCTCACGGGTGCAGGCCTTATCCTATTTCTTCTATCGCTTGCTCACGGCCGCGCCCCTCTGGCTTATATTTATTTGTTATGCAAACAGCCGCAGCTAAAAAAAACAGTAAATATTTTTTCAGAAAAAACTATAAAAAAATTACAATCCGATTGGCAAACAGCTAGACTTATAAACTGCAGCTCTAAACAACCAAATTAATGCTTTCCGATCTGTCTTTCTCTTTCTTTCTCGCAGGAGCACACAGCAGAGCTATTGAGTGCTCGTCTCCTCCTTATCTTATTCCTATCGTCGTGGTCTCCCAGCTTGCTTTCTTCCTATCGCCCTTGGCTCATCCATCAGTGGCCTAGCCTGCCAAGTATCTAGCTCTTCTTCCACGCCACCAGGCCAAGCCTGTGCATCTTGTTCCTTGAAACGGCAGCGGGCTCCGCTGGCCGGGGAGAATATTCAGCGCGGTGGCAGACTCCGTGGCGAACCTGGCCGGGAAGGATATCCAGCACGGCGTGATAACACGCGGAGAAGACAGCCGCTGAGGCCAACGCGACTGCGGCGGCTGCGTTGAAGACGACTAAGCGATGGCATTGACGTGGGTGTCAGCGGGCAGCGCTCTGGGTGCCAAGGCGCGGATGGCGGAGGCAACCCACGCGTGAAGTCTCACGCGGAGCGGCGCAGCGCGCGCTGCAGAGGCTAGCCGCGCAGGCTCCCCACAGCGCAACGCGGCGTGCGCCTCGGCCTAGAGCTCAGCGAGCTCCCCATGGCGCAACGCGGCGTGAGCCTCGGCCTGGAGCGCGGCGATCACAACCAGCGCCTGCGCCTCCCGGAAGCTGCCGTGCTCGTCGGCAAGACGGACGAAGTCGTCGAGCAGACGCTCCACGAGCGGCGCGGGCTATGTTGCTCCAGGCTGAGACCTCCCGCGGGTCGCCTTCGCGTGCGCGCCATGGCGCCCAGGGCGCACGGCGGCGGGGAGGAGGCCGAGGCGGCGCACTACAGCCGCGACGTCGCGCGGCTCGCGTGGTGGAGCCGCGCCCGCTGCACCCCCGCGTCCGCTTTCCTCCCGTGCCGCCGCCGCCTTCATGCCCTCCGCCGGCGACCGCCGCGTGCGCTTCTTCCTCCAGGAGCACGGGGACGACGACCCCACAGCCGACGACGGCCGCTTCTTCCTAGTCCTCGACTTGCTGCCGGTTCGTCGGCCGCTTTTTCCTCGTCCTTGACCTGCCGCCGGGCCTCGCGCGGCGCCGATGTCGCCGCCTCCTTCCAATCCGAGGCCGCGTCGTGGCTTGCGAAGGCTGGCCAGGAGCGGAGCATGCGGAGGCGGAGAGAAAGCGAGGCACGACTGCGGAGGAGGCGGGGAGGGGCCGCGCGCGGTCGTGGTGGAGGCGGCGCGCCGGCGGCGGCCCTGGCTGCGGCGCGGTAGGGGAGGCGCGCGGCCGCGGAGGTGCTGTGCGTGGGGGCCGGCGGAGGGAGGGCGCGGAGGCCACAGAGGCGCGCCGGGGCAGAGGGAGGCGGAGCAGAGCGTGCGGAGGAGACGGGACGATTCGAGATGGTTTGCGGCTAAACGGGCGAGAGGTCCCGACTCGACCCGCTTTGGACGGTTCGCGTGCTGTATGGATCCAACGGTTAACGGGTTTTCGGGTGACGTGGAGCCCCTCTCTAAGCGAGTTTGGGTGCTGATTTCGTCAGTAGGAGATATACCGTATAAATTTGGATTCAGCGTCTTTCTTGTGCAATTACCATTATTCATCATAGTTTATGCCTATTCCACTTGCATTGGCGTAACATCGACAAATACAAAGCGTCTGTTTGGTTCGTGACTAAGTTTGCCACGCCACACTTGTGGCAAATTTTGACTGCGTTTGAATTTAGATCAAAATTTGGTGAAACAATAAATTTCTCGTTCCCACGTGTTATTTGGTCTCCAAATAATACGCGAAAATGAGAAATTTATTGTTTCACCAAATTTTGATCTAAATTCAAATGCATGTCAAATTTTACCATATATGCGGTGTGGTAAATTGTGGCTGGAAACCAAACGGGCCCAAAGTCTCTAGAACTCATCACCCTAGTTATAGTGCACTACTGAGCTAGCAGACATTGAATACGGCCTATACTCCTTCCGGTTTTTCATATATGACGTTTTCATCTCCCTCAAAGCTCAGGTGCCACCGCTCGTACTTCATAGTTGTTGCTCTTGTCCTTGTTACGTTCAAGTCATCAACACCACACATTATTATATTATTATGGATTTGTTGTTGTTTCCGCTATCCTTCTAAGACTACAGATGCACATGCAAATCTAGATGGCGGGCACTCAAAAAGATATGATCAATAGTTTATGCTTCCCACGCAAAGAACAGAACACACTCCTCGCAAGCTCCTCTTTTTTAAAATAGAAGACCATTTTACAATTCAAAACTATTAAGGCTATCAGATTTTTCAACCCCCAAACTATGAAACCAAGGTAACCTAGATCGTCTAACTATCCAAAATCGGACAAAAGACACTCCCAAACGAGCTGAAAGTGATTTTAGTTTTCTATTTTTAAACAATAGAAGATTGTTTAATATCTAAATTTTATAATTAATTTATTTTAAACCAGAAAATATATGAAATTTATACCATATTTTTTTTCTAAAAACGTAATCTCTCCATTAGTGCTCTATCTACAATTACTGTGGTGTACATTATTTGTTCCTATCCTAATTTTATATTTAGATCGATAAAACAACATGTGTAAGAATAAATAAGTCCTAAATATCTAAAAATAGAGTATCGATGGGTAAATTATATATTTTTTTAAAACAGTACGCTTTCATTCTTTTCCGATTTGAAATAAATTAATTATGATTTTTTAGTGATTACATAAGACCAATTGCTCTAGTGGTCCCTTGTGTAGAAATTGTATTCATCTTAAAGCAGTCAATCAATTACATTTGATCAAATTTCGTTCTGGGTATTCTATGGGTTCGGCCCTACGACCCATGACCTTGCCCAGAACAGCCCATGTGCGAGCGGATGGCGGCGGCGGCGGCGGCGCCACCGTACGAGCAAACCATCCCATCACCGCGACGGGCGACGCAGAGCCTGCCTGCTGTATCCCCGTTCTCTTCGCGTCGCGCGTCGCCCCGACCTGGACACGCATGCGCTGCCTGCCGCCTCCCATCCTCCCCATGGTCAATGCAGTGGGGATCGAGTCCCGCGCCGTGGAGCCGCAGGACCTCGTCCCTGCCCGCTGCAGTACAGTTCTCCCGAATCCCATGCTCCGTACTTCTAATTGTCATTCCTTCATTCTCCAATGCATATTTATTTAGGTAGAACGTTGCTGGATCATAGCGCTGAAAATCCTAGTTAGACAATGACATCGACAAGTTTGAATCAATAAGAATAATCGACTGAATAACCCGCTTTAGGATGAAGCCGCTGCGCCGGCCGTCCGCTCGTGCAGGATAACCGGAACGGCAGGGAGGGACAAGGGCATGGTCATGGCCTCATGGGTAGGAGCTAGCCTATGAAATACCTGGAACGAAATTTAATCAAATTGCCAGCTTTAAGAGGTGTGCCGTTTCTACAGAAGGGACCATCAGTGCAATTCCCTTGGAAAATATGCTCGGAGAGTTTTATTTCACGTGCTGGCTTGCTGCTCCATCATAAGACGGTACCAATGTTGGCCTGATTTGAAAGGTCTACGTTTGTGCGTGTTTGGAATAGAACAATGGGATAGGTACATGTATGCCGAGTCACGCACGCTTATTTCCTTTTTAGATATATAATGACACGCACGGTTATTTCTTGAGGAACTTCTTGAACCAGTGGGCGGAGCTCTTGGGGTACCGCTTCAGTCCATCGCTATAGTCCACGAAGTATGTCCCGAAGCGGACCGTGTAGCCATTCACCCACTCGAAGTTGTCCAGCAGCGACCACGCGAAGTATCCTTTCACATTCGCCCCGTCACTGCAGTGAATCGATCGATCAGTTGGCTGTGTTCGCGTTGCACGCATGAGCTAGAGCTCTTTTTGTTTCTCGAACACGCAGGAGAGTTGCATGTCATTGTATTAAAAGATAGAAAGCACCGGTCCAATTACATGACCCTAGGCAAGGGCGTTAGTTTAAAGACAAATGCAGACCTGGAAAGGAAACAAGCTAGAGCTCTAACTGACCTTATAGCACTCTGTAGGGCAAGGAGGTGCTTGTGGTAGTAATCTATCCTGGTGCCATCCTTCAGGGCTTCCTTTAGTGGTAGACTCTTGTTGTTGACTTCATCAACTCCTAGAATAAAGGGGAAAATTTAGATATATAGATCGTTCTCTGTCTTCTCTAGGTAGAGGAGAGAAAAATAATATACTGATTGAAATAAAGAAGCAAATTAAATGGCAACAAAAGTTACCGTTTTCAGTGATATAGACGGTAGGATTGCCGTAATTTTCCTTGACATAAAGCAGAAGGTCATGGAAGCCTTGAGGGTAAATGTAGAGCCAAGATGAAGCAGCCTGCATACAAGGCCAGCGAATTATACCTGGGAATGAATCATCAAGTACACATAGGTGAGGGGAGCACAATTCCGGTGCTTACCACCCCCGGTGAGTGCTACTGTGCTACCAACTTCACAATGAGCAATCTCAAAATTTCATGTAAGTTTTCATAAATTTTTACAGCAATTTTGATGACTTTTTGGGTAGCTATCGTGCCATTCGAAAGGGTGGTTGCACTGGACTTGTTCATAGGGGAGGGGATCACTTGCTTACCTGAGGTCCTATAGGGACACCATTTCGCACACCTAATAAATTGGAAGGTGTTAGTGCATCTTTATTAAAAACAATGGGTGACAGGGTGTGAGGCATACGTGTTTCGATATTTGGCATCGGATGACATGATGCAATAGGTATTTCAGTTGACATCGATAATAACCTAGAGTAATACATATTACAGCCACACTATTGTTAAAACAGGCCTTATATATCTATTTCACTTGATATAGAATTTTCAACAATACCTCGTGGTAATTATAATTGAAACATTTTTCATTAATCTAAGAAAGATGAGAGTAGCAGAAGAACCTTGGCTTTGGTGACACTCACCGGTAAGATTCGCTTGAGCATCTGTAGTATAGCTGAGGTTAAGGCCATTTGATGGTGGAAGGTTAGCAGCGTAGTTTGCAGTGTAGTAGTTAAGTCCGATGAAATCAAATGCACCCTTGACCAACTCAGATTGCTCCCTGGTGAACTGCGGCAAGCGATTTCCAACCAATCTTCTCATGCTTAGTGGATAGTGTCCTCTAATAAGGGGGTCCATAAACCTACAAGGACATTTCTATTAAAATTATGGTTCTGTATTCTGAACTTTGACAATGTGCCACTGGCATATTTTCAGGGTCATACAGAATTTACCATCCAAACATGAAATCTAAGGCACGTCTCGCTGCATCATCATTGGATCTTGAAGGGGAGAAGGGAACAAACCAATTTGTGACTAAAGTAATTCCGATCTTCCCCTTTTGCATAGCCTGCATTTGACATTCAAAATATCAGACAAGTGGAAGTGATGAACCCATGCCATGGTTGAAAATGAGGTAGAGCATAAACAATACATTCTGAATGCATACATGATTGATGTACCAATAAGAACACAGCCAACACTAGTTCTATAAGACATCAGCTTACTATTACTAAGTACTAACTTAAATTCCTTTTCAAATCTCCATATTGATCCACACAGGGATGCATTAGAGAAATCTCCACATTGTATACATTAGAAAAAAATGATGGATCCTAATCCTATAATTTCTTCTGTTATCTAAAAATAATAATAATTTCTTAAAAAATAAAATAAAAAACGTCCTGCTATCAATTCATTGTACCATCAACACCACCACCATTGAATCTATTATGTTTTTCTAAAGAAAAGATGATCCACCTGACGTGTATCACAATTTGTATCATATTTACATGTCTGCAGAAATCGATGATCATATCTATTTGCATGTAAAACACCTAACTCAAGCTAAGATTTCAATAAACATATGGATCTGACACGCGAAGAAAAAGGTATGGATAAATATGGAAAAGTAGATCGGTAACTAAAATCTGTTAAAAACCGGGCAAAGATAACAAAGTGCCAATATGAGTAATGCATCAGAATATGCACAATTAGAGAGAGTAAAGATATTTTTTTTGTAATTTTTTTTATCAGCTATGGGCCCTAAAATTATCAAAATTTAATGTTTAAACTCTTAAAATCCTTTGCCCATGCAAAAGCATGGATTATTGACTAGTTTTATCAATTTATAAGGCCTAAAGACATGTCTTTGTGCTGTAAAGCATAGAACCTTCGTTCTCCAGTAAACTGTACAGCTTCTGAATATACCCATAGACTAGAAGATGAGCTTCTTCTCTGATCTAGTATAGGTATCGATCTGTTGTGGTGTTGATATTACGGTCAACCTGTCCACTATTGCAACTTAGTTCATCACTGACCTGGTATTTTTCTTTGTACAACTGAACTGTTTCTGCATGAGCTAGTATCTGATGGTGACATGCAATGTAAGGCTCCCTTCCTGAATCCCCAGCGCTGCACTTGCCCTGCTCCCATGGCGAGCACCGACCTGGTGCAAGCGTGCCCCATGCGTAACCTGCTGCGCAGAAGCTCAAGGGCTCATTGAAGGTGATCCAATGTTTCACTCTGTCGCCAAACTCCTTGATGCAAACCTCAGCATAGTCCTTATAATCATTTCTGCAACATCAATAGCTTTATTCAGTGTGTCGACTTCCGGTGAGTACATAAACCGCAAAGTAAGCATAGAGGAATCGGTAAATTATTTGTTCCTATAAGAACTAATTTCCTATAACTTGTTCTCCTTTTTTAAGGATGTATTGTCAATTTGTTACTGCCCAACACGAGTAAATAAAAAAGATATTGAGATTTTCCTTTCAATGGTTCCAATATGCCAGAAAGACTAGGAAAAATAATCTAAATGTAACAGCAACCCTTGCATATTATAGTTTTGAAGTGGAAATAGTACGGTCCTATTCCATTTATGATTTATCAAATAATTTGACAGTTTAGTACTTTGAGTATGACAAAACTGTTGTGTGCTCATTCAAGCTTTTTGATCTGGTGGTCACTTGCCAGCTTAACTTCTGTAGGTCATGTATATTTTGCACTGGAAAAGGACTGAAAACGCACGACTTACATAATGTTAGGACTAAGGAATCCTCCATATTTATCTTCTAATGCCTGAGGTGAGTCCCAATGAAAAAGGGTCACAAACGGTTGCACTCCTGCAGATGTATATGTACAGATATATGCAATTATTTCATAGTTTCATAAGCATCCTAAAATCATGTGGAATACAGAAATGACCCAAGGGTCTGCCTGCGGTATGTACCTTTCAACAGAAGCTCATCAATCAAATTGTTATAATACATGATGCCTTCTTTGTTGACTCCACCTCTCAGACTTCCATCTATCATTATGTGCGGACATTTGAAATAATTCGATGAACCTTAGAAGACATTTAACGCAACATCTAAACAATATATCACACTTACATGGAAGAATTCTAGTCCAGGAGATGGAAAATCTATAGGCATCCATCCCCAAATCCTTCATGATGCGCACATCTTCCTGCATTTTTCGGCCAAGTCACTATCCATCTATGTGTGCTAGTATTTAGTAGTAGAGTGAATTAGTAGTATTAGCTTTGAGGTTGGAGGGTTCAAACTTAAGATCTTATCATAAGCTTTAACCTGATGCAGAGCTTGGACTGTAGTCATTGAATTATTATAGGAATTCATTTTTTAACCGAATTACATAGTACATTTAAAATCTGGATACCTTAAAAAAAATCAGATTCCTACCTTATATCGATGGTAGGAATCCACTGCCACATCCCCATTGCTCCTGTCGGCTATTTTATCTGCAAAAATCAGAGAATAGATAACTTTCAGAGATGCAATGTTCTTTTTTCTCTCATTTAAATTGAATAATGCACACAAGTTTCTATTCCTACTTTTTTCAGAAAGATATTTCTACTCCTACTCACTACTGGTATCTCCATGGCAGAATACCCCCTCTGGACTATGTCAGCTAAGCCTTCACCACCACAAGTAAGATCAATTATTCAATAACTACATGTTCCCCAAAAAAAATGTTCAACAACTTGCTTTGTATTCCATGTTCAACGAAGCAATCTTACGGAGAAAATGGAGATGGATAGGTAGTGACAGGCTGACTGACCACTTGGCTCCTCATGGTGTGAATTGGAATTGTGACTTATAGGGAGTGGTGGGCTGATGGCTGGACTGTGGATCAAGATAATTCCTAATCAGCAAATATTTGTATGGATAGAGTAAACAAATCCTCTTTGCAACGATCACTCTCTGTATAGACAGATTGGCATGGCGGCATATCATTTTCTTGGAGCATGTTGCCTTTCTGTTAGACTGTTACCTGCCTATAACTACAAGTCGTCAAGAAATACTGCCGCTGCTGATAACAGAAGCGTTGGGAAGCATTCAGACACCTATTTCTGATTGACTGTTTCTTGAGGCAATCCTACAATACTACTATCCTGTATCCTCTGTTAGGAGAAATGCCCTCTACTACTCATATCCCTATAGTATGCAGGTTCTTGTAGTTACATCTTTGTAATAGTTCGAAGTGATGTTAACAGATCAGTTTATTGCTGACGATAGATATATTCAGCGGTTAAACATCAATGTGATGGTTTTATACACTCCCTCCATATTTTTTTGTTTGACGTTCTGACCAACCAAACTTGTTAGTGTGTTTTCGATGAGAGGAAGAGATTATATACACATGCCTGGGTGCTGATGAGTGAAGGTGTCCCAGATGCTCGGTCCTCTTCCCCCTTCCATTGCAGCACCCTCATACTGCGTGTACGTGAACATCACCACCAGCTCGCTAGACTATTTGCGCACACAACTGATTCACAACGAGCTAGAACTCTGAAAGCATCTCGTTGTTCTTACTGCTGCAGAAGTGCAGGGAAGTTTCGTTCACCTGATAGGCCGACGAGGCCGTCCCGAAGATGAACCCCTCGGGGAAGCTTCTCCGGCTGATCGGCGGCTGGCCGGCGCCGTCGTAGGCGTCAGAAGCGACGGCGGGCAGGAGGAGGAGCAGGAGCTGAAGACGGCCAAGCATCGCAACTGCTACTCACAGAGCTGCCAGGGGGAGTGGAGCCGCGGCTAGCCTGGTAGTAACCGCGACGACGGGCTCCACTGGCACCCCCACATATAACAATGCATGGGCAACGCGGGACATTATTTCAGCTCCCTTCCTGAGCGGTGATCGCCATCAGGACAGGGACACGTGAACCTCCTGTCTCTTGTCCCTTGGTCCAGTTGGGAAGAGGATGCCAAATATGGGCCGTCAAATATAATGAAGAAAAGATGCTTGCAGCTAAGCATACGGCACATCTCCGTCGTAGTAAGACTAGACTAAGACTAGTAGACGGTTACCACTAGTAGACGCCAGAGTTTCTGAACTACAAAGGTCGGCAGAAGTAAACAAAATACAGTACCAGTACTATCCTGGGATCGTGGAAAGCTGATCGTTTACGCGCTGGGCCGAGCGCATTCTTTCACAAGTAGAGCACCGCACCGAATTCACAAATGGGCCTACAGGCTACACTGGACCGGGAACCATGCGAGATGCAGCAGCTTCATTTCCTCTGTGCATGATGATGGCGAATTTTCCTTTCTGTTTACGTGCTCCATCGCTCAACCCAGTGTCCCAGTCTGAAATCTCCACGTTTCTTATTACAAGACAATTATTCGAAAAAAAAAATCAATACACGCTTGCTGCTCTGCCCAGCAGCTGCCCTCCATGCTTATTTCTTCAGGAACTCGGTGAACCAGTGGGCAGAGCTCTTGGGGTACCGCTTCAGCCCGTCCGTGTAGTCCACGAAGTTGATCCCGAAGCGGACCGTGTAGCCGTTCACCCACTCGAAGTTGTCCAGCAGCGACCACGCGAAGTACCCCTTCACGTTGGCCCCGTCCCTGCAGTTGATTTAATTTGCAAGCCGTCAGATGCTGCAGTGATTCAGTAATCAGAACTGGCATTCTCGCAGCTTGGCGATGTCGCCTGAGATCGTAGTAGTAGCTCCCACCGTATGGCGCTCTGCAGGGCGAGGAGGTGCGCGTGGTAGAACTCGATCCTGGTGTCGTCCTTCAGAGCTTCCTGGAGCGAAAGGCTCTTGTTGTTGAATTCGTCGACGCCTGATGAAATGGATAATAAATTATCTTATGTTTCCTTTCATTTTTCAGAGCTCTCTCTCAGGAAATTCAAGGATGAATAATTTTTTCTTCGTTCTTTGAAATAGAATCGGTTACCGTTTTCAGTGATATAGATGGTAGGATTGCCATAGGTTTCCTTAACGTAAAGCAGCAGCTCGCGGAAGCCTCGAGGGTATATGAACAGCCAAGATGAAGCAGCCTACACATGTACCGTCATTGGAAATAAATCATTAGCTCATGACCCACACACCAAATGGAAATGAAGTAACTTTGTGGGCTGGCCTGTGGCCTGTTGGTACCTGTGGACCAATGGGGACACCATTTCGAAAACCTAAAAAATTAATCAGACGACGCTATTAGTTAGCATAGCACATATGCATTTCAGAAATAGAAGCAACACTGCTCTCCCTTAATTAATACGTATCAAAACAGATAGATGAACAGGAATAGATTGATCCCTGAGCCTGAATCTGGGACTTACCGGTCAGATTAGCACGGGCATCAGTGTCATAGCTAGCATTGAGGCCATTTGATGGAGGAAGACTGTCGGCGTAGTTTGTAGTGTAGTAGTTTAGCCCGATGAAGTCGAACGCACCCTTGACCAGCTCGGATTGTTCCTTTGTGAACTGTGGCAACCGATTTCCGACCAAGGCCCTCATGCTTAGGGGGTACTCTCCTCTAGTAAGGGGGTCCATGAACCTAGAAGGGCACTCCTAGTGAGATCTTTATTTTTCTTTTTGACTTTGAGAATGAAATTCTGTGAGGACTGAGAAGACCACAAAGAATTTACCATCCAAGCATGAAGTCGATGGCACGCCTCGCAGCATCGTCGTTTGCTTTTGAACGGGAAAAGGGAACAAACCAGTGCTGAAACTAAAGTTATTCCAATAATTCCCTTTTGCACTGCCTGCATTTGACATCCAGTATATAATACGATTGAGTGATGAATTGAGGCCATGGTAATAAAAATAAAAATAAAATCATATATGATAAGTGATAACATTGTGCGCATGCATATCAAACTCAGAATTGCGTAGTACTGATTTGTCGTTTACTGACGAATTGAAACTGCACGGGGAGTTCATCGCTGACCTGATATTTTTCTTTGTACAACTGGACTGTTTCTGCATGGGCGAGTATTTGGTGATGGCACACAGTGTAAGGCTCCGTTCCTGAATCCCCAGCGCTACACTTGCCCTGTTCCCATGGCGAGCACCGGCCCGGTGCAAACGCGCCAGATGCATACCCACTTGAGCAGAAGGTCCAGGGCTCATTGAACGTGATCCAGTGTTTCACTCGGTCACCAAACTCTTTGAAGCAAACTTCAGCATAGTCCTTGTAGTCATTGCTGCTAACAGTCATAGATGTGTTTAGTGGTGACCACATTGCAGAAGGCGTAATTCTTGCATTCTGTGTGAATAAAAAATCATGACTTACATGATATTAGGACTAAGGAATCCTAAATATTTATCTTCCAACCCCTGAGGCGAATCCCAGTGAAAAAGGGTCACAAATGGCTGCACCCCTGCACATATGTAGCCATTTCGAAGTATGAATATATTGGTCGTCAACGAGGGCACAAAATCGATCGTCTAGTATATTAAAGAATTTGGCTAAGGGCCCTTGCCCTTATGCATGGCACACCTTTCAGTAGAAGCTCATCGATCAGATTATTGTAGTATTCGACGCCTTCTCTGTTGACTCCACCGCTCAGACTTCCATCTAGCATTAGATTCAGATCGCTAAGCTTAATGCGGTTGATCTACTTGGACTTTAGAACAGGCCCAAAACAATCAGTTGCAGAATGTTTGGACATCAGGTCACACTTACTTGGAAGAATTCTAGTCCAGGAGATTGAAAACCTGTAGGCATCCATCCCCATATCCTTCATGATGCGCACATCTTCCTGAATTTTTGTAATTTGCAATTCAAATTATAAGGACATTGTGTTATGACTAATCTCATAGAAATAAAGACCCAAACATAACTTGAGTTATATAACCAGTAGAATTTCTTTAAAATTCCATTAAAAGACAGGATACATTTCTTTAAAAATATACTACCTCCATCCGTTTAATATATTTTTAGATAATGACTTGGCTAGTCCAATTTAGCACTAACAAGCAACGCCCAATATTAAAGGATGGAGGGAGTACTAAAAAAAAATCTATACCTTGTATAGATGGTAGGAATCTACTGCCACATCACCATTGCTTCTGTCAGCGATTTTATCTGCCAAATCACAGATGTATCAGAGATGCCATATAAATTCAGGAGGAGTTACACACAAGTTGCATCTTTGGACTATGTCAAATTAAGATTCACAACCACCAGCAAGACCAATAATTCAACAGCTTGCTCCATCTTCCGTGTTCAACAACCACAAAGCAATTAATCTATGGAGAAAATGGGCTGAACCGCTTGACAACGTATGTGTGTCTTGCGAACTGGAATTGTGACTTTTGAAAGTGTCATGATCAGAGTGCGTGTAAAGCTTATCCCCAACCACTATCAATAAGATTTAGTGTAGAATACATTATTTTCCCTATGCGGCGATTAGTAACAAAGTGACGAGGACTTGACTAATGGATAGACGAGCTGGACTGGCACATCTATCCTGGATATTCACTTCATGCTCTCTCAGGTCTCAAACGTGGAGATGAGTCAAGTACAATTATTTTTATTTAATCGCGCTTGATAGGATTCAAACTCGCTCTAACCATATTGAGTTGCAGGTATCAACCGGTTGAACCTAAAATCTTAAATTTAACAACTCACTTATACTCCAACACTATGGCAGCCAACAAGTCTGGCTAGTCCTCTTGCGTCTTATATTTCTACGGTTTACTTTTTGATGTGGTATATTGCAATATTTTTCTCTATAAAGTTAATCATGTCTGAAAATTTTGGCTTGGAAAAAACTCAGGATCCCATATGTTCTAGGACGGAAGGAGTATACAAATGTTTTTTTTTTTTGAACCGATTTCTTTGACATTTAGACAATAATGTCGCAAAGATGTGAGACAAAAGCGAGCTGAGGGAGTAGCACTTAACGGGTCGTAATATAAGCAGCAACACTCAACAGGTTGCTTTGTTGCCTAGCCACAAACATGGTGAAGAAGCACAAGTGTGTTATTACACAGACGGATCGCAGTAATAAGTTCTAAAAGAAGAAGCATGCATATGGAGCATATATAGGATAGAAGCACGAAGCTGGGCAGTGGGCTTGAGAGTGAAGAGCCATATATATGCTGTGTACACATGCCTGGGTGCTGGTGAGTGAAGGTGTCCCAGATGCTGGGTCCCCTGCCCCCCTCCATCGCGCCACCCTCGTACTGCACGTGAACATCGATCACATTAGGCGAACGCGTGAGAGAGATCATGCATGCCAAAACCAATGGCCTATATACTTGGAGCAGATATATCCTCGATCTCCATATGCACGCCGACGATTTCAGAAGTAACTATAATCTGTACATTATCGACTATTTTTTGTTGGCATGTGCTGGGTGAACACCAATTAGGTGCAGCATTTAATTTGTGACGCTTGCAAGCAGGTAGTTTGCTCTGAAGAAGAACGACCCGATCGAATCATCATCGACCAGTTTATTCAGCTCGGATGGAATGAAGGGAGCTTGAACGACCACTGCGTGCTCACGTCACGTGTGCATGACAGATGATCGGAATGAAAGAAATGCGTGCGTGCGTATATACGGTGTGTCGGTGCGACGAACCTGATAGGCCGAGGATGCCGTCCCGAAGATGAACCCCTCGGGGAAGCTGCGCCTGCTGATGGGCGGCTGGCCGCCAGTGCCATTGTAGTAATCGGCGGCGTTGGAAGCAGCGGCCAGAAAGAGGAGCGGCAGCACAAGCCCAAGCATCGCCGCCGCACCGGCACTGCGGCTGCCTGCTCTCAGCTGAGGCATCTTCTGAATATATACGCCAATACGACGGTGATGCGGCGTCCCAACAACACCGGCCCGCTAGCTCCACGGCTCCGCGCTATATAGACGACCGGCCGACCCATCGATGGAGCGCATGGGCTCGCTCGTCGTCGCGAGAGGATCGATCGGCGGAGCGAGCAGCGTACCGTCACGGGCGCCACGCGACGTCGACGTATACGGAGGACCTGCATCGTCTCCATCTCTGACTAGCGGGCGCACGTGGGGGGTGTAGTTACGAATAATAAATCGTCTTCGGAAGGAAGGAAACGTGAAGAGAGGTAGCAGCCAGGCGCTGCCATCGCATTGCTGTAGGTACGGTACGGTGGAGCCTAAAAGTCGCGAGAGAAACTGACAGGAGGGAACAACGTCCGCACGACACTGCGGAGCGATCGAGCGACCGCGTGCCAACTGCCAAGCTGTCCTGCGACGACCGCGACGACAGGGCTGAACCCAACTTAAAAGTTGAGCAGCGCCAATCGGCAGAAGGAACACGTACGCATTCAGCACAATTCGAAGATCGTGGCAGCACACGCTAGCTAGGGCCCCTAGCCCCTAGGTGATCTGTCGTACCATGCAACCCGCCACGCGTGGGCTACTTCAGGTCGGTGGTGGGCGAGCATGCACCCCCACCCTCCTGCTTCGCATATTCTCGTCCGTTGGTGTCGCTTTGGCCATCTTATTTCATCCTCATCCTTGTCCCTTCCCAACGTTCATCCTCCGTCGTCCAACCGGCGACCGGCTCGCGCAGTCACCACACCGGGCTTGCCGACGCCAAGCGCACCGACGGCCATCTCAGCAGCATGCGCCAGGTGGCCATCCCGCTCGTCAAGCTCATGATCCTTTATATTTTAGGATGGAAGGAGGGTACAGTAAATATGGGAGCGAACAAGGAGAAAAGAAAAGGAAAGAAAACTTCAAGTGTGCAGGGCATGCCCAAGGTCATAGCGAATCGGTGGACATATCAGCTTCCACCTAATGATAAGGGCTAAGGGCCCACCCAGCACCCCTATGCATGAAAAAAAACACAGAGAGAAAGAAGGCCAGAGTGGGGTGTCTTAGGTGCCGCCGTTTGGTACGCACTCTTCAAAATTTAGACAGTGAAATCGCACAGCATGGCACGTTTGGCCCCTTCATTTTTCTCATTGAGGAATGGCTGGCTGACCAAGTTTGCTTATCAGAATCCGCGAGAATCAGACGGACCCTTAGCTTTTGAAGTCGGAGGGAAAGCCCCTCCGAACATCACATGCAACTTGACCCCACCTGCTTTCACCTCTAGCGGTGACGTGAACTTCCAAAAAAAAAAAATTTATTGGCGCGAACCCACAAAAACTACAAACCAAAAGGTCATTTCCGCTAAACCATAAGTTCAATCAAAATCTGATCGCACCACCTAACAAAATCTTCAAAACAAGATTACACTTGAATATATTTGAATTTTTTTAAAATAATTATTTTAAGGTAAGATAGATGTATGCATAGCGATGTTCGACTTATACTAGAAAAATGTTCTAGCCCCACAAAAGAAAAACATTCTGTTTTCATAGAAAATATTTCAAATTCGTAATACAATATTTTATCTTTGCAATAAAAATATTCACATTCACGAATAACAATGTTCCATCTTAAAAAAACATCTAACTTTAAGAATGGAATATTCTAGTTTTGCATGTGGAATTTTCCTAACTCAGATAGCAAAAAACAGTGCAAAGTAAAATAGAAAATAAAAATAAATAAAAGAAAAAGACTCACAAAATAGAACAAGAAAAAATAAAAAAAATGGCGCCGTGTCGTTCGTTTGAAATCCGATGACCGATCACAAATCTAACATTGCGGATTAACACGGGCCGATGACACATCCGCATAGATAAATCTTAATGGGCTTTTGACTCAGAAAGTTGGGCCGAACCTGCTGCGAGACTATCCCCACATGTTCAAGAATCAAACCCAACATGTTCTAAAAAAAAAAAGAATCAAACCCAACAACAAACTGAAGCAGCATATATCGACACAGCAGTACAGCCCTGGGCAGCTTCATCCGGCTCAGCTGCCGTTGGCGCACGGGCTGCAGCGGCGTCCCGCACAGGCACTTGTTGTGCTCGTACGCCGCCTCCTTGAACTGCACCATATGGCCGCCGGTAGGTATCTCCCCGCAGAGCAGCTGGTTGTAGCTGAGGTCCAGCTCGGCCACCCTCGTGTCCCGCAGCGACACCGGCACGCCGCCATAGATCCGGTCGTGGCTCAGGTTCAGGAACGACAGCTGCATGGGCATCTCCACGCCGGTGAGGTTGAACCGGAAGTTGTTCCCGGACAGGTGGTCGATGGCGCCGGTCACCGTCTTGTACCGCCGGCCGAAGAGGAACGACGGGTCGCCGGTGAGCCTAGTTGGCTGTTGTTGGCCACCGTGAACACCATCACGTGCCGCTCCAGCGCGTACGTCCAGGGGATGGTCCCGGACAGCCGGTTGCCGTCCAGCATCAGGCCCAGCGGCCGGCTGGCCGGTGGGGCTTGCCGCCGTGCACCAGCAGCGGCGGGATGGGCCCGACGAGGTCGTTGTACTTCGCGTCGAAGAAGGTGAAGTAGGGCAGCTTCCGCAGCGACCCGGGGATCCGGCCGCTCAGCTAAAGCTGCGGAGGAAGCTGACGGAGGCGAGGTTGGTGCGGGAGAGCGACGCCGGGGTGGGGCCCGACACGGAGGTGACCATGAGGTTGAAGAGATGGAGAGGTGCGACAGGTTGCCGAAGGAGTCCGGTCCGGGATGGGGCCGTGCAGGCCCGGCATGTTGGTTATGCTGAGCGTCTCCAGCTGGTCGAGCTAGCTCGCCGATGGCCGGAGGGAGCGTGTACGTGATGTTGAGACCCGAGAGGAAGAACTTGGTCACGCGGCCCTGCTCGTTGCACCACGCCGGCGAGCTGCTGCAGGCCGTCCACCGTGACGCCAGCCGGCCATCACGTCCGGGTTGCCGAACTGCTCCCTGATTTTGATAAGCGCCGGGAGATCTTGGTTGTTGGATTGGGACTGCTGAGAGAGTGATGGCCTGGTCATCAGTTGGGAAGATAGGAGGACGAGGAGCCTGGCCATGGCAATATCGTATAGTTGGCACTTGTGCAAGCTTGTTTTTTGAGACTTCGTAGAGAGGTGTGTGGTCAGGTGCATCATGCATGGCGGATGCATCCATGAATATGTAGGCGATTTGGTCAACTTGGGATGAAGTTGACATGTGTGATCTTGAAGCTAGTCTAGCTGGGTAGCCAATGTAGTGGTTTGATGCAACTGCAAGGAAGAGGAACATGCATGTAGTTCCTTTAGATGCACATGCACTCGTGCAGCAACGACTTATCCTCAACCTTGTCCCATTCGAGAGTGGAGATCTCGTAGCGCGAAGGCTGCGAACTGCAGGGCCGAGCAAGCGAATTTAACGACCTCCGCATTTTCTCGGCAAAAAGATCAACGGTTAATGGACACTAAAGTCAGTTGTTTTCAGTGAATTCTTTGAAGAATTAATGGCAATAAAGTCAATTGTTGAAGACCATATCAATCTCCAAAGCGACAATGAATGAAGCAGGCTACAATCTAAGCCCATTGCAAAATAAAGGGAATGTTCAATTTACACCCTCCAACTAATATGATTGTCTCATTTTCAACCATATACGTCTTTACCTAATGTGATGGGTTGATTCTGCATTACAACACTAAACTTTTATATTAAGGGACAAAAACTCAATCCAATTTGAACTCAAATTAATTAATTTGAGAGCCCGGTTCAAACTACGAGAGAAAGTCATACCAAAACAAACATGCAGGTTGCATATGGATTCTAATTTGAACGTTCCATATATCAACGAAAACCTAATGAGATAAGCCTTCTAACCTAATCAATCTTACCAAAAAAATTCACTCATAGTTAAGGGGAATCGTGGGAATAGTCAAAACATCTAAAATCAGCTTGTGTGTGCAAGAAGGGGTCACACCAAAAATGAACGCCTAGCTTACATAAGGACGTTTTGAGCGGTACCATATATTGATAGAAATCTAAAGAAATGAGCCTTTCAACTCAACCGGTCTCACCTAAAAATTTATTCACAGTCCACATAAATCATCAAATCAAATAAGATGGTGCCCATAATTTTGTAGGGTGCCCTGGCACATAGCACACAAAAACAAACGTCAAGTCGCATACATACTCTATTTTGAACTTTCTATATATTGGTGCAAGGCTAAGGAGATCGATTCTCCAAGCCCAATTAGCCACACCTTCAAAGTTCACTTGGAGTCGATAGAAATCATAAAAAATGGCATTCAGAATCTTTTGAGGTGATACAACAACGACAATTATTTTAGGGTCCTCATGGCTTTCTACACCATATGTTTGCTAGGACACCCCCTTGCGCTCTCTACTGTATAATTTCTTGGGCTGATTGGTTTTCTTCTCCATGCGAGCCACACCTGTGTGTCCACGCTGCTGTTTGGATGGGTAGGGCCATCTTGTAGTCTAGCTCTACTGGGTGCAAGGAGGCCTTCTCGGCCACGCCTGGAAGGGACATACTAGAAGTTAAGGCGTGATTGGTTGGGTGGGTGCCACTCAACCTGACCAGCCGATGCAATTTTCCAATGTTTGGATGCTAGGTCTAGTATGCGGGCCGACGATTCAAGAGATGCCTGTCCTAGCCGAGCGGAAACGAAAATGGACATCGTTTTCTCGTGCCCAGCCTGGCTCGCGCGGTTGCCCATGTAAATCAGCTCGTTGTCTGCCAAGGGCCAACTAATCACATACTTGGTACATCATGTGGCTGTACACGTCCTGGGCAGGCTTGGCATGGTCATAGGTGGTGTTTGTTCAGCTACGGGAACGGGAAACCGCTCCAGTGTAGCGGAAAACGATCTTTGTTGGGTTTGTATTCTCTGTCGTATGCCTCATCACGGTATCCAATAACGCAGGCAAACGGACGGGAGCGAGATTCTACAGCCCGGTGTTCGATCGCGCGGAGATCAGTTACGTACGTCGCTAGCCAAACGCAAAGCAACGGCACCTGTTGGCTCCGTGAAAGAATTACGGGCTAAAAAGAGCCCAACCAAACAGCTCCCTAGTCCCAAACCAGGCCGGAAGCCATCCAAGGAACCAATCACGCTTAGAAATCATCTCCGCGCGTGCATGCAACTCACGCAGACGGTTGGTGCAGACAGTAGAAAGCGATGGACTTCTCTCTTACTTTTCTCTATTATATCTCTTAATTAAAATATTTAATTACCAAACTGATTTTATATTTGTATCCCTTGTATTTTATGGACAAAAACAAATGAACCCACTGCGCTCTGACCCCGTGGAATAACTAAACAACAATGATCGCATGCCTACGTATTGGCTCAACTGGGCTGTATCCCACCCCTAGCCTAGCCCAAACTTGTCGAGGCAACCAATCACACACATATTGGTTAGATAGATTTGATTAGATTTTTTTCTCAGACAATTTCATCATTGATCAATTTGTGGAACCCAACCGGTCCATTTGTCCAGTAATTTCAATTTGCAATTTTAGATTATTTCTTTTGTGTTTTTCCTATGTTTTTCAGTTCACATTTAGAGATAAACCTATGTGACGATGCACTGTATATATTTTACTCCCATCGTATTTAAATATAAGTCGCGGTTGATTTTTTCTAAAACTTCAATCATTCGTCCTTATTCAAAAAATTTGATAGGATTATCTTTTATTTTGTTGTGATTGGTTTTATCATAGTATGGAGTTTGAGTATGATTTGTTTCCTTGTATATTTATACAATTTTTTTGAATAAGACGAGTGATTGAAGTTTTGAAAAAAAATCAACCACGACTTATATTTAAATACGGGAGGGAGTATTATGCTATACGACCACGCCTTTTCTTGACATGCTAACTAAATAGTACTACCTCCGTTCTTTTTTATTTGATGCGATTGACTTTTTTTCAAAACTTCAATCACTCGTCTTATTTAAAAAATTTGTGCAAACATGTAAAAGTACAATACATGCTCAAACTAATCTTAACAATAAAACTAAATAACAAAAAAGTAGAAGAGAATTTACGATTTTTTTGAATAAGACAAGCGATTGAAGTTTTGAAAAAAAGTCAACCGCGTCAAATAAAAAAGAACGGAGAGAGTTATAAAGTTTAAAGAACGATCACCCATGAGGTGCTCAATATAATTGCTTGGGTTAGTACTTGGATGGGCCCAAGATAACAAACCGTTAAACTGCTATTACAACTGCTCTACAGCCACTGGCTATGTCAGATAGCTAGCTAGCGAGGGCTAACACCATCTTCAGTGGGGTTGCCTAAAAGACTTTCTATACACTGTTTGACACTGTAACACAATCTGTATATAGAGAGATGTAGTTAAAATAGTAAAAAAATAGTAGGATATACAAGATTTTTAGACAATAGATTAAGGATAGCCTAAGTTTCATCTCGCTATTCCCATACTATTGTGCTGTACAAATACCATTCCATAATGGTCGTTATATAAGTCTGAGTTCTTCGATGCCTTGTCCATTTTGCCGTCGCCGCCCATATTTCGAATCACTCGTTTACAGTATACGCACAATGTTTGCACGTTCATTTAAACTTTTTGGTGAGCTCATCCTAATGCTATCCGATATCTTGGAACCCATGCCATCGCAGCACGAAAACCCTGCCAGATATTTTCTCTGGCATCTTTGCGCCCATCCCCGTCCCAGGTAAGCTTTTGCGACGTCACTAATGACACGAGGCAATCCAAGCGATCCAAGTCCTTACGTCATGAGGACAACTTGCATTCTTGCAACTGTACAAAATCCAAATAAAGCTGAGGATTTATATTCCACATGTGGTGAACTTGATACATTTGCCTAAATCCTAAGAACTCGTTTCCCGCCGCCACGCACGAAAATGTCTTAATGATATCGACTGCTCAAACTATTCTTTGGATTGTTGTGTTTGGAAAATTATCTGGACTGGGCTACTGCATGCATGTTCTTTGAGGAGAACAGTGAAATATATGAATCAATAGATAATCAGTACATTGTACATAGGTAAAGCCCTAAACCCTGTGAGAGCTACGGAAAACTAGCTAGGAATGTACCATGATCTCAACAGGAGATCGAGGTAGAGTAGTATCAAGCAAACATGGCCATATGGAGGACTGTTCTGAACTTCTGATCGAGTTTATTCAAAAGCCGGTGGCATAATGGAGGCTGTTCTGTGATCCACTGATCCTGAATGTTCTCGCTGAACCAGTCGAGGTAAAATTGGAGCTGGGGCAGGGCGATTCAGCCGTGTCCTAGCTCGTTTTCTATATAGCAGGTCATCCCCATTTGTGGCTTGGTCAGCATTGCCTACGACTAGTACGACCACGTTTCTTCTTCTGTCTCCCCGTTGGCCGGCCTTGTATCAGTCATCCTGCCATGGCCTCATGGACCCGTGCAAACTCCCTCCACATCAGACAGCTGATGTCGTGTATGCATACGCAGTGCATGGCCGCGCGGGACCTCCATACATAGCGGGAAGAGCTCACCAGCTTGCCATTGCCACAGCCCAGAGCAAGCCATATAGCAAGCCATCGCGCAGACAGGCATCTGGCATCGGCCATCCACTCGCTCGTCCAGCTCAACTCGAGTCTACCCACGCGAGAAATGGAGAGTGCCACCAAGAAGCCGCCTCACTTCGTGCTCTTCCCATGGACAGGGACCATCAGCCACATCATCCCCATGACCGACCTGGGCTGCCTCCTCGCCTCGCACGGGGCGGACGTCACCATCATCACGACGCCCGTCAACGCAGCGATCGCGCGGGGCCGCGTCGACCGCGCGCCGGCGCCACACCGCGCCGCGATCACGGTCACCGCCATCCCGTTCCCGGCCTCCGACGCCGGCCTGCCCGAGGGCTGCGAGAGGATGGATCTCCTCCGGTCTCAGCCCGAGATAGCCCTCTTCTTCGCCGCCAACAAGGGGTTCGGCGAGGCGGTGGCGCGGCACTGCCTCCGCGAGGCGCCCCGCCGCCCGCCGAGCTGCATCATCTCCGGGATGTGCCAGACGTGGGCGCTGGGCCTGGCGCGCGAGCTCGGCGTCCCCTGCTACGTCTTCCACGGCTTCGGCGCGTTCGCGCTGCTGTGCATGGAGTACCTGTTCAAGCACCGGCCGCACGAGGCGGTCGCGTCGCCTGACGAGCCGTTCGACGTGCCGGCGCTGCCGCCGTTCCGGTGCAGGCTGACGCGGAGGTAGCTGCCGCCGCACTTCCTGACGCCGACCTCCGTCGGCGGCAAGGCGCTGCAGGGTATCCTGGAGTTCGACGTCGCCGCGGACGGCTTCGTGGTGAACACCTTCGAGGAGCTGGAGCGCGGCTCCACGGCGCTGCTCGCGGAGGCGACGGACAAGAAGGTGATCGCCGTCGGGTCCGTCGCGCTGTGCCGCGCGCCGAGTCTCGACCCCCAGTCCATGCCGAGCGACGCGAGCCGGTGCATGGCGTGGCTGGACGGCAAGCAGCCCAGGTCCGTGGTGTACGTGAGCTTCGGCAGCGGCGGCAAGTTGCCACCCGCGCAGCTCATGCAGCTAGGCATGGCTCTCGTCTCGTGCCCGGCGCCTGTCCTCTGGATCATCAAGGGCGCCGACGCCCTGCCCGACGACGTCAAGGAGTGGCTGCGCGAGAACACCGACGCCGACGGCGTCGCGGGTAGCAAGTGCCTGGTGGTGCGCGGGTGGGCGCCCCAGGTGGCCATCCTGGACCATCCAGCCGTCGGCGGCTTCATGACGCACCGTGGATGGGGCTCTACTCTGGAGGCCGTCGCCGCCAGGCGTGCCGATGGCAACCTGGCCCTTTTTCGTCGATCAGTTCCTGAACGAGCAGCTCATCGTGGACGTGCTTGGAATTGGGGTGTCCGTCGGTGTGACGAAGCCAGTAGAGACTGCCCTGACCGCTAGTGGTGACGCTGGTGGCAGCGAAGTGGAGGCCGAGGTGGGGATGGAGAAGGTGAAGGAAGCATTGGAGATGCTCATGGATCAAGGGCCTAAAGGGGAGGAGAGGTGGAAGAAGGCTCAGGAGCTCAAACTGAAGGCGAAGGGTGCATTGGAGAAGGGAGGATCCTCCTACATTAATCTTGAGAATTTGGTCCAATCTTTTGCTTGAAGCTCCACAATCCAATTTTTGGAGCCCCGGCACTCGTGTCGGTGTTCCTGTGAGCGGCATAGTATGGTGATTCAATTATTTAGAGTTGTTATTTGTTCTGTCAAATAAAAAGTTTGTTGTATCTTGGAACTCTTGCACCGGCTATAGAAATGCTTACTTGATTTGTAACTCAAAGCTAGTTTTTTTCCATCTATATAAATAAATGCTAGTAGTTTCAATTCCATGAGAGATACAGTATGATTGACTGGTAGTCGTAGATCTTCTCGTAGGCATGAACGAACATCATTTCGTTGAACAAGCCATGCAAAGAGGTGTTCCCTGCACTGTATTTATACCGACGTGTCGCAGGAATACGTGTTTGTGCTTCACCGGCGCCGGATGGATACTGCCGTGGCCACGGACGACCATGGTATGCGACGCGTAGGTCGCCCGTCGCCCTGTGGCCACCGCAGCCACAAAGCCCAGCCAAACACCATCGTGCGAGTGTGCCAGCTACGGCCCTCCCAAACGATGAACTGAGGTCGGTGGAAGGCCGCCCAGCGCCCGGCGGCGAGTCGTGTGGCAAACCTCGTCCTCCAGGCCCCAATCTTCCAGTAACGCGCCGGGGACGCGGCCCACGCTGATTCAGAACGCGCCGAACTGGGGTGTGGACGAGGCAGAGAACTCCCAGCCAGAGTGGATGGCCATGGCCTCCATGGCGTATGGTTCCTGTACACTTTGCAGCAGAACAGCGCCGATGCCCTGAAGTAGAACTGAAGAAAGGCAGACAGTCCCCCAGCGCCGCCGGCGAGATAGGTACCGTGCCCGTGCGCTGCTGCGCCCGCGGTCCTGCGCGTGCGTCTATGTGCTCCAGCCGGCCGGCGTCGCTGCCCACGAGCTTCACGGCGAATCACCCGCGATCGCGAGCCTCGGAGTTCATGCACTTGGCTCATTTTTTTCTCAGTCTGACCATTGCCTGGGTTTGAATCTCTAGAAGTCTTCGGCGCCAGGTCAGTAGGTGTAGGTCACAACTGGCTGCTCTCTGCAGTCTGCAGGGAAAAAGACGGTGAAAGAAATCAGAACTGCAGGAATTGTGTGCCAATGAAAATACAGACATGCGAACCAACTAGAGGTACGCTAGACAAAACTATACCATCGCTGCGCTTCTCCACTAAACTCTACTGCATCTTATTTTGCTATTACTAATTAAAAGTTAAAAAAGAAGTACAGATTAGATTGCGAAACGCGTTAGAAAAAAATAAATACTAAAAATTCTAAAAAAAATCATAAACATCAAGCTGTCCATCAAATAGTCTATAATAATACTAGCCATTAAATCTATTGTATTTTCTAGAACATTACCCACCATGCTATTTTCATATAACTTATCCACCATACTATTACGAAAGACCAATTAAAATAACCGTTCAATTTGTATATAAATTGCCCACTATGCCATTATGGAAGATGAATTAAAGTAACGCCAAATTTTAAATATAAATTACACACCATGCCATTGTGAGAGATGAATTAAACTAACCCCTAAATCTCCACATCCAACCATTATGAAAATGAATTAAATTACCCCCTAATTACATATAAATTATCTATTGTGTTATTAAGTTTAATGCAACCCCACAATTTCGTATTACCATTATGCCATTAAAAACATATATTAATTAGCTAGAGCCTGTTATAGATATAGATAGATAAGATAAATAATTGTGTATACGTTGTAGATAGATAAGATAAATAATTATGTATATATACGCACATACGTTCTTTAAAGTATGAACAAATGAGATATATTAAATAATAGCAATTCTAATTAATTGTGGGTCTCAAGTTTATATATATATTTTTTAATATTTATGTTTCGTACTGGCCCGTGTATTTACACGGGGTTGATGCGATCCCAATCACGATTTATCCACAAGTGAACCATGTTATGGTCACTTGGTCAAGACCGGTTCAAAAGCTAAGCGTACATCCTGGATGGGTGGATGGCCAATTCATTTTGCCAGCTGTTCTATAGCGACCTTTGGGCTACATTTCCAACAAGTGTTTCAGTGTTTGGCTCTACCAATTTGATTCAACGAAACCAAACTTCATCTCACACAAAATCCTCCGCAGTTCACATCTACTGTAGCCTGCAAGCATCGTTCTCGTCATCTAGCAGTCAATGGACTTATATATCATTCCCAAGAAAAAAAAAGTAATGGGACCTGTTCATCCGCTGACTTCAACTCTGGACTATCCAACAAGCCATAAATTCAATTCATCCCATGGAAATGTCTTTGGCCCCAGCCTCCCGGGCCAAGATATTATGCCTTGCCGCGTGATCCTAAAATTCTATCCTCATCTGCACATAAAACTGCCATTCAGAAGAGCAACCCGCAGCAATTCAATGGCGCGTTTATTCCTCCTCTTGCTACTGCTGCTACCTCCCAACTCATACACTCTAGCTCAGCACAACATTAGCTTGGGATCCACTCTGAATTCTGAGGGCCCAAACAGATCATGGCTCTCACCCTCTGGTGATTTCGCCTTTGGCTTTCATCCCGTGGCAAACTCCTCGCTCTATCTACTTGCCATCTGGTTCGATAAGATTGATGAGAAGACTATTGTTTGGTACACCAATGGTAGCACAGCAGTGTCAGCTGGTTCAAGCCTGCAGTTCACCAATAATGGTATGCTTTCTCTCCGTGACACCGCTGGAGCTGAGGTCTGGAGCTCCCTGGTTGCTGGTGGAGCTTATGCCTCCATGAATGACAGTGGAAACTTTGTTGTTTATGGAGAAGATGGCTACCCGAAGTGGCAAAGTTTTACTACACCAACAGACACCATCCTACCATCCCAAGAGCTGTCTAGTGGAACTATCCTCCATGCTAAGCTTATGGCTACCGATTACTCAAATGGCCGGTTCATCCTCAGTCTTGAAACAGATGGCAACCTAACTTTTTACACAGTGGCTGTTCCTACTGGATTCAAGTATGATGGTTATTGGTCCACTAACACAAGTGGAAACAATGGGAAGCTGGTCTATGATGCAAATGGCACAATCTACTATACCTTGGAGAATAGCATGCAGCACCCTATCACTGTCATCATGCCAGCAAAGATGGATTCGCCAGATCAGTACTACCAATGGGCAACACTCGACCCAGATGGTGTTCTTCGACAATATACATATCCAAAAGGAGAAGCAGTAAGCAGTGGGTTGCCTATAGTGTCGACAGCAGTGCAAGAAGTGCCAACAAATATCTGCACCATTATGTATTCAGATTTTGGCAGTGGAGTGTGTGGATACAACAGCTATTGCACGTTCAACTGGAACCAGATCCAGACACAAATAGAGTGTGCTTGTCCCCCATCCTATTCATTCTTTGATCCAGAAAGGATGTACAAAGGGTGCAAGCCAGACTTTACACTGCAGAGCTGTGACTTGAGTATGGCACAAGTACAAGAGCAGTTCCAAATGGTTTCTATGGATGACGTTGATTGGCCTCTCCATGCCTATGAGGAGTACTACCCCATGAATGAGACTACTTGCCAAAGCTTGTGCTTGATGGATTGCTTCTGTGCAGCCGCAGTGTTTGATCAAACTGAACATTGCTGGAAGAAGAAACTACCTTTGTCTAACGGGAATGCAGGGAGTGATGTTCAAAGAATAGTGTTTCTCAAGGTGCCAAGGAATAACTATTCACAGTCTCTACTGAGGACTGAGGTCAGAAGTAAATGGAAAACCAATAAGAAGGGTTGGATAATTGGTGGGTCAGTAATTATAGGTATCTCTGTCTTTTTGAACTTTCTCTTCATTGCAGCCCATCTTTTCAGAAGACAATTTAGGGAAGCCAGGAAAAAGAAACAGTTACAACCATGGACCAGGGTGATAACAAGAGATTTCACTTACAGAGAGCTTGAGGAGGCGACCAATGGATTCAATGAGGAGGTGGGAAGGGGAGCTTCTGGTATAGTTTATAAGGGGCACCTGTATGATGAGTTTGGCACCAGTATCGCAGTCAAGAAGATTGATAGGATCCCCCGAGAGACAGAAAAGGAGTTCACAGTGGAAGTAAAGACAATTGGGCACACACTCCACAAGAACTTAATCCAGCTTCTGGGATTCTGCTATGAAGGAACTGAAAGGCTCCTGGTGTATCCATTCATGCCCAATGGCTCTCTTACTAAGTTCCTATTTACTGGCATGAAGCCATCATGGGACCTCCGAGTTGATATTGCCCATGGGGTAGCAAAAGGACTGCTCTACTTGCATGAGGAGTGTGGCAAGCAGATCATACACTGTGACATAAAGCCCGAAAACATCCTTCTTGATGACAACTTCATACCAAAGGTGTCAGACTTTGGCCTCGTGAAGCTGCTGGCAGCTGAACAGACACAAACTAGCACAGGAATACGGGGTACCCGAGGATACTTAGCTCCAGAGTGGTTCAAGAACGTGGGCATCTCTAGTAAAGTAGATGTGTACAGCTTTGGGATAGTCCTTCTAGAGATTGTATGCTGCAGGCGGAACGTAGACCTTAAGGCTGTCAATGAGGAGAGAGTTATATTGACATACTGGGCATACGACTGCTACTACTGTGGCCGCCTTGACTTGTTAGTAAAAGATGATGAAGAAGCAATTATAAATATGAAGATGGTGGAAAGATTTGCAAGAGTGGCACTTTGGTGCATACAGGATGAACCGGCGATGCGTCCAACTATGCTTAAAGTGACCAAGATGCTTGATGGAGCAGTAGAGGTTCCACAGCCACCTATTGACACCCCAACCTTCATATGCTCACTTCTGTCAAATGGAACTGATAAGAGCAAGTAATAGTTATTTAGTACACCTTTAATCTTTCATTGTTGTTGAAGGATGATGGTAGTGGTTGTATTAAATACTTGTATTATTCCTCTGTCTGCCATTAGGGAAGCGCGTTCCCTTTTTTGGATTATCAGCAGGCTCCGAAGTCTGTTATATTTTCTCATTTCTACATGCAAGCTTCACGTGTCCTTGAAGAAAAAAGGTAGCTTCTACCACAATTAGTATGGTTGTACATGAAGCAATTCCCAATTAATATTCGATAATCACAAACTTTTCTATTTGTTATCCCTGGCCCCATGGCATAAAAGTAGGGCGGCAATGTGCCATAAAACAACTGTACACAAAAGCCACAGAAGTAGTATTCTGAAGTGGATATATCATTAAACAAGAACACTGTGTCACTGTATCCTCATAATGAAGTCAGGGAAATTTCTAAACAAGAAATCACCCCCAGTCAGGGATTCAGTAAAATTGGCATATACTACTAAATTAGTGGATGTATGGGTGTACTAATTAGGAAGCCATGCAATGCATACAATCAGAGAAGAGGTTGCTTCTCCAGCCAAGAAAATGCGCTCACAGTGTCAAATAACAGCACAAAGTTTTTTCCCCCACCACGGGGTAAACCCGAGTTTCATTAGTAATAGCGACGAAATTACAGAACCGCTAGCTTTTCAGATTGAACACCTATTTGAGGAAAAAACCAGAGACATTGTTCAAGACACAAAGGCACCGGACAAGACCAGAACAAAGTGAGTGGGCAAAACAGAACAGCTGCTGCTTTGCCTGTATTCAACACTGAACATAATGCAGTTACTCAGAGTTCGGATGCAGAATTCTGCTACTTCCATCCAGCAATATCCTAGATCCTTATTTCTACTCTTTGTTATTGAACGCAGCGCGACCAGAACCAAATGAAGTGCATGTCGAATTTCTATGATTGGTATTGGTAAGGTTTCAGAAGATTAGTGGTAGTAGCGTGACAGTAGAAGTAAAGAACACCAGAGTTACTACTGCCGGAGCAAGAACACAAAATGTCAGCGAAGTCACCAGCCAGCAATCCATGGCAGGCATCCTAGCATCGCCGAATGCACCAGCGGACAGCCGATATCCGCCGCCAACGTTACCGCTCCATCCTCGGCACCAGCGAAGCCCCATTCCTAAGGTTGCCCTTGCCCCCAAGCACCGCCGCCATAAACTCCCGCGGCAACAGTGCAGCAAGCCCCAAGCCGAGTAGCTTGTCAATGGCAACTCATGGCCGGTGCGGGGAGTTTGCCACCGGGGAGCCCCACGGCCGCCGGGACGCCGGAACCGCGCCCGTCCCCCTTCGGGCTGGGGAGGCAGTGCTGTCCCCGGCCGGATTCACCTTTCTTTTTTTTTTCACCCGACCCAGGAGGCCACGATCTTGGGCGCCAGCCAAAACGGGCCGGCGCATTGGCCTCGAACCCCTCTCGCTGCAAGCCTGCAACCAAAAGGATGGGCCAGAGTCCAGAGATGCTTTTGAAGCCCATTTCAAATAGGAGCACTGGCAACGCAACAACCCACTACCACATATCCGTCTGGTTCTGGACCACGGGCGATTTACTGATCTGTGTGATGCGTGTGGATTAGGCGAGGCTCAACAGGCCGTCCAAAACCGGCCGCTTAAGCATTGTTTATCCCTCTACGTGCACCGTAAGATATAAATACAGTTAGAATAGTAAATAGATGGAGTTGAATGGGTTCACCGGTGATCATAGCCTTCGAGAATGGTCCTACCCGTGACCAACGAGTTTCATAATTCTTTTGGCCCCCACAAACATACGTTACTTGCTGATATGAAAGTACCAGCTCTTGGGGAGTAGTATTTAGCTGGAAGTAAACAGTAAACAAAACTTCGTTAGACAAGAAGCCCCGTAACAAGCTGAGGGCTCGTGGTGACTCTGTGAATTTCGAAATATCAGTCTAGCCTAGTTCTACGGAGGTGTTTATAGAAATAGGGTATGCGCTCATATAGGTGAATGTATGCACGTACGAACGTCTACGTTGTGTTGTGTTTCGCAAAATAAATTGATTGTTTTCTAATAAAACTAAGTTTCACTAACAAGAAGCCCCAATTTGTTTCTAAGGCTGTTCTACTCTATTTTTTATTTTAAATTCTACTCTATTTTTACAGCGTGTTTTGTACACTGTGTGCACGCTTCGGTCCAAAAACAAGAAGCCCCAACCATTCACTGCGCGCCAGCACTGCCTCCCAAACCGATCAAGCAGAGCAACCACCACGCATGCCATGCCACCATCGTTGTCATGCAACGACGCAACGGTAATTTGGGGCGTCCTGAACGAAAATCCGGTGCAAATTCGAAGCCGCCCCGTGCGCTGCGTACGTGCGCCGCAGTAAAGGCAGCTCTCTGCCCCCCGCCGCACACGTCCTCGGCGGCCGCTGGCTGGCGACTTGCAAGGAGGAGGAAGAAATCTCCGAACGCTTGTCATAAATTCGGCAATCCCGGGGGCATTGATTGCGCGACGGACGCTCGCGCCCGTTAATTCCGTGCCGCCCGCCTTGGCTCTCTTTCAAATTCCATCCCCCCCACCTCACCACCTCTGCTATGTGCCATCCTCTTCGTCCCACGGCAGCACGAGAGCGGATCAGCAGCTAGCGCGGGCTTGGCGCGGCGCGGCGGAGGAGGCTGGAGGGGCGGCAGGCATCCATCGGCCGAGAGAGATCGCCTGGGCGGGCCCGCTTGGCCGGATCCTCCTCGTCCCGATGCACGCGTGCTTCCATGGCGGCGGCGGCGGCGGGGGCGTCAGCAGGATCACCAAGTCTGTCGGCATCATCGCCAAGAGCGTACGCCGCACAAACACCCTTAGCGCTTCTTCCGTCCGTCCCCCACCCACCTGCTGTTCGACGCGCCTGCGCTGCGTGCGTGGTGTGATGAACTGATGATGTGCCGTTGCTTGCGCAGATGAAGGCCCTGTCCCTCCTCAAGGTGAAGGCGTCGGGCGACGGCGAGGGCCGCGCCCCCGAGCCTCGGCGGCGAAGGCGGCGGCGGCGGCATCGGAGGCGTTCTCCGGAGGCCGCCGAGGAGATGCAGGACAAGGACGCCGCGGCGTCCTCGTCCTCGTCCGCGTCCTCCTCCGCCAAGATCGCGCCGGCGCAGCCGCACGACGCCGACGGTGATCGGCCGCACGAGGGAAGGGGAGCGAAACACGAGCGCTGCGACAAGTGCTGCTCGCCGCTGGATGACGGCGCCGATCGGGAGGAGGAGGAGGACGAGGAGGCGAGCGACCGGGAGTGGGCGGCGGAGCCGGAACCCGGGGTGCTGATGACGCTGGTGTCGCGCGGCGACGGCACCAACCACCTCCGCAGGATCCGCTTCAGCGAGGAGTACTTCGGCGACGCGTGGGAGGCGCAGAGCTGGTGGGCGGACAACTGCGACCGCATCGTCGAGCTCTACAGCGTCGTCGTCCAGCCCGAGGACCCCTCGCGCGGCGGCGACGACGACGAGGACGACGGTCCGGCACCACCCGTCACCCCATGCCAATCCGAGGATGACGAGCACCAACGGCAGGTACGCGATCCGATTCGATTCGGTCTTGTTTCCCGCTGCTTCTGATCACTCGCGCTCTGGAGAGTGGAGTGGCCACTGGCCACTGGTACTGAGCAGCTAGCGGCCTGGCACTGGTGCAACAGCATCAAGGCAATAAAAGATTTGCAATGAGACCATGATCAACGGAGCATTTCGTGCGTTTCAAATGCTTGTCACGACATGATCGTTGGCACCAGCCATCTTTTCGGTGGTGAAGTGTTGTACCTTTCTTGGCAGCTGTACGCATGACGATAAATAGGGCGGCAGTGTACCAACAAAATTTTCCTGTAGCAAATTAAACTCCAAGCTATACTTGTGAACAATCTGCACATGGATTAGTTTCAACTTTCAAGGCACTTCACCACTGGCTTTCGTACCCCCAAAGTACCCTCCATCCCCAACTCCAATTATAGGCCACTTTAATTTTGTTTAGAATCAAAATTTTCAAACTTTATTCGCAAAAAAATCAAACTTTAACTAAGTTTATAAAAAGTACACTATAAATATTACATCAAGTTAGTTCCATTAGAATTAAAATAAAATACTTTTTGATAGTATGCTTAGTTAAACATATTTTTTCTGAAAATTTAGTCACAAAAACTAAAGTACCCATAATCCAGAACCAATAGAATTTTTTCGCTTATGGAACTAGCAGATATTCTAGTTGCATTTGTACTAACTGAGGCTGCACTGTGTGGGCCTCTCAGGATGGGATTGGGGAGCTGGAGTACTCGGCGTCGTGCTCGGCGTCGGCGTCGGCGTCGGGAGGGTCCACCTCCAACTTCTCCGGGCCGTCGAGCGGCAGCGGGTCGGCCAACAAGGTGGACTCCCCAATTCTCGGCCTCGTCACGGAGGCCAACAGCATCACAAGAACAGCCCGGGGGGAGCACAGCCACACAACAAAGGGACAGGGACACTGACACTTACTACCAATATACATGTTGGCCCATCTCCATCTCACACCGTTGTCTCCTACTGTTTTTATAATGCTTAACTTACTAAGGAGCGACTGGGTGAGTGGTAGATTGCTGCAAATGTACAGTATTTACTGTTTAGCTCAAAATTCGAAATTGATCAGAAACTTTCCAATGAAATAGGCCTTATGTTTTTGACTTGCTGTTCCTTCAAGTCTAATAGATTATTCAGACTGAATTCATCATGGTATACTGTAGTCTGTAGTCTAAGAAGAGAAAGTATAGGGCATATGGCCAGACTACCAGTTCTGCATCGAATGACATGAGCTTCCCATTGGCGCACTCAATACTGATACACATCAAACATTGTTCATTAGAAACAGCTTAACATGCAGTTGTTACAGCTCTCAGGCAATTGTGCATGGTGGAAAACGAACACGTAAAAAGATACATTCACCTAGTTGTGCAAAGGAGTCATTTCTACTTGCACGAGGAGTGCAGCACACATTACCCACTGCGACACTGAGCCAGAAACATTCTTCTCGATGACAATTTCCACCAAAACACATCAGCCCCTGCCCTGGCAAGTCGCAAATGTGCTGCAGATGGACCAAGCACCAACAAACGCCAGAGCCCATGGGACCTGACGACATGTCGCGTCTGATGGGAGCCATGAACACTGGAATACCCAACACATTGGATGTTGATCCTTCTGGAACTTGTTTGTGCTTCGAAAAATGCTGAATAAGACGAAAAAGAGAGGCCCGATGTGTGATGATGCAAGCATGAACAATACTGAATGACTGAGCCACATACAGCTGCCGGTCTGGCCAGATTGGTTTGCCGGTTGTGGTCCAGGAAGAGGCTTCCTTTGACATGAAGGGGGTAGAGCCGAAGAGTGGCCTGTGTCAGTGGCGCTCCAGTGTCCCCAGGCATGCATAAATATGCTCAGGTGTTTGATGGAGTTGCCGAGATCCCTGTGCTTCTCTGAATCCTGATCCAGCATCGCAGGAAGGTTTAATTAGACCGTCTCCAACCGTATAACTAAAAAGATTGATTATCACTATTCCAACTACCTCCCTATCTGTCTACAGTAGCGCTACAGTGTCCAATAGTATCGATTTGTACTATAGACAGCGCATATAGATGCTCCATTGAAGACGGTCTTAAAATCAGCAATGTCGCATGCTGTCATAAATAAGCAGCAGTCTGAAAACGGATAGCAGGAACTAAATAAGAGTAGCAGAAGTATGTTGCAGGCGCTTTAACCAAAAATATTCATTGTTCATTTATGCGATGCCTTCGGTGGGTTCAGTCTGCTGCACGCCATTTGTTGCAGCAGATCCACCAAATCTCTATTCCTGAGCAATATTAAACCCCATACCACCACTAGATCATCTCACCCGTTGCATTTGCAGGTCAGCACGTATATACGGCTCTCCTTCTCCAAGTTAGAGGTCATTTTAGCTTTGTTAAATAAATTTCTCTAACTTTGATCTAACTTTAACCTAGCTTCTAAAAACATATAACATTTACATACCAAACAAATACAACATCTTTCAGAGCGGGTTTAATGGAACTAATTTAATGCTGTGGTCTTGTAGATGCTGATACATTTTCTACTCTCTCTCTCTCTCTCTATTTGAATGTATGACATTTAAGATAAGCTTCTCCAACCCATTTTTGCCCAATATTTGTGGTCCTAACGTCATATATAATACGGAGGGAGTATAAACTCAGTCAAAGTTAGAAGAAATTTGACTTAAGCAAAACCATAGTAAACTAGATTTTGGAACGAAGAGAATAAGGCATTGTTTGGTTTAGGGCCCAAGGTGATCAAACTAGATTTTAGTTATGTTTGGCTTGTGCTAAAAAAACGTTATGGCTTGACTATGTTTGACTCTAGACTAAAATTAGATCATACCGCACAAGCATGTGAACAAGAAATATATTGTTTGGCCAGATTTTGGTGTAGAGTCAAACATGGTGAAACTATGGGCTATGGCTAAAATTTGATCTTGAGACATCTTGGACCTTTAAACCAAACTCCACGCCCTAAACGGCACCACAAGTTTGCAAGTTTGGCACGGTTTCTGCAATACTGTCACAATGGCTTCTGCATCGATCACTTTAAATTACGTACGACACCGTGACATTTTGCACTGCCTACTATCAAAACAATGCCAGCGAGTGTGGAGTACCTCAAGGGCACCTCAGAATCAGATGCGATTGGGCCGGACCCAGAAGAGCTCCCTTATGAAGGCCACGACGATGGCGACGCAGGGCACGGTGGTCAGCACCACACCCGCCACGGACATCGGCGGCCGCGCCGTCAGCGGGCCCCTCCGAGACCGGCGGCGGCGCGCGTACGACCTGAGCTCGGCGTCCCCCCAGTGCTCGGGGGCCGGCTCGATGGCCACGGAGGGCACGAGCGGCGGCGGGAGCTGGAAGGGGCACCGGGAGCGCCAGGACGAGGGCGGGAAGCAGAGGCGCGCCGCGCGCGGGAGGAAGACGGAGGAGAGAGCCCAGCGAAGGAGCGACGCACCGGGGCAGAGGAAGGGCGGGTACGATGTGGTGGAGAACGGACCTGACGACGGGCACGGGACTCGGGAGGCCAGGAAGAGCTGCGAGTGGAGCGACGGCGAGTGGGACGGGTGGGTCAGGATGTGGGTCAGGGCCTCCGTCCGCTGCGCCCATGTGGGAATGTGGGCAGGAGACGCGAGCCGAGCTTGGGACGAGGCTTTGGGCGCCGCCATGAGGAGGGCAGAGGTGGGAGACGACAGCCGGGGGCAAGGGGCGACGCGACGCGCGCCAGCCGCGCACGGGTAGTGATGGGATAAAGCTCCCCCGCCCTCCTGCGGTCCCGCCAGTGGAGCTCAGTAAAAAAAGCCTTTTCTTCTGGGACCATTGAACAATCGCTAGAGTTTGAGTTTGGCCATTAAATTTTATAAAATCGGATATTTTTTACCATCAAATTATGAAAACCATGCGATTGTGTCTCTAGCCGGTTTTAACTATATATATGTAGTTTTAAATATTTTAAAATCTATTATTAATTTATTTTAAATAGAAAAAAGGAAACTAGTACTAAATATTTTCCTCAAATATAATCTACCTATTAGTGTTATATTTAGTGTTATTGTGGTTTTTTGTTGCTAGTTTTTTATATAAGCTTTAAAACATTGGCAACAAAAAAGATACAAATAACTCTAAACCGAGCATCAACACATAGATTTTTTAGAAAAAAATAGTTATTAGTTTTGGATTTTATAATTTAAAAATAAATTATTTATTATTTTTTAGAGATTATACTATATTTTATTATTTTAGAAAATGCATATGACAAAACCAGTTACAATTGCATTGTCAAATTGTCCACTGTCAGTAGTCTGATGGTCAAAGGTATCTGGTTTTGAAATTCATTAGCCAAAATCAGACTCCAATAATAATTCGATGGTCAAAAATTGGCTCATTCCTCTCCCAAGCATAGATGAACATATGCGTCTGGTTATGCATAATTCCATGAACAAAAGGCACTGATTGAATGAAATAATACAGTTTAGACTAATGGTAACACATGCGTCTGGACTCGATTAGTTTGAGTGGTAACACCAGGAAATCGCCAATGTGCTAAATATTAATACTTGTTCTAAATAAAACTGAGCCTTGACAAACAGTTGAGGTTCTTCCAGTTACCACATATGACAGTGTCTTGCCCAAGGATAAAACTGCGCTGGAATGTTTCGTTGAAAACCTTGATCACATAGCTTTTGCAGAAACCAGCGCCACCATTCCATGCCACGGATTTGCTCGCGTTTAACATCGCATCCTTCCGGCAACGATGTTGGCAAATCAGACAGTATGAGAGATTTTATACAGGTGGACAGGTAGCTGTAATCCAGTGTGGGGATTTTACAAATGGATTCCGGCAACGATATTGTTGATGCTGCAAAAGTCCATCACAAATAAGAGAGAGTGAGAGATTTTATACAGGTGGGCAGGTAGCTGTAACCAGGTGTGGGGATTTTACAAATGGATGAACCGTCAACCACTCAACCCACGAACTCCAATAGATTGATTGAATTACTGATCAACAAGTGATGTAAAATTTGGAGCACGTTGATGGGAAATTGGCATCACAAGTGAAGAACGAACACCAAAACCCCAAATCGAACTTGACCTTGCTGGGAGCGGTGTGATTTAACCTTTGTTTATCCAGAATCATTGAATCCACTTAAATCTTTAGGGAAAAAAAATGAGGAATCAATCTTTCTCTTGATACTTTTGTTAGGATCCAGAGAGGATCTAACCAGAACTAAGGAGAAATTGGAGCCATTATCAGAGAAAGCATTGCAATTCTGATCTGAAATTTTAGGCTACCATATTCCACCATCCTTCAAGTTGAGTCCGAATGACTAGTTGTGATGCCCCAGCATCTTAAAAGCCTTGACACGCGATTTGATTAGTGTTAATCAAGGATTTAGGCTTAATCAAGCTCTAAGAGAGTAATAACTAGGTCAATAAACCACCACGTCAAAAATTTTCAAGTTGAATATGCAAAACTTCCGTTGCTTGGTTGAGTAGTTAGATATTTATATATTTTTATGCAGGACATCAAATACAAAAGTTTTACTTCAGGAAGATACCTACAAATTTGCTATTTTGACCAATTTCAAAATCAGATGTTGAGGGGCTCAAAAGTTTAAACCAAACCCAGTTAGCCTATGCTCAGAAAAAGTTGCTAAGTTTAGGGTTGATACTCTTTCCCAAATTTTATTTTGAAATTACTTTCAATTTCACTATATAACTTCAAAATCTTCTGTTCTATGAAATGAAATTGGATCTATTAACTTTCAAATTCATCTGGCCTTGAATCAATTGGACTTCGTTTGGTAGTTCAAAAGTTGAAACCAAGAAAGACTCCACGTGAAGTAAACTTGCTATTTTACCAAACCTCTAAATATGTTTGGCCTTATATTTTAAATTTTGTGGTGAATTGGAAGAAACTTTATATACCAAACTTGTAAACAATTTCATGCTGAACAACTTTGGTAATTGGAGTTTTGACATGCATTAAGGTTTGCATAGTGTTTTGGGCCTTTCTCTGTCAGGACATGAAATTTGTCCAAATCTGACCGCTTAGTAAATTCAAATTTTCTTTGATCTACAGCCATAATTTTGCAAAACTCTATTTGATAAAGTTGTAGTTCATGCAATTCTGAACAACTTTGGTATAAAACTCCTTGCATGACAGTGAACATTAAATGGGTTTTTAGAATTTCCAAACCGGTGGATTATTTTGGTCAAATCGGAGTATGTTAATCAAATTCAAATTTAAACCATAATTTTATACATAACATGGTATTAAAATCTATAACAAAGTTTTATAGAGATAAATTTAGAACAATTATTGTATTTATACCTTAACCAAATTCCTCCAATTAAGTGCTCGTTTTATCAAATTACAGAAACCTGATTCTCTGGTCAAACAGCCCAGTTTCCAATTTCGAATTTCATTTTATTTTTGGTCATATGACACGCGGATCCCACCCGTCAGGTCCCTCGGATCCCTGCCGGAAAACCGCAGCAGCGGGCCCCACCACCTCCCTCACTCCCCGCACCCAGTCCATAGGCCACTCACCCTCCTCCTCACCCTGGACCCACTCGTCGGCAACTGATGGCCCACGGACTGTGTCCACCGGGCTCCCTTTCTCCTCCTTCCCCGCTCCAAGTCGCCCACGCGGCAGCCAAGCTCCGCCCGCGCCCATCCATGGCTGCCAGCGCGCTGCGCCGGGCCACAAGAGGAGCAGCAGCTCCTTTCGCTCCCTTCTTCAGGAAGCTGGCTCCCTCCCTAGCTCCGCGCCCTCTTCCACGTCCCTCTCCCTTATTTCCCCTGCCTTTGCTCCCTGTCTTGGTGCCCGAGCGGAGCACCGGCCGCCATGCCCATGGAGCTTGAGCTCCACTGCGCCGCCTCTCCGGTACTCCTCCCGCCCGATAGCACGAGCACCGCGACCACCACTGCCTCCTCCATCTTTACCCCAGGATCTTGATGCCGGAAATCACTCCACCACCCCTCCCCACGCGAACGCCATCGCTCATCGTCGCTGCGGCCGCACCTCCTCGTGGACACCCACCGTCTAGCACCTCCCCGCGCCTCCAACCGCTTGCGCCGGACTCGCCACGCCACCGCGCAGCTTGCGCGCTACCCCGGGGCGCCGCTCCCCCACTCCATCAGATCGAGCCGTCGTCCTGTCCTCCGCGTCGCCCGGCTCCACGTCCGGTTCACCGGCGTTCCCCGCTCGCCCGGGCTCCTCTCGCGATGCTGTCTTGGGGGAAAGGAAGCCCTACTTCGGGAACGCGTCCCCGGACCATCTCGGCTCCAAGCGCGCGCGCCCACGCAATGTGCCGCGCGCGAGAACCCCGGCGGCCGCGTGCCCTTCCCTGTCGACCGAAGGTTGAAGAAGAAGGTGGTTTCGCAAAACACCCCTTGAAATATTTAAATTTTTCGCGCTCCTATTGTTAACTATGCACTGAGTCGATGAGTTCTTCCTTGCAGTCCCCTGGGGTATATGGTTAATTACGAAGTAGTCCATTTACAGGGTTAAATTTGACTAACTTCCGGATTTGGCATATGGACTTTAAAATGCTCTAGAAATTAGTAGAAAAATCATAAAAATGTGATACTTATTTTGTTGGATTGCTTATGAATGTATCTACCCAGTTTACTAAGTCTTGATGTGTGAAATGACTGTTTTGCCCTTGGTTTTGTGCATACCTTGCTTTAGTGATTAAATAGTAAAAGTAGAGTAAACAATCTCCAAAAATCATAAAACTTGGACTATGTGCTATCTATGTTATGTATTATGCACTAGTATTTTTGGTAGCCCTAGTTTTATTGGTGAAATGACAGATCTACCCCTAGGGTCCACTTTTAGATATTTATTGAATAATAAAATACGTGATTTACGAGTTGTGCTCAAATAAAACCCTAGCAGATATGTTGAACTCATTTAGTCTATTATAGACTGGAAATCAAGTTTCATGCGCATTAGTTGCTGTTTGCTGAGTGATTTGGAAATAATTAAGGCTATGCGATTGAACATAATAAATTAGAGAAGTAGGACTGAATAGGCTCCAAAAATCCCACCAAGCTTCTTACAGCCATACTAGTGTATATACACGCTTATGTGACTCTAACATAGATTTGTGACTTGTGTTACATGAGAAGTCTATCATTGCAAATTAGATAAGTCTCAGAAAGTAAGGAAAATAAAAGGAGAAGATTAATGTGCTTAGTTAGGCTCGTGATTTGTCCTCTGTGCTATACCCGACGCAGTGGAAATGTTATAACACAACGAAATGTACACTTCTGATTAAACCTAGTTGGGTGGTTAAACAATTCAGTGCCTAACATAAGTTTGCCCTAGGCATAAAAGTAATTCTTATTTAAGTAGTTTATCAATCACCTTTCTGCATATCCATAAAATGGTTGTCCAAATGTGTATTTGATATTCATGCATCCCACTCGCTGCATCATGAATAGCATTCATGTAGTAACGCTTAATATAGATACGTACTCAGGAAGCAAGTGCGTGGGACTACTTCGAGCAACGGTGTCCAAAAGACCAACTAAGGCCCGAATACCATCTGGAGGCCCCTGAAGTGGTATTTGGAAGGAGGAGTTGTCCAAGTGATCAAGGGGTTGCCTGGGGCAAAGCCTCACAATCCGGCAAACTAACCTAGTTTAGTTTGTTGGTTTCGATAAAAATAAGCAAAGGTAGTCAGGACCATGAATTTCCCAGCTAATATTATTTTGATCGATGATTACGCATCCGCATTAGGAGTTGATTGAAAACCCTTGCATTAGACTCCCTGGCCGCCCTGGCCCTAGCACCTATATCTAGAGCTCGTAGGACGAGTTGCCTAGAACTGCTAGGTACGAGTAGATACGAGTGAATGGAGTCACTCGTCGCGTAGGTGATTTCAAAGATTACAAAACTTTTACTATTGGAAAAGTAATATTATGCTCATGATTTAAATGGAGACCGGACGGAGAATTATCTTATTTTATGGTGTGCGTTGTTGTATCATTTGGCTCCGCCCGTGTCGTTTAAGGCCCGTCCACTGTTCGCCTATTGGTCGGCATAACATTGCTAGATTGCTTAACCGGGAAATGGGACCGGTGAAGTCTTACCTGGGTTTGTCCGGAGTTTTCGAGGTGCCGCCCATCCACTTGTTGGAGGCCGATGGGCCCGGGGACGCTTGTACTCGAAGGAGGGCTGACCCAGCGTGCTGTGGTAACGCTCCTGAGAGGGCACAACCCGGGGATTAGGTGGGGGCGCTTTGAATCTTGGGACAAGACGGGTGGAGATGCGGACTATACGTGGGAACGCGATGGCCAGTAAGCATATACTCCTGGCATGATAGTTATTCTCGGGAATTAAAATCGATTCGAATCGCTGATGCCCACCAGGTGTGGGAATGCCAATATCACTGTCGGACAACGTACTAACTACTTGAATATATTATATCTGTTACTCATGTTTTTAAATATTACATGTTTGTATTGTATTGCTTACATTTCTGCAAGTTATTATTATGGAGTTATATGCAAATGATGAAACTTGTTACTTTATGATATTATGTCTCTATTTAAAATCTATGGCTAAGGATCCACGTGATAGTAAGCAATCTTCTCGTCAGCCGTAAGCCATTCCATTAAGTCCTACTGAGTAATTAGTACTCAGGGTTTGCCTCCTACCATTTGAGAACAGGTACCGGCGACATCTGGACAAGTGCTTGGAGGAGGGTAGTACCGGTGGGCTCGGTGCTGCTCGCCTCGATCATCGTTGCATGAAGACTACTAAAGTATTTTGTTTCCGCTGTGAGATGTTTTCGAATTCGCTTCCGCTATCTGATTCAAACTTGCCTTTTGTATGGCATTATGTTGAAACCTATATCTTTATTTCGAACTGGTTTGTAAAATAAGTTTATATATGCTATATTCAACTGCCTGAGATGATGTAACTGTTGTGGTTCCATCGTGGGTTAGATGTGTATGATGTCGGTTCCTCTGGGAAAAGGTAATATCGGGAGCCGAATGATTCTCGACGGACGACCGGGTTTAGTTCGGTCTAATTGCACTGCAAGCCAGAAGTGGCAGGTGTGCTTAGCTCGGATTAAATCGGCGGTTCCGCCACATGTGTCAAGATGGAGGGACATCTTTTGTTTCTGTGGAATAAATCTGCTGCAGAATACCCTAAAGATGACTGCTACATCAGGCAAGTGAGTAAGAAGGTCACTAAGTGTGCACAGGAAATTGCTAATGCGCACAAAAATGAATTTCCTGTTGTTGTTGTTGCTTTAAAGGTATATCTCTCTGTCTCTTCCCCTCTAAAAAACCAAACCAAGTCATTTGTTTTGAGATATGTTCAATGATGATGCTTATCTATCAACACCATTGAGCCATTATGTACTATTATTTGATTTCAAGTGTATCACTTAGGACACTGAGCTGATGTGTGGCTGGTTGATAATGGAGAACACTTCACCCACCCTCTATATCCGCATGAGCAATGAAATCCTCCCTTGTGGCTTAGGCTTTATGGTTTACAAAGGGCCTGAATATGTTGTTGCCATGGCCGCTATGATGGTACATGCTTTGTTTCGACTGAAATAAGCTTTAGAATAATCTTTATTATTAATTCTTTGATGCTTATGGACATCTTAGTGTTGCTTACAAAATAAATTCTAGGGCATCATGAAAGAGACCAAGGCTATGCACGGATTTTTATGGAATCATGAGGATGAGAGTGGTCATCTGTCCACGAGCTTGTTTATACGGGGTTGTACCTTGGGAGCTATGATTGACATATGGGATGAATGTTCCGCAGCGAAGGGCTCTACAAGGTATGATCTAATCTGCATAACTACATAGTTGTCTTATTTCTCTTGTTGTGCAGACAATTTCTGGTTATCGTTATATGCATGACAGTAATGTAGCTTCAGTTTCCTTTGGTGAAAATCATATTAATGTATTGTTATGCTCTACTCCCAGTGGCATCACTACTGAAGAATGTATTTCTAATAAATCTGATAGCAAGAACATTTCTGAGAAGAAATTGGTTAAAAAGGATAAGCAGAAGTTGAGAAAAGACATCAGTCAAAATACCAAGGTATATACTTGACAGAAAATTGATCATTTAGTTCAATGTTTATAACTTCTATATTTCGCTCGTGAACTGTTTACTGATGTGCATTGAACTAAAATGAATCAATGTTATCAGATCCCAGATCCTTGATTAGGATCCTTGATATGATTAGCTCAACTAGATTTCTAGTCATCCTACTAATAGGCAACTCATCACAATTAGTCATTTGATCAACTTTTAGGACGGCCTAAGTATCGGAGGTGAGGAGCAAGAGCAAACTGGTGAAAGTGGAACAAATGCAGCAGAAATAAATGAGGATGAAGATACTAGTGGAAGTGGACCTGCAACAAAAACTGGAGACGGATGGGGTTTCCAAGTGGATGCGGATTTGCTTGTGTAGACGGATAATTCTGTTCATGCTTAGACTCTTAGTTATTTTGTAACATTCAGATTTGTCATGCAATCATGCTACCATTTCCTTTGCAGAACTTGTTTAATTTTGTACTTGTTTTCTTGCTGGTTGCTAGTCTGCTACTTAATTTGCCTTGTTCTGGACATTTTAAGTAGTCTATTGACCATGCTTATGCAGTTATGCATTTTTTTATTTGCCATTGCCATTTCCCAATCTATAATAACATCTTTAAAAACACTATATACATGCGGTTAAGAGCATATATGACTATACCGCTGACTATAGACTGAAAAGTTGTACCAAGCAAATTATTAGTGTACAGACTTCATAGAAATTGCTATTTACTGTTTCATGTTTCTCTTCTTTAGGGTTGCAAGTGGGCCGAGTTTTTCCGCGAACCCACAAAACCGTCCCGCAAAAACGTTGTCCGCGGCTAATGCATTATGGCCGCAAATTGGTCGCGGCTCACTATTGTCCGTCCCGCTACGTCCGGGGACAATAGTATTAATTCGCAAAGAACCGCAAGGTTCGCAAGAAAAAAAATGACACTCTAATATTCTATATTAATCCATTCACTCCAATCGATACATTAGTGACGCTTTTAATTCTCATCACGGATATCATATCTTAATGCAAATATCTTACGCTCTAATCTGCGGATCAATATATGTTTTATGCTACATCATGGTTTGGACAATTTATCTATATACGAGGGTCTCGCGAGTTTGCGGTTTTTGCCGCAAAGACCACAAACTCAATGTTGACCGCACTATTGAGTTTGCGGACAAATGCACACCCGCGAGAATAGTTTCGCGGCATGCTTTGCGAGTTTGCGGCTGTCCACAACCCGCCCCGCTTGCATGCCTACTCTTCTTGAACTTGTTGTCAACACACATTCAATTGTAATGAATCTGATGACAATCTTGGTTACCTGTATGCTTTAGGATCTTATTTGACAGCTCTAATTGATTTTGGTTTGAGAGTAAGGTAATTTTTAGTTTCAGGCTTAGTGTTGAAAATTGAGGGGTTTTTTGTACAACAAACATTGTGGTTTGCAAAGCATAGTATACCAAATACCATGATATTTCTGGAATTTTAGAATATCCACCCACACCCACTTTTTTCTGAACTGAACTCAAGTAAAATGTCCACTCAGTGATCAGCATATCTTGTGTTGTATAAAATATCTCCAAGCATGCAAATGCATATCTCCAAGTCATGTGCATCATTTTACATAGACATGAGCATATTGTCCATCATTTTCCTTTTTATGGAGCAGAAACTAGTAGAAGAGGACAATGAGCAGGAAAGAGATGACATGGATCAATATACCGAGGTAAAGACTTCACAGAAAATTGCTGTGATAGATAGATATTCGGAGCTTCTTTATTTTGCTTGTGAGATCTCCATACTAGAGAGAACGATCTGTCTACCCCACGGAACGACCTCGCAATGACCGGAGCCGTTCTGTGGCGGAACCGCCGATTTAATTCGGGCTAAGTACACCTGCCACCTCTGGCCCGCAGTGCACTTAGGCTAAATTAAACCCGGTCGTCCGTCGAGAATCATTCGGCTCCCGATATTACCTTTTTCCCAGATGAACCGACATCATACACAACCGACCCACGAGGGAGCCATAACAGAGACGTCATCACAGGCAGTTGAAATAGCATAGAGATGGACTTGATTACAAACCATAGTTAAATAAGATACATGTCCAACATAAATGTATAGATAGCAAGTTTAAAAAAATCTCTCACAGCGGAAAATAGGTTCAGAAGTCATCCAGTTCACATCAAAAGTTTATGCATTAGAAGTAACAACATCGAGCCCACCGATGTTGTCCTCATGCCTATCAGAGCCGATCATACACAGATAACAGACATGTCATACAGCTTTGATTTTCAAACTTAATTTCGAAAACCCTTTTCGAAGTATTTGCAAAATGAGAGTACCGATATGCCCATATTAAGGATGTTAGTGTATTACCAGGTGACATCGCTAACATTCTGACCTAGATAGAACTCTTATGCATATTCGGCGCTTTGGGAAGCAACATTCGGCCGTAGCCATCCCCAGTACTGGTGGAGCGCTATTGGGATTTGCGGATTGTTGTGAACCCTGCATTCATGCTGGTAGGATAGAAATTTAAGGGGGGTGGTCACCGTATGGGTGTTTGTGACCATTCTTCTGTTATGACGCGGCAAGATTCAATTTGCTTGCGTGGGTACCAGCCTGGTCTAGCAGAGGACCGTACAGATGCGTTGTCCACGCGGCGCGAATAGCGTGGATGCCACTTCTAGGTCTAGAGTGGTAATGATGTGAGCATGCATTTTTCTGCAGGTACCCTAACCACGTGCGAAATTAAGAACGAATAGAGGACGGCTAGTTGCATTAGGGAGAGACGTGCATATATGTCACCGAATAATCGATAGTATATATATATATATATATATATATATATATATATATATATATATATATATATATATATATATATATATATAGTGTGTGTGTGTGCGATGTGAGACGGTAAACACGAAATCATGCATCATATTTGATTCCCTTGTCATGGGTTGTTGTTAAACGGAAACTCTTTTACTTCCTTGCCCTCGCTAAAGTAAAGTTGTAACATGAAATCACTCTCCTCCACTGACAAAAACCCCCTCGTTGTCAAACAGATGGCCCGAACCAAGCAGACTGCGCGTAAGGCCGTTGGGGGTAGGGGGCGCCCGCTCCCACCGATGACCCACACCCCTCCCGTGATAGAGGACAGCCTGCTCCACACTCGTTGCCGGGAGGACTGCACACTCTCTCGGATCCTGTGTAGAGCCCTCCGAGAGATGGGACGTCGCCCATGCCCTTTCTACACGACGCAGACCATGCCCGAAGAAGGGAGTTGCTGGGCTCGGGTGGTTATTCCACATCCGAACTCCGCAAACCCGCACTCCATCATGGTCTACGGGAATAACAATGAGGAGGCCTACAAGAAGGCAGTCGTGAAGGCCATCACCTTCCTGAGCTCCGAGGAGGAGGCGGGCCTTTCGTGCTTGCGATTCCTCCCCACCCCTACTCACGAGATGGATGACGAGTGGTTCCGTCGCCATAACATGCTCCTGGCGCGAAGCGACACTCGACCCTATGCGGCATGCATGGGATTTGCTAGTGAGGTCCACAAGCTGTACGAGCGTGCAGAGAATAGGAGCCGTTCCTACTTCCACAGGAACCGGGAGGCACGTACCCGCATAGAGGAGCTGGAGGCGCAGGTGACCGAGCTGCAACGACGCCTCGAGGAGTATGAGGAGCACCAGGAATCCTCCGAACCCGAAGAAAGGGAGATGGAGGAGGGTGAGAGTTCTGTGGCCTCGGGCCGGTCCGCTACTTAGCGGAATGATGTAACCTTATGAGAGGTCTAGTGGGAGTATGTATGAAGCACGTTGATAGCGGTATTTGTTTTGCCACGCTCCGTGCTTGTCCACGGCTGTACTAAACTTTGGTGAGGTGAGAGCTCATTTGTGCACGCCGTTGATGTATTAAATGGACCTAGTATGTTGCATCTTTCGATGGTTGGGCCACATGCAAACCATCCCTCCATGTAATGGATAGACCATGTATGGTACTTCGAACATTCTTGTTTACATTTGAACCTTCTTATATGGTCCGAGAAGTGTGAGGTTGGATGGAGGGACGATTGCGAAATCGTATCACCTTTGAGCTGCCGCGTGAAATTCTGGAATTTTCGTACAGCTGCAGCGAACTTCCATTTTATCTCCAAATCCGTGGGGAATTTGAACTAAAGTCGAATACCAAAGTGATAGCAAACTCCCTGGTGCACAAGTTTGCCAATTAGAGCATTCCCTAATTGCGCTCGGTTTCGGAGTTACGGACTAGTTTTGCAGTACCAGAAATCTGAAAATGCAGCAGAACCGGAAGGGTTGCATCCTCACGGCCATAGTGGGGGTTTGGTTAACCTATTACTGCAATTATCAGAATTAGTAACACCTGCATGCATGTATTTACTACGCTACCGGAATGTTGTAGTTTTAATTGGCGCATCTAGTGACACTAAAGTGTTGGACTAAGACCGAGTTGGCCTTATTCTTGCAGATGGTGAACACACGCAACGGAGTCCCAACGCCGGACCAGCAGGTCAACGGCGCTCCGCCCCCGCCAGAGCTAGCCACCTTGGTCGTGCAGCAGGCGGAACTGATTCGCCTATTGGCAGAAGATCGCCAAGCCCGTGGCCAGCAACAGCCGCGAGAACACCGGCCACGGGGCATTACCTATCAGGACTTCGAAGGGCTGCGACCTCCAGTCTTCACAAACTGTCCTGAGCCACTGGCGGCAGACGACTGGTTGCGTACCATCCAGTCTAAGTTCACCCTTCTGCCAGGGATCACTGAGCAGGAGAAGGCTCGGTTTGCTGCCCAGCTTCTTCATGGACCTGCGGGAGCATGGTATGCCACCTTCCTCGCCACGCAGGAGGAGGGCCACGAGCCCACCTGGGAGGAGTTCCATCAGGCTTTCCGGGCCCACTATATCCCGGCGAGTTTGATGGAGCAAAAGCGACGTGAATTCCGAGACCTCAGGCAGGGCAACAAGACTGTCATGCAGTATGTACAGGCTTTCATCCACCTGTCACAGTACGCCCCAAGGGATGTCGCCACCGAATCAGAACGGGCCGAGAGGCTCCTAGAGGGCCTTGACCCTACTCTCCAGACTCATCTGGCACGGCGCTACCAGAGCTTCACTGAGCTGGTAGATACTGCTCTCAACATGGAGAATCGTCTTCGTGCCGCTAACGAGGACCAGAAGCGCAAGAGGCTGGCCATCACATCAACGTCTGGCTCTTCACAGAGGCAGAAGACTACATTCAGGCCCCAACAGCAACGCTTCCAGCTGCCTCGCTATGTGGTCCGACCCAACCAACCAGGGTGGATCCACAGGGCGCCACCGCCGCAGCAATACCCCGCATATCGAGCACCCGCTCTGTTGCCGGCTCCCCGTGCTCCCATCACTCCGGGGTCCGGTGCTCCCTGCTTCAACTGCGGCAAGATCGGCCACTTCAGCAGAGACTGCAGGGCACCTCGCAGAACCCAAGGTCCCAACCCCGCGAGTGGCAACCAGCGGGGCAAGCCGAAGGGGCCCGCACCCAAGACAGGTCACGTGCACTATGTGCACATGGAGCAGATCCCTGCAGGAGAGCCCGTTCTCGCTGGTACGTTCATGGTCAACGGTCAGTCGACCGTTGTGTTATTTGATTCAGGGGCTACTCATACTTTCATTAGTCAGTCATATACATCTAAGCATGGGGTGAAGACTTCATGCATAAAAGAGAAGTATCACATCTCCGCACCCGGAAACCCGGTTAACACCAATCTGATAGTGAAAAAGCTAAGGCTGAGTATAGGGGGGGAAGATTTTATCATCAACCCTGTGGTGCTGCCACACCAGGGGATTGATATTATCTTAGGAATGAATTGGATGACGGAAAATAATGCGATCCTGGATATTGGCAGCAGGACAGTGCAGCTTAGGTCTTGTGTCAGCGGCAAGGTATTGCGAATACACTTGCCAGATCAAAAACACATGACCCCCACAGTGAAGGCAACAGAATTGCAAGAAATCAAAAAGATACCCATAGTGTGTGAATTCCCTGATGTCTTTCCGGAGGAACTTCCCGGACTACCCCCAGATCGAGATGTAGAGTTCGCCATTGAACTTGTCCCAGGCACGGCACCTGTGTCAAAAAGGCCGTATAGGATGCCACCTAATGACCTGAAGGAGTTGAAAATTCAACTACAAGAACAGTTGGACAAAGGGTTTATTAGACCTAGTTCGTCACCTTGGGGTTGTCCAGCTCTCTTTGTTGAGAAAAAAGACCATGGTGGGAAGAGGCAGTGCGTTGATTATCGGCCATTGAATGCGGTGACCGTTAAAAACAAATACCCATTGCCGCACATTGATATTCTATTTGATCAGTTAGCTGGAGCCAAAGTCTTTTCCAAGATCGACCTAAGGTCTGGCTACTACCAGTTAAAAATTAGAGAAGAAGATATACCCAAGACAGCTTTCTCCACCCGATACGGGTTATATGAGTACTTGGTTATGTCTTTCGGGCTAACCAATGCACCGGCTTTCTTCATGTATATGATGAATTCGGTGTTCATGAATGAACTTGATAAGTTCGTGGTGGTATTCATTGATGACATATTAATCTACTCCAAAGATGAGAAAGAACATGGAGAGCACTTAAGGATCGTACTCACTCGGCTTAGAGAGCACAAGCTCTATGCCAAGTTTAGCAAGTGTGCTTTCTGGTTGAAAGAAGTGAGTTTCTTGGGTCATGTACTGTCTGAGAAAGGAGTCGCAGTTGACCCTAGCAAGGTGGAAGATGTACTAAACTGGAAGCAACCTGAGACCGTGACTGAGATCCGGAGTTTTCTTGGTCTAGCTGGCTACTATCGCCGCTTTATCCGGGGTTTCTCAAAAATTGCAAAACCCATGACATCATTGACCAAGAAGAATGCAAAGTTCATTTGGACTCCTAAATGTGAAGAAGCCTTCCAAACTCTGAAGAAGATGTTAACTTCAGCACCCGTGTTAGCTCAACCGGACATCACTAAGCCATTTGAGGTTTACTGTGATGCCTCCGGCAATGGGCTTGGCTGTGTCTTAATGCAAGAAGGGAGAGCAATTGCTTACGCCTCCCGTCAGCTGAGAAAACATGAGGCGAATTATCCAACACATGACCTTGAGCTAGCAGCAGTCGTCCATGCACTCAAAATATGGAGACACTATCTGCTGGGCAACACGTGTCATATCTACACTGATCATAAGAGTCTCAAATACATCTTCACACAACCTGAAACCAATATGAGGCAGAGGCGATGGTTAGAGTTGATAAAAGATTATGATCTGGAGGTTCACTATCACCCAGGCAAGGCCAATGTGGTAGCGGATGCATTAAGCCGCAAAGCTCACTGCAATGTGGTTGAAGCTCGGCCTACTGCAAGAGTGATCTGTTGTGAGATAAATGAGATAGAAACACCTTGTGGGCAACGAGTGGAACTTTGTAATCTCATCCTTGAACCCTCTATCAAGGCACAAATCATTGAAGCACAGAAGAAGGATAAGGGTATGGCACATATCCGTGAGGGTATTAGTGAAGAGAAGAAGGCATGTTTCACACTAGATGACCAAGGCATTCTATGGTTCAAGAATCGTCTATTAGTACCCAAGGACGTGGAGTTAAAAAAGAAAATACTCGATGAAGCGCATACTTCTCTATTCACGATACACCCAGGCAGTAATAAGATGTATCAAGACCTGAAACAGAAGTTTTGGTGGACTCGAATGAAGCGAGAGATCGCCAAGTATGTATCTGAGTGCGATGTGTGTAAGAGGGTAAAAGCTGATCACTTAAAGCCAGCTGGAATGCTTCAGCCTCTTGAAATACCATCATGGAAATGGGAGCATATACACATGGATTTCATTGTAGGGTTGCCCAGGACTCAGAAGGGGTATGACTCAGTATGGGTGATAATTGATAGATTTACAAAGTCCGCTCATTTCCTCCCAGTGAAAACAGTATACCCTGCCAAGACCTATGCTGAAATTTATTTGGCTCGTATTCTTCCCTTGCACGGAGTCCCGAAGACCATCACTTCCGATCGGGGCCCACAGTTTGTCTCTCGTTTCTGGGAGCAGCTGCATACAGCCTTGGGGACCACATTAATTCACAGTTCGGCATACCACCCTCAAACCAGTGGTCAAGTAGAAAGAGTAAATCAGATCCTAGAAGATATGTTAAGAGCTTGTGCGCTGACCTATTCCACCAAGTGGGATGACTGTCTCCCCTTAGCGGAATTCGCTTATAATAATAGCTATCAGAAGAGCTTAGAGATGGCTCCTTTCGAAGCACTCTATGGTAGAAGATGCAGGACCCCATTAAACTGGTCCGAACCTGGAGAGCGTGTCATATTCGGTCCAGATCTAGTGACAAAGGCTGAAGAACAAGTAAGACTCATACACCACCATCTCAAAAGAGCTCAATCTCGACAGAAAAGCTACTCCGACAAGAGAAGAAGGACACTACTCTTCGAGGTTGGAAATCATGTGTATCTTCGGGTGTCGCCTATGAAAGGAGTGCATAGGTTTGGTGTAAAAGGAAAATTAGCACCAAGGTATATTGGGCCGTTTAAGGTCTTAGAGAGATGTGGACCAGTCGCTTACCGGCTAGAGTTGCCACCACACCTCTCTGCGGTACACGATGTCTTTCACGTATCGCAACTTAAGAAGTGCCTGCGGGTGCCAGAAGAAGAGGTTGACACATCACAAATTCAAATTGAGCCAGATCTCACCTATGAAGCTCGACCTATAAAAATCCTAGACCAGAAGCAGAGATCAACTCGGCACAACACTGTCAATTTCTATAAAGTGCAGTGGAGCGAACACTCCGAAGAAGAAGCTACCTGGGAGACTGAAGAGTATTTGCGTACCAAATACCCGGGTTTCCTACCGTCCACCTCAAATGAGTACGATGCTGCCCCCTGACTCTTAGTATCACGTTTAAATCATACACAACACCCTTTCCTCTCTTAACTCCATCCGCCCACATCACAGATAAATCTCGGGACGAGATTTCTTTAAGGGGGGTGGGTTGTGATGCCCCTGGCATCTCAAGGGTTTAATTAAATGGTTTTGCATTAATCATCTATCATAAGCATCATTTCATAGTCATGAATGTGGAGCATAGACCAAATTTGGATGAAGTATCTTTTTATGAAGTTCTGTTTCCTCCTTTTTGTTTTCAAGGTTGCTATCCTAAACCCTTTTTCCTTTGAGAAATAGGAGAAGCTCATATTAGAAGAAGTGTAGATAAATATGTTACAAACAACTTTGTCTTTTGGACCCTGATCAGAAAATGGTGTTTTGATGGTGATTTGGGTCAGTTTTGATCAACACACAAAACCAACCCAAATCTGTCCTTTTTAGTGTTTTCAAATTTTCTCCAACCTAGAGCCTTTTTCATGGGATGATCCCATTGAATAAGTTTTAGATTATGAAATTTTGAAAAAGTTATCAAAAAGGAGCTTTGGGAGAAAGGGCTTGGAAATGTGACTTTTTGTTTTTCTAATCAATATAGTTTCCTGTCCCCACCAAATCCTACCACACAAATTTGACTTTATTTCATATTTCCATTCAAAATCTGGAGATGCTCCTTTTGACAAAGTTATAGATCTCAAAAAGTTGAACATTTCATATATTTTGAGTTTTTCCAAATTCGGCCGTTAAATGGGTCAAAAATGCGATTTACGGTGAGGGGGAAAACACATTTCAAAAAAAGGGGGGGGACACTGACCGGTGGGCCCGCCGATCCGCGCCACGCCCACGGCGCGAACCGGCGAGCGCCACGCGGCTCGCCGGCGTACCGGGAGCAGGGCGAGGCCCCGGCCGCGCTCCCCGACCCCGTCGCCTGGAAGAGGAGCCCCCGCGCTAGCGTTCCTCACTCGCGCCGCTCCTTTCCAACCCCGCGCCCTCGCTCCCCGTTCGCGCAGGACGTTCCCGCCGCCGCCGCCATTAGAGGGAGCTCGGGCTCGAGCTGCGCCCGCTTCTCCGCCGCTCCCCGCGTCTCCCCGCCACCGCGCCGCTCATCCTCTCCCTCCCCTCGACCGGAGCCCCAAACCCTAGCCGCCGATTACACCTCCTCCGCCGCGCATTTCGACGCCGAAGCCTCACCGCCCCGAGCCTCGTCGTCGGCCTCTCCCCGCCGCTCCCCGCCGCAATTGAGGTGAGGGGTGAGTTCCCCGCGTCCTACTCTCTCTCCCCGACCTTCTGCGGCGAGCCGCCGCGCCCCGCAGAGCGGACTCCGGCGCGCGCCGCCGGAGCTCCTCCTCCCGTCGCGAGGAAGAAGATGACGGGAGGAGGGAGATGGTGACTTTGCGATCTAGCCCCTAGGTTTTTCCGGTTTCCACGTTTTCACCTCGCGCACTGCTCACTGAGTCTGTGAAATCTTACGAGCTAGCCCTCGGGGTCTACGGATAATTCTGTTTGAACCCCTGGATCTGTGATTTTCCTTTATTTCTTTAAATATTCGGCTGAAACTTTGGAAATTCATAATAAATCAACAAAAAATCAGAAAAATATGAATCCAGTTGCATTGCACTCCTCTTGTGTAGATCTATCTGTTGGGTATGATGTCTGAGTAGGAAAAGTCATATTTACCCCTAGATCTTGCATGCATGGATAAATCTATGAAAATACCTAAAATAGGTTAAATGATTTTCCAAAAATGGGGAAAACTTGTGAGAGGCTTTGTTTTGACATGGTAACACTGAGATAATTTTGGTACCCCTAGCACTTGCTGTTCAAAAAGAGTTTCACCTTTTTGATGTCATTTATGCATTTTTAGTCCTTTATTTTGGTCTTCCAAATAAAATCTGCTCAAAATAGTTTTACAATATTTTTCCTAAGTCATAAATAATGTTGTTGGTTCTTTGATGGAAAATTAGGCCAAGCATTGTTAATTTAGTCACTGTTTTGAAAATAGTAAAATTTTCCATGTTTATATAAATAAAAGGAAAAGGTGATTTAAATAATCTCCAAAAATTTTCAAAATTGGTCAGTACTGTTTTTATGGTGAATAGGTCCTCTGAAATTTTTGGTAGCTCATATGATCACTGTGTAATGACTGTTTTGCCCCTGCATGTGTTTTTAGTATAAAAATAAATAGGAAATGTGGCTAGAGTATTTAATAAATGCCACTTAGGGTCATATTTTGGGACATAAGGGTAAGTCAATCTTAGATTATGATTTGAAATGCATTGCAGGTTCATTTTCAAAAATATAAAGCTTTACTTGTGCTTTCTTGCATCGCATCCACCTCATGAAGCGAGCATTTCAATAATGCATACTTCTTTTGCCCTATGGCATGCATATAGACCCCGCGAACGAAGGACACCCGCCGGATCAGCCGATAGCAGAGGAGCCCGAGGAAGAGCTGCAGCAGGAGCTAGAGGATCAGCAGCAGAGCCCCGGCTTCGTTCAGGAAGAAGATACTGACCCCTGTGAGGAAGGTAGGCAGGATCATACTATTCCCAGCAAACAAATTATATATGTGGTGATTACGCATATGCATTAGGAGTTGGTTGAAAACTATTGCATTAGACTTCTTGGCCACCCTGGCCCTAGCACCTATACTAGAGTTCGTAGGCCGTGTTGCTTAGAGCTGCTAGGCTCGGGTAGACACGAGTGAAAGGAGTCACTCGTCGCGTAGGTGTTTTCAAAATATCAGAAATCTCGTTTTTGAGAAAAGGATATTATGCTCATGGCTCAAATGGAGACCGGGCGGAGATTTTATTTCAGTATTTACTTTTCTTGATGTCGCACTCTGGACTCCGCCCGAGTCGTATAAGGCCGTCCGTTGTTCGCCTATTGGTCGGCATAACATTGCTAGAGTGCTTAACCGGGAAATGGGACCGGTAAAGTCTTACCTGGGCTTGTCCGGAGTTTTCGAGGTGCTGCCCATCCACTTGCTGGAGGCCGATGGGCCCGGGGGTGCTTGTACTCGAAGGAGGGCTGACCCAGTGCGCTGTGGTAACGCTCCTGAGAGGGCACAACCCGGGGGTTAGGTGGGGGCGCTTTGAATCTTGGGACAGGACAGGTGGAGATCGGGACTATATGTGGGAACGCGATGGCTAGTAAGCATATACCCCTGGCATGATAGTTGTTCCCGGGAATTAAAAATCGATTCGAATCGCTGATGCCCACCAGGTGTGGGAATGCCAATACCATTGACGTCCAATGTAGTAATAAACTTAAATACTCCTTATTTAAGACTCATGGTTTTTGAATATCACCTGTTTGATATCGATCTGTTTACTTTACTGTAGTCAAATGTTATTTTCATGGTTATGCAATTAAAGAAAGTTTATTTAGTTATGATTAAACACGTTACTGTTTAAAGTATATGGCTAAGGATCCACATGCTAGTAAGCAGCTTCGCGTCAGCCGTAAGCCAGTTTTTCCATTAAGTCCTACTGAGTAATTAGTACTCAGGGTTTGCCCCCACTTTTGAGCAGGTATGGAGTTCCTCGTCTGCACCTGTGTTGGAGGCAGTGCATGCCCCCACATGGGATGAACCCGCATGAGTGGCATGAGGACAACATCGGTAGGCTCGATGTTGTTACTTCTAATGCATAAACTTTTGATGTGAACTGGATGACTTCTGAACCTATTTTCCGCTGTGAGAGATTTTTTTAAACTTGCTATCTATACATTTATGTTGGACATGTATCTTATTTAACTATGGTTTGTAATCAAGTCCATCTCTATGCTATTTCAACTGCCTGTGATGACGTCTCTGTTATGGCTCCCTCGTGGGTCGGTTGTGTATGATGTCGGTTCATCTGGGAAAAAGGTAATATCGGGAGCCGAATGACTCTCGACGGACGACCGGGTTTAATTTAGCCTAAGTGCACTGCGGGCCAGAGGTGGCAGGTGTACTTAGCCCGAATTAAATCGGCGGTTCCGCCACACAACCAGAGCAACCGTCGCCAACTCAACCACAACCAAGTAATTGGCAAGTCCACTGGAATCCCTACTTGATCCATAAGTTACTTAGTTTTTATCACCACAACCATTTGCCTTATTACACTTACAAAATTTGCATGTTTTGCTTGCTATGGTAACCTGGTATGGTAGCTACCCAAGCCTGACCAGTAGTAGTGCACTTAGGTAGAATCACTCACTTAATACTTATACGTGATAACATGTGGGATGTGAATGTGTGTGTGATTTTTGGGTAAACATGGGGAGAAACCCTGGCTTTCACGATCGGCTTAGCCATAATAAGGGTGGGAGATTGGGTGCCGTGACCCGGTCTCCCTTGAGGTCCAGCACTCGTGGAAGAGGCTGGAGTTGTGAAGTGCTCGCGGAGTCGGGTAGAGAAAAAGGAATGAAAGTTACTACCCTGCTCCGTAAGGACCGAGTTGATGTCTCGTCTTGCCTAACTCTTTAGCGCAACCACATGGTGTTGTGTGGGCAACACTTAGTATGGACTGCAGAAAGACCCGTGATCTGGACATTTGGCAGTTAGCCGGGATGCTATGGAACACCGGGGATGGGGAAAGTGTCGCGGGGGTGTCGTGGGGCATCGGTGCGATGGGGTTGCCTTGGTGTCCAAGGAAGGGCTTGAATGGAAGGACTTTGTGCGGGACTAGGCCTCTCGACGGGGATTGTCTCGGGACTTGGACGTGTGGATACAATCTGCACCTTCATCCCCCGCTCTATTATCCTGACATTATCTTGAGTAGGGAAACTCAGCAGTGTACATGGATAGTAGCAAACACCCTGCCATCCGACAGGTGCAACTTTGCAGTCTACATTCTGGAGGTATGTAAACATACACAAAGAAATGCAACTTTGGAAAGAGAAAACAGTAATGTCACTATACTTTAGGAAGTAACAATGATTCAGGCAACATTTCAAACAAAAAACTAGAGACGTGATAAAAGAAAGCATTTATTGACAAAGCTGCAGGTAGCCCTTCAAGATTTCTGGATACATAATTAGTTATACTCTAGACGTTAGTAGTCAATAGTTGTTGCTGCAACAAGTTCTGATATTCTAATTTCTATAGGATGCATAGTATCTGGGAACGAATTCTTTACCAAATTTCAGTATAAACTCTTTCTAAGCTTTGCAGATGTAACTCCTGCTGGTTGGCCCAAAGCGCAAGCAAGTACCATTGATCCCTCCTGTTAAGAACTCGTGCAAGCCTCATCAATCTCAACTTCGTTGAGGAAGTCCAAGGAACCGTAATCGTTTTCTGCCTGCAACCGTATACCAGCAGATAGCTCCATGATCCCTAGAGATTCAAGACCTTTGATCAATGTTGTGTATGTTGTCCTGTCAGGATCGCTGTCCCATAATTTCATCAGACGGAAACAGTCCATTGCTAATTGTGTGAACCCAGCATCTAGGAGTGCCTTCAGAAGCAGATTGAAACCATCAGTGTCAGGCTCCAGCTGTTCCCTCTTCAGATATGAACATGCTTTGTCAACCTCAGACTGCAAGCCTTTGCTAGCTAGCACCGTAACAAGATCGACGTACCACAGCAACCTAGGCTTGTACCAATGCTCCTTTTGAATCTCATCAAATACCTATAAGCAATTATAACAGTGTGAGAGGTGTCTCAGTCTGTATTTATCAGTCCTCAAATCTCAAACTAAAATTTTCGTTTGTACAGTTGTGTGCACCTTTCATAATCCTAAATGCAGAAAATGATACAAAAAGTAAGAGAGTAACTTGATTGAATAAGTTACAACAAATGCATAGACCATCAGCAAGAGCCAACAGATAAAGAGCAGCTACAAAAATAGATATGGCTTCTGGCAATCCTAGTATATCAGCAGCAGCAGCATGCCATATTGGCAAAATTTTATTTTTAGTTCTTGTCTCTGACGAATACAAGGAAACATAATTAAAAAATTTGTTTCACAGTTCATGGATTCATATCGCATCCATGCTTAAGAAATGGCATCCATAGAACATCCACTGAATTGGATGCAGTAAAAAGGCATTGCTTTGGGTCAAAGTGGACAAGAATTTAGACAGATATATACTGCCCAGGAATGTTTATAAACAGCAATTGTGGGTACACAGCAGTTGATGCATACAAAAGCTGACAGGTATTAACTAAATCAAGGTTACCAAAATTGTTATTTCCATGAAGTCCTGGGTTTTGGGTGCCAGTACCAATTTGGCGTTGGACCCAGGACACAGCTAAGCTCGTGAAATAGACATGCAATGGAAATTCTTAATCTTACAAAATTGTTGGTATTCACATTGTTCCTGGGCAGCAATTGAATACTCAAACCCCCTTTCGTATACACAGTGCATAGAATATGCCTACAGCGGTTGAAAAGATAACAAGAACATTGCCAAATTGTTTCGTACAGGAGACGGCTTACACAGCATTAGAATGCAGCGAGGTTCATCCAAGCCACTCTGGTTCCTGGGAACAAGATAACAGCATACCTGCAGGGCTAAGAGCGCCTCGCCCTGCGCGGCAAGCTCGCGGAAGACTGCGACCATGTCGGCTTTCAGAAGGCGCCGCAGCTTGGGCTCCACTGCGGACGCAGCGGGGGCGCCGCGGAGGGCGGCGCGCTTGAGGGACTGGACGGCCTGGATGGCCTCGCTGCTGAGGTACCGCCCGCGCTGCGTCGGCTTCCTGTTCTTGCTCCGGTCTCGCATCGTGATGGTCGCTCTGGCGGCGGCGCTGCTCCGGCGAACCCCGCCGCGAGTCTGGGGTAGGCGGAATAGCGAGAAGGCGGCTGAGGAGATCATCGGCGTACGGCTCTTCCTTTTCGGTTGGATGCAGAAGCAAGGCGACCTCTACGGCAGCGTGGGGTGGGGGCGTGGGCAGCTACCCGACGGCTCCAACACAACCTCTTCTCCCCTCTTCCCTTCCGCGAGGAATTTCACTAGTACTTGTCACCGATTCACAAACCTTACCCAATCTATCGTCTAATTCACATGCCATTTAATACCGATACTATAAACTTTTTTATTTCTGAATTCTTACTCTTTCTCTCATTTTCCTTTTTCCAGACAAAGTGTCTTTCCCATTTTATCCCGTTTCTCCTGTCTCAAGTATACGACGTGGGAGCCCCATGTATCGTATCATGTCTCCTTCCCGAGTCATATTCCCCCGCACTCTCCTTGTTGTCCGCACGACGACACAGTAGCATTGTGATGACCCCTTGGATAGACGTTGGCATGAGTGCCGCGGGCTCGAGCGTCCACTACCCTAGTGCGAATTGTGTGTTAAAATTAATAAAGCTTTGCGAATTTGGTGCCAAATACTAAAATTTCTCCTCTTCCACGTGGCGTTGAGTGAGTTCTCAATATACCATGGTTGTTGTGAATTAGGATATATCTTCTCAATATACCTTTCTGTCGAGAACGGATTCTCAGATCGTGACCGAGAACAAGAAACTGACCGGATTTTTTATTTATTGGCTGTTTTCTTTTTCCCTCTTTCGACTTTTTTGGTTGGCATTTTTGGATTTGGAATTTTGTGTGGATGTCGTCGGATTCTGTTCAGAATGGTGAAATCATGCAGAGACATATAAACCTCTAGGTTTAGTTTGGGTACTCTTATATTGCAGTGGATTTGGGATTAAGAGAGATTTTGATTTATTGTGAATTTAAACACGTTCCAATGCACCCCAATACACTTCAATCTAGAGTAGTCAAACTAATCCCTGGCGAGTAAAAGGCGATGAAGATGGAGAAGAGATCCAGATGCTCACCAAAATTTGAGCGTTGGAAGCAAAATAATGTCCGGGTAAAATTTAGCACCCCCATTTATTAATTAGACTGATAGCCATTCACATGGCACCACAATAGCCATCCTCGATATGTTAATAGTACAACGTGTAGTAGGCGTATCCCTATAATACGGCTTCCAATTTGCAGCCCCATCACGTGGCCACGTCACGCCGCCAGCCACGCGAGCGCCTCGCCGGCGCGCTCTCCGGTGGACAGCCGAAGCCTCCTGTAGTCGTCGTAGTTGAACGCCTTGTACCGACGCGGGTGGTCCGCGTCCACGAACGCCTCCGGCGCGCTCACCCTGTCGTCCTTGGGCGCAAGCAGGAACATGGCGATGGAGATACGCGGCACCGGCGCGACGCACTGCACCCGGTGCTTCACGTTGTGCAGCCTCCCGTTGCTCCAAGCCTGGAAACGCACGAGACCGAGACGGGTTCGTCAGGTGTGCAAGACACCGAGACGGCACGAATCTGGTCAGAACAAGACCATGGAGATGTGGGCACGGTACCGTGCCGACGTCGCCGATGTTGATGAGGAACGAGCCCGCGACAGGGTCCACGGGCACGAACTCGCCGGCAGCGGGGTCCAGCACCTCGAGGCCGCCGACGCACTCGTCCTCCTGGAGCACGGTGAGGAAGCCCGAGTCCGTGTGGATCTGCACGCCGGAGGAGCCCACCGTCTCCTGCGTGTAGTTGTACCTGTTGATACGGAACTGGCACGGCCAGTCCTGGAACGAGTGCTCCGCCAGCCCCAGGCTCGAGGCCAGCTTTCTGGCGACGTCCACGATCACGTCGTGCATCTTCTCCGCATAGGTCTTGACGGTCTCCCTGCTGGGCACCGGGTCGCCGGATCGCGTTAGCCGTGGACCAAATTAGCGACGGGTCGCTGGGTGCCCAGCCCAGGCCGGGGAGAGAGAGCGGGAGAGGAATTGAGGAAATGGACCAAGAAAAGGCGCGGTTTTTATGCGGCGCGTGCCACCAACCTGATGTGGGGCGGCGCGTCGAGGCGCGCGCAGAAGGCGTCGACGTCGGCTGGCGCGGCGGCGTCGAGGAGCCCGAAGGCCTCGTAGAGCGGGTTGGCGGGGCTGGGCGGGACGTAGCCGCTGCCGGGGATGACGTCGGCGTTGCGGCGCTTGGCGTCGTCGGGGAGGTCGAAGAGCGCGCGCACGGCGGCCTTCATCTCGGCCAGCAGCGCTGCGGGCACGCCGTGGCCGGACACGCGGAAGCAGCCCATGCGCTCGCACGCGGCCCGCAGCCGCGCGGACTCCTCCGGCGACGCGCCGGCGACGCGCAGGTCGATCACCGGGATTTCCGCCATCCACGCTGCGTCGACTGCCCCGGACGCGCCGCCCGGGTTCGCTTCCGCGGTGGGTGGGTGCGGGCGGCGGAATTGGCCTCGCTCGGTGGGGCCTTGGGGGCTGTATTTATTTACAGGCCTGCCGTGCGCGCGCCGCGAGAACGACGCGGCGGGTGCGGCGCGTCGTGACGCACTGGCACCGATTGCCGGGCGGATGGCGCCGCCGCGACGCGACGAGCCAATTTGGCGAGACCAGCGACCGACACGCCGCGCTTTCCACGCCAGCTCGCTTTTGGTTTCATCGGATCGTGTAGCAAGCTGATCGGGGAACTGCGAAGCCGTCGTCCGGCACGGAAGCTCGACTTGAGTAAACGTTTCCCCTGTGCACTGGAATCGGGCTCGACATTCTTGCAACAGTTGGGAAGGGTCGTTCGTGCACCCTTTCCGCTGCGGCGGATTCTTGGCAGTGTCTGTCTTGTCTCTTTAGAGGACAAGCGAGGCAGCGTTATCAATAATAACTGTGTGGAGCAGACAAGCATGCAAGGGGTCGCCATCACCGAGACGTCGTAGACAATTGAGGCCCTGTTGGAAAAGATAGTATTTTGGGTATACCCTAATATTTTTATGTTAAAACTCTACCTTTTGAATTTAAAAGCTACTTTGTCCTTCTCCGTTGGTTGATCGTTCTCCTCCACCTTGCTGGCGAGGTTAGGTTAGGGTTTAAGGATCAAGGGTTCCGACTTCCTACAGGCAACTCCGTTGCCAGGTTCAGAGATAAGGCTTTTGGCGACAGGCTTGCATGCCGGTGGATGGAGTCAGGGCGGAGTGCGATGGTGGTGGAAGCTACCGAATATGGAAAGACAGTAGGGCATCAACAAGGTAGGTGACAACACATGCAAAAGACACCCCTTCCCTCCGCTACCTCTCCAACCCACCGTCACTATGTCTTGAGGGCAACCACATCCTCTCCTTCCCATCGCCATAGTAGCATGAAGAAGTATTCAGGGGTGGCAAATGGGCGGGTTCAAGACGGGTCCCCGCGGATTTTGGACCCGCAGGGGTGCGTCTAATTTCCTCTGCGGGGGTCTACGGTTTCCCAAGCAATCGCGGGTGCAGTGCGGGTTTTGTACATGGCGCACGTGCATTTTGTACAGACAAAGCTTAATTTTGTCTGAGAAAATTACTATTAATTATTTAAATAAAAGGCTATGTAGTTGTTGTTGTTATTAATTATTTAAATGGTTTTAGAGTCAATAATCTTTTGATTATAGAAAAAATTGTATTTTTTAGTTAAAGTTGAGCATTAATGAATTTAGTGTCGCCCAAGTGTTTAAAAAATCCATTTAATGAATAATTAAATACTGAAAATAGTGCACTAATTTGAAAAAGAACAACCGGCCCAAAAACATTGGCCTGCAGCCTCCTCACTTTTAGCCCCTGCGTCCAGGCCACAAACATGGGTTGGGCCGGGAAAACACATCCCCACCTACACAGACCGAAAACAACCCACCCAACCTACCAAACACAATTAGCGTCGTCCATCACAAGATCAATGGCCAGAAACACTCGCAAGTAAATGTACGGTAGTGTGATTGGCAAGTTGACGGGCGCCACCTAAGCACATATACCTAACCCGGTGGAGATTCTCTATCCCCTATCATGGAATTAATGCCGGATAAAACATACTAGTTCCAAGGCCAAGCACAGAGGCAGATGTGCTGCCTATCTATCGGCAAATTCAATGTTTCACGCTAACAAAAAAACATACTTGAGTCCGTGTGGTTTTAGACTTTGAGTTTTTAGTAAAGCTCAAACCATGCTGAGATTACAAGAGTTCTTTTAAAATACATCTAGTCATCTAACATCAGATGGATGAATCCTTGAGTCCTTGCATAACTAGACTAGAGATTCGTTTTACTATTAGGACTTGTAATCTGTAATACCATCCGTTTATATATGATCAAGGGTCATGGGTTCAAGGCAGCGGCAGCCCTGAGGCTTCTAACCGTACCCATTCCATTGAATCTCTCTAACGTCTAACTCGTGGTACGTGGCGGCGTCACCGCCATGGCTGTCGCGACCCCCTCCCGGTCCCGGCCGTGGGCCGACCTTGAGGTCGGTCTCATCACCTGCATCGCTGCCTGCTGCGAGCTGAGGGACTACGCCTCCTGCCGCACCGTCTGCGGCGCGTGGCGCTCCGCGCTCCCGCCGCCGCTCTCGCGGCCCCTCGCCGTCCTCCCCGCCGACGACGCCGTTGGCCACCCCGTGTCGCTCGCGGCCTGCCCCCTCCACTTACGTCGCTGGGCCAGGCTCCTGCACGACGGGGACGTCCTGCACCGGCCAACCAGCATCCGCGCCGCGGGCTGCCGCTGCGTCGGTGCCTCGCGCAGCGGGTGGCTCGCCCTCGTCGCGGGCGACGCCACGGCGCCCGCGGGTCCCCTGCTGTTCAACCCCTTCACCGGCGAGGAGATCCCACTGAACCCCAAGCTTTACGAGCCCTTGCACGGGCTGGCGCCAAAGATCGTCTTCTCGCCGAATCCCACGCCGCGCGACTTCACCGCGGCGAGCCTGTGCCGGCCCGACAAGGTCGCCGTGCAGAGGATGTCCGACGGCTCGTCGTACACAGACGACACGGGCCCGCTCTTGGGCGGGGCCATCCTAGCCGACGTGGCGTACGGCGACGATGGCAAGATCTACTGCCTGGCGAGGGACGGCGAAGTGCACGTGCTCCACCTCAACCGCCGTCGCCGCGCCTGCCGCCGGATGCCGCCTATAGAGGTGGGGCCACTGCCGAAACTGCCCATCGGCGCCGATACCTTCCCTCCGCCGTACGACATCATCTCCCAGTTCACGGACGCCAAGAACCTGGTGCTCTGCGACGGCGTGCTGTACCAGATATGGAGGCGACCCAGCGGCGCAGGCTCCGACACCGTCGACGCCCCGCCCGGAGCAGCTTCGCCGCGGATTCATGTCTTCGAGGGCGCCGTCTTCGTCCTGAGGTACGACCCGGGGAACTGGCCAAACAGCCCGGCGTGCTGGACCGTGGCCGAGGGGAAGGATCTGAGAGGCAATGCGGTGTTCATCGGCATGAACGACGCGGCGGTGGTGCCCGCCGGCGTCGAGGGCTTGAGCGACAACAGCGTGTACTACTGGGACGGCCCTCGCGGGGGAGACTACGAGGCCGTGATATACAACATGACAACCGGAAGCTCTGTGCGTTGGCCGGCGGCGTCAACCGGAGGCGTGTCGAGCCCCGTGTGGTACTTCTTGCCGGCCGTCGAGAGTCGGCGCGTGGAAGCAGAAACAACTGACGTGGAAACCACGTCTGTGCAAGAAGCAGCTTCTCCCGATCATGACGAGGGGGAGCACGACGCGCATCGTCTGAGAAAAACCATGAATTTGCTTGGTAGGTCAGATTATTCTATCATTTATGGTAATGGTATTATCCGCAACCGTTCTATGTGAAGGCAATTCGAAGCTTAATAAAGAGAATACGCTTTCTTTTTTTCAAGTCTCTTCTCATGTCTGACGCACGTGATCAAAACCGCTTAGGGTCATTTATCCGGTTTTAATGATTTAGGGTATTAAAAACTCACTTTAAAGGTGGATGGAGTGAGGTAGACGACCCTCTAAACATTGAGGGGTTACTTGAAGTGAATCTAAAAAGAAAAAAATTTCAACTGAACCGTCACCACCTCAAAATTCGCTCAAAGAGAACCGTGAAACAAGATGGCATCATAAAAGTATGAATGGGTTCCTTTTGGCTAAGATTTGGTGCGTCACCCACAGCATATGTGTCCCACCTCTGCTATCGTATGCTATGATTTCTTTTAGACTATGACAGAAACATAGTTGGTGTTGTATATATGAAAAACACATTGAACCTGAGTATTGCGGAGAACATGTGGATACATCGCACAGCGCGAGGCAGGCGCACTACACATTACGGTTAGATTATACTCGTAACAATGCATGTGTATTTTTCTAGTAATCTTAAAAATTACGTGTGTGTGTTTAGCCTTTGCTTAATTAATGTTTATAAAATGTAAAAAGATACAAGAAAGAAACTCTCACTATAGAGAGGACGCGACGTGAGACTATCCATAGCGGTGCAGCATAAATTTCACCCCTGAAACTAATATTTCACCTCCCCAAGGGATTTCATCCTTTGTGTCAAAAATTCTCCAACAATACCTCGTATACCACATATTTCATACCCCACCATGGGTTTACAAAATCAAGGCCTGTGATGAAGTTCTTTTGAAACGAAAGTCTTTTCATATGCTAAATATTTTATTTGTTTGATACTTATGTTTCACGGACCTGAAAGTTGAGCTAGCCAATTGAGCATGAGAGGGTATACTTGTTAACTATTTGATATCGCTCTTTCAAATGCTACATTACAATGACACCTACGTATTGGCAATAGGAGAGAATTACTCTATTTTTTGCCATTTTTTTTATGGCATGCCACGCCACATCGCATTCCTAGCGTGGATTAAAACTGCAAATGGCATTGGGTACCCCTATTTTCTTTTATCTCACAGCCACTGACGTGCAAGACCCAAGCAGTAGGGTCATCTTTATCCTCTCCCACTTCTCCTTCCCTTCGGTCGCATTTGCCAATGGCATGACCCGATGCCGTGACAGTTACCTCGATATTTAAGAAGGCTGCCAGGGCCATCTCTGTGGTCATCGCTAAGGTGATAGGCTCGCACCAAGGTCCGCATCCACATTGACAGCCAACCATCCCAAGATTGCATCTTTTCCTAGAGCCATGGTGTGAGCAGAATAGGGGAGTTGACCGATACCTACTTTGCTTCTCCTCAACTTTAAATTGATTGGCAAGTCATGGTGCTACTGCTATATATGTTGCTAATAAGGATAAGAAGGTGGCAGAGAATGTTGTAGTGCATAGAGCTGCTCATGAAGGATCTGCTCAAGTTTGATGCAGTAGTCACCAACGGTGACGTCAAAGCACGTTGAACAGATGCAAACAAGGAGAGAACATGCATACTCAATGGCCATTGGTCTTGGGCTCTTGGCTTGGGAGTATAGTAGACAATGCTCAATAGCCATTGGTCTTGGGCTCTTGGCTTGGGAGTATAGTAGACAATGCCAATGACAAGGGGCACTAGCACCGGTATAGGGGCATGGGCGGGAAGGTGCTGGTGGCTAGCCTCTACGAGCGTATGTGTAGTCGGTGTCAGTGAGCCCTTTGTGGCCATATTGTGCGTCTTGTGCCATCATCGTAGAAGGCCACACCATGGCTTTAGATCAAACTTAGTTCCGGTGGTGGAAGAAAAGTTTTAAACTCTAGGACCTACACGTTAGTGGTCGGAGAAAAAAGAAAGGTAGATGGCGGGACACAGACAAAAACACCATGATTATTTTACGTCATATATCAATATGACCAGGCGTGCCATGTCATAAAACAATGGTAAAAACATAAACTAATTGTCCCTTTTATCGCAGTTCTGTAGGTGTCATTTAAACCGACATTCGAAGGAGTGTTATCACTATGGTAAATAGTTATTAAATATATATGGAAGGAACATATAATAGAAAACAGAAAATAGAGAGGGGAACAGAAACAGAAGGCTTCTTCCTCCTCGTCTCGAGCTCACGTCGTCGGTCTCGATCTCACCGGCGGTCACGGGTGTGACACCGGCCGCCCTACCGCCTTCCCTGGCCCGGCCGCCTGCCTCCCTGCGCCCCCCTCCTGTCCGGCTCAGGCCGCCCGCCTCCCTGCGCCCTCTCCCCGGCTCCCCTTGCATCTACTCGACTCTGCGGCCAGCGGCCGAACCCCTGGTGCCCCGTCCCCTGGCGCTGACTCGATGGGGAGCCAAGGTCATCGGTGAGCAATGCAGACCTCCTCCTCGCATCTCTGTTCTCTCATCTGACCTTGGCTTCTAAGGGAGGTGACTGCAAAGCGGTTATAGGATGCAAAATTTGGTGGATCTGTTGTGTTCCTGGTTCAAATTACTGGGTGTTCCTGGGAATACTCAGGAATCACTATAGCTCCGCCCCTGTTGAGCGTTCAGTAATGATTAGTGAGTGAATGTTTACTAAAATTGAGCTAATTTTGTGCAGATAGAGATGTCGATGTGGTATTAGCTATGAGGTATTAGTATTGCTTTGCTGTCTGCAAAGGACCGCTGTGTAGGTGACGTCAAGATATGGTGGTGTGCAAGAGGTTAGGGTATGGATCCCGTGGCCGCCGAATTCCAACTATGCCACGTGTTCCAAACTCAGCTCGGGTACATGCTCGTTTGATTACATGTTTTAATTTAACCACAATTTGTCCATTGAACCCATATCAGCGATCAATGATAATGCAGGGGAAACGCTCTACCAGAAGAAAGAAAGATGGGGATGACATGTACGCATTTGATTTGCTCGCAACAGTTGCAGGAACGTTAATAGCAGACCAGGACAATCCATCCAATGTTCCTAGTATTAGTGCAGCAAAAGCTAAAAAAAGGAAATCAGTTAAGAAAGTACACTTGGATGAAATTCTGCCCCTAAAAAATGTCGCTATGGAGAAAGACTGCTGCAGTGGATGTGTAGTGGGTTCTGGTGGTGTCTGTGCCTTTGGTAGGCAAGCTAACAACTGCTTGGTAGAGAACTCGTCGAAAAGAAGCAAAGCTGAATCAGTGTTAGAGTCGCTAACAGGTGAAATCAAATATGTTAATCAGGGACTCGCTGGTTAGTTGTGCAAAGCCATGTGAGACTAACTGTGGTCTTGAGTGTGGAGCTTATGGAATTCACCATCCAGGATCCTCAAGTTCAGCAGAGGCTGAACAAATGCAGCAAGCAGAACCTAAAGTGATCAGAAGACAAGCAGATGGGCATGTTGCGGCTCTTGACAGCTTGTTTGATTCAATGGATCAGGATGGCAAACCTCCTGCTTTGGTTAGTTCTGACAGTAGCTCATGTGTTCCTCTTTGCAGCCATGGCAAGGAACGTCAAACCTCTTCCCTTTGTCAGGCTAAAGTGCAGTATACTGCAGATAAAGATGACGACGAAAATTCTTCTGGGTGCACGCGTCCAAGCACCATCGAAAATAAGGATTATAAACCACAATATCTAGGTAACCATAGGATAAGAAAATTGCTTGCCTCAAAGGTAAGGAAGGCAGCATGCAATAAGATATGTGGAAGGTTTCCGTCAAAAAAGATTTGCGAAGGGATGTCCAACAAAGGTATGCCAGTCCCATGGTGTCAATGTTTGTTTCATTACACTCCTAAATTCTTAATAGCTGCCATAGATAGAATCATGTTTACCTTTGCTTCTGTCTACCTTCATGGCAACTGGCCAGTGCAAAAATTGGACTAATCAAGGGCTACTGATCCTTTTCATCTATTAGGTAGCAAGCTAAACTTATGCGGAAAAAAGATGTCTACCAGCGCGTCAAAAGGTGCAAAGGACAATTTTCAAGAAGAAAAGGCTAGCGCACCATACATCATCATTTGGCAAAGAGATGCTAACTGAAGGTATTTTGTACTGTTAACTCACATTTACCTGGCAATTTGAAGTCTTCAGTTCTTTTGGGTTTTGCAGATATCCAATTCTTCCATTTTACTGACTGAGTCAGTCCAACTCAACCTTCCACATGACATTGATGGCCTCAATCTTTGTTTTAATTCACTTACTAAAATAAAAGTATCACTTCCATTTCAGCTAGTGGGACATCATTCTCTATGGAAGGTCGAAATAAACCGTGTGAATCTGAGGACTACCATGGTATTCTTGGATGTCATGTAGTGTTATGTTTGTCACTGTTAGATCCATTGCTTATCATTTTTGTTTCTCTTTTCAGTTAAGCTAAGAATCAAGTCATTCAGTATCCCGGAATTGTTCATTGAGGTGCCTGAAAATGCAACCATTGGGTCCTTGAAGGTAACAGTATAGGCATACACAGGTTACTGATTAGCAATCATGCGTTCATTTGTGCAGCCTGATATCCTTTTTATCACTGCTGTTGTTAATTTAATATATACTTTCTTCATCCCAAATTGTAAGGGTTCTAGCCCTCTTTTTATCCGTCCACATTCATATTAATGTTAATGAACCTAGACACATATTGAAACACATAAATGGAGTAAGAGCATCTCCAATAGAGCCCAGTAATTCATCTCCCAGTAACTATGGATTGGGAGCTTCCTAAAAGTTTTTGGACCTAATAAAACACTTATTCTCCAACAGTTCCCTATTTTATCTATCAAAAATGTTTGACTTGGTTCGATCGCCTCGCACAATCTCTTTATTTACTGGCCGTCGGCAGACTTCTAATGTGATCGCCGAAGTTCATTTGAGCCCATCGGTGAAACATTCTCCTCCGATCAACAGCGGCATTTGGCGATTGCTGAGCCTAAAGTGACCTGCATGAACATGTGGCTCCACTGCATGTTCATTAGATACAATTGTTTTTTTTCCAATGCAATTGATAATTTATTTTTCAAAGGCTGCTCCTCACCGTCCGGCGGCCGGTACAGACCAAGGGTGGAAGGAAGCAGGGTGGCAAACTGGCAAGCGGGAGTACTGCACCAATCCATGTCTCTACGCGGGAAATGTAAACAATCGCAGATAGGGGGCAGCGCGGGCTTGGTGCACATGTGGGAGCGCGGGGGTGATTTTTCGGGTTAGCGGATAAATGGGGAGGAGTGATGGGGCTCTGTTGGAGAAGCATTTTTCATCTTTGCTCCCAAACTAAAATTTTAAGGGTATAATTTGGGAGCTGTTGGAGATGTAACCCCTTACAATTTGGGACGGAGGGAGCAGTACAATTGATGAAATATGCATGGCTCCAAGAGTCCACTTGATTCAATGAATTTACCTTTTCATTCTGCAGTACAACATATACTAATACATAATACTTGCTTTAGCTGCTGGATTTGACTGTCATTTTAGATTTCTGCATCTGAATTATCAAACAGTTTATGCAATGTGAAATAATGAGTCTTCACTGTAGTTATATCGGTGTCGTATACATAATTTTTTTTTCTAATGGAATGTTCATCTTCTATTGTATATAAATATTAACTCGTGTCACCCAGTAACAGTTTCCAGTTTGCCTATAGAGAACCGTTATGGATGTAGTCAATAGGATAATGGAAGGAGGCCTACGTGTTGGTGTTCTTCTCCAAGGAAAGGAGATCCAAGATGACAACAAGACACTTCGTCAAGCTGGGATATGCCATGATAAAAAACTAAATAGCATAGACTTTAAGCTGGAATGTGAACGTGGGCAAGAGTCTCCATCTGCAGTCACTATACCAGAACAAATGGATTTCCTCAGTGCGGATATTGTGGAGCCATTAGCTAGGTAGGTGACTTACAGTACAGCTTTCTCTTAGTTGTAATGATTGGAAGATATCGACAGTATGAAGCTTAAACATTCCATGATTTCCAGGATGAAGTGTGAAGAGCCTTTTTTTGAAACTGAAGTCGGTAATGACAGCCAGCAGCCTATACCGGCTTATCGAAGCCGCTCTCTCTCTGATCTGTACTCTGTTCATTGCCCTGTTGAGATGGCCTCACAAGACACATCAGCAAACTCCCAAGCCATTGTCCCTATTGCACCTGCACCTTCAGATGTAGGTGCTCTAGCCATTGTACCCCTTTGTAAGTCCAAGAGATCTGAAATTGTGCAGAGGCGCATAAGGAGGCCCTTCTCTGTTGGTGAGGTTGAGGCGCTGGTGGAAGCAGTTGAGCAGCTTGGGACTGGAAGGTCTGTGTCCAATAAATTTGTTTCAGTTGATGCAAGTTTACTGCAGATCGCATGTTGGCTCATGTGTGGTTCTCGATCTTGTTTTGTTTCAGGTGGAGAGCTGTTAAAATGCTTGCCTTTGACAATATAGAGCACAGGACCTATGTTGACCTTAAGGTGATTTTCTTAAGCATGATCTCACATTTGTGTGCTACTAGCCTCGAGCTGTCAATTGAAAGATCCACAGAACCAGCCATGAGTACTGTTTCTTCTATTTGGTTTCATTGCTGTGCTGGTGATTTAGTGCCCTGCCATAGTCACCTTACGTTTCTCTCTGTTTGGTGGATCACATGAAATCTGTGGTTTTCTGACATGCTGTTAAAATGCTGGTTGATGAACCAGGACAAGTGGAAGACTCTGGTTCACACTGCAAGTATATCCCCACAACAACGAAGAGGTGCGCCAGTTCCACAAGAACTCCTGGACCGTGTTCTCTCGGCGCAGGCCTACTGGTCCCAGCAGCATGCAAAACTCCACGACAAGCTCCATGGCAAGGCTCCCCTTCCTGAGATCTGCCCTCCCTAGAAAGGGGGAGCTGGCCCTTGTGTAAATACTGTGCCTAATAGAAGCAAGGTTGTTGGGATGCCTAAAGAAATGAGACTAATTTGTGCACTATTGCAAACTTACAACATTGAGTTTTCTGTTCTTTGGTGTCTGTTGAAGCCAGGGGTCCTCTCTCATCTGTGGAAAAAATAAGGGAGAGGACCTTGTTTGGCCATTGTAAATGATGTCACAAGCGGTTGCCATGTTTCATAAGAAAATCGTCGAACATGTCGCTGTTCTTCGGTATGCTCGAGAGGCCCCATGCCTGAATTGATATATATGATTAGTACGGGAAGAGCTGACGAGTGTACCAGTAGAGGTGTTAGTGGATACTTATTACGGCGTGAGATTCAGTACTGATGCCGTGCTGCGGGGGTAAATGATGCTGATCTGGCTATGTGAGAACTGTGTCGCTTGCAGGCTCAGCCTTGCAAAGTAAATTATGAACCATTTACCTGCAGATGTGGCTTGTGTGAAACAGGGCATGCGAATCGTTTGGCACGGCGTTACGATTGCTTTCCTACACCAGATGGTACAAGTTACACTGACACAATGGTGTGGACTGTGAGGAGAGGAAGGAAGTGGTACACAGAGCTCTCTGAACCAACAGTATACTGCCACACACCGTTGCCCTGCATGTAGGTGCTGATACCCAATTATACGTTGGTCCCTTAGTAAAAAAAAAAAGAATCATACGATGGCCCACGTTAATCAACGGAGCTGACCTCAAGAACAGAGAGGCAAACGATGGAGAATGTTTTTTTAATTGCGTGACGCCTGACGAAGGGAAAAAATATTTTTTAATGCGTCAAGAAAAACAAAAAAGTGACTCGGATGTCAAATGAGCTTACACAAGGACACCAATATATATAGAAAAGAAAAGCCCAACCCAACCGACTTCCATGATAAGTCCACTGTCACAGGGTCCAAACAATCTGTGACCCCACCTGCTATACATACAACAACCCACCTCGAAACCCACACAAATCCATTGACCCCACTGGGCTCGCCCACCGAAACCGCTTTCCGCCCCACGAGGCTCCCCGTCCGAGCCCCGCCCGACCCGGCGCTTCCCCTTCTCGGCGGGCGCGCACCCGGGGCCGTCCCCTGCCTCCTCCTCCGATGGACGCCGCGAGCCAAACCTGGCCGCCCCCGACGCCCTCGCCGCCGCCCTTCTCATCCCGGCCCCGCGCGGCGTCGCCGTCCCCGTCCCCGCGCCGCCGCCACTCCAAGAAGCACAAGCCCCCGCCAGCGCCCGCGCGGAGCGCGGACTTCTCCGCGCTCCCACCGGAGCTTCTCCACCAGGCGCTCGCGGCCGCGTGCGCCTCCGACGTCGCGGCGGCCAGCCGGGCGTGCCGCGCGTGGCGGGACGCGCTGCAGCCACTCCGCGAGGCCGCGGCGCTGCACGCGTACGGCCGGCGCATCAAGCACGGCGCCTCACGCGGCGGCGGCGGCGGAGGGAGTCTCGATACCGAGAGACAGCGCGCGTTGTGGCTGTTCCGGCAGGGCGGCGAGGCTGGGCTCCGCGGCGGCGATGGTGGACGCCGGGCTGATGTGCTGGGAGGACGGCCGGCGGGAGGAGGCTGTCGCTTACTACCGGAGCGCGGCGGAGCTGGGACACCCCATCGGGATGTGCAACCTGGGGGTCTCCTACCTCGAAGGTATCCTGGATTTGGCTTACATAGGTTGCTTTTACCGAGACTTGTTCTAGGTGGTTGCAGAAAGATTCGGAATTCAGGGAGGGTTAGGCTTCTTTCCAATCAACTTATATTCGATGCCAATTATTAGTTTTATTTATTCGCAGGATAATTAGAATCGTTCAATATTAATCGGTTCGTTTAACATACTCCATATCGTTTAGATCCAACTCTAAACTCTGCATAGGATTCTATCTCTCTCATATATAGACACACAAGGGTTTTTTCCTACCTAAAGATTCCGTCCACTTTTCCTAAGTTGATAAAACAAATCTAGATGTTTTATATCTATAGTCATTGTTGTATATCAAAATTGAAAAAAAAAACACATCGAGAAACTCAAGACGAGTCGACATGCACACCACACACCATAGCTACGTTGCGCCCGTTGCAACGCACGGGCATTCTTCTAGTAAAGAATAATTATCAGATTACTCAAACTTGTTATTCATTTGTTAGCAACGAATCTATCTTGTTGGGATCAAGGCGTTGCACCTGATATTGCTGCCACATATTTCTACAGCTGATCCACCCAAGGCCTGAGGAAGCCATTAAATGGTTTTGTCCAGTCTGCATCTGCAGGCAATGCCCGTGCTCAATACAACCTAGGCCTTTGCTTGCAGAATGGGAAGGGTCTCAAGCGTAATCAGAAGGAAGCTGTAAGACACCTCTGCTATCACGCCTGCTGTTTGTAAAATGTCCCCTATTAGGAGAAATACTATGGTTTTCTAGATGCATCCTATTGTAGAACAGCCTAGGCAGTTTGTTGTTACAATTGGTGCTTATACTTTATGCAAGCTAGTGCATCTATCACATCTCTTGCTAGATAGATTAGGAATAGACAACCTCCAATGTTCAGTTGCTAAACCATTGGTTACCCTCTGATCCGATGATGCTGGGATTACCAGGCCCTGTTCATGTTTCCCTATACACGAGTCTGTTGTCATTCTACTGCAACAGTTGTACTGTAATGATGAATACCTTAAGCAGGTAGAAATAGAAAGAACATCGCTAAAAAAGGAAAACGGCTTTCTTTCTAAAGGAAGAAATATGCCAATTTGATTAATATTAGGAAATCAAATGAGTGAGTTTATGCTTCCCTGATTGAATGAAAAATGATTACAAGTGAAGGAGAGGGACGGTTTAGACAATAAAAGATCCAAAATTTCAAATATGTTTCTAGAATTACAGGAAAACTACAAACAGAAATGATAACTCAACTAAGAGAATGTAGTTTTTTTAATCTTGGTTGGATTTCTTCTACCAAAGGTAATTAGGATTATATCATCTTGATCATTAAATACCCTAACCAGCATATACTGGACTACCAGCAGGCTCCTCCCATCTTCTTTGTAGTTTTAGTACTTGAGGTGTACCTGTGTAATCGTTTGACACTGAGTTTATGCTGCAAATCTGAGAGATATTTATTGATGCAGGCAAAATGGTACTTGCGAGCTGCAGAGGGAGGGAATGTACGGGCCATGTATAACATTTCCTTGTGTTACAACTTCGGTGAAGGGCTTTCTCAGGATCCATTGCGTGCTAAGAGGTGGCTTCAACTAGCTGCTGATTGTGGTCACAAGAAAGCTCTTTATGAGTGTGGTATTAAACTTTGTGCGGTATGTCATCCCTTATCTCGTATCATGGCAGTGTGCTTCTGTTTTGGAACTGTTTTTTCGGTGGTTTTCCTGTGTACTTGCCATTGTGCATTTCAGTTTGTAAATAGTGCCCACATAAGCTTAGCTGGTTAGGACATGATGTAAGCAACAGAACAATTTTACAGAAGCTTAAAATGATCGTGTTGGGACAAACCGATTTAACTAAAACAAAACATCTTTCATATGTGCACCGCACAACTAAACCGTTCATGTGCTAAATAGCACAAATCCACCTTATGCTTGCTCCTGCCATATTTGCTTTTTGTATCTTGAATGTTTTTCTCTCTTCTCTTCCTTCTGCCTTTTGTGTTCTCTCGATGCTAAGAGAACTAGTTTACTCTCATGTGTGTTTAGTTCTTTTGCCCACAGCTCGTTTGGTTGGAGGGAATTGGTGAGAGGGAATGTGAGTTTTAGGAGATAGGTTTAATAATGTCTTGTTTGTTTGGTGGGAGAGGGAGTTCTGGTGGGAGAGGGAATGGGAGTTCAGATGAGCAACTCTTACAAATTAATTCCCAAGGGGAGGGGTGGGAATTCTGGTTGTGTACAAGATTAATTCACTTCAACCGTTCATCATGACTTAAAAAATAACTCCCAGCTAAATTCCTCCTCTTAAGTCTTAATTCCCTGCACAAAGGATTGAGACTAAAAATCAATTTCCCATCTTAATTCCCTCTATCATTTCCCACCACTAATTCCTCTTCCCTTTCCCAATTACTTGCCAAACGAGCTGCCAGTGTTACTGGGACATGGGTGCAGGTGTCAGTGTCTGACTCGGTGAACTCTAGAAACTAGTATTTGGGGGCTCGTCTAATATATATATATATTATTTTATTTTGATATTTTGTGCATAAAGTATACATATAAGATATGTATAGAGTATATCTCCACCTCTTCTTTAATACATTAGTGTGTATAACTAAATAATAAACCTAATTTTGTATACAAATTCACAAGATACATCCACTAAGGCAACGTGAGGAAAAACAGAAGAAAAACGGAAATGGTCAAAGGATTAGATGGCTGAAATTTACTGGCTCGTCCAGCCCATCTCCTCATGCAGCCATTAGTTGCCCTAACCCTCTGCAGTCCATGACTACAACCCCTTTCCTCCGTTTGTCTTCTGTTCTTCCATGAACACAGCTCCACTGCTCCCTCCACAGACCCCACACCAGCGCCCAATATCCCTCCACGGATGTATCCCCTACTCACTTCCATCTACCCCTCCTCAACTCTTGCATCCATGGTGACACTGGCTTCTGCGGCAGGATCGCTGCAGAGGGGTTCGTGTTCCAGCTGGCTGTTGCCGGTATCAAAGCTTGCCCAGTGAAAGCTCCGACCCTCTGATGTGTACCTCTGAGGCATGAGATACAGCTGCCAGTGTCAGATGTGTCATTGTGTCAGGTGTGAGTCAATGCGTATCCACGCATTGACACATCAAAAAAAAAAAATTCAGACAAACATGTCCAGGTAACACGGCTTTTACCAATCAATCTGCATGCAGTTAAGTGAAAAAACTGATATGCACTAGATACTAACAATAGCCGTTTACTGATCAGAGCACAAGAGCCATTAGTCATGACTTTAACCATTACCATGCATGCACCACTTTACTCAAGCCCAAACAAGATGCATGTACTGCACGTGTCCATTCATACACATGGTACGAGACTTGCTAAGTAATTACCGTTTGGATCAACCCTTATATTGAAGTATGTTTGCTTTCTAATTAAGATATCCATGTGCTTTCCTGTAACTCGGTGGCACTCTTTGCTGTGATGATTGATGGTGTCTCTCTTTTATACAGGCAGGAGACAAGGTCAAGTCTCTCACGTATCTAGAGTTGGCAACACGGCGTGGAGAAACAGCTGCTGCCCATATGAGAGACGTAATACTTGAATCGCTCTCTGCCGCAAATGCACAGCGTGCCCTGTCGGATGCTGATAAATGGAAACCTAGGGCAGTCCACCCCCAAAAGGTGAGGAGATGGACTGCACTGAAGTGCTAATAGCGATATCTTCAAGCTGGCCATTGCCAGCTTCAGCTGTAGCCCGAATTGAAGTACGCCATGGAAGGGTGAAGCAACCATCTACGCTTCTTCAGCATTTTTAGGAAAATATTATAGCTTGCAGTAGCTGTACCTGTACCCCATACCCTTTCCTCTCTGTATAAAGCTGTCCATTCGCAGATGCAATGGCGGGAGAACTTGTACAGAAGGTTCTCTAGCAAATAGTTATAAAGGAGATGCCCTGGCACAATCCGAATTGTACAGGTGCGAGTTGCTGGTGTTGAGGCTTGGAGACTGGACATTTGTGTAACAGAAAATCATAAATATTTGCCCATAATGAAACGACAAAAAACAGAAATGTTTGGACAGACATATAGTGACCAAACATGTGAATGATATATCTCTGTTTCAATCAAAAGAAACGATGATTTGAACTCGGGTAGAGCTTCGCTTCTGATGATTGATAAAATGTCTGGAGTTGATGTCTCCAAAACTAGCATATATGGTATTATGATGTCAGCAACCACAAAATGGTAGTATTACTAGTTTTGTAGAAGAGGATTTCATCTATTCCCTTTTGCTGGAAGGTTGGGACGACTATTGATTGGTTCATCGTGTTGTTGGTCAAATCTTTCCATAGCAATTCCAACTTGTTTGGTTAGTCTATGTACACAGGAAGATGCAGTTGTAGGCAGAGCAACTTGAGGGGAGGTCCATTGCTTCTTGAAAAGCAGGTGGACCGGACTGATTGAGTGGTTGGCTCTGGTATACCTTCCTCTGGCTTGGGACTGGGACGTAGCCTTGTTCCCGTGTCGGCCTTCTGCAGTGTTAATTGCAGTCTTCAAAGATTGCGACGAATGCGCAGAGGCAAATCTAGTTTTGACAGGTGCGCAAATGAGAATATAAATCTGATTTTAATTCAGGGGGAGATAGTACATTATTACTAAACTCAAGCTACCTGGCATATAGGATATAGAATGTTGCTTCTAGTGATAGTTTTCTGTTTGGTAGCACTTTTTGGAGGGGGGCCTGGAAGTGTGGAACTATTATATCTATGTTAAGCGTTTCTTTGTGTTACACGTCTGATATTTTCAGTTGTGCTGAGGATAGGCACATATATAGGGCATCATGAGTTTGGCGCAGCGTGTGAGGGTGCTGGATGATCCTATATGCTGTACAGGGCATCATGTGCTTGTTGTTGCTTGTGCCGTAACACTTTTTCGCTTTAGTAATCGGCCAGTTCAGATCTTATCTTGTGCCATAAGATAAGACTATCTCTGTTTTCTTTTCATTTTATTCGTGCCTACCGATTGTGGTTTATGTCCAGTGTTCTGGTCAGGTTTGTGCATCTTTTTTCTTCCAGAAATAAGTTTCCCAGATCTTGGAAATATTTTCTGGGGGAAACTGAACTCCTTTCAAAGTTTTGCAGGTCACGGGAATCCGAATGGGAAGAGCAGGAGCAAAGCGGAGCAGAAAGGTGTACCAGACACAAGAACAGAACAAGGAACGAAGCAAGGCATGTTCAAGTGCCTGATGGCATCTTTTACAGCCAGGGGAGGGCGTAGCATTTGGCTTTTGGATCTATGTCATTGTTATGGAAGCCACATGGATCTGGTGCGCATAGATTAATGCCTTATTTCGTGGTCACGCCTTCCTGTCCGTTATAGAAGTACTAGAACAACAGATTATGGGGCATGTTTGAATATGTGTAGCGATCAGTAGAAGCTCTGGCAAGTAAAGAAAAGAGGTAGAACACTTCTTTGTTTGAAAGAAATTTGAATTCTGTCAGAAAACAATATAGGGCTGTACACTCATTCAAACTTGAAAGAAATTTGAACATGAGCACTGCCTTTTCTGTTGATCCTGCTTTGACTAGCATACATCAGGAACACTGTGTCCGTCAGTTCAGAGCAAACGACAGAATCCACCCCGCCGGAGCTGGTCAACGTGGGCCAAAATGTCCTGTCTGAATCCACCAGGCTTTGTGATCAGACAAGGGAGGGACCCAAGATGTACTGCAGGCTTGCAGAGCCAGATTCGAGCGTGGTGGCCTGAAGGGTGGAGGATAGACTGCAAACCAGAACAAGATTGGTAGCATCTGTTATCCTGGTGAGGCACATGGTAGGTTGCCTTGGGCTGAAGCCAGAGCCCAGTGCCAGACACACAGATTCACACAGTCACATGCATAACCACCCCCGCAAGCAAGCAAAGGAGAGTGTCTAGTATACTCAACAAGGCAATCATCAGGCATCGGAAATCCTCTCCCCAATCCCAAGCCCTCCTTATAAACCAGCTCCCTCTCCAGATCTCCCCGTGCAGACTGCAGATGCACTAGTCCCCACTCCCCCCAGCAAGCAGCGCATTCCCAGCTCCCGGCGCCAGTGCTCTGCATCGATGCCGGGCAAGATGCGCGGAGGAGCTCGGCCGTCCTCGCCGCGCCTGCTCCTCTCGCTGGGGCTCGTCCTCCTCTACTTCACCTCGGGTAAAAAGCTCAAGCTCATTTCTTGCTATGCCAATTACTCCTGTACTGCTGGTTGGTGATCTAGTTAGCAGTAGCACCGACTGTTCTTCACTAGCTGCCCTGAGATTTCGTTCTTGGTCGTGGCCAGTAGGAGGATGAGCAATTGAGGCCTCTACAACTTTTCCCAAAAGGAAATGGGAAAAGGGAACAGAGCTTGCGCATCCCACGTCCTGCAGTGTGTGTAGAGGGCTAGAAAAAGGGTTGGTAGTTTCTCTACTCTAGTGTGTCGGTGCATGTGCTCATTTCTGTAGGGGAGGGAAGGAGGATGCCGGCGAGTGTGGGTCAAATTGGGTCCAGTGCCCATGAGCGTGGACATGCACGGTTGCTAACAGCCAAGGTGTACTACTGATTGATTTACTGCTAGCTTTTGCTGCCCATCCATCATTAGGTGGAGATTATTAGTACTGTGTTGACGTGTTGTCTATTCTAAACCGGGGAATTTCTCTGCTGTTGTGCAGGCAGCACCGTTCGTCTCGTGGAGGGACAGGTACGTGCTGTGTCTGTGTTTTCCTTGGCATTATCATTTGCTTTCTCCGTTACGTTTGCTGGCCGCCGGCCCGGCCACCACCAGAGAAGGTGGTGCTAATAGCAATCTCGTCGGCGCCGGCCGCTGCAGCAGAAGACGTGGTGCATCGCGAAGCCGTCGGCGTCGAACGAGATCCTGGCGCAGAACATCAACTACGCGTGCTCCCAGGTGAGCTGCGCCGTCATCCAGAAGGGCGGGCCGTGCTACTACCCGGACAGCCTCGTGTCCCGCGCCGCCGTCGCCATGAACCTCTACTACGCCTACAGCGGCAGGCACGCCTGGAACTGCTACTTCAACAACTCCGCACTCGTCGTCCAGTCCGACCCGAGTACGTGAACCGGCTGGTGGCCCTGACTGATACGCTTTGCTCTTTGACCAATTCAGGCTCCTTGCGCTTAAGATCCGATCCATGCCTTGTTTGCAGGTTACGGATCTTGCACCTACTACTGAGATCGGCGCCCGCAGACTAAACGACACGACTGATGGTCGGTCTGATGCAGAATTGCAGATGAGATGAGAGCTCCAGCTGCCGGGGTTTTTTTTGTTGTTGTTGTTGTTTTGTTTTCCTCCACTCTAACTCTAAAAAATGCAAATGAGGAACGGATTGAGGATTGATGAACAATGATGCAGATTGTTGTTGTGCGTGCGTGTTTGTTTGTTGTGTGTGACTGTCCCCTACGTAACTGTATTGCAATTGACCGTTGGCGTTCGGTGATTTCGAACGCACTCATTGATATCCACCACTCCATGCGCTTGAAAATGCACTCGTGTTTGCCTTGGAACGGAAAAATGCCTCTTTTGGAACCGATCGGATCGGACGATCGATCACTTCAAATCTAATCAAGCACAACACAAACGTTTCAGTCCAGTACAAATCTCATCCCGGCCCATCGTGCTTGGCGTGACGTGACCTACCCAAGCCGCCGCGGCGGATCCGTCCTTCGAAAGGCAAACAGAACGCGCGCCGCCCGGCGCCGCGCTTTCTCGGTCCCCGGCGACGAGACGATGCGTCAGGGGCAGCAGCCCTTCTCGCGGCACGCCGGCTTCTTCGCCGCGCTCCAGCGGGTGCGTACTATCCCAGGCCGTCCTTCGCGTCTCCGTCCCCGACCACACACGGCTAGCCAGCCGCCCTCCCTCCTCTGACGCCGCGTTCTCTCCTCTGCTCCTCAGGTGGAAGACCGGCTGGCCTCGGAGCAACGTCAGGAGCAGCACAAGAGCCCGCCGCCGGCGGCGGCGGCACGCCAATCCGAGCCGTCGCCGTTCTCGGACACCATGACCGCCTCCCCCCTCCTCTTCCTCGACCCAGCGCCACCGCCGGCGCCGAGCTCTGCCGCCGACAGCGACAGCAGCGGCCCGGCGCTCGACTTCCTCACGGAGCAGGACCAGCAGCCCATCCAACAGGACGACGAGGACCAGGACCACGACGGCGGCGTTGAGGAGGACATCGCGCGACTCATGGCGCTGCTCGGCCTGTCGCCGCCTACGCCGACACCGACACCGGACGGCGGCGACGGAGACGGGTGCGACTGCAGCGGCGCCGACGGCTTCATGGCCAAGGTCGTGGGCGTGGTCGGCCCCAAGTGCGACGGGGAGAAGCGGAGGCTGGGCACCTGGATCCGCCGCTACCACCGCGGGGAAGGGGAAGGCGGCGGGTGCAGGGAGCCCGCCAGGCTGGCGCACCTGCTGCTCGCCAGGGCTTCCTGCGACACGGATGCCGTTGCGTTCCCGGCCACCGTGAAGGAGTTCTTGGGCCGCGATCCGCCACAGCAGCTGACGGACGACGAGTCTTCAGAGTGATCCAAACGGGGGGAGTGCTTTCTGAAAACGGTTGCACCCTGGATCATGTACCAAAAGTTTTGGTTTCGGTTCATCGAAGCAGCATAGCCCACCATTTTCCCATCAGATCCCATGGAAATGGAGGTTGTCAAATTCCCACCAAATCCCATAGAAATGGAGATTGCTAAACTAGCCCTTAAAAGATCTGGAGTGTGATATCTGACTGGAAATCAACTAGTATGTCGAGCAGGCAAGCGTAATGCACATCTATAACGGAAATTCATCAAAGCGCACACAACAGAAATGCAGGAACTACAGGAATTATGCGGTCGAAAAGTCATTGGAGTAACTTGCCATATACAGAACAGCCAACAAATGTGTAAGCTATGGCGCTGTTGCAGCGATATAAACTGCTAGAGAAGCTGCAAGCCTGCAATGTATTCTTGGATGCAGACGACGAGGCAACATGTTTCATTGAAATTGGTGGGTAGCACTTCAGTGTCCATCCAATCTGTTGAGCATTGCAAGCTTAACACGCAACTCAGCATTAGTACCATGTATCTAATTAACCTTCAACAAAACAAGTTCAGAAACCAGGCAGCTCTTGTTCTGATTGGTGTAATCTGGCTAGTTCGATCTCATTGTTGGCCGAAAGTCTGCACCGCAGTTCCAACGTTCCAGCTTGATTTGGCCAGTCTCTGCATGTACACTAGCAGGGCGGTCCATTGGTTCTGCAGTTTCAATTGTTTTGACAAACACGCAGTAGTAAGTCTATTCAACAAAGAACGTGCCAAAAACACATGAAGATGTCCTGCAGCATGATTTTATTGATGCGGGCAACCACGGATGCAATCCAAGTACAAATTTTATTGTATGCAGTAGTTCAGGCTTCACAGCTGTCTGATCAACGACCATAGCAAACAGAACCGGGTTTGGAGAGCAACAAACAAGCCAAGACGGAGCAATACGAGAATTAAACAGTAGGCGGAGCAGCCACGCGCTGGTTGTTTCCTTGGGAGAATAGCGCAGCTCACAGCTTCGAAATGAGGCCATTCTGGATAGCCTTGGGTGACTCGGCTTCCTTGACATCCGCATCGGACGAGCTGGGAGGCACGTCGACAGCAGGCGAGCAGTTGAAGAATCCGTGTGGCTGCAGTTGCAGAAACATCATTAGAAACTACGAAAGCTAGGCTATTATATTTATGTGAAGAAGCAGCAAAGAGATCCGTTCATGGCATATGAAAGATGATACCATGAGCATGAAGCCAATGTGCTCCACCGGCATGACTGGCCAATCCTCCAGCCTTGGGATATGGGTGAGCCCAAACACGTACCTGCAGATGCAGAACACAGTTTATAAGCTTTTGCAATATGTAAAGTCTATCTATAAACAGTTCCAATTTCAAAGTACGGTAAATGCCGTTCAAGAAAAGGTCTCTGCTGGAGAAAGTACCAGAGAACAATGTCGGTTTCCTCCAGGGGCCTATCCTTCTTGACCCATGTTGGCAGACCCTCGTTGATGCGAGGATTCTGGTTAGGAAAATCGCCTCCAGGGAACATCTCCCCACTCTTGTATTGAGTCACCCAGAGATTGTGCTTCAAGAACCCAGCTCTCCTCAGAAATTTTGCCTCGGGCAGAGCCAAGGGCAGGCAGTTTGAACCAGGTACGAGCCTGTAACCAGTTGGCTGCCCGGTCCGGTTTACAGTTCGTGTGTTTCTTACCTGATCAGAATGCAAACAGGTATCAAACAAAATGAGCAGGCATTACTTGGACTGTATTTTTCATTTGTCATCTTTAGTTATTGAGCTGGTTCCATACTAACAGTTATTTGATGGGAGACCAACAATAGTGCAATTACTGGGGATATTTATGACCACACTTGCTTGATGGAAGATCAACAATGTTAAAAAAAAACTAAAAAATATGTGAGGCAAAGCGAATTGTGTCCGTTGTCACGAAAGAGCAGTCACCAGATAGTGCTACTTTTCAGCATTATTGAATTGCATAAGCCTAAAGCTAAAGACTGGGTACTGGATGCACAATTTAACAGTATCACAGCACTGATAAGAACAAGAAAAAGTTTGAGGCAAGAAGCAAACAGAGCTCTTACAATCCAGTGGCGTGCAGATGAAGGGTCACAATCACGCATTGCTTGCAACTCAGACTTCAGCAACTTCTCTTCAGCATAGAAAGCATTGTTATGCACATTATGTGTGCCTGCACTTTCCACTTTAACATTAACCTCGACCACCTGTGCGAGAAATTTATCGATCACAAATTCACAACGGCTATTATATAAAGGATATACAGAGATAATGCATTGGATACGCACATATTCAAATCATCAGATGCACAGTGGTTTGACACACCGAGGACAAATAAGCATAAACTTCTACGGGATTTCAAATTGCATAGCTTAACAGAAGCGGCTTTCATTTACATGTTTTTGTAATACTAGCATGTACAAGGTCATTTCAATTTCTTTTATCTGATCTAAAGATAAAATGTATAGTCTACTGAAACTACTTTCTCCAGGCGATTTGATTGAAAAAATAGAGCTGCAAACGCCTAGATGGTGACCCACCTGATTATGAGCCTCATTAGGTTTGCAGTCGACAGCCATGTCCATACGGGCAACAAAGAAATGCTGGTGAACTGGTGCATAAAGACCAGGGGCAATAGTTGTGCCGTATTTCCTTGATTCGCCAGGCATCAGGGCTCCTAAGCTGAGAATTCCAGTGAGCTTTACTTCCGCTTCTATTTTCCCATCCTGCAACAAAGAGGATCGACAAATAATTACAAGGCACTGTTAAGGTATCCCACCAAAACTTTGTAGCTTCAGACAATTGTGAAGAAATTACATTCAAAGCTGGATTCTAACCATCTGTGAACATGATCTTTGTGTTACCAAATTGAAGTCTTTGATGAATAACTAAGCGACTTATACAAACTATTGGATCATGAAGGCTAAATGCTCCTTGCTTTCAGACGTCATCAGAGAAAAATCAATGAAATAGTTACCTGATAGAAATGCCAGTAAAAACCATACTCGTAGTTTGCAACTGTACATATAAATGAGACAGTGAGTCTCCTTGATCGCCTTACTTCTGCTAAACCAGTTCTCCAGTCTTGGTGTTTCCAAAGGATTCCGTGGTCCTCCTCATGCAAACAAACACAGTTCTCAATTGTCTCCACACCACCAGTGAAGTTTGTGAAATGTGCATCAAAATACTTTATGTAGCCCAAGCAATCACATCCCTGTACAGAAAGGTTAAAGGATACAGTCAAAGGAACATTAAAATGCTGAAGAGGCTCATCAAGAACTGAAAATATTACCTTCTTAAGAGAATGAGCATTTTTTCCAAGTCCATCTTCTCCAGCGTCAAATGCGTTCTTGCGATAATGTGGTTCATTTGGATCTCCGTAAGGAACAACCATCTCAACAAAGCTCAGCCTGTGCGCTATTGGTCGACGTCCACGGCTTCCATCAACATAAGCAACAGAATAGATAACCAAACCCTCTTTGGGGGTGAAGCCAATACGGAAGTTCCACTGTCCATAAACATTAAGAGTTATTTATTTCAAAACGCATTGCGCTAATACTAGCATGGTATAGACTAAAGATTCAGCCAACATTTACCTTCTGCCACTCCACAAAATAGCCATTAATGCGGAAACTTGGACCCTCAGGTTGATTGATGACAAGCGGTTTTACATCACTTCGATCAACACCACCTCTTGTTTCCCCAGGAGTATAGTTTCTCAAATGATCTGGAGGGGGGAGAGGAACCAACTTTCTATCTTCAAACTCTATCACAACATTATTCTGCATATCAACAACAATATGGATTCCTTCCACAGGACGAGCATAGCCATTCTCCATGGGGCTATCGCTCTCTGTCCTGCAAAATATTAGAGGCCTGCCAAGTCTGCGACTGGGAGCATCAGCTTCAGTGTAGTAGCCAGCACACCTGAAAAATTAATAGAAAGGTTAATTTCCACTTTTCACATTTCAATATGAAAAATGTAGGTCAAGAAATTCCTTACAGATTGCTTACCAGGCATCTACCATAACAAGATCCATGTCATCGACGCCTCTTCTCTTCATAGCTTCAATAAACGGCGGGTAACTTTTGACAGTAGCCTCACATTCAGCATACTCCATAGCATCCTGTCAAATATAAAATTTTAAACTAAATGCTGCATACGGTAAAGGTTCAAAAGAACAACAATTCAGGCAGCTAAGTTAAAATGAATATTTGAAAAATAACAAACAGATACTCCCTCGATTCCAAATGATATTGATAGGTCACTTTTTATCCTAAGTCAAAAAATTTTTAACTGTAACTAAGTTTCTAGGAAAAGTGTATGGCCATCTTCAATACCAAATAAATGCACTATCAAGACATTTCATGGTAGATTTGACAAAACCAATTGACGTTGTAGACGCTGGTGCTTTTTTCAAGTGTGAATTAGGACAAAGCTAAAGTGGCCTATAATTTGAAATGGAGAGAGAGAGTAACATAGTGAAATAATAACGGGTCATTATTACATCCTATTACATGGACCAATTGATTTGCAGAATGAGATAAACTAGTCGTGAGGCATGCAGAATACTAAACGAATTTAGTGGACATACCATTGCAGGTTGAACATCTGGAACAACTTCGGATGATATCACCTTCCCTCTGTGATGTCCACCCCTAGTAGCTGCATGCACTTCAGATAGTTCCACTATCCAAATGCTTGTCTCATTTGATTGCTTGTTGTAGACAACAAGTCTGGCCCTCCTAGGAGGTAACCTGCTTGGAATAACAGCAGAACCTTTGGTTCTCGGAAGCAGTGATGGTTGGAAAGGTGGGAAGAAGTAGGCATCAGCTAATGCCACAACATTCTTTTCTGGCTCCAACAGCACAACTTCAACAAAGCGCATGCTATCTCTTTCCTACATCATAACTTTGCTTGTCAAAATTCTTTTTTCCTAAGGTGTATGGAATTTTTTTTTAAAAAAATCAATGGTGGTCTTTTATAAAGAAAATGTTGGCATACCTCAGGAGATCTTCCAGCAGCTCTTACAGTTGCTACAGCAACTGCAATTTCAGCAGCAGATAATGGGTCTAAAGGGTGGCACCTCTGGGCTCTTGTCATTATTGGTATCCCTGTTTTTTTGTCCAGAAAAGCAGTACCCGGTTAAGGCGTGGTACACATTTGAAATGGCATGTATCTAAGTTCTAGGCTGTAGATGGTAAATTCAGAGAACTATGTCAAGCAGAATTCTCATATTGTGTTGGACTCGTTATCACCAATACTAGAGAATATGGGGCAGTGGATGCATCTTACACAAACATCTTCCAACGAGTTCCTACGATATTCATGGACCAATGACCCAATCACAAAATTCTAGGAATAAAATAGTGAAACAATATCATAGGATCAATGTTTTGACATAGATAATTCAGCAGGTTAGAAGCGCTGGGTTAGAAGATGAAACACGTAATAGATATATGATTTGATTTGTTGACCTCTCTCTAAGGAAAAAGATAAGAAACTGTTCTGGCATGAACCTTACAGTGTTAATAATTGCAAGTCTTACAATATCGTGTAATAAACCAGTGCGCTATGTCCTGGATCTAGACATCTAATTGTCCACTAGAACAAGTTCTAATTAAAGAGAGTAAAATCTAGAATATTTGGCCCAAGGCAGATTGATGCCCTTCGTTTATTCTATTCATAACGATAATAAAATGACCAACGTCATGACATCATTAGACTAGATACGTCACATCAACAATCGTTCATACTTCGTCATCCTCTGCGTAATACAGAATTTGATGGTCAACAGGAACAAATCTGACGAGTTAAATGCCTAATAGTTTTTATTTGTTTATTAATGGGAAATCCTTGCTAACACCATTAAAACTGCACTGTTCAGTATTATGCTGTTCCATAAAAAAGACATCTGTTCAGCAATTTGGCAAACGTAAGAGATAAGCTATCAAGAAGGACCTTTCAAATTTTTAATGATACTGTATTTTGGTGGAAACGAAAGTTCTCGATGTCATTTTCCCATTACAGATAGAAAGACAACGTCGAAGTCTACATCACTTCGAGCATCATGTGAACCTTTAAGGGTAACAGCACGCGGCATGCTGTACAACAATTAAGCACTAATAAGCTTGCGTGCATCTCACCAATTTAGAATCCCAAGAAACACTGCTACTGCTACTATATGACGTGCCCACTGGCCACCATGTGGACTGAGAGAGCCAGCATGCACCAGCATCTTATGACTAGGGACGCGTCCAGGAAAAACGTGAATGCCAAAAACTCCGTTGACAGGACTCAAAAAGGTTAAAAATCAAGCAGCACAATGGCCGCTGGCAATCTGACATCATTATCCAGATCGGGACATTTTCCTCACTTTCCTACCGGAAAGGCATTACCAAACAAAAAGTATAGAAGTAAAAAAAAAACAAGTTGATCACTACAGCTAGTGATCAAAGAAAATCTAAACAGTAAGCTACATATATAACCAGACTTCTTTAAGATTCGTGACAGCTAATTCCCACTAGTATGTCCACGCCATCAGCCCATCACATCAAACCCTGTGCTCTAATCATCAATTAGCCAGATGGGGGCAGAGTTAACCACTATTCGCCTTTTCACGCCCAGATTCTAAGGCCTTCTCGTCAATCTACTCAATCTACTCGCATGCACATGAGAGCTTATGTTGTTGGTGCGAACATCATCCACATATCTGAACCCACAAGAGAAGTAGAGAACCCTCGGATGCTACGAAACTAATTTGCATCCTCTGCTTGCATGCGCGCGAGACGATGCACTCTGTACAACAACCACACGAACATTGCATTCCCGCACTCGAAATCTGAGCTCACGCAAAACCGCGAACGACAGAAACACACGATCACATGCCTCTACTAATTTAAGATCCATGCACGGAAGGGAACCCCCTGTACCATAACATTCCATCTGGCCCAATCAACCTACGAGACAGAGATGGAGAGAGAGGGTGGCGCGGTGATCCGCCGATACCTTTGGAGGAGGCCTTCGCGGTGGTGGGCTGGACCGCAGCGATCTCCTCGATCACGGCGCCGCCAGCCGACGCGGCCACGCGCTCACCGCCTCCCGGGGCGATCGCGACGACCTTCGCGGCAGGGGACGCGGCGATCGCCCGCACGGGGACGACGGGCGCGCCAGCGACACGCGCGGGCGCGGCGCGGCAGCATGCCGACGCCTTTTCCTGAGCTGGGGCCATTGGAGCGGGTTCGCGAGCTGACCGTGTCCGTAGTCTCCGCCTCCGCCTCCGCCTCCGCCTCGCCGGCTCCCACGATCTGACATACAGCACAGGCCTCCGCCTCCCGCGCCTTCTGCCCCCTCCCCTCTCCGCTTCCGCCGCCTCGTCGCCGGTTCCCTCGCGCGTACGGGGTCGGGGCTAGGGTTCCGGGAACCCTAGGGGAGGGAGCGGGGTTCTCTCCGTCCGCGAGAAGCCGCCGAGGAGGCGGGGACGGGGGTTTGCAGCGGTGGCGGTGGCGGTGAAGGCTCTCGGAGGAGGAGTGGTGTTGGTGGGCGTCGGGTGTTTTGGAGAGCGATGCACCGGGGCTCGGGGCTCGTCACGTGCATTTATAGAAAGGCAGGGGAAAGGTGACCAGCGCGTGTGCTGTGGATGGGGATCCTTCCGAGTTTTGCGTTTTCATTTTCCTTTTTCTTTTCCTTTTTTATGTGCGATCGGGTTTTCTGTTTCGCTTTTGATTTTTGAATCGAGTTGATGAGGTCCTGATCGTTAATCGGCCGATTTTTTTTTTTTTTGCAAGTTTGTATCGGACAGTTAGTATTCTATCGATCTCATTTTTCTAAGAGATTTGAAGAAATAAAAGGAAAAATAGAAAATGAAATTATTTTCTCCTCCATTCCCCCAAATTCTTTGGGAAAATGGACTTGCCAAACTAACCCTAAAATCTGTATTTGGATAAAATCATTGCAAATTCCAACGTTAAGGCATAGTTTGGCAACCCTATTTTTCCAAAGGATTGGAGACTCCTCCATTCCTCCAAATCTCTCCCCCCCAAACTTTGGAAAACTATGGTTGCTAGCCACAAGAGTATTACATAAGTACAACCATGCAAATGCTTTGTTTAGATAGCTCAATGCTTCATAGTTCTAACAACTCATTTTTTTTTGGGTTTTTCTCGTGTAACCTGAATGAAATGGGGGCGCGGATGTAATTTGGGCCGGTAATATATCATAATTCAAGTGTTTTTCACAATCCAAATGAGATAGAGGTGTTTGGATCCGAGGGTTAAAATTTAGCTTACGTCACATCGGATGTTTGGATGCTAGAAGTATTAAAAATGGTTTAATTATAAAATTAATTACACAAACGAGGAGTAAGTGGCGATACGAATTTATTAAGCCTAATTAATCAATGATTAACGAATGGTTACCGTAGCATCACATTCGTTAATTATAGATTAATTAGGCTTAATAAATTCGTCTCCCCGTTTAATCCTCTTCTGTGTAATTAGTTCTATAGTTAGATTATATTTAATACTTCTAATTAACATCAAACATCCGATGTGACGGGACTACATTTTAGCTTGGGGATCAAACACCCCCTGGTATTAGTTATTTCTAACTCAAACAAACGCTTAGAAATTGGACCAGCTCCTACGGGGTAGACATTTTTTTGCAAATATTTTCTTGTACACGTGTTTTCTTCCGATCCTACCATGTGCGTCGATGTTGAAGGGACCCTACCTCATGCACAGCACACAATCATGATAAGCTGAAACGTGCAAATGCATTTGGCATTGAGGATATGGATTCGGTCCTGCAGTCACTATACACTTACCGACCGATCGCAAGGATTGGGGCCTAATGACGTGATGCGACTTGCGCTGTAAACATCAGAGGCAACTCCGGCGATAGCACCCGCAGCAGACGTGTCGCCAACATGCGTGGATGCGTGTGCTGCATTTTGGCTGGCTAGTCTAACACGTTTCGTTGCTGCAGGGACGACGAGGACGACGATCGTTTTCAGTTCTACCGTCCGTCGCGGTGATTAGTGATCTAGGCGTGCCGTTTATATTGACAAAACTGGTGTTTACAACGCGCGCGGCCACTTTGGCTATTTCGATTTCCCCTTTTCAGTTTTTTTTTCCTTAAAAAAAAGGCGCTAGTAGTAGTGGTCATGTTCATGCACCAGAAGGCACTTTTGTCTGTCCTGCTTGTCACATTCGCGAGGAGAATATTTCGGCATGGCAGCGCAGGCATCGTATCCTAAACTATATGATATATACCCTGAAATGAACAGTTGAACTTTTTTTTTTACCGCAGAATTTAATACTACCGCACATAGCGGTTAAGAAAGAGGTGATTATTGGCGCTTGGCGCCTTGGCGGCCATGCGAATGCGTGAGCTTAGCTGTGTGGACGTTAGCGGGCACACGTCAAGCTCCACGACACGCACGGGCGGAGGACGAGTAGATGACGAGGTTCTTTATCAGCTCCGTGATTCTGCATCATGTGTACTCTTTATCTGTTCATTGATTTTATTTCCTCACCGTACCAGTAGCCTTACCCTTATTAGTCGTACCTTCGGGCCTGTTTGAAACATTAAAATTTCGTAGAAAGTGCATAAGAATTTTAGAGAAAACAACGTTGAAATGGAAAAAATTCCACGTGTTCCAAACAGACCTTGGGTTACATAAATCATGCCTAATGTGATGTGGCAACCTCAAAGGGAAGATGTGCCAAAGAACTCTATTTATGATACTGCACCACTTGACACGCTTTAATGCACATGGTCTTGACCAGCTACGCCTGTTGTTTTGTACAACTTCTTGTTAATATAAAAACATCATAGATTTATGACGGGAAAGAGTAGCAAATTGTAACTTTTTTCTAGTGTCGTTACAAACACAATATTCTATTCCCTCCCGTTCACAAATAATGAAACACAAAGTATTTTCATAAAAATTATAAATTGTTATTTATTTTTTTATAATTTTAGAAAAAAAACAACCGAGTCATATATATTTCTGAATAGATTTATGCATGCATGGAAATTAAACTTATGTCGACATTGAACACAACCTCTCTAGATCTTAGGGGCGGATATCCCGGCAACCCCGACAGGCCAGCACGGACAATGGAACCCCACCGGCCTAAGGCTCCTCTAAAATTTTAGATTTGGATAAAGAAAATAGAAGGAAAAAATAGAGGTAGAAGAAGACATACTAAAGTAGTCAACCCCACCTACATGTTAATTCTACATCCGTCGCTAGCCCTCTAGAAAATCACCACTAATGTTATGCGTGGCCCCTGCCTAGTCATGCTCAAACATAGCTCATCCCTGCAAGTGGCTCCAGAAAAAGCTTAATTACGATTTACGACAAAATAAAAGTGTTATACACCATTCATTATGCGCGGAAGATTTGTCTTGCATTGAGTGGGAATCAACACACAAGGACAGTGACCCCGCACATTTCATCATGAGACAAAAGAAGTCAGAATCGAACGAGGCAGCAAGGGTAAACCCCTTGACGAGGAGTGGTCTTGAACTTGGCAAATGGCAGCTGATCTGGCGCCGTAGGATTAGGAATCTAGGATCACCAGGGGGTGAGATGGATATATATATATATATATTCACGGTTTGGATAACGATAAGGGGGGCATGTGATCGGAGAGTTGGCCGGGTATGATAGGAGCACCCGCTGGTCACCCCCACCTACCCTCCCACTCAAGTCCACAGCTCAGTGTGTGCGGTGCGCAGTCCACGAGTGCACGCAAAATAGTACTCTCGTGGGCCCAGAAGATTCCCTAATGGACGGCGCCACGTCGTTGCGGGCCCACGTGTCGGCTACCTTTTCCCCTCGCATGCCACATCATCCCCGGGCTGCATGTCTGGGTCTGGGCAAGAGCGGACTCGGCCAATATGGCCACGGGTTAGGCTGATTCTTGACACAAAAAATAGATTAAATTCAAATTTCACTGTGTGTACAGTGTCGTTAAAGTATATATTTTATCCTCTGGTCCTTTTCTAGAGAGAGCCAAATCTGGTGGACACAATTTTTATAGTGAATTTGGGAATTTTTTTGACGGTGTAGAATGTTTCTCTATCGTCCCTGCATCACCAAGGCAACAATTCTAAACTTGACGACTTAAATTTTTTCAGTCAGTATATGTACCACTGTTAGGACAAAAGTCCCTGATGGTGCACGGACGGGCAAATTGCTATTTCTTTGCTAGTCTAGTCCTGATAGTATATTTCGGTCGATGCACCACCAAAACAAATGATTTTTTTTATTTCTCTGATGGTTTCAACTATTTTCCTGTCAGTATATGCAGCTAGGGACATTCTGTTTTTCAGTAGTGCGTGTACGTGTATACTCCATATACATGAAGTGCAAATCTCAACGGGAAAAAGTGGTACAGCAGCTTAGAAGTTAATGTGCCGTTTGGCCGCGGCCGCAGAATTGATCTTTAAATACATACCCTTTTAGTTTTAAAAGCGGTAAGAAATCTGAGCAGCATGTGGAAATCACGGATGGGTGCAGAAAAACTCATCCGCATTTATGCTATCAGCACTTATATTCCTCTAAATTTTTCCTATAAGAAAAATATTCCAATCCATTTGGCAAGATTCTTTCCTCCATATTAACTTCCTCCGCACTCTTATCTCTCTATATTTTTCCTCCAAATCCAACTACCGAATATTTTATTTGTCGACCTCCAACAACCATCTTTCTTTTCCATACACTATAATACTATGATACTATCACTTACAAGTGGTTTCGGCATCTAGAGCCTTCCCCCTTCCTCTTCCCCTTCCCCTGGTCTTCTCCGCCGCTCCAGCCCAAGCCCGCGACTCCGCGTGTTGCCCCCTGTCTCCCTCGCAATCGCCGGCCACTTCCCACACCTCTGCCGCATCCCCACCCTCTCTGCAGGTTGTGTCGTCACCTCTGCTTCCTCAATGTCGCCGGCCATCTTGCCTCTGTTTTCACCGCAGTCTGCGCCCCACTCGCCCTCCTCCTCACCGCGGCCGAATCCACCTTTGGCACGGCCGGATCCGATCCACAACCTCCTAACACGCTCCGATCGGCGCCACATGCTCCTCCACGCGCGATAGATCTGTCGCCGACAAGGCCGCTGGGGGTGAGGGGCTCCTCCGGCCACATGTACCATCGACGTCGGCCTCCTTCTCCGCGGATCCGCCGCGCCGCCCTCTGTGCCTAGCTCCTAGCCTCCCCACCGCGCTAACCTCTCCGTGGGGCTGGGATCTGCCTCCATTCCCTTCCGTTCCAGCGCGCAACGATGGGTAGTTTGCCAGGGCCCACTATAGCACAATAGTGGAGGAACGGTTGTACTTCCACTGCAGGTGGAAGAATCGAGCCCTTCTGGCACCGTGGTGGAATGAGTAGAGTGATGGGTTGCAGCGATTTTTACTCTACATTTTACGGCATGTAGGGCAGCGGGATAAGATGCAGGAACGAGTGCACATAGTCTTAGAAATCGATTCCTAAATCGCCCAAGAAAATTCATAGCTCCAATCACGTCATAAACAAAAAATAGAGATTGTTTCATGAATATTGCCTAGTACTCCATCTGTTCTTTTTTATTTGACACGGTTGATTTTTTTTTCAAAACTTTAATCCTCCCTTTTATTCAAAAAACAAATCAAAACGTAAGTTATTGCCAAACTATCCCTAATGATAAAACAAATAATAATAAAATAAATGATAAGTAATGGAAATTTTTAAATAAGATGAAGGATCGACGTTTTGAAAAGTTCAACCACGTTAAATAAAAAGGAATGGAGGGGGTGCTAATGCTACCTATTGGGCACCTAAGGTATGCAGGCCTCTGCTGAAAAAAGAGGTGACAGGTATGTTCATAGTGTTATATCTTTGTCCGTTTTGACAAATATGTTATCATCGATGGCTGCTTTCCCACCGTTGGCTTCGTCTTGCAGCTATCGTCAAAAGCCACACGTCTCTCATTTGCAAAAGACGAAAGGAAAGAGAGCTAGCCCGCACAAGTCAGAGACCGTTCCTTGTGAGAAAAGTACTGTAGTTGCATGTGACGAATAATTGATGGGTGAGAGATGCACACTGACAGTGCTGCTGCGTTATTTAGTCTTCTCCGCTAGCTATTTACCGACCAGGCACTTCACTCGCGTACGTGCGTAATAACCCACATGCTTGCCTTCGTAGGGTGGATGATCTTTGATGGTGAGAGGGCGCACTAGATATGCTGCTGCGTGCCACGCTGGAATCCCTGGGTTTATGGGACTTGAAAGTTGAAAGTGTATGGCCACGTCTGCAATTGCCATTTTGGCACCGTACGTTGACGTCCACCACCAGAAAGTCAGCCGAAGTGCCGAACACTAGATACCCCCTGGCCCTGCACTCCTGCTGGCGCACCGTGCACGACTGCACGTCCGTCCCTGTCAATCTCGATCGGTGCTCTTGCTTTGGCTTTGCACGAATATTGCATTCAGAGACCTTTATTTGCTGGTGCCAACTGACAAGGGAGCATGCATTTAATGGGTGGTATTGTAATAATAATAAGGTCGAATCTGTGGGCACCCATGATCTCCAGTGATTACTGATGTTTACAACCATTTCTTCATATATATATATATATATATATATATATATATCCGTGATTCGCTCTTATATATTTCCTCTTATCAATCCCGAGCTAGCGCTATACCAGAGTATAGACATCGATCCATCTCCTGTGAGGCTGTGACTAATGTTTTTTTTTTTTTTGCGAGGATATAAGTACGTCGTCGGTTCAGCAGTTCGGAAAAGGTGAGGTTGAATTTATGCAGCTGGTTCATGCGTGCAACATTTGAAACGTGAGATATAGGAAGAACGCTCTCGATTGATCTCCTAGTGGTTTGGACGGGCAATAGCTGACCGATGCGACCGACGTCAAATCGCATTCCATTCCCGGAAAGACCAACAAATAAATAGCGACGACGCGCTCCTGATCGAAAAGAGACCGCAATCATGCTCGCAGCAAGCTGGCTTACAATTACAGTCGCCGTTTTAATTTGCGGTGATGATATCTGACAAGTATATATCTCGGCGAATGAACGTCGTTGGCGCACTCGCTCAATTTATTTATTCATACTGTAGTACTCCGTAGTACGCATTGTGGTTTGGATGAGGATGACACGCCCGGTCCACTTGACTGCATGATTGGTGGTGGCGCGTGCAGTCGATCGCGCGCGCGCACGGACGCACGTCATGTCATGTCACGAAGGAATCCGATGCTCCCGGCCCGCCGTTAGCTTTAGCCTAATCCACCCGCTCCGCTTAATCCGCCGCTTACCCCCAACGGCAAGGGTACGCGGTTCCTTTTTCCCATCTCGGGTTTTTTAGGATTCTGGATTCGATACACTGACGCTAATCGATCCGCTCCTCGAGTACTATACGCTGGTACGGCGGCAGCAGCTTTTAATTAGCTGGCTGCCCTGACCACTACTCAATTCGTACTTGTAGTGCGCCTCATCATGCATAATAGAATATGATCTCATGGGTATCTTTAATTGTTCAGAAAAAAAAAACTCTAAACATTTTTTGTTTCGGGGAAGCCCAGTAGTGGTTAGCGTTCTTTTTAAAATTAACCGCATTATGTGTAGCTAAGCTATTGCGTGATGTGCTACTCCTACTCGTCACGGCCACGGCGCATGCAATGCAGGGGCCAACGGCTAAAGCGAAACGCTAAAGTTCCTGCACTGACTTGCACGGAGGAGCAACTTGCATGGTTGCAAAGCTAGCTAGCCAGACCAAGGAAGCGCCGCCAATCCAGATGCTCCAAAGTGGAGGGCACCGTACGTACGTGCCGTGCCGCGCGCGTCGTTCGCTCGCGCAATCGTGCTGCCCAGCTGGGTGCGTCAACTCGCGGCCCACACAAGGACACGGGTCACATCGATCGAGTCCCCACAGTCCAAGACGAGAGACGAGAGACGAGAGACGAATGACTCACGGTGGCGGACTGGCGCGAGCAGCAGACTGCTGTGCGCGCTGAACTGCTGTGCGCGCTGACGTCGTCGTACGTCGGCCCCAGCAAGCGGCAGCTGACGGGCGCACCGCGCCACCGCTGGCCTGCGAGCCCTCGATTCGGCCTCGGCCGTCGGTGGTGCTTACCCTGTGCGGTACAGGCAGGTGACGGATAGTGATCACACATTTCGGCGTATTCTAAATGAGCTTTCGATAATTTTTAATTTTATTTAATTTTAAAATAAATAGGAATATGATCTGAAGTTTCTCAGTAAAATTCCTTAACCAGCAACTAGCGCGGTCCAACAGTCGCATGCCCGCTGACCGCCGTCACGCAGACAATCAGCAACCAACCATCTGTACGTAGATGTGTTAAAACATTGTGGGTGACGGTTACACTCGTCTTATTCAAATAAATCATCAATTATCATCTACCTTTTAGTTATTTGTTTTGTCGTTAGGATTAATTTGAGCATGTATTATACTTTTACGTGTCTGTACAAATTTTTCAAATAAGATGAGCGATTGATGTTTTGGAAAAAAAGTCAACCGCGTCAAATAAAAAAGAACGCTATGGAGTATTACATATTGCTCAAAATACTTAAATAAAACGAAAATAATTGAGAATCTAATATAGCATATTCGCATAAAAAAATCCTTAAAAGCATCATTTTGTTGCTCAACAATATTCGCAATTGATTAGAAGAAACATGCCAAATTAAAAATAAGAATATAAAAGACCTATCTTCTACGGTGTGTGTATAAAAGACCTATCGTCTACAGTGTGTGTGTAAAAGACCTATCTGGACCCTGGTAGTGTGTTTTTGGACCGTGCTTCAAATAAGAGAAACCAACGTCCACCTAAGGTGGCTGTGACGTCCATGGCCCATATGGCCTTGGTACGTTCGTACCCACGTCCTGCTTTCTTCTGAACTGGACACACGCAATGGGCTGAATTCGTGCCTCCGGGCTCCTGTAGCTCTGTTCCCGTCTCGTGTGTTTCCTCGTGAACGAGAGTGTGAACCGAAGCGGGGAGGGGAGAGCCGGAGAGAAATCCGCGGCATCACGCATTCACGCGGGGCCTGGGCCCTGGGTGCCCGCCAAAACCCTACAAGGCTACTTCCCGCAGGCTCCCATCCCCATCCCCTCCCCGGCCTCCCCAGCCAAAGCAGACCCAGATTCCAGTGGCAGCGGCGGCCGGCGGCAGCAGCTCGGATGGCGTCCTGGCACGACACCTTGGCGGCGGCGCCGCGCGTCCTCATTTCCCCACGTGAGCACCCCCCACCCACACCCTCCGCCTCCCGTTTCTACTTTACTGTCTGGTCCGGACTAGGGATTTTGGCTGTGGGATGAGTACTGGGGGAGGTAGATTATAGGCCCCGGATTTCTGGAAATTTAGGTTCCGTTGCGTTAACCTATGCGGTTTCAAATTTTGAGTTATGTTAGCTTGAGGAGCGATTAGACGTCAGCTGGCTGGAACTGGAAGTCTGTTCGTTGGGCACAGTCCAACTAAAGCTGCATTGGGGTTCGAGGCTTGGTTTTGATTATTTATGTTTTTCGGGGGGATCTGCTGACTGTCAGATTAGGGGGGGGGGGGTTTGTTTGTATGAATTAGTGGAGCTCAGCATTTTTAATCAGACACACAATTGCCATCTCTTTGCGCTTGCAGGTCCTTCTGATGCCAGTGGCAAAGGGACTGTTCTGTCACTTCGCCATCCAAGATCAGGTGAACCTGTGCCTACCTAGCTAGTGTTTTCCAGTACGAGTTTCTGATCACCAGCAATTCAGACAAATACAAGGAGACTCTTATTCAATTTCATAGCCTTCTTGGCGCTTTCGAATATTCCTCATCCTTATTGACCTTTGTCTTGTCATGAACCAGGAGATGAAACGGGGTATCTATTTATTGATGGTCAACTTCAAGAAATCAATTGGTTTAAGGAGCGTTATGGTGCTTGGTTCTTGGGGGACTATGTTTGCGAAGGTGCAATCGTAACATAACTATACAGTTTGCTATGCTTAAATGCATGGGTTCCCCCCCTCCCCTTGTATTAATCGTGCCTCCTATTATCATTGCACACCCAATAAATAGACATTGGCATGACACTGACTTGTCTTGCCACCTCAAACTGTCCTGTTACTTTGTTGAATAGTGAATTCAGATACAGCTCCCTAGCTTATATCTCTCAAAAAGGAGGAACAGTAATAAGATAATGAGATGATGTTTTTTCTACCATCTATGGCACATCAACATTCCGAGTGTCGAGTGGTATAATAATCTGCTCAGAGGAAAGTGTTTCTGAACGCATATCAGACTGCATTCTACCTCAGTGCCTAACTTCAGTATTCAATCCTGCTCACCCTTATAGATGGCGGCCTCTATTATTGCACCCCTGTTGATCCCATCTTCATTTTCCTACCAATTTTTGAAGCCGCACGTATGTCGGTACGCTTAATTGATGCGATTTTTTTTCTGGTACCTGGTTCATGTTCAACCTAAACCTTATTACTTTAACATCCATTCATGCAGAATGGGAAGGATCCTGGAAAATTCAGACAACTGGATGAAATATTGTATGTTGAGGGATATCCTGGATATCAGCAGCTAATAAATGTAGCTAGCCACCATATGGAATTGGTTTGTGAAGTAAAAGGTAGAGGTTTAAATGTTTCATTGTAATATACCATGTGCAAAGCTGCTGTGACATTATAACTTTAAGGACTAGAGCTTTCCTTGCAACCTGGTAGCTGTTCATTTTCTTGACTGAGTTAATTAATGAATTCAGTTGCATTGTGGCTGTTGATTCATTCTACAGTTATATTATATGTTCCCTTTTTTTTTGTATGTGACTTCTTTCTGCAGTGGCAAATAGTTTGCAGAAGTAACCATTTTACATGGACTTTTACCTTTGCTGCAGAAGTAGCTAACATGAAATTCTTTAGGCTTGACGACTCCAAGGTCTTATCTTGGTTGTGCTGTAAGGTAGTGTTTTCCTGTTCGTACTCTTGTTTCCTCAATTCCAAAGAAATATATTCTCTCTGTGCCTTAGGCAATACTTTTGTTTTATTTCTGTTTTGCTACTTTGCAAAAGCAATGATTTAACCTACAGTTGCAGCTATGTGACGTATGCTGTAATGTTTTACATAACACAGAGTATAAGTGCCATGCCCTAACTTACGATTGAGCGTGCCATTGGGGTTTTTAGCGTGCTGAATTATTTTTGATTCTCTGCACCACTTTCCAGTTTACTTTGGTTATTATTTTTGATTCTCTGCACCCCTTTCCAGTTTACTTCGGTTATTATTTTTGATTCTCTGCACCCCTTTCCAGTTTACTTTGGTTATGTAGATTATGAATGAAAATAGTCTTTAAATTCACCTTTTCCTGAATATGGTCTTCAAACGAGTGAATCGTGTTTATCTTTATTGTGCAGATGTGTACATCTTTCATTTATGGATGGAAATTCTAAATCATGTTTATTTGACTCCCTCCCACTGTTCTTGAACTACCAACATGTCTTTAAATCTCTTGCAGGTACACAACATAAAAGAGGTTTTCCCCAAGTTGGGTAAAAATTATGCTGCCCAAGCACAAAAAGAACAATGTTTGTCCCTCTTAATCTTCATTTTATTCAGTATGTAATACCTGGGTAGTTTAACATGGAAGGAATTGTGTAACTTATGGTTGTTTGCTGTTTATGTTTTGTTCTGGTGGTTTGTTATCATCACACATGTACATCCAACCTAACTTTTGAATGGTGGTAACTAAATTGTATAGCCAAACTGTTGTTGCCTTAAATACACTACCATGATACTTAAGTCTTTTCATGCTATGAATGAATTTTAAAACATGGCATGATTGGATGTAGCAATGCATGGTTTGGATCGGCCTTAATTTCTTATCTCAGAATGGGAAAAAGAATCGCAAAATAGACATCTTGCATTTATGATTGAGACTGTTCGACTTTGTTATTGCCATTGGTTCTTAGAGATTTGAGTAGCCTGGTATTGCAGCATATAAAACAGAATATCGCATATTGCTAATTTATCGATACACCATATGAGAGAAAGGTTGATAGTTAGTGCCCTGATTATGCACGTTTGTGCACACATTTCCTGATGTCTCTGGTTCTATTGTTTCCTCTACAGTGAAGGAAGCTGTCCAAATGATCTGTGAATATCTGAAGGACGAACCATGGTTAACATTACTCTCTAAGAAATTGCAGTAAGACTTCCTTCTTCACTCTTGTTTTTTTCTCTTAAAAAAGTACTATTCCCTGCCTGTCTATTTTTCAAGCACCAAACAATCCATTTCGTTGCAGGCTGGATATGAATGAGATCATCAATGATGCGATGACCAAAACTTGTGAGGCTTCATTTTATGCCGACAGTTCTCCAGCACCTGGTCTCCCCTCTGAGGTGAGCTACCTGAGAACACTCTAGCTTTTCTTAGCGGCCATATCTCAACTCTTGAGGTGACCATACAGAGTAAAGCGGGGAATGGCAGTGCCAAGTCGAGCAAAGGGAGGCCAGCGAAGAAACCAAAGATGGAGGTGGGTTCCAAGAACATCAAAGACATGTTCAGAAGGGTCACGAGGAGTGGATCAGGATCATGATGCAACCTGGGTGTGACTGACGCCCCACGTGGCAGTTGATGTATCTGTTGAACCAAATTGGATTAGCTTCAAAATTGGATTACATGCCTTTTTGTTGGCTTTCATGCGTCCGAGCAACCCCTTTGTGGAATCTATGTATTTGAGCCGCAGAGCGATTCATGCAGCTGGACGACTACCTATAGAATTGCATTGTAGTGATTCGGGCAGTGAACTCTACTGGGAGTCTGGGATGTGTTTGTAGCGCAATTCTTTGTAACGCCAGCCAGGCGGAGGCGAGAACCGAAACAGTCTGGTGTTATGATTTATCGGAACTGAATCAATTGAGGGGCTCTTGCATATGCAAAGATGGACAGAGCTGACTGGTACTCTGAAACCTTTTGCCACCGTTTCTTTTTGCGACCTGACTGCACGTCCGTTCATTTTAAGCGACCTGCTCTTCTGGTTGTTTCATTGTTTGGAAGGGTTTCACTGAACCCATTCGCGCAGGCCCGCCCCCAGGCCCAGGCCGCAGGGTCCATGCTCCAGAAGCAGTCAAGCAGAGTCCATACGAGTTTCCGCACCGCAGCAGGCAGCAGCCACCGGGTCCGTTCCCCCGCGTTTCGCTCCTCTACCGCCTGCCGCAGCGTATTCCTCACCGGCGGCGTGGATGTGACACCGGGCCGCCCCACCCCCTCGCTGCACCCCCCCGGGCGCCCGCCTCCCGCGCCCCCTCCCCGTCCGGCCGTCCCCCGCCCCGGCTGCCCGCCTACCTGCGCCCTCTCCCCGGCTCCCCTTGCATCTACGCGCGACTCTGCGGCCAGCCACCGGACCGCTGGTGCTGACTCTACAGGGAGCAAGGACATCGGTGAGCAATGCAAAGCTTCTCCTCGCATCTCTGTTCTTTCATCTGACCTTGGCTTCTAAGGAAGGCGACTGCAAAGCAATTGCAGGATGCAAAATTAGATGGATCTGTTGTGTTCTTGGCTCAAATTATTGGCGTTACTCCACAGCTATGTAGGTTTTTGGCACAAAAGATAGCATGATTATGGAATTGCTCTAGTATGCATGCATTTTTCAGCAAGCACGGCTAAGCATGTGAAGTCTTTATACCAGTTGGATAGTACTACCTCCATTCCTTTATGTTTGACGTTAGGGAAAGATGAATAGTTCATTTTTGAACTAATGGTCATGCCCTAATGCAGTACAAAAGAAAATGGAGGGATTACTTATCACGTTGCACTCTCAGGTTTTATGTTCATACAAGTAATCTCCCATTTGGAAAGTTTTTAAGTGAAAGCGCATCATTTGCTATTTGCTTTACGAATATTTGTACCTATCCATGCCCAGGGAAATCATGATGCAGTGATTGGTAAATGACGCTCCCACCAATTAGAAGTTAAAAAGCAACCTTTTCCAAATCCGATGAATATTAAAGTGTTAAATGGCCTTTTTTATTTGAGATCGAGGTTTGATTTGTGCTGTTCGATTTGGTGGCTACTCAAGACCGTTGCTAAGTGGACATGTGACATGTCTGTGGGTGTTAGTGTCCTGATTCGGCAGTTTTTTTTGGAACATGCCAAATAGCACAATCCGACACTGTGTTGGAAGAGGTGCTCAGGTCTACAACTGCATTAAGTTTTTTTTGGGGTGGGGTGGGGGGTGGGGGTGGGGAGATTTAAAATCAGATGACATTGGGTTTGCACTACATTTTTGAAAGATGTGTTCTGGTTGACAACTTCATTCAAAATCCCCACGATATCACACTTTCTTTCTGTGTAAATTACTTGATGTCTAAATCATCAGGAATGATGTTTAGCACACAATTAATAAATACCATTAGATAATGGTTCTTGGCAAATCGAAATATTCAGAATGGTCACAAGTAATATTTACTTAAGAAATGCCAGGCTTGTTGCAAAGACTGGCTGCAAAGCAATGATGGTAGTGAAATTCAATGCCAGTGAGAACCATTGAGAAGTGGTTTTTGTTGAGCTGGAACATAACCACCCATGCAATCCTGAAATGGTCAGATTCATGATGTGTTTTAGAGATCTTCCTGACTGGGAATAGAAATGCTGTGCTGTCTTCATAATTCACATGATCGCATTCAACTGTCTATGCAGAACTTGAGTTAGGAGTGCTATGTGCTTATATAAGTTTAATTATAACTTCTTGTTCTTTGTGTTTGTTTTATCCAAGTAATATTTACTTTAGATTGAAGTCACTTAAGAAAATACAGGTTTCATTACTACATTATTTGTTCCGTGGTTTACTTCAAGTGGTCCTTACAGTCTTCTTGATTTTTCAGTTGATGTTGGCCTAAGATCAGATAGCTGAGTGCTGATGCAATGGACACCCTTCATAGCGATCTTTATTCCAGGAGCAACATGCAACCACAATTTAGGGATGCTTCCATGTCTTCTGAGAATAGCATCACAGTTTTTGATAAGCACGAAGTTATCAGCCCTCGAGTTGGCATGACCTTTGAGACGGCTGATCTGGCATATCAATTCTACTTGGAGTATGGCTATCGTGCAGGCTTTGGGGTCTCAAAGAGGACTTCCCATAGTGTTGATGGGGTTAAATACCGTGCTACATTCGTTTGTTACAAAGGTGGCATTGCTAGGATTAAGCCTGGCCTCAAAGCTCGAAGGAGGCTTGTTGCAAAGACTGGCTGCAAAGCAATGATGGTAGTGAAATTCAATGCCAGTGAGAACCATTGGGAAGTGGTTTTTGTTGAGCTGGAACATAACCACCCATGCAATCCTGAAATGGTCAGATTCATGATGTGTTTTAAAGATCTTCCTGACTGGCAAAGGGAACACCGCCCATTCAATGCCAAAACACGATTGAACCCTAAGATCCACTCTGGTAGAGGCAGGCCACCCAACCAAAACAAAGATTTCATGGTGAGATCCTTCTCTCAGGCAAATTATTCCATTGAAGGGGCAGGGAAGGCTGGAAAGTTGAGATTTGCAGAGGGTGATGTTGAGGCACTCTTAGTTTTCTTTGATAAGATGCAAGCTCAAAACTCCAACTTCTTCTACAACTGGGACATGGACGATGAAGGTCGGCTCAAGAATGTTTGTTGGGTTGATGCTAGATCCAGAGTTGCATATCAACACTTCTGTGATGTTATTTGCTTTGATACTGTCTATTTGACATATCAGTTTGTCATTCCATTGGTTGCGTTTCTGGGAATCAACCATCATGGGCAGTTTGTGTTGTTAGGATGTGGTCTACTTGGAGATGAGTCTCCAGAGACTTTTGCATGGTTATTCAAAAAATGGCTAAAATGTATGAACGATAAAGCACCTGAAGCAATTATTACGACTCATTCAAGGTCAGTAGTCAAAGCAGTCAGTGATGTATTTCCAAGTACTCGGCACAGATACAACCTTTGGCATATAATGAAAGAACTTCCTGAAATGTCTGGAAGAGTTGAGGATAAAGAAGCAATCAGTCTGAGAATGAAAAAGGTAGTCTATGACACCATTACATCAGCTGATTTTGAGAGGGAGTGGGTTGAAATGATCAACCAGTATAGTCTTCATGATAACCGGTGGCTTACAACCTTGTTTGAAGAGAGGGCAAAATGGGTACCAGCATATGTAAAGGATACTTTCTGGGCTGGTATCTCCACTGTTCGTCGTAGTGAACGGTTGGAGGCCTTTTTTGATGGCTATATTACACCAGAAACCACAATAAAGACATTTATTGAACAATTTGATACTGCTATGAAGCTCAGGTCTGATCGAGAAGCCTATGATGATTTCCGTTCATTTCAACAAAGGCCACAAGTCCTGTCTGGTCTTCTTTTTGAGGAGCAATTTGCAAATGTTTATACAATAAATATGTTCCAGAAATTCCAAGATCAATTGAAGCAGCTGATGAATGTGAACTGCACTGAAGTCAGTAGGAATGGTTCAATAGTGACTTACACTGTGACAGTAATTGGAAAGGAGAGGAAGTTTGACTACAGAGTGATGTATAACAGTGCTGAGAAAGAAGTATGGTGCATCTGCAGGTCATTCCAGTTTAAAGGTATTTTATGTAGCCATGCTCTTGCTGTCTTAAGGCAAGAGCTTGTGATGCTAATACCTCCCAAATATATTCTTGATCGATGGCGGAAGGATTACAAATGCCCTGAGGAACCTAAGGAAACCCCCATTTCACCAAAAGCAATACACGCCACAGGAAATGACACAAGACCAGAAAATGTTCGGGAAGATAAAGTGGACAATCTCTACAAACATGGACACCAGTACTTCGCTGACATTGTGGAAATGGGAGCTACCGATCCAGATGCGATGGAGTACGTCCTTTCTGTGATGAAAGAAGCCAAAGAGAAAGTGCGCAAGTTTGAGGAGTCCCGAAAGGAAAAAAGGCCTGGAGAGAGCCCAGTTTCTGCTGGTAAAAAAAGTGCCAAGTTTTCGAAGCCATCCACTGAAGACGCTGGTAATGGAACATCAGTTTCGACACCAATGACTTCAGCATTGGCTACAGTCACAATGGTGTCATCTGCACCAATGGCGGCAGCCCCAGCAATGATGGCTGTGGCGCCTCCTTCCGCGGCTGTGCCCCCAGGAATGTTTTTAGTACCAATGCACCCGCATCCCATGGTGTTTCCACCATTCCCACCTGCAGTTCCACCAGCAGTAGCACCTGCAGCCCCACCTGCTGCGCCAGCCACCAATGTTGCCTCCAGCACCGCAAAGAAGCGAAAGAAAAGAAAGGGTAATAATTGATCTTCTGATGAGCCGCCTTTTGCAGACCGGTCCACTTCCTGACTTGTTCATCCTATCTCATTGTTTCTCATCCCCAACCCAAACGTGTTTCCAGATCTAACAGAAGATCTGACCGGTGAGGCACAAAAAAGAATTTGATCTTACATTCTGGACCAGGCTTCGATATGAAAGTGCACTATCATCTCTTCTGCGGGTCGAACTGTTCGTGAGACTGCCAGCTGCATATTCCTATACTGCATTTGGCTTGATAATACTGATCTCAATTAGCCCAAACAGAGGGGGAGACAGGAAGTTGCTAGCCCATGTCAGATGTTGCTACTCTGATGTTGTGTAGTATTGAATCCTCAATAGACCTGCAGCATGTGATGGTTATGTAGTGATTCTAGATAGGCGATGTCCTTCTTAGATGTGTAGATCAGACATGTTTAATTATGCGTTAGTACCTGTATGTTCTATCCATGTGGCTGTGTTACCTGAATATTAGCGGCGGCTTCTGGATGAAATGATCATTGGAAAGCTGGTTATGTTACAATTGACCCGTGACGATGCTGAAGGACCCGTCTGGTAGGCTGGCGTGGCTGCGACAGGCGATTTGGTGAACAGGCCATCGATACCATCTCCACCTGAAGCGGCAGGGCAAAACTCATATCTCCCTGTTGAGCGAAATGTCTACTAAACGAATTGTCTTATTATTTGATTTCTTCATATCGTAGTCTTGTGGGTATTCAGTAAGGACAGCTCGATTCATACGGGCGGGTCACAATATGCGCCCGGAGAGCCCCGTACCGGTCGCAATATAACGCTGTTCTTGAAGGACCGTACTTTAGCAAGCACAAGCTCGGTATGAAAGCCGGTGCCCAAGTTAAGAAAAAAAGAGTGACACAACACCCTAGATATGCGATGTTATATAGACGAAATTAGTCGATTGTTAAATGTCATCTGGACACGAGAGACCCTTTTTCGTGAGTGGTTTCTAGTTAGTCATCCAGTTATGGTGAAGAAGCCTAATGGTTCACGGACTATCGGTATCCCCTTCCGAGGATAGAAACAGCATAACCCTCCGTTTTTTTATTTGAAGTGGTTGTCTTTTTTTTAACTTTAATCATCCGTCTTATTAAAGAAATTATGTAAATGTATGAAATGATAAGTCATACTCAAACAACTTCTAATGATAAAACAAATAACAACAAAATAAAAAATAAGTAATGAAACTTTTTCAATAAGACAAAAGATCAAAGTTTTAGAAAAAAAAAATCAACCATGCCAAATAAAAAAGAACATGAGTATATAGGACCCCCAACCCCAACATGCAAATTGTATTTTTTTTCTATATGTCTATTTGGGATATCACCAAATTAGCATGAGCCAAAAAATAAAAAACTGCAGTTGTAGCTCCCTTTTCCATGTGTTTTGTTATATAAAGATTCCCTTTGGTCTAAAAGTGTTGTATTCGAAATATTTTAGATTAGCAGAAACATAGACGTGTACATTGATGACATAAGAGCTATTTGGATTGATGCCTCAAAAGCCTCACCTCAAGTGATGTACGCCACAAATTCATAAATGACCGTTTGGTTTAGCGCCTCAAATTAGACATGCCACAACATTTTAATGTCAATTTAGTTCGTTTTTGCCACCACAATCTACCTAAGTTGAAGTGGTCATTTTAGCCGCTTAGATAAGGCATGCCGAAGATGAGGCGAGGCTATTAGCCACAAAATCTAAACATGCCCTAGTCATCAAAAGAGTAAGCTTAAAAGCCACCTCATATCCAACCTCACCGAAATTATATTACTAACATTCACCAATCCGCGCAAACTTTCCTAGATTGGAAGCAGTACGCAAGGCATTGTCAACAGTATTGCGACCCAGTGCGGTGCTGACTGGAAAGAGCAATAGAGGTTTTGCAAATTGTAGCTACGGCACCGTGCATCGAGTAGTTTTAACTGCCTGCTTTTCGCCTTTTCCTTTCACGGCGCTGTCGAGTGCCGCGGCGAGGTGAGGCGAAGATTAGCAAGGCAGTTGTAATGGGCTCGCGCTTGTCCTTAGCTACTGTACAACGAAGCCCAGAAAACCAAACTCGCTGCGCGCGAGATTTTTTATTTTTATATTTATTTAATTTCTTTTTTGCAGAAACAAATTGGCGATTCAAAAAATTGCGAATCCGGCGGTATTTAAAAAACGCCGCAATATCCGGCGTTTTAATGACGTGGCAGCCTGTCTGCCACCAGATTTGCACCCTCTGTCATCATACCGCCGGCTGAAGCGGCGAAAATTAAAAAACGCCAGGCCATCCGGCGATATTTAAAAATCACCGAATGGGCCGGCGTTTTTTAATTCCCCATGGCGGTATTTAAATCCTTTTGGCGTATTTTGAATAATGCCTGGCGGTATTTAAATCCTTTTGGCGTATTTTGAATAATGCCTGGCGGTATTTAAATCCTTTTGGCGTTTTTTAAATAATGCCGGCCCATTTGGCGATTTTTAAATAATGCCGGCCCATCCAGCATTATTTTGCTCCATATGCATTTTTAAAAAACAAGAGCATGGCGGCCGGCGATTTTTAAAAACCGCCGCCGGACACGGCGTTTTTTGTCTGCGGGGCCCACCGGTGGCAGCGTCTGCCGCACTGACAACCTATAACCTCCTGGTCTGGCGGTTTCTAAAAAACGCCGGTTAGTCCGGTGATTTTTAAATACCGCCGAGTGGTCCGGCGGTATAGGTCTATATTTGCAAATTTTTGAATCGCCAATTTATTTTTGCAAAAAACGAATTAAATAAATATAAAAATAAAAAAATTCGCTGCGCGCAAGCCATGCCTTTTATCCGTTTCTAGTCTAGACTCTAGAAACACGAGGCCTCGCCGGCGGTTACGTTTCCACCAGCCCAGGCAATCGCCGTGACGCAGACGCCGTCGCCGTACGGAGATCACGAGATGGACGCAACGCAACGTGCCACACCACCGGCGGCACCACGACGGGCACTCGAGCAGGGATGGCATGGGCATCTGACATCTCGAAGGCGGAAGGCCCATAAATTTCAAATCCGCGACGCGACCAACGCATATCTGCATCCGCCATCCGCGGCCTCGCCTCGCCTCGCCCCGCCGTGACAACTCCCCCGTCCCCGTGCAGTCAAGGGAACTCGAGGCGCCGAGCCCAAAGCCCCAAACCGCCCCACGTCCCCAGAGTCCAACAGCGTGTGCGTGTCGCGCCCCTCCTCCCGCCGCGTGCCCGCGCTCTCGGCACACGTCGCCCCCCGCCACCTCTAAACTTCCACGCTCCCCACCCCGAAGCCCCCGGGCGGGGTCCCCTACTTAATTCCTGACCGGGGTCTCGTCCCTCCTCCACTCCACCACGGCGAGCGCTAAGCTAGCCGAGCCCCCTCCTACCGCGCGAGAGATCACCATGCGGCTCTACGTGTACGTGCTCGAGGCGCGCGGCCTCCAGGCGCCGCGCCGCGGCGGCCGCGCTGTTCTACGCGAAGGTGACGGTGGGCAAGCAGCGGTTCCGGACGCGCGCGGTGGAGCCGGCGGCGGACCCGGCTCCGGGCCCGGGCGGCCCGACGGCGACGCCCGCGGCGGCGGCGGCGTGGAACGAGGAGTTCGCGTTCCCGGTGGCGGCGGACGAGGCGGGGGCCGAGGAGTTCGAGGTCGCGGTGGCGCGGCGGCGGCGGCCAGGAGGGCGGGGCAGGGAGGTGGTGGGCGCGGTCAGGCTGCCCGTGCCGGCCCCGGCCCCCGCCGCCGCGGCCCCGGGGGAGTGGCGCTCCGTCCCGCCGACGTGGTTCACGCTGCAGCCCGTGGGCGGCCGGCCGAAGGGCGGCGGCGACGCGGCGGATTGCGGTGCGTGCAACAGGCCTGCTTTCGTTTCGCGAGCTAGATGCGCTTGGCATTCTTTACCGTGCTTTGGTTTGCTCCATCGTGGTGGTCGGCGCGTGCGGCCGACCTTCTGGCCGAAGCCACCGCGCGTATTGCTTGGCACCTTTGCCAATTGCCGCACGCAAGCTCGGGGAATTTTGGAGGAATTGCACGCTGCTGTCACGCAGTACAAGTCATTTTTGGTTCCGTAACCGTGTGTCATTAGCAAGTACGGGGTCGGTCACCTACGTGTGGTGGTTAGTTAACTGCGATGTTAGTATAATCTGATGAAATAATCCGAATCATATGGCTAAGATCAGCTTCCTGCAATAAAACTAGTGCCTGTCGAAAAGCATACCCAGGGTTAACCACTTCTAACGTGGCACGGAAAGGCTGGTGGCTATGTCCCAATTTTGCAGGTCTTGTCCACTTCGACAGAATTTGGATTTATTGGATTTTACTTTTAGTGGATGCTATCGTAGTGTGTTCATCTTTCCTTTTTCAGTTAAGGCCGGCTTTGTCATGGTTGCACGGGGCACACTTTAGAACCATAAGCTGTATGACTGATGATGATTACATTTATCACCTTGAAGAGCCATAAGTTGCACACTTGTTGCACTACGATGATTACACTGCCCCCGTTACTTCTCACTAATGGTCTGTTGATAGTGTTTTTATTCATATTACTGTCAACCAGGGAAAATTCTCCTCAGCTTTTCACTTTATGGAGAAAACAATGACAATGCTGTCGTCCACATGTCCCCTTCATCGAGCTCCAGAAGTGACACCGATGCTGAGATTGAGAGATCAGTTGCAATGGACCATTCTGGTTCGAATGGTGGGGTGGTTGATTCTCCCAGGAGCCGTGACACAGAGCGGACTTCTCTAGATAACTCTGACCATTGCATACAAGAAGATTCCAATTCAATTACTGAAGATGATGACCTAGCAGAGTCTAGTGCGGTGACTGCAAATAGTGCGAGTGACACCGAACAGATGGCTCCAGATGCTAGCTTTGAAGAAGCCATGGAGATCATGAAATCTAGAAGCGCACCAGAAATGCCAGAAGATCTTGACAGCGGCATCATCTTTGAGCACACTTACCTTGTGGAGTCAAAAGAACTGAACCATCTTCTGTTCAGACCTGATTCTCAATTCTTCAAAGGTCTGCGTGAGCTGCAAGGTACTATGGACTATGAGGAGCAGCCATGGACGTGGAAGAGCATGGATCCTCCTAGCTTAACTAGGACATGTCACTACACCAAAGGCCCATCGAAGTTTATGAAAGCTGTCAAGACTAGTGAGGAGCAGACATATCTTAAAGCAGATGGAAAGAATTTTGTGGTTATGACTCGTGTTCGTACTCCTGAAGTTCCCTTTGGGAACTGTTTTGCAGTTGTTTTGCTCTACAAGATAATCCACAGCACTGGGTTATCAGGAGGTGAAGAAAGCACGCACCTGACCGTATCATACAATGTAGAATTCCTTCAGAGCACCATGATGAGAAGCATGATTGAGGGGAGTGTTCGGGATGGACTGAAAGAAAATTTCGAAGGTTTTGGTGAAGTGCTGTCTAGGCATGTGAAACTGGCTGATTCTGTAGGGATGGATAAAGAGCAGTTGTTGGCGCCATTGCAGGCAGAACACCGGTCAGATATTAGGCTTGCTTACAAGTATTTTTGCAATTTCACTGCCATTTCCACGCTTATATTTGCACTATATGTTCTTGTGCACATCTTCCTGTCAAAACCAGGCCCACTCACTGGCCTTGAGTTTAATGGTCTGGATCTACCTGACTCATTTGGAGAGCTTATCACAGCCGGGATACTAGTCCTCCAGTTAGAGCGCTTACTGAATATGGTTTCTCATTTTGTAGAGGCAAGGGTACAGAGAGGTATACTCTTTTCCTCAATTGTTTATCTCTTGTTTTTTTTTCTCATACTTTAAACATGCTTCAACTCAGATGTCTTGACTGACACTCATGTGCCAACTTTCTTGACAGGAAGTGATCATGGGGTGAAAGCAAATGGTGACGGCTGGCTGTTAACTGTAGCTCTGCTAGAGGCTACAAGCTTGCCACCAGTTTCTTGTGGATCAGTTGACCCTTATGTCGTGTTGACCTGTAATGGCATAACGAGAACAAGTTCTGTTCAACTTCAGACTCAGGAACCTCAATGGAACGGTTAGTAGATTTCACCTGATATCACGTTGCACACCTATGATAAAGCTTGTAGTTGTATCTGATTTGCCATTTGTGACAAAAGTGAAAGAACTTTGCAGAGATAATGGAATTTGATGCCATGGAAGAACCACCTGCTGTATTGGAAGTTGAAGTTTTCAACTTCGATGGTCCATTCGACTTGGCGATTTCCCTTGGACATGCTGAAATTAATTTCCTGAAACACACGTCAGTAGAACTGGCAGACATATGGGTGCCGCTGGAGGGAAAACTTGCACAGACATGTCAGAGTCGGTTACATTTGAGAGTATTTCTGGAGAACACAAAAGGACCGGAGACATCAATGAGAGAATACTTGAGCAAGATGGAGAGAGAAGTTGGTAAAAAGGTAACTTCCAGTAACCTGCGCTTTTGATTCCTTCAAGTAATAACCATCTTGACGGTATGGATGCCTGTGTTCCAGTTGCACGTTCGATCGCCTCACAGAAACTCAACATTTCAGAAGATTTTTAATCTGCCCCACGAAGAATTCCTTATAGCAGATTATGCGTGCTCCTTGAAAAGAAAGCTGCCTTTACAGGTAATATGTCTACAAGTGCTGGTCGTAAAAGAATGTACGTAATTACTACATCACTGTTGGCTTTATGAACTACACAAGTTCAGAATTTTACTGGAGCAGTCCATTATATTTAGTTGATGATGCAGTGTCATGCCATAGTTACTGCCCCGTGCTCTTTGGACCACTACTTAAAACATGGATATAACAGAAGTAGTTTATCTGTTGAATTTGCAAGCCATACTTGTGTGTGAAGGATCCCTTGTAATTGGCTGTTGCTGCTGCTTCCGCAGGGGAGGCTGTTCGTGTCGGCCAGAATTGTTGGTTTCTACGCTAATTTGTTTGGACACAAAACGAAATTCTTCTTTCTGTGGGAAGACGTGGAGGAAATCGAAGTTCTACAGCCAACTTTCACAACAGTAGGCACCCCATCACTGCTGTTTATTCTGAAGAGTGGCCGGGGACTCGATGCCAAGGCCGGCGCGAAGTCCCAAGATAAGGAGGGAAGGCTAAAGTTTCAGTTCCACTCTTTTGCATCGTTCAGCAAGGCTAGCAGGTGGGCATCTCTCAATTGTTTAGCCATCAGTATTAGCACAGGGACGGTCTCACTTATGACAAACCTCTATGTTTTTTCTATTTGTAGGACAATAATCGGTTTGTGGAAAACGAAATCGTCAGCCATTGAACAAAGGGCCAAGCTGGAAGAAGACCAAGAAGAAGACGTGAGCTCCGTCGACCTTGATGATGTTCACGCTGTGCTGAGCATTGGTGACGTGCCTCTCTCAAAGGAGTACACTTTGGAACATCCGATCGATGTGAGATCCCTGTCCTTACTATTCAGTCTTTTGCTGATACATTGGTGAAGATCTCTCAAAGGTCTGTCTAGCCTGTGATTCATTCGTTGATTGGAATGTTCCTGATGACGTTGGACGGCTATTGCTTTATGTTTTTAACTAATGTCACTGCGCCGGCTAAAACAAAGGCAGAAGCAGAACCGAATTCCGCTGCCAGCATGCGGCTATATGTTTGTGCTTCTGAACACCTGAACCTTACTGCGCTGTCGATCGCAGGCCGATCTGCTGATGGGCGTGTTCGACGGGGGGCCCCTGGAGACGCGAACGATGAGCCGGGTCGGGTGCCTCGACTACTCCGCGACCCCGTGGGAGCCCGCGAGGCCGGGCGTCCTGGAGCGTCACGTGAGCTACAAGTTCAATCGGTACATGTCCATCTTCGGCGGCGAGGTGGTCAGCACGCAGCTCAAGTTCCCGGCGGAGGACGGCGCGGGGTGGAGCATACACGACGTCGTCACGCTCCACAACGTCCCCTTCGGCGACTACTTCCGGGTACACGAACTGCTCAGTGCTCACCCTGCCGACTAGTTGTTGCTCGGTCGTCGGACAACGACGCCAGTGACGGTACACGGTGATGGGACTAACTCGTATGAGATGTGTGTGTATGCGCGTGGGCAGGTGCATCTGAGGCACAACGTGCAGAGCGTGACGTCGTCGGAGGCGCCGGGCAGCCGGTGCGAGGTGCTGGTGGGCATCGAGTGGCTCAAGAGCAGCAAGTTCCAGAAGAGGATCGCCAGGAACATCTGCGAGAAGCTGGCGCACAGGGCCAAGGAGGTGCTCGAGGTGGCCGGCAAGGAAATCGCCTCGGCCGTATCAGGCTAGAGAGGAGGGGGTGGCGCGCTTTTGTTCTCCACCCTCCGGCACGGGCAGGACCATACCTTCTTGAGTTCTTTGGCTACATCTGATCTCACTGTGCTCTTACACGTTGGATAGTTGACACAGGAAAAGTCCCACGAGAAATAGTCAGATCGCAGCTAGAAAAATGGAAAGAGAGAGAAGAAACCTGTAATATGTAACTAAACACGAGGCAAATGGTCAATGGAGACTTGGAGAGGATTAATTAGGTTATGGCGCCGAGGCCACATTCGACTCTCCCTCCAGTCGTCCTCGCCGTCTTCTCTTTTCCCAAACCCGCCGCACCGCTCCATAAAAACACCTTCCACTCCGACGGCACCCGTCCACGCTCCGATCTCCCCATAGCCCCGGTCCGGCAGCCATGGATCCGGCGCCGCAGACGCACCCGATCCTCTCCTACGTGCTCTGGGCCCTGGTTCGTCGAGCGCATGCCGGCCCTGGGCCACCCGTCCATGCTCCGCGCCATGACCCAAGTAGAAGTAGACACGGCGAACGTTTATAACCGTCAGTCCGCATGTAAATTGAAGAAAATTTGGTGTGGCGCACACGGACTGAGCCTCCGGGAAGTAGACACATTTTACTTTATCTGATCTAACTACCGCCGAGCAAGGGCCAGGGATCCGTATCGGAGTCGCGCGGCAATGACACCAGATCAGAAATGGCAGGTGGCTTGGCCTGGCCTATAAATATTGGGCCACCCATAAATATTGACTCAAAAAACGTAGCGACGCATCACGCGATGCCGCGGCCGCAGCGCATGCGACGCCAATCTCCCCGTGCAGAAGCCCTGCCGTACAAGATCAAGAACACCGTCCGCCGCCTGAACGGGGGGACGTCTCTTTCGGACGACGCCCTCGCCGCCGTCTTCAGCAAATTACCCGGCACGGCCGACGTGGTGCGCTGCGCAGCGACGTGCGCGCGGTGGGGGTGCGTCGTTGCGACGCGCGCCGCCACCATCTCGCAGCTGGTGCCGCCGCCCCTCGGCCGCTTCCTGCCCCAGGTCGCCGTCGGCGTGTTCCACCTGCAGAGGGACGGGCCCACCGCGCGTACGCGGAGCACGCCGGGGGCGCCGCAGCCGTGCTTCTTCCCCCTGGCCTCCGGCCGTCGCCTCCTGGGCTGCCAAGCATCAACCTTCGTGGGCTCGCTCTTCAACATCGATGGCGCGGTGCTCGACTACTCCCGCCCCGTCGCCTGCCGCAACGGCCGCCTCGTGCTGGAGCTCCACGGCGGCGACGGCGACGGCGACGGCCTCACGCTGTGCGTGTGCAGCCCGGTGACGGGGGACGCCGTCGTGCTCCCGCCCATGCGCGACAGGCCTGCAGACTACACCTGCGCATTGCTCACCGGCGACGACCTCCGTCCGCGGCGCCGCACCGAGTTCTTCCGGCTGCTGCTTGTCTACAACCGCCCAGGAGGCCTCACCGCGCTCCGGTGCTACTCGTCGGACATCGGCGGCTGGGGCGCCGAGGCGAGGTCGCCCGTGAACGTCTCCAGCCGGGAGCTGCGCCACACGGGCCCCGCCGTCGTGCTACACGGGGCGGCCTTCTGGCCCCTGGACCACGGCGCGCTCGCGGTGCGTCCTAATCCCAACGCCGACGGTCCGGCGCCGGCGCCAGGGCAACAGACCGGCTTGGACGTGCACCTGTTGCCTTACGACTGTCCTCACGACTGGACGACGCAGAAGCGCCTGGGCATCTCACCGGACAACCGCCTCTTCCTCGTCTACATCGGCTGCTACTGGCACGGTCCTCTCGTGGCGAAAATCTCCTACTTCAACATCCCACGCGATGACATCCACAAGGGTAAGAAAGAATCAAGCTCCGACGAGGTGGCCGTGCCGATGCACCAGATGAAGGTGGAGTGGCGAGACTTCAAGTTTCTGAAGCTGCGGTGGGTGGGCGAGAAGAGCGGGCTCATCTTGTTCACGATAGGCAGCGGGCGCCACAGCGGCACACACGGACTGAACCTCCGGGAAGGAACTGTGGAGAAGCTGGCTGACGAGGGCCACTCCTGGGGAAACCTTCTAGGCTTTGAGGTGGACTGGGCCACGTACCTCGCATCAATGCCTCACGCACAAAACTGATTAATCTCTGCCTAGGTCCTTTCCAATACATATATTGATGTATTGGTCGTTTCATTTGCGCGCGATTTTACTTATTGTTCAAACTTGTTTACTGTGTGTGGCCCATCAGCCATCATTCATCCATGAAAAAAGTTTACATATATCTACATGTCATGTTATCAAATCCATCTTCGACAATACTTTCATATTATAGCCATTTTTCTTTATTATTTAACTAGAGTGGTGCGGTGTTGTTAGTTGAAGCAAAAGCGGGGGGAAAGGACTCGAGTAAACCTAGCCCTACTCTGAATGGTTACCATCTTCTTGCTGTTAAAATAAAATGTATCCAACAACATGGCCCAGATATGTAGCACCCAAAAATTTACCCAACTCAAACTTAAAATTTATTTTCAAAATCTATTTTATAAAGTATTTTATTTTAATTCATGTCTCACAAGAACCCTCCAAAATTCTTACCCAACACCCTCCACAATTCCCCAAGGTTCCTCAAATTATTCCCCAACACCCTCCAAAAATCTTACTTCTTGCGTACATAAATTACATATTTCGTATTACAGAACAAAGTTTCTTTTTTATTTAAAAATTTGCTTTTTTTATATCTACTGCAAACATAAAGTTACTTTTTTTCGGAGGGGGTCTCCACTTAAGCTTAATTGGCGAGGGGTCTCCATTTAGGTTTTGAGTAATCCGATACATATCCAAAAGTGTTATGGCATTTAGATTTTGGATTTTTAGTAGATAGGCATTAGCCGTCAATTATTTTTAGTTCATCCAAACTGTTTGTCCTAATGATTTTTTTTAAAAATAATAAGAAAAAAACGCTTTTCTGGTCCTCTTTGGAACGGGAAAATTTTCCAATCATGCTTTTTTTATTTTTAGGTTCCGTTTAGAACGTAGGAATTTCATAGAAATCACACAAAAATTTCACAAAAAACAATTTAATTTCACAAAAAAAAACCGTAGGAATGAAAAAAAAAATCCTATATTCCAAACAAGACCTTAAACTGTTTTGTGCGCTATTCATGTGAAATTCGTGTGTTCTATAGGAGCCTTTCTTGTTCTCGGCTTCTGGCTCGGCGCTACTGCCCACCCGCTGGGCCCTCGCCCTCTATCTTGCCTCGCTCGTTCCCTTTCCCGTGTGTGCGCGCAACATGGCAGCACCACCGCCACAACCCCGTATCTTGCCACACCACCTTGCCTCGCCGCAACTTCACCGCCGTTTGTCTTGCCCTGTCGCCAAGCCTCTCATTGCCATCACCTACGTCGCCCGGTGAGGTGTGAGATCTCCTCCGTGGTTGCTAGGCCATCCACACGACATGCTCCCTTTCCCTCTTTTCCTTCCCTCCCTGCACGAACTCGGAAGTCGCCAATGGCATCCTCTAGAAGTACTATACTACTACTTGTTAACACTGTGCAGCAATTAGGAATTCATTTCTGTTGTCTAAAATGAGTACTCGTCTAAAATTGTAGGGTTGGTCAACGCAATCATCAACACCCCCCTGCCACCCTCCGTATGTTACACTCGGCGGCGCGCTGCCGCTGGCCCCGCTTTCCGCCCCCACGTCACCCCGCACCACCCAAGATCACACGTCGTGCGCGCCAGGTCTCACTGTGCCACCGCGTGCTCATCTTCCCGTGCTCGAGACCCTTTGCCATCGGCAAGTGCCGTGCACTTCTCCGACGACCGCCGCCGCCGCCTCTGCGCTGTGTCCCGCCTCCTAGAACTCTCCTTCTTCAGCACCCACATCTCTGACCAGAAACTGGGCTCCTGAGTCTAATCTCTGGCTGCATTGTCATGCTCAGGCACATCTAGATCCGCATCATTTACTGCCGTAGCCTCGTGCTACGAGGTTCTCGCAAAGGAACGCTGCGAAATGGTGATGAGCTTTCTCTGAAAATCTTATTTGACCCGCCCACGTCGGGAGGGGGCACCGGGGCCCCTCCCCCCCGACGCGCGCCACGTGGCGCTGTCGGGACGGCGAGACGGCGTAGTAGGAGGGGCCGGTGGGGCGGCGGGATGCGGGCAGCAGGCAGGGAGGCCGCGGCGAGGGTGCCAAGGCGCCAGCGGCCTCCCGGGCTGCGATGGGTGGGGCGGGGGTGGCGGTTAGGGTTAGGGTTTGGGGTTGGGGGCCGTCGGCGACCTTTCTCCTCCACTGCCGGTGGTAAAAGGGAGGTCCAGGGCGGCGGCCAAACCGGCGGAGGTGACGGGCATAGTTATTAGGATCGGACCGGACATCGAACCGGTGAGGGTCTCGGTTCATGGTTTGATTGGTCCAACCGGTCAGACCGTTGGTTTATACCGGTTCAAATAGATAAAGGTTTTGACCCTAACAACGAACAAGCATGCGTCGTAGTGGTTGCGAGCGTTGCTTCTGAACACCAAGTCGTGGGTTCGAACCCCATGACGGCTCCTATTTTAGCATTTTTCGACCACGCCACCAGCTACTCCACCCGCAAGTGCAACACTGGAGCGGCTCTACCGGTTCACAGCGGCTCGATAATCCGGTTTTTAGCCGGTTTACGCTTAAAAACCGGCGGTCCAACCGGTTTTCACCGGTCTGATTGTACGCCCGATCTTTTAAGTGAACCGGACCGGCGGGGGCTCCGGTTCCGGTTTTTTCCGGTCGGACCGCCGGTCCGGTCCGGTTCTAATAACTGTGGTGACGGGTGGTGAGCGGCGGAGAGACCGGCGGCGATGGCGCTGCCGGTCGGGGAGGGCCGGTGGCGGGGGCGTGGCGAGCCCTAGGTTAGCGGCGGGCAACGACAGGCCGGCGACGGTGGGCGAAGCGGCGAGACATCGTCGAGGCGGTAGCGAGAGAGGTGGGAGGAAGAAGAGGAAGAACCACGCGTCAGAGGCGGCAGGCGACGCGCGCATGGATTAAGAGGCCCGAACTTTCTCAGGCCATTCGGGCAATTAGAGCTTGAGGTTGTGCCCATTGCTCCGCACTACCGATTAGCTAGCTGACCACTGCAGTTCTGATTACTCCTTTTGTGCAAAAAGCGCGAGGCCGTGGAGGTCCTGTTGACACATTTACAGCCTGTTTGGTTTGCAAGACGAACAGGTCTGGAATGACCCGATCCTAATTCCGAAGCTAATTTGGCATTTGGTTTGCGTCTCGGAGTCACCTCGTCCGTCACGAACACATGCAACAGAACATCAAATTTGCAGGACGCGTCCGCTCCTCAGAAATCGCCGGACGAGTGCATGACGGATGAGTTAACGCCGGACGGACCCACTCCGATAACCAAACGCGCTGTAACTCCCACTGCAACCAGAAGAAGCATCATTTGGCCGGAGCTGCATATCACGTACAACCATCTGGTGGTTTGGTTCGTTGCAACATTTTTATTTGTGGCTTGGTTGTTTTGTTTAACACTGCCTTTGCCGGTCCCAAGCCCGGATGAGAAAATGTGGAGGGAACTGCAAGTTACTCAGTTGTCCTATATATATGTGGATGCACTTTGGGGGCTAAAAAAGTGGTTTGGTTGGTAACAATGCTAGAGGCTGAAAAGTCAGAGATAAGCAATATCTAGGAGAAATTATTCCCCGCATGTATATGTGTACACAAGCATTATCCTGGCCCATATACATTGTGTGCATATATACATATGGAAAATCCATGTCGCAATATCTAGTGTAACCATCGCAACAGTGTTGACATTGTCATTGGTTAATTTCATTCCAGCTTGGAGAATACAATGCTCTGTATTCTACTCTGGTTCTTATTAGCTGAACTGATCCTTTTATGCAAGCTTTTATGTATCTTTCGAGGCAGCTTGTTGTCTGGTCACTCATGACATATTCTATAAACTTTTAGAGGTAGCTTGTTGTCTGATACTCAAGACATATTTTGTCTTTCGTGTTCAAGTCATAAATCTCACATGACATTTTGTCTGGTGCATGTTGCATTCTCTAAAACCTGAAACAAGCACTGACTTTTCACTTACATTCTGAATTTTATCTCTTGTGCTGCCCTGTCTCCCGCTGCTGGTATTGCTCATTTCTGCAAAGGAACTAACATTGCTTTGGACACCTTGTATGTGTACTTCAGAATCTATGAGAAGAAGAGCTCGGCAGTTTGCAGGATCTGAGGGTCCAGGATCCTTGACCTTGACTTAACGGATCAATATCAGCTGTTTGAAATAGTTTCACATTGTGAATTGTGGGTGGACAAACATGGTTTATATGGTTGAGGGTGCAATCTTTAATGGGCTAGTTTTTTGGGGAGTGTTGACACAATCTTACTATTACTGATTAGAGAAGAGTCTCCACGTTAATCATCACGAAACATATCAGAAAAAAGATAAATCCTAGGTATTTAAAAAAATCAGAAACATTCAATCATCAATTGGGTGATTGGAATATTAATAGTCATTATATCTGTTTTATAAATGATTACCCATCTCTGCCATTACGAAAGGTTTTGAGTTTAACTCTAAGTGAAAACAATTTGTTTTTTTTTCAGATTTTTCCATTTTCAGTTTATTTTCTAAGTAATTATCCATTTCTGCCATTACGAAAGTTTCAAGTTCAACTCTTAACGAAAGCATTTTTTTTTGGCAAATTTTTTCCATTTTTAAATTTACTCTCAGTTTTTTATCAATTTTTCCCATTTACAAGATCTTACAATTTTTTTTAAAGATGTTAGAAACTTTTCTATGAAACATATATTTTGTGTCTAATCTTGCTATTGCTAATTGGAACCTCCTTATTAATCCTACAAAATGAGCAAAATAAAAATAAAATCATAGAAATTCTCACAATAATCAGAAACATCGTATCATCGATTGCAGATTGAAATTTTAATAGTCATTAAATCTGTTTTCTATGTCATTAACATCATGTCATCTATTTGGAGCTCTAATTATAGATTTGTTTTCTTTTAGAAAAAAAGATAAATTCTAAACATTCTCATAAAAAATTAGAAACACCCCGTCATCCATCATGTAGTTCTAATAATAGTAGTCATCAGATCTATTGTAGTTTCAAAAAAAAAAATACCAACCACCACATTATGAAAGATGAAATAAAATAATCCTTTAAATGTATATAAAAATTGTCCATCATGCCATTATGAAATATAAATTAAATAACCCCTTACATTTGCATAAAGTACCCCATCATGCCATTATGAAATACGAATTAAAATAATCCTTTAAATTTGCATATAAATTACTCAACATGCCATTATAAAAGATAAATTAAAATAAACTCTATATCTGCATATGAATTACCCAATATGGCATCATAAAATATAAATTAAAATAATTTCTAAATTTGCATATACATTAACCACAACGACATTACAAAACATGAATTAAAACAATTCACTTTAGTATTATTACGGATTAAATCTATATCCTCTAAAAGTCTAACCCATGCGAGAGCACGGGTTGATGGACCAGTAGATCTAAAACCCGTTGTTGTGCGTTCGGGCGCGTGTGCGGTCGTGTGCGCGCAAGGTTTTAAACAGCCGGCTATAGCCGTTTTGGCGACGAAAAGGTACGCGCTATAGCCAGTTATATCCCGATATAGCCCGCTATTTGCACTTTTGAGAGGCGCGCCGCTAAACCTCATAGCCCGTTATTTAAAGCATTAATGTGCGGACAACCCAGCGGCAGGTGCGTTGTGTGTCGGCGGCCCGATTCCAACAATTAGTATCAAAGCTCAGGTCGGCCCACTGCATTCTCAGACTAATCTCGGCTCAATGTGTGAGGGAACTCACAATGTATGAGAAAGAGATTGTTGACAATAGTCCCACATTGTGAGTTGTGGATGTGCAAACATGATTGATTGAAGATGTAACCCACTAATGGGCTATCTTTTTAGAGAGGAGTGTTGATCCAACAGACTAAAACCCGTCGCTGTGACTTCGGGCGCGAGTGTCGCGCGCCAACGGCCTGAGATATGTGCGGGTGCAGCAGCTCTGGCCTCTGGGTTGATATGTCGGCTCTTGCACCTTGATGCAAGCCAGAATATGTTAACTCATGGTCATGGCCACTACCAGCAGAAGTTCTGAAGTTGGCGAGATCATTAGGCAAATGATATACCGTCAGAAGGGCACAATCATAGGGCCTTTGGGATCTTCAGTCCATGAAGGACACAGAGAGCGGGTAACCTCTGCTCAGTTGAGGGACTCGGATAAGAGGTGACAATTTGGTATCTATACATAAGAATGTCAATCTTTTGTCCTCAAAACACCATTGTCTTAAGCATTGCTGTTTGGGGGTGAACAAGAGCTTACGAAGTTTCTTGTCAAAAAAAGAGAGAGAAATGTACTGCTTCCTGCTCCTTATCTCTTGTTCCACTGGAAGTGGGTGTCAGCCGGAGCTACTCCGGCCAGGAGCTATAGGCGCTCGAGAGAATCACAGACGGAAGTGGATGAACTCAGAGGATTTTGTACCGCGGAAACTCGCGACGTTTTCTGTATATGGACTCTAGGCCACGACGTGAACCAGCACATCTCAGACCTCCTACAGACTCGCTCAGTTCGGTTAAGCCATGGCTGAGCAACAGCAGCTAACAGAAAAGGAACAAAAGACACGCTAACAGAGTGAGAAATGAGCTGAACACAAGCTTACTCTGAGATAGACTAACAGTGGGGACCTTAGAGTACAGGCAGTGGGGTATTAAAACATCACAAGCATTAAGCATTTTTTTCCGCAAACATTCATTTAGCATGTATTTCATTAAGAGGGAAGCAACACAGTACACAAGGTCAGCCAAGGCCAACAACCATATGGAGAAATACAAACACAGGCAAAGAAGATAGTAACACTAATTTACATCCTAGACTTGCGAACGTTGCCGGCACTACATCCCTCGACGCACCCCCCAGGCCTGAGAAACTAGAGGAGAACTTCACAAGCATTCAATCTGAATGGAAATGTAATCCCACCGGGTTGAAACTATTATGTCATGACTAAGGAGTGTATACTGATGCCTGGAATCAGTCGTATACAAAGTGTACCATACAGGGTAAACTGCAGTAGGAGAAAGATTCTCCAATGCACAGATCGCCAGCCTCGTCATTCAGGTGATTCGCCGTCCTTTTGACTGCTACGGTGTTGTAGCCATTAAAAGCAATAGTCTGTAAGAAGACCATAAAGAGCCAATCAATCCCAAATTGACAGTGTCGAGTGTTTGAGTTTAAATGTAGCAACAAAAGAACAAAAAAGGAAACATACCTCAATTTGAGTTAGATCAGCTTCATCAAATTCCACCAAATCAGATAGTGGAATTAGAATCATTCCATCTCTTCTAAGTATACGAAGCACGCTTCCAACTTCTGTTTGTCCCGGATGGTGTGAAGCTATGTGGTCTGCACAGCAGGAAGAATAAAACAGCCTCTGGCACACGGTGCAAAACCTGTCTACTGCTTGACGATGGAAAGGTGTATGCGCGAGTGCACTGACAATTGCACGGCTCTGGACATTTCCCCCCGGCACGTGTTGCAGCTACAATGTAACATCAAACTTTAATGTCTAGTCATAAGAGAAACACGGTACACAAATAGATTAAAATGCTTACAACCTTACCCGACAGAGTAATCCACAGTAATCTTTCCCGACATACATCCTATCGCCGCAACGTTTGCAAGTCAAGGACATTGTTCCAGGCAGAATGTTTCTTTTTATTGGAATGTATTTAACACCCTCGACATTAAACTTTTGAATCCCTTTCAGATCATATCTTATGCCCTTGAGGTCTTCCTCCTGGATGCAGTGTACATGTCTCACCACCCTCACCTGTAATATAGTGCACATTGCACAATCACCAAGAAATACAACAACAGCGTAACATACTCAAATATAAAATGCCTTTTTGTTTTTGAAGAAATTGTTAGGCATTGTATAGCTTTCCTAGGAAAGTATATAAAAGTATCCTATTAATTTGTACTAGCCTTGTACTCCAAACCATTTTTTTTAGAAAAAAGGGTCACCCCTGTTTCATTCAAAAGAACGAAACAACATGAATGTTACAGCAGTTTAGTTCAGCGTATTAACAGGCGCGCCCGCCATTATCGAGCACCGAGGTCCAAACCATATTGGTCTATATATATAGAAGTCACCCCAATCCAAGGGTGTGTGGTGTTCCTCAATCTTTCTACAGAAATAATACAAAATGTTTTCCGAAGGGAGAATACACTATTAAATTCTAAAGGTTATCAAATGATGCTACTTAGGAATCAAAGGAGTTTAGATGAAGAATAGATCATTAAAGACTTATATACTGTAGAATGAGCTACATACCTGCACTATTCGTGCTTGCTCATTGCCTGGGTGGTGGAATGCTTCATGGCCAGTACAACAATCCAAACAGAAGCCTTGGCTGCAGGTGAAACAGTATCGGGTGCGAGCGCAAATCTGGCTAAAATCTTGCTCCATCAGACTCATGATGTAGTTTGGAAGGATCTTTTGCCCACCCTGTACTTGTGGGATCTGTATCTCGTCTGCATGCAGTGTTAATTACCTCAAGTTTGAAATATAGGAAAAGAGTTTGACGCGAAATAGCAAAGCAACCTTAGAGAAATTCACTTGAAAGCGATTCCATTCTGATGGCTCAACTGTTATCTTCAAACTAATTCCTGACAAAGGGCATGTGTGGTTTTTTTTTCTTCATTTTGGCCATTTCTAGAACACAAATCGACCCTTGCGAAAATATTTCTAAAAATGAACCCTAGGCTTGGCAGATTTGGATCTAACGCCGAGCTTAGGCATGTCGGGCTGTCGGCACTTGGTCTCTTTTTCTATATGCCAAAATGAAATGCCAGAGGAGAACATGCATGTCAACACAGATCAACTCAGCATGAACGAATTCAATTTTGTATGCATGTCAACACAGATCAACTCAGCATGAACGAGTTCAGTTTTGTTTTAGCATGCATTTAAACGCCTACAACGAGAATTAAGATTTAGGCAAGCGAATGCATAGAAACATGTAGATAATCTATTCGAGTTAACATTTCGCAGCTAGCAGATTGTTAGAACAACGTACAGTGTGCTATGGGAAGGCTGGACTGCGGCGGCGGCAAAAGCTCCCAAGCATCGACAATGGAGCGCGAGGACTTGAACAGAGCTTGCCGATCATCGTTTAGCGACTGGTATTCCTCGCAGGCCACGACATTCTTGTGGCGCATGTCGAGGCTGAACAGGGAGGAGCCCTCGAAGAAGTAGAGGAGGAAGTGGTTGTCGGGGTCGATGAAGGCAACGTGTGGAATCACGGGCGGCGTCAGGCCGGCGCGGATGTAACTCCGGTGAGTCCAAACCTCGGCAAAGCTCACCACGTACTCAAACTGCCAGGTGTTGTCGCCCTCGGGGTCTACAAGCGTCCACATCGAGACGGTGGGGTTGGTCGGTGGGGTGGCGAGAGAAGCAGCCGCCCTGCCGCTGATCTCGACGTAGCGCAGCAATCCCTCGCTGGCCTTGAAGCAGCGCCGCTGGTCGATGATGGTCTGGTCCACGGAGCCGCCGTAGTCCATTGCGGAGCCGCATGGGAGCGGGACGAATGTCAGGTGCGGGCGCTCGAGGGAGGGGTCGCAGCAGAAAATGCCATAGGCGAGGGCGAGCCACCAGAGCTTCCCTCCGTGGGCGATCACGCCGTGCTCCGAGGAGGGGAGGGGTCGGGCATGGGTGAAGTGGAGCGGGAGAGTGGCCTCGCCTCCCACTGGCCGGTGGCGGTGGAGTAGCGCAGGAGGCTGTCGACGCTGGCCGCGGATGTCCGGGCGTGGAGCTGCGCGATGATGATGTGCGGCCCGCTGCCATGGTGAGGGTGCGGGTCGGCGAAGAGGCCCAGGCTGCGGCGCGGGTGGATGTTGAGGCCGCCGACCTCGGAGACGGGGGCCCTCGGGACGAGCTTGAGGGTGCGGTAGTTGGCGTCGTAGAGGACGAAGCAGGCGCGGTTGCTATGGACGACCTCGAGCAGGAGGCGCCCGGAGCTGTCTGTGGCGACGACGTAGTGGTGGAACGCCTGGGGCGGGTGTGAGGAGGGGTTGGGGGCCCAGGGGCTGAAGTCCGGGTGCAGGATGAGGCGGGAGACGCTCGGCGGTCGCTGGAGCTCGAGCCGGACGAGGGTGCCGAACTCGAACTGGATACGATCGTCGTCGTCCCCGTGGCCGTGGGGAAGGGCCCTGGGGACGGTGCTGAGGGCGAACGCCTGGGCACCCTCGTCGTCCCCATGGGGAATGGCGACGGGGACGGAGGCGAGGACAACCCACCGGGGCTGCTCGGGAACCTCGCCGGACGGCTCCGTCTCGCGGCGGGCGCGAGAGCGCGACGAATCCGGCGCGTCGGACAGCGACAGTGGCTGGGAGGGTGGGGTGGCCAGGCCCAGGCTGTTTGTTGGTTGGTTGGGTTTTGAATTGAATTGCTCCCCCGTGTGCGCGGGGCTGCTGCCTGATATGTCACCGGAAGAGGAAAAGGGGAGGGAGGCGGCGAGGCGAGGCCGAGGCGTGCAACGGCTCGACGGCGGTGGTGCCGTGCGTGCCTTTGCTTCGATCGCGCTTCGGTTCGTTACAGCAACTGAATGCCTGGACTGCGAACCAAGCAAGCACGGTTTAACTCCAGCTACAGCAGAAGCCAGCGTTAAAAGTTAAAACCCTCCCTCGGAACGCAATTGCAATTGAGAATCGAGGTCGTCAACTAAAAGCCACACATCATATAACAAGATAGAGGGTCGAACAGGGAACTCTGAACTCAAGTCGATTCGACTGAGTTCGCATTAGCAGCACAAGAGCTAAACCCAGTTCAGCACCAAACACACATAGAGAGACTGAGACCAAACGCACGAAGCAGCGTACCAGTTGTATCGGTGGCGAGGGCGCAAGAGGCCCGCGCGCCGAAGTCCGCGGCTGCGGCTGTGGCCGCCGGCCGCACGTCGCGGGATGGAGCCCCTCAGCGGGAAACCTGATGCCGGCCGCCGCTTCGGCTTCTGCGCATCTTCCTGCGGTCGCGGCACTCGCTTCTTCGGCAGCAGGGGTGGCGGAGTCGGGGTTGACGCGGTGGTGGCCTCAGAGCGCTTCTTGGGCGGCAGCCGGCAGGGGTGGCGGAGTCGGGGTCGACGCGGCGGCGGCCTCGAGCACTTCCTCAGCTCCATCGCCCCCGTCTCCCTCTCGTGATGGTTGCCGTGGCCGGAGGAGGGAGATGCCTTTGCTCAAGAAGCGGTGGGAGGCGCAGCGTGTCTGCGAGCTCGCAAGTAGGGAGGGCGAATAGGAATGACCGTTACTTCGAAATTTTGAAATGGCTGCTAGGCTCGCGGCAAAGGAGGGGAAGCCGCGCCGGGAAAGAAGGATTGCCTGATTACACTGACCCGTGGGTCCACCACGAAATTCGCCTTGCTGGGGAGTGGGGACTGGTTCCACAGCGAATCCAGAGTAAATTGTTACTCAAGCTGACCCAAATTACGAGTTACTCCTGCCTTTGTTCAAAGTCAAGCCTCTATGGTTTTGATGACAAAGCTTATTAGAGAAATATAATCACAGTTTTTTTTTTAAATATGGGTCACTCTTTTTTGAAGTGACTGATTTTTTTACATCAACCAACTATATTAGTCATTAGATCTCCATCTAACGGTTCAACACCTATTATATCCACTCTCTTCCCCCTCTTTTTTCTTCCCTGCCCGATCTTATCCCATCTTCTTCCTCCGACGCGAAGGTGACCCTTGCGGCCGTCGCTCGCCCTCGCGCAACACCCGCCCAGCCTTTGCCGCCGCCCACGGCTGGCGGCTCCTGCCACCTCGCCATCTCGTCCTGCGCCCTTCGCCACTATCGGCCTACCACCTGCCCTCCACTAACCTAGGGGTTGCCTCGCCCTCACCGCCGACCCTCCCCAACTGTCGCCTTTCCCCACTCGACCTGTGTCGCCCTCGACACCGGTCATAACACCCTCACACCTATCAGCACCGCGGGGGCAGCCGCCACCTCTCGCCCTCCCCTCTAAGGCTAGAGGCGGAGGAGAAGACTCCACCTCATCCCAAACCCAAACCCCGAACCTGAAGAGAAGATGGCGGCTTTGGTGAGCTCTTTCCCTTCTTCTCTGGCGAGATGGCATCGGCTGAGGAGGTGGCGCGCAGTGGAGATGCCTAGTGAACCGTTGACTAACGGCAAGTATAAAAATCAGTCGACTGAAGAATGGTAAATCTGTTTAAATATTTGTTTCGGTTAACTATTTTTTTTCTACTAGACTTTGGTTATCATTCAAAAAATCTAGTAAGCCTAGCCATGGCAAATCCCCCTTTCTCCCTCCAGTCAAGGGAACTCAAGACACCAGAGGCGCCGCCCCAGCCCCATGACCCCAAACCACCTCATCAGCCATCGTCCCCAAGCCACCACCGCGTGTGCGTGTCGCGCTCCTCCCCAGCCGCGTGCCCGCGCTCCAGCACACGTCAGCGGTCCGCCCCGAGCCGCCACCTCTAAACTTCCACGCTCCCTGCCCCGAAGCACCGGGGCCCTGCTTAGGCTGAAACCAAGGACTCCCCCATCCTCATCCTCGTCACTATTCTAACTACCATTCTCTCTGTATACAATGCAAAACAGTGCTATAACAGTGTTGCATTTAATTTTGGTGGAGTAATACGGGATCCTGTTGGTTTTAGTCTTATTAATTCATGACCGGGGAGGAGACTCCACCACGGCGTGCGCTAAGCTAGCCGAGCCCCCTCCGACCGCGCGAGCGTTCGCCATACGGCTCTACGTGTACGTGACTACGTGCTCGAGGCGCGCGGCGTGTGTTGTAGTTGCATGTTCGGTCGCCTCACAGAAACTCAACATTCCAGAAGATTTTTAGTCTGCCGCATGAAGAATTCCTTATAGCAGATTATGCATGCTCCTTGAAAAGCAAGCTGCCTTTACAGGTAACTTGTCTATAAGTGCTGGTTGTAAAATAATGTAGTTACTACATCAGGGTTAGCTTTATGAACTCTGCAAGATCAGCATTTTTAGTGGAGCACATTATAATAAGGGTCCGTTTGGGTCTTTAGAATTCGAATTTCATTTGTTCTCCACTAATATGAGAAAAAATAGCTAATTTGAGAGTTTTGAAGAAAAAGAGAGCAAAGAGATAGGGGTTCACAACTTCATGATACAATTCTAAACAATTAATAGGTGATGGAAGAATAGCTTTCTCTTGGATGAATACATATGTGAAATTAAATGGAATGATGGATTCCAATCCACATGCATAATTAGCTAACTATTTAGTCACATTTCAATTCTTCTCAATTCCAACTGAAACAAATAGGGCCTAAGTTGATTATGCAGTGCCATGCAATAGCTAGTTAGCTACTGCCCTGTGAGGTTTGGACTACTAGTTAAAACATGGATCTCACACAAGGAGTTTATCGGTTGAGCTTGTAAAGCAATACTTGTGTGTGAAGATTTGCTTGTAATTGGCTGTGATTCATTCGTTGATCTAAATGTCCCTGATGCCATTGGACCGCGATTGCTTCAAGTTTGTAACTAACGTCACTGCGCCGAGTAAAACAAAGGCAGAAGCAGAACCGGATTCCGCTGCCAGCATGCGGCTGTGTGTGCGCGCGCTTCTGAACACCTGAACCTTATTGCGCTGTCGATCGCAGGCCGGTCTGCTGATGGGCTCTGGAGACGCGAACCATGAGCCGGGTCGGGTGCCTCGACTACTCCGCGGCCCCGTGGGAGCCCGCGAGGCCGTGCGTCCTGGAGCGTCACGTGAGCTACAAGTTCAACCGTTACTTGCATGTCCATCTTCGGCGGCGAGGTGGTCAGCACGCGGCTCAGGTTCCCCGCGGGGGACGGCGCGGGGTGGGAGCAAACACGACGTCGTCACGCTCCACAACGTCCCCTTCGGCGACTACTTCCGGGTACCCACGATCTGCTCGTCCCACCGACTGGTTAGTTGTTCGGGCAACGGCATCAGTGACGGTGATACTGGGGGCTAATTCGTATGAGATGCGTGCGTGGGCAGGTGCATGTGAGGTACAACGTGCAGAGCGTGACGTCGTCGGAGGCGCCGGGCAGCCGGTGCGAGGTGCTGGTGGGCATCGAGTGGCTCAAGAGCAGCAACTTCCAGGAGAGGATCACCAGGAACATCTGCGACGAGAAGCTGGCGCACAGGGCCAAGGAGGTGCTCGAGGTGCATGGCCGGCAAGGTAATCGCCTCGGCCGTACCAGGCTAGGGAGGAGGCCTGGCCGGGGTGCCTAGACGACTACAAGCGGGAGGAGCTGGCGCCCGCTTTTGTTCTCCAGCCCGCTGTGATACTCCGTATCTTAACCTCTAATTAAGCATATCATCATACGCATATTTCTATTAAATAATAGGAAAAAATATGTCATTTGCTATTTTTAAATAATTTTTCAAAAATAAGAAGAATTTCTTTTCTTAAATCTTTCAAAGGGGACTTAAGTGAAAAATTCAAGTCAATTATTCCTTTCATTTTAGACCTTGAGATAAATCATTTTTAATTAAGGGTTTGAATTGAGCATTTATATATAGAAAAAAGGGGGAAATAGAAAAGAAAAAGGGAAATAAAAAAAAAGAAATAGGGAAAACAGGGGGAGCCGGCGGCCCAAAGCCACGACAGCCCACCCCTGTTTCCCGGCCCACAGAAGCCGCCTGCCGCGGTCTTCTTCCACCTCGAGCGAGGGGGGAGGGGAATCAATCCCCATCGCCTCGCCACCCTGCTCCCGCCCTCTACTTCTCGTCGCGCCCACCGCCGCGCAACCACCCCGGCGAGCTGCGGGTCGATGTTGGCCGCACCTCACCTTGCCACCTGGACCCGACCTACAGGTGCTTCGCCTCTCGCCCATTGTCTCTTCCTACGGCTCCCGCAAAGCTCACCACCGTCACCGCAGAAGCTATCCACTCCCCGTCGTCATCCTCGTCGCTCCAACCCTATAAATACCCCAGGCGAGCTTCTTCTTCATCAACATAACCCAAGCCACTATCCATCTCATCTACTGCTCTGCCTCCCACTCCCCGTTCTACTCAATTCCAGTAAGCTGAGCCGCCGCCTCCTCTGCCTCCCCTTCTAATTCGTTAAGCGCTAGCTTCGTCGAGTCCTTCTCCACCTCCTAGAGCCCAAATTTCTTCTTTCCCAAACCGGAGCCGAGCTCTCAGTGAGCTTCCTCACACTGGCCATGGCGCCTCAACCCTGACCATCGTGAAGAACCTCCTTCCGGACCATCAAATCATATCACCAACCCTACCAGTGTGTCCGTCATGACGATGTAGTTGTCGTGCTCCTAACCTGGTCACCGGAACCGGCATGGTGGTGAAGAACCGCCTCTGCCCGTCGCCGGCGGTCCGGTCCACGCGCCCCGGTTCAACCAAAACAAACCGCTGTTACCGTTTCCTTGACGCCGTCGCCCATCTAAGCCACTGCCTCGTGGGCCTCACAACAAACGGCGTCGGCCACGCCTGTCCCCTCCCTAGCAGGCCGCTGTTAGTGGGCCGAAAGAGAGAAAAGAAGCAGGCCCAATGACCAATTGGGCCAGGCCGTTGGGCCAAATGAATAGATCTTTGGACTGAATTAGATTGAGGAGAGAAATCAGACCAGGGATTTTATTCGAGGGGTAAAATGGAACTTTAGTAGGAACAACTTTTGTGGGCCTTGGGCTTCTCCGAATTTCTGAAATTTTGAAATTTATTCTTTTCCTTTTTCCAATTTATTTAAATTCAGATTATATTTATTTCTTTCTTTTAATTTTAATTAATCAATTTTCATTTTTCTATTCTTTAAAAATAAATAATAAAAATAATAAAAATTCTTTTAAAATTTTAAAAATTTTATTTAAAACCCAAAAACCTTATTTCAACATTATAAAAATATTTTTAAATGGGAAAAAGGAAATTTTAAATCTATACCCACCCCTTCCTTTTAGAAACTTTTAAAATCCTTAAATTCACAGGTTGATCAATCCTTATACTTAAACTCATGCATATCATGTATCTAGGTGCGATAAATCCTTCATCTTCCACTGGAGAGCTTTCAGAAGCCCCCACATCTGAAGTCTTTGAAGCAGGAATCCCAGAAACTGCTCGAGCCCTAGAAGAAGAATCTTTCGAAGTCTCTTTTGATCAAAATACTCTAAATCCAGGCAAACCCCTGGTGCATTTATCCCTTTTTATTTTGAGTCTTAATTAATGAGTTATGAACGTGCATTAGAGTTAGGAATTGATAGAAACCCTAGTGCATATTGAATTCTCAATTCAATCATATTAAATCCTATGCGTATTAGATTAGATGCTTAGTCAAGCTTAATAATAGGTCACGCTCCCTTTAAGAGAAATCCAAGATAGAATATGTTACTTTGAGAAGAATCAAGAAAGTTTCCTGAGATATTTAATTGGAGACATTGTACGGGATCAGTTATGCTTTTGAGAAACAGCGATAAAGAAGGTTAATGAATATACATGATTAAGACCCTAATCCTGTCTATGTCATATAAGGCTGTTCGATGTTTGGCCATGTTTTCAGTTTTTGAACGCGCCTATTTCATTTGTCACCCTTAATTGGCTCCGATAAACCTATCATCCTTTGTACCTAGAGTTGAACTGTGGTGAGACCAACTGGAATGGTGGGAGATAGGCGGGTGTAAGAGTACACCTGGGTTCGGTAAGGACAGTTCAGGCTAGGTGGCAACGATGATGTTAGGTTATCATATGTAGGGTCGTTGTACATGCATATGACTAGTGATTGAGTATTATTCCTGAAAATATAAAATCGATTCGAATCGCTGGGCTTACCAGGTGTAAGAACTGAATCATCACCAACATCGTAGTTAAGAAAGAACAATGTTTTATTAAGAATTAATCTTATAAGTGTTTGCCTTATTTGATATTAAGAATAGGTTAAACTTAGATTTTAAGTAAAAACTAGAAAAAGTTAACATCCCTAAAAGCTAAGGATTTAATTATAGGCTCTTTGTGTGTGTTGACCCTACCAAATTAACCTTAGGATAGAAATTAGATTTAGATTGGTGGACGGGTAAGACTTGGTAAGTAAATTTTGCTTAATGATTCTTTTATACTTTATTCAGGTTCAGAATACATTCTCTTCGAACATGATTCTTCTTTTTCGACTCCTCAGTAAATTAGCATCTTGGGCATGATGCAACCTATTTTTAAGAATATTTTATCAAAAAAGTAGATCCTTCCTTTTGCTGTATTAAAAGGTCTACTCTACTTTATACGAACAAGAGTATTGTATTAAACCATAAGTTTTGCAAATATTGTCCATTTGTTCTTTTTAAATTATTGTAATTTGAAGACTCATTCGAGAGTCGTTTTGAAGTTCGAATTCCTTGGGAAGGCTTGCCAAGACTAGGTAAATCTTGACTAATTCATCGAAACTAACTTAATATTGATATTTAAATATTGAATTTGTGTTAATTGCGGCGCTTCTGCCACTCCCGCCGGCACGGCAGGACTGTATTAGATTATTCAGTTCTTTGGTTGCATCTCAACGTTCGATCGGTTTCACGGGAAAAAGTCCCCACGAGAAATAGTCAGAAAACAGCTAGAGAATGGGGAAGACAGAGAAAAATACCTGTAATCTGTAACTAAACACGAGACAAATGGTCAATGGAGAGGATTAGGATATGTCGCCGAGTTGTAGTATGTCCTCTTGACCTCTTGTATGCAGCAGCGACATATGGCTGGGTTGCTCGTGGCGCGGGGAGGCCTTTTGTTGCGTCTGCAGCCCGGTGCGTGGTGGATCGGTTGGGCTGCGCCGGCAAAGGCACCGTGGGCTCTGTAGGGCGACGACATGTGGAGGAACGTGGGTGGCATATGGAAAGCTCGTGCGTCCGTGGTGTCCGGTTGCACCGGACGGTGCCACAAATCTCACCGTTCAGAGCAGTTCTCTCCCGCGATCTGGCCTGACGCGGAAGAGAACGAAACGTCGGCTTCTCCATCTTGATGGCTGAAAATGAAGAGGGATTCGGTGTGGACGGCACGGCCGGGCCCGAATGAGATCCTCAAATGTCACCCACATTCATTGCGCGTGAGAGCGAGGCTTAATAAAGCAGTAAACGGCAGGTTATATGTATGTATCATATCATATATATATATATCTAAATAAAAGCTCATTCATATAATAATTTAGTGTTGGTGTAGTCTGTACAATAAATTTTTGGTCCACATCTTCCTCTCATAGGATGTCTTTGAAGCTTATGCTTTAGCTGCCTGTAAGCTAACAGTCTATTTCTCTTCTCTTTTCTTCTCTTTTTTCCAATTTCAGAAAAATATGATATAGCAAATCTTACTTGTAATACTGGCTCTGAGTGACAATATTACCTGGAACATTACTGTCAGAGCCTCGCAGGATACTCTCCCACTGGACCTCGCTGAACTTTGGCACGACCGCGACGGAATAGAATGCTCAAATTCGTTTCGTTTGAGCACTACTGCTACGGCTACGAGCCAAACATGTATCGTGAATCCCAATTAACAAACTTGGAGGCCTCCACGCTGACTTGGAAAACAAGGCCACAAATCCTAATTTTAGAGGCTTCTAACCTTGTGCAGTAAGAAGAGAGAGAGAGGGGGGGTTGCGGTTTGCGCAGAGAAATCTGATCTATTCCCATCAAAAAGTGTCCTCGTGCGTTGGTCCAGGACACTGCAGCCTGGGCCCGGGAAACTACGGTCCCACGGCGAATCTACCGGCCAAGCTCATCCGGCTCTCCCTCCAGTCGTCCTCGCCGACTCCTCTTTCCCCAAACCCGCCGCACCGCTCCATAAAAAACACCTTCCACTCCTCCGCCGCCCCCCGCCTCCTGCATCCCCTTCACGCTCCGATCCCCCCAGCGCCGGTCCGGCAGCCATGGATCCGGCGCCGCAGACGCACCCGATCCTCTCCTACGTGCTCTCCCGCATCCCCACCCTCGCCAAGCCCAAGCCCGCCGCCTCCTCCGAGTTCGACATCGAGCAGCCGCCCGTGCACTCCCCGTCCCCGCGGACGCCGTCCTCCGCGGGGGAGTTCGAGCTCGTCGAGCGCATGCCGGGCCTGCGCCACCCGTCCGTGCTCCGCGCCATGACCCGCGCCGTCGCCGACGTCTCCGCCGCGCGCGCCGCGCTCCAGGTGCTCGGCCCGCGGCCCGACCACGAGCTCGTCGACTCCTCCCGCGCGCTCGTGGCCGCCGCGGAGGCCGGGGACGCGCGGATCCCCGAGGCCGACGCCGAGGCGTGCCGCGCCGTGGTGCGCCTCGACGAGACGCACGGCGCGTACGAGGCGCTGCTGCAGGAGGCCGAGGCCAGGCTCGAGAGGGTGTACCGGTCCGCGATGGAGGGCACGGACCTGGACGACGACGCGGCGGAGGGAGGGGGCGATGGTAGGCGGGCAGAGGGCGATGAGGGCAGCGATGCGGCGGTGGCGCAGGAGGAGGTGGTGGCCGTGCTCAAGCAGGCGGAGGAGGGAAAGCCCGTGGAGAGCGTGCGCCTCGTGGATCGACAGCTGCGCCAGCTGCCCGAGGCGTTCGGGAGGATCCAGGGCCTCCGCGTGCTCGACGTCTCGCGCAACCAACTCGAGGTAAAAAACTGGTCGTCGTCTTGTTTATTTAGATCTCTACTTTGTGTAGAGCGCCTAGACCCATTGCCTTTTGCGACTGAGCCCTGAAATGCTACTTTTGGAGTGCTAGTTGTGGATGAGCATTGTTATGGCCTATAATCGGTGCTGAAACTCCCTTGGTTTTGTGATGGCTGGTCGGAGCTTTCTCCATAGGGAGTGAAGGATATTGACTGTGTCTATTATGTGGCTGACAGTTTTCAGGGCGATAGGAAGTATGTAGGATGACATTGGCACATTCGTATACCTCATGTTCTGTGTGCAAATCGAGCGAGTTCTATGATATTGGGGTGCAGAAGAAACTGCTAGTTACATTTTGTTAATTGCAAAAAAAAGATTAGATGAATTGATTTTCCCCAGTGGTTCCTATTTAATTAGTACATATACTATTTAAGGTATTCCATATTCATTCATGTGTTAGTAACAAAGGTCCTGAGTATCAATATTTTTGGGGTGAGGGTGACAATAATGATGCTATGCAAGTGTTAGTAACAAAGGTCAGGATTAGTCAATTGTTGGGTGTCAATAGCTGATTTTGCATCTTCTTGCAAAAAATCAAGCAGTAGGAGGCTGCAACTGCATTATGCTTAACGAAATTGCTATGTGTCATGATTGACTCAAGTGTGTCCATCCATCTTTTAACATTTCTCAAATTTATCATAAATGGAAATATCTAGTTTGACGTAGGAGAAATAACTTCTGTTACATTTTTTTTACTTCCCAATAGTGCTTGTTTGTATGCACATGTGATGTTTATAGTGTTTATAATTTGTTTTAGCATATTATCATTAAAAAAGACAAACAACTGTTTGCTACAAAAATGCTCACCATCTTTCCCAAGTCGTAGCCAATAAAGTTGAATGGTCCTGAGTTGTAAGTTCTCAACAGGATCCATGTACTTTTTCATCAGTTATGTATCTGCACCCATGCTTGATCATTTAACAGATTTCCATTTCAATGTCATTGTAGGTTATTCCGGATGCTATAGGAGGGCTTGATCATCTTGAAGAGCTTCGTCTCGCTGCCAATGCTTTGATTTCTCTTCCTGACACCATTGGACTGCTATCCAATCTGAAGATTCTGAATGTGTCAAGTAATAGGCTCAGGGCACTGCCAGATAGCATCTCCAAGTGCAGGTAGGCAATACCCCTTTGGTTCTTTTCTTTGGCTGGTGCTAAATAATCTGATTGGTATCAAATTCCAGGTCACTGGTTGAGCTTGATGTGAGCTACAATGGGCTCACTTATCTGCCAACCAATATTGGTTATGAGCTGGTAAATCTACGGAAACTCTGGGTCCACATGAACAAACTGCAGGTCCCTTCCATCATCTGTCTGCGAGATGACGTCACTGTGCCTCCTGGATGCTCATTTCAATGAACTATGTGGCCTGCCACCTGCCTTTGGGAAGCTTAGCAGCCTTGAAATTCTCAACCTTAGTAGCAACTTCAGTGACTTGAAGGAGCTGCCCACTTCATTTGGTGACTTGTTGAATCTGCGTGAGCTTGATCTGAGCAACAACCAGATCCATGCTCTCCCTGACACTTTTGGCCGGCTGGATAAACTGGAGAAGCTCAACCTAGAGCAGAACCCCCTGTCCATGCCACCAATGGACATTGTGAGCAAGGGCGTAGACACGGTGAAAGAGTATATGTCAAAGAGGTGGCTGGACCTATTACTCGAGGAAGAACAGCGGCGCATGGCAGCGGAGACCCCACAGGCGTCATCAACTCCCAAGGCTTGGCTGGATCGCAGCGTCTCCTGGGTCACTGAAATTTCCGGGAGCCTTGCAGGGTACCTCGGTGGGAACAAGTCGGAGAAAGATGCATACCTGGACCAGCAGTTTTGATTCCTATTCCTGATACTTCGCCTGGTGTGTGCGCCCCCATGTACATAGAGTTTTACCAAATCTTGACTAGGAAAGCGTTTGTTCCAGGTGAGTCTGGTCATACAGTCTTTGCTCTGTTTTTACTCCGTTGAATAATACTCCGTACTGTAAAAAAACTATAAGGTGCTGTCTGGGGAGTGGAGACGGTCAGCTGCAAGTGCTATCTGTTGCACAGACTTACAGTACCGTGTAATGATTAACACCATTTGTTTGGTTACCTTGGGTAACGTTTTCCCTTTACATGCAAGACCTCCGAGCATTTGTGAAAGCATGACGCCATCGCATTTGTGCATAGCCGCTAGTTGCAGAGCGCCAAGTGCCCGGTCGTATAGCCTGTCGCACAGGAAGATCGGGCTATAGGACCGGCAACGTCAACGGCGTGCCTGCCGCCTGGCCATCCCGGCGACGGCGGCGAGGTTCAGCACCACCAGCTTTTCGTGGGCATTGCGCCTGCGGCAACGCCGTGGCCCAACCAAACACTATGTAATCGATGTGACCGATCATGGGATGAAAATGCCAAACCAAAACAATACTTGAGTTGAGATGACCATTGTAGACTGGCGAGGCCAGGATATGAATATAGGGAGGGCACAGGACACAAATGCAAAATAGAAGGGCAATTTCATACATATTACCATTAGATAAACGTAAGACAGAATGGATCACTGCATATTCAGTTCATTGGTTGTCGCCCCTATTTTTTGGCAGAACTCTCTGTTTGGGGTTCTCTAGTCGTGTCTGGGACATACAATTATTCGCCTTACTTTTGTTTCTGTAGCTGCATCTATCGTGACATTAGATTTAGGAATTATCCTATTATTTATACTCCCTCTATCTAAAAAAAATAAAACCTATGATTTTTTTCAACCTTTCAATTATTTGCCTAATAATATTCAAAATTACTTTAATATGATGATATTATCGTATTTATTGATTATGTATTTTTAAAGAAATGGATGGTTAAAGTTTTGTTTTAAAACCATGTAAAAAATCTAGGATGGAGAGAATATACTAATCGAACATCATCTTATATTATACCCTCTGTTTCTAATACCCCACGTTTCAATTATAGTTTATCTTTATTTGAAATAAAATCTTTCCAACTTTAATTAAGTTTTAAGAATTGAAACTAACATCTAGAGTATACTTGATTTAGAATTAATTTGATGTTATATATGTCCATGTCTTTTCAATATCATTCTCAAAATATCAGATAATTAAGTTTGAATAATAAAAAAATCAACTATAATTTTAATCGGGTAGTCCCTAACGACGTCCTTTTCTAAAGGTGCTTTTGAGCCGAAGTCTACTGAAGCGCAGTTGAGGTTCCTTCAAAATAAACTTTTTTTCTCCCAGCAAAAAACTTGTTTGTGTATCAAGAAGACAAGTCTCAGAAAATTTGGAAACTAAACGAGGCAATAGTCACGTAGCATTTGGAGTTCACCTAATAACTTTTCTTTATTAAAAGGATAATCCATAGTGCATTGGCCTCATCAAACGGCAAGTAAAGGCAACGCAATGCTACTTCTCATAGGGTTCATGCAACATGCATCACTTATTCAATTCCGGCAAGGTATTTAAGTATAACACTACTTATCTACATCTAGGTAACTAGGAACTGCAGACACCCAAATGCGACGTCATCCATCACTACTCATTTGCCTTGGTCACGAGATCCGTCACGATGAATCCTTCGTCGTCACTGTTGTCTACCACAGAGACCACATCCTCCTTGTTCACCACTGGCACTGCGTCACCAGAACCCTACAGACAATCAGACATGCCCAGTTCAGAAAATTTTTGACAATGGTGTCAACTGTAAACATAGCATGAGCATACAGTGTTACTTACCAGTTCTGAGAACTCCTCGAGGCTCGGATCCCACTCGTTGAAGCCGCAAAGATCGATAACAGACTGCTCCAGGTCGTAGTTGTTCTGCTGAAGTATCTGCTTGTTCAGGTCAGCCTGCATGAAGCCCAGACCCTCCAGGTCACTCATCAGCTTCTCCTCCAGGAGGTTAATAGGTGATGCGGGCACAGTAGGAGCTTCTGGCGTAGGCACACAAACAGTAGGTGCAGGGTTGGGTAGGGAAATGGCTTCTGGTGCAGGGTTTGGCAGGGGAATGGCTTCAGGTGCAGGTAGACAAGCAGGCATCGAAGCTAATGCAAATGAGGCAGGAGCCTCCGTAACAGGGATCTGCACTTGTTCAACTGTTGTTGGCGCAGAGGACAGATCACTAGGACCAGGCTCAGATTTCTCAGGCTCCATGGTTTCACGGAAGCTTCTAGGATATCCAAAGACAGGTTCTGTGGGAACATAATTTACATGGAATGTGGAAGGCTTGGATTTTGAGCTGCTGGCTTCTGGAAGCTGATTCAGGTTTATTGCAGCAGATTGTTTGGCGGCACTGATTTGAATACGTGGGTCTACCTGCACCCAAAGTTACATGCCAAAGATCAGATAAATGACCACATCAAGGTTACAAGGCAAAAGCAGGCAAGGGTATAGTAATAACCTGAATATGAACCCAAATTCTCTGACCAAAGTTTAGACCTGAGGGTAGCGCCAATCTCCAGTAAGATATGTACCTACCAGGCTTCGCAGGGGCAAGGAAATCAACAATTACATCAGTCTCATCGAATGGATTTAGCCCCCCATTTGTCGAAATCTGCACACACATCAAATCTAAGTAAGACTCAAATTTTCATTACATGAAATTGGCATCCCATCCTGCACTCAACCAAAAATTAACAACTTACACAAAAGCTAAACATGTAGGAAATACATACTGCTAATCTGACTGAACTCAGGCATGCTAAGTGATCACCGCCGACCCAGACAAGCTGGGTACCATATGGCCACATGGTAGACCCACAGTTACGCAAGCGCCAAATCTTGGTAAATGGAGTTGACGGTGCCATTGGCGTCCCATCAGGCACAGTAATATCCTTAATGAACTGAGAGTCATTTTGCACTGCTAGTGCTGGAGTCCGCCCAAGGATCTTCATGTTCTGAAAGAGTCAAACAAATGTAATATGGAATCCAAAAACTCTCAACTATTGCAAAGGTACCATAGTAATAGAAGGAACTATTATGGGCAACTGATAAGTGTCTCTCAAACTTACACTTGTTGAAGTAGGCCTGTCTAATCTGGTATATTCAGCCTTATTGCCAATGTGAGAAAAACAAGCACCACACAGATCATAGTTTTCTTTACTGTCAACAAAGGAAGCATGTCAGGAGAACAAACAGATAATATATTTACAACTAGAATTGAAGTCAACAACTACTTACACAACAGACTTGTAGCGAGGCCCAATAATTGGTGTCACCCCACAAACATCGCATTGTATCCATCTATGTTGTGCATGTTGTGGGATGCTCCCATAGTTGGCACCTAGACTTTTGTAAGAACTCCCAAAAGAGTTTACGCCTTCTGAACTGGGTACATAATTACTAAACCTTGAGGCCATAGGATTGTGTGAACTCCCAGCAGAATACATATTAGAAAAGCTCATACCAACAGACGAAGGTGTATTCAACAAAAAAGGGCTAAATATGTCGTGTGAAGTGGGGAGTTTTGGGTGCAAATCACCAGTAGTTTCCCAATCAGCTCCAAAGACGGGATCGTAAGGTGGCGAAACCGTCGAGGGAGGGTAGACAACAGGTGGAAGGAACAGTGACCGCAAATTACCATTGGCTATTCCAGTTCCATTGGACCGGCAGTTCTTTTCAGACAAAGATGGCACATGAACAGATTGTTGAGTAGGAGCAGCATCAGAAGTGATGGAAACAGATGGCTGAGAGGATATAACAGATTTACTCTTACCACCACAAGACTGAACATAAGATTTTAACTTAGTTTCAGTATTAGCACTTCGCTTGAGATCAAATTTCATTCCACCAGAATGAGAAAAAACGAGTGAATCCTCAACTGAAGGGAATAAGGACGGCAGTTCAATTTCTGCAGAGGTGACCTCAGATAGCACACTCTTAACAGCAGCAGCTTCAGTTACCCCAGAAATTTCCACATCTGAAGGCTTTGAAGCTGAACCTGTCACCTTCGAATTTTCTGATTTTTTTGAACCATCAGCGGAGCCAGAAAAAGGTTGCATGTTGCTATTTTGTGCTAACGATTTAGAAATACGGTACGTCGACTCAGCCGATGATGGTGCAGCTCTAGAACAGGAGTCACGACGACATAGGTCTGTAAGCATAGTTATATGATCTTCAAGAGATTTGGAGTCTATTGACTGTTGTTTCATCCGAGTTGCCACAACCTTGTTGCTCAAGAGAACATCAATACGAAGTGGGTTTAGTTTCTGGTTAATAATTGCGTCATGTAGATCATTAGCATCATCCAGCATGACGGCATCTCCATCCTCATCCGTATAGGTGAGGGTAAATTCATCATCAACACTGAACTTGAATGCACTTGCAATCTTCAACCGAAGGGCCAGCAGATCATAATAAAAATAGCAACCATCCAGAGAATTATTGAAACGCTTTAACATGTTGCCGTGTTTGACCTGAAAATCAGTTGAAACTATACTTAGAACTCACAAAAACAATTATAAACGGGGTGTGGTTTAACGGCAGGGTAGATTTACTAGCCAAATTCTAAAATTAATGTATTAATAACACAAATTCCCTAATGAACACAGAAAATATTAAAAGCACCTGTGAGTGTGACCAAAACATAAAGTAAGAGAAGCTAATCCCTTGCTCTTAACCAAACATTATCGCACCATTAAGCAAGAACTTTTACCAAATTGATCGAACAAGAATAGGTACAGGTGTACGCCTAACAGTAGCAGGTAGTTAAAAGTTAACTAAACATGACAAAGATGGAGTGCTCCTAAAGGGGTGGGGAGGCTTCACAACAATATTAAGGGCTTACTGGAACATGCTTACATGCTACAGTGCATATTCACCTTGTCTGCAGTAAAACAGCTGTGATGCTGTGTGGTTTAAGGATGCGGCACACCAAAATTCATGATAATATAAAAGGTTAAATAAAACACTCATGCTACAATGCAGAACTGCAGATTGAACTCATCTGGCATGGTATCTCAAATCTATAACCAAAAAAAAAAAAAAACACGCATGCAACAGTGTAGATTGAACTCCCCATCAAATCGCAAAGATTAATAATAAAAACCTTAATGCTAAAGCAGATAGTCGAGCAATGATCTAAATCCAGAACGATCTTATGCGCCCGACAGGCGACAGCTGAATCACCCTGCCCTATTTTATTAACACGATCAAGACCAAACAGGTCTGATTTCGGAGGCGCCCACAGCGCATCCGAAACACTGCAGATCCATCTGATCATAATCCCTATCCATCGAGACGATCCATGAGCTAAGAGAAAACCCGTTGGAAACCGCCACGATCACTGAACAGATCGCTGCATACTCCACTGAGCAGGGGAATAAAAAACCCTACTGGCGAGCTGGCGGCATTCCCCCCCTGCCCTCGCCGGTCGAGCGCACAACGCATGAGCCGCGTCGCGACGGCACGGGAGACTGAAAATCTATCTCTCACCTTGATCGTTGGGTTCCACGGGTCGACGCTCGGCCACCCTTTGAGGCCGTTCCCCGTGGCAGCGTGCGTGCGAGCATCCATCGTGCGGCGGCAGGATGACGGCTTGGCGCGGGAGCCCGGACGCTCGATCCGGCCCGGAGGACGGCGGGGACCCGGACGACGACGGATCGAGTGCGTGCGCGAAGCAGAGGAGGGACGGACGAGGGAGTGGAGAGGGCCCTATCGCCGCTTCAGAGCCCCGTTTTATCGCTCGGGCGTCTCAGTTTCGGTTTCCTTGGACGTTGGACGAGATGGACGGCGGACGGTGCATTCTTTCTCCGTGCGCTTATTTCTCGCCGTGCAGCGCAACGAGTGCTTTGACCCCTGAGTCGTGGAGGCGGCGTCGTTTCGTTGGCACCGGGCTCCGCGCCGGCTCGCGCAGCGCACCTGGGGCTCCCACGCGGGCGCGGCCACGGCCACGGCCACGCCCGCTGCCCGCCGCGCGTCCGTCGCTGTGGCAGGCCTCAGGCCTGCAGGGTGCTGCGGTTCCCGACGGGAGCTTCCCCGGCCCAGGCCCAGCCGCGCGCGCACGGGCGACGGGGCCACCGTGGACCGGTGGTCATGCCATGCCACCCACCTCCATGTTGGATTCTCGACCCAACACGTAGACGAGAAAAATGCTGGCGTGTCGATCCAGATGCACGCAAGACTTCCCTGGAGTGGGAGGGGACGGGAGTACAGGACTACATGTAATTGCTTTTGGAGTAGGAGAGCACACAATGGGACTGGGACCAAGGAAACAACCGAAGGTGGGTGGTGTTCCACGCAGAAGCCTTTTGCGAGGCCATGATGATGGCCATGCCCATGCACGCAAATGTTCAACCGCGCAGTGGAGTACAAGTACACGCACTAGGCCGCGATTCTCACGAGTCACGAGAGGAGGAATCTCTCGAGCTTGGCCCAAATCGCGAGCTACAGCACGGCCCATACACTCTGCAGCTTTTTGTAACAGTCTTGACTTGGAAACGCCTGCTTGGTTCCCGCCTTCTATTCTAAGCTGCTGCTGTCGATGCCGGGCGGCTTGGAATTGGAGATGATGATGGAGTGGTGCATCTCAGCGGCACCGGGGACGGGTTGATCTTGAGCCACGTTTACTCGATCGCTGCCACATCGATCCAGCTCACGACAGAAAATTGCTCCACGTCAGAACGATTCATGGTAGCGCCAAGGTATTTGCGTCGGCCGTCTTCATCATTACAGACGGGGGGCGGCTCTCCTGATTTACACCGAAGCGACAAAGCGTATATATGGGGGGGCCGTTCTCGGATTTCTCTAGGTTCCTGAACGCAACAACTGGACACGTACATGGAGAAAAAGCTCTTTCTGAACCGATGATTCAGAGAGGCTTTCACTCTCTCTGGGACCCCATCGTTGAAAGGTTCAGACTTCAGAGCGGAAAAAGGCGAAAGTGAAACAGCGGCCGGTGCTCCTATGGCCTTTGCGATGGAGAGCACCAGCAACTAACGGTTGGGGGCTCAATCAGCATAGCTGATGACCTGCCAGCATGGTTTCACTCCCTTTTGCGAGTCAACTCCCAAACACAAGGTCCCAAGAGATAACAACGCCAGCGCTTGCAGATATATACTGTACTGGAGTACAAATTAAAATCCGTAGTGGAAACTGGTCCTGCAGCGCTTGGGAGATTAACGTCCTGACCATGAGCCATGTAGTAAATTAAACTGCCGGTGTAGTACGGTCGAAGATACCACCTGAAACTGGACACCAACATTTCTTTTGTCACGGGGAAGTTTCCACAAGTAGAATGGCGGCCCAAGTTGCATGGAGGGCACTCGATCCGATACATGATCACCAGGCTGGGCAAACTTGCAGCGCCCGATGCATTTCCTTCCTATGAGATTTCTACTACCATCCAATGAGAATGTGAGGAGCTTTGGATTGCTTGATTACTTCTACTAATACAGTACTAGTGGAAGGCCCAGTTGTTTTATAAGGGAAAAAGTCTGTTGCAATGCTAAACTTTCAGGAATGGGGGGAGAGATTGGACGCCTGGAAACTAATCAAGTGGTAGACAGCCTTTTGATGCTGTAATGATGCTTTGTACCTCAGCTGAAGCCTGAAGGAAGGTCGTCTCAGCTTTTCCCTTCCCTTCTGGACCACAGCTGATTTCCTTCTTGTGATGCCCCACGATCGACGGGGCAGAAGCACTCCTGTACATTGCCCCCGGTACATTCAGATTCAGCTGGGTGAATCCATTGCTTGCTGAAACAGAGAGCCACGCACTCATGTCATTTTCTGAACTCGTGTTGGTCCCTCCCCGGCGAGGTGCATGCGGACGCCGGTAAGCGGTAAGCACAGTTCCCTGGCTGGCCGTGCCAGTGCCACCACCAAACCGGTGCCACCTCGAGCCGTGATCTTGGACCATTCCTATGGCTCCCAGCAGTCCCGTCCGTGCGTTTGGATCCTGTCCCGTCCCTCCCCAACCGTATCCTCTGTCCATCCGCGTCATATAGCAGCAACCAGACATCACGCCCATCTCCCTCCCACGCCACTTCGCCGAGCGCAGTGGTGGGCTCGTACCCTTGCTTCGATCGCTCCCTTCGATTCGGTCCATCCGCCATGAAGCTCATGAAGCTCGGCACGCGGCCGGACACCTTCTTCACCTCCGGGGACGTCAGGTACTGCTCATTGGTTTCGTCCCAGTGGATGTTTTTTTGTTTATTTGTGTTCTCTGATTGGTGTGGCTCCTCGTTGATTTGATTCTTTGGCAGGTCTGTCTACACGGAGGTGGCCACTGACCTGCAAATCCAGGTGGATCACTGCCTGTTCCGGCTCCACAAGGTTACCTGAATTGTTATTAGCATCGTGAATCCGTGAACACTGTCCGGCTTTCCATTTGTTGAGGACGTTCGGTTCTGATTCTGAAGAACCATTTGTTCTTTTGTTTTTCTCTCGTTTCCGTTGAACTCGGCATGCAGTTCCCGCTGCTCTCCAAATGCCTGCTGCTGCAGGCTCTCTGCGCGGGCTCCGACGCCGTCGAGCTGCCGGGCTTCCCGGGCGGCGCGGAGGCGTTCGAGGCCTGCGCCAAGTTCTGCTACGGCATCGCCATCACCGTCGGCGCGCACAACGTCGTGCCCGTGCGCTGCGCCGCGGGGCGCCTCGGCATGACGGAGGCCGCCGACCGGGGCAACCTCGCCGCCAAGCTCGACGCCTTCCTCGCGTCCTGCCTCCTCCGCCGCTGGAAGGACGCGGTCGCCGTGCTCCGCGCCACCGCGCGCCACTCCGCGGCCTGCGAGGAGCTCGGCGTCACGTCCCGCTGCGTCGAGGCCGTCGCGATCCTCGCCACGGACCCCGGCGCCGCCTCGGCCAGCTCCGCGTCGCCGTGGTGGGCGCGCGACGTCGCCGACCTCGGCGTCGACCTCTTCTGGCGCGTCATGGTGGCCATCAAGGCGGCCGGCACCGTCAAACCGCGAGCCGTCGGCGACGCGCTCAGGGCCTACGCGCGCCGGTGGCTGCCGAGCGTCGCCAACGGCGGGTACCTGCTGGAGGACCAGGCCGACGCCGAAGTGGTCGCCAAGAACCGCCGGCTTCTTGTCGAGAGGATGGTGAGCTTGCTCCCGGCCGAGAGGGGCGCCGTCTCCTGCAGCTTCTTTCTCAATCTTCTCAAGGCGGCCAACGTCATCGGCGCCTCTCCCGCGTCCAGGGCAGAGCTCACGAGGAGGGCGGCGTTGCAGCTGGAAGACGCCAGCGTGAGCGACCTCCTGATACCCTCCTGCGCGGGCGAGACGCTGTACGACGTGGACGCGGTGATGGCCATCCTCGAAGAGTTCGCGCTGAGGCAAGCGGCGGCGTCGGCGGTCCCGGAGGCATGCTCGTCGCACGCGCGTGGGCACAGGCGGTCGTGCTCCGCCGAGAGCTCGGAGCTCGAGGGAGCGCGTCGGTCCACGTCCGCCCCCGCGGCGTCGCACGGCGCATTGGTCCGCATCGGGAGCTTGGTCGATGGGTTCTTGATGGAAGTCGCCAAGGATCCCAACCTGCCGCTGGAGAAGCTGATCGCCATCGCCGAGGCCGTGCCGGACTGCGCACGCCCGGAGCACGACCATCTTTACCGAGCCGTCGACACTTACCTCAGAGTACGTACGTGGAATGGATCAAAGAGGATCGTCTCAGTCCACGCTGCCCCGATCCAATTCTGAGTCTTACTACCCTGTTTTTGGGTTCGATTTGCGTTGACAGATGCATCCAGAGATGGACAAGCGCTCGAGGAAGAAGCTGTGCAGGGTTCTCAACTGCCGGAAGCTCTCCGAGACGGCGTCCATGCACGCCGCCCAGAACGAGCTGCTGCCGCTCCGGATCGTCGTGCAGGTGCTCTTCTTCGAGAATGCACGCGCCGCGGCGCTGTCCGTCCCCGGCGGGGCCAACCGCGTCGCCGGCGGCATGGCAGGTGGCGTCAAGGCGTTGTTTGCCAGGACGAGAAGGGAGGCAGACGGCGAGGAGGTCAAGACCGAGCAAAGGCTCCCCGCGGGCGTCGCCGGCGCGCCGGGCGACGACGGCTGGAGCGCGGACGGGCTGAAGCGCGCGGCGTCGAGGATCTCGACCCTGAGGATGAAGCTGGAGGAGGAGGAGGACGCGGAGGACGAGGCGTTCGTGCACAGGGCGCGCGCGGGGCTGGTCCGGAGCGCGTCGTCGCGCGTCAGGGCGCTCTGCGCGATCCCGGCCGGGAAGCCCAAGCGGATGCTCAGCAGGCTGTGGCCGTCGACCAGAGGCGTCACTGAGAGACATTGACAGGCCTGCACGAGAGCACTTCAGTGGGCTGTGACAAACTGGTCCCGGCACTTTTGATTCTGGTCGCGAAGGCTGTGCGCGTGTATTGTGTACAAAAAAAATATGCGAAAGAGAACGCTGCAAGTTTGTTGACATGCACCGGTAAATGACTCGAAAATACACTAAAACAGTTCGTAAAATCGACCTCGATTTAAAGAAGATGAGCCGGATGAAGGGGGGCTTTGCAGTGGCAGTCAGCCATGGGACGACCAACCATTGGTAAATGATGCTCCGTTTCTTTAGGCTCGACCCAACGGTTTTTTCATATTGGTTCTGCAAAATTAAATGTTGCACTGTTATTGCACTATACACAGAGAGATATGTAGTTGGAATAGCGATGGAGGAGAGGATGGGTGAGGGGGATGGAGGAGGCGCTGGAACTAGCATTACTCTTTGAGAGAACACATGAAATGATTTCTCAGCTTTGCACTTTGCACCTGCACCATGGACCCTGGAGGCGCCGGTATCATTGTTCATGAGCTCCAATCCCACTACATGCCGGCATATGATGGCCGGTGTCAACTTTACAGAAAGGAGAAATGGAGCAACACTAGGCAAAAAATGCACTACATGCGTAGGGCAGATGAAGCATATGCATAGACGCACACGCACACAAACACACCCACACGAAGAATCATGATTTGATAGGGAATCAAGCAGTACTATACACCAACAGCTTATCGCAAGTTGCAAGTATATATGCGCATATACATGCACGGGTCGTGAGCGCCATGATCTCCGACGGGGAAAGGAGGAAGAAGAGCTTGATCGGCAATTCAGCATGGGCAGACTTGTCTCAGGCCGCCTGCACACTTGGCTTCTTCCTCCGTTGCTCATCACTATCATATCATCTAGCGACACAGCACCAATCGAGCCTTCAATTCTGCAAATTCCTTTTTCCTTCCAAGGATTGGTCATGTCTTGGCACAGGACATTAGTGGACGGCCGGACAGGACGGGAGTGATCTGGACAGCCACTATTGTGGTCTCCTCTTCTTCAGAGGTTTGGGACAGAGCTAGCAAGAGACCCTGCCTGGCATCTGAAGGCAATATATATGATGTTTTCAAGGCGTCCACGGAAGAAACTCAGGAAATGCCTGGTGGCTTCAGATCAAATGAACTTCCACTGATAAAGCCAGAGACACCGTTTCAGCTTGGCTGATCAGCTGATGGCCATCACTGTCGCCCTTGCCTGAACAATGCGAACATCATCACTTCATCAGCACATGACAGTTGACAAATGTGCCCTCGTTAGCCACGAGTACCATTCTCTCCAAAACTGCGTCTATGTGCCGTTTGACATTTTTATCTCTCGAGCGATTTTGTGTTTTGCATAAGGGATTGATGTGCTACTAGTACATCATAATCCTTCAGCTTAGGCAGACCCATCGGCCCAATCGAAGCCTAACCACGATGGCGACGTGCCCAAATTCCATCGGTGTCAGCGAGGCCCCTGGACAGGCCACAGGGCGTGCACGAGCTCGGCGTAGCAGGCGAGAACGACGGCCAGGGCGAGCACACAGAGGGCGGCCCCCACGGCGACCGGCGCGCTCTGGAGCACCCAGCACGCCATGCTCGTGGGGACGGCCATGGCGAGCGACCACTGCAGCACCTGCACGGCCGCCCTGGCCGCCCACCTCGCGCGGCGCCCGCGGACGCCGCCGTACTCCGGGAGCGCGCACAGCGCCAGCAGCGACGTGAACACGCAGAAGCTGAGGAGCTGCGACGCGAAGACGGCCAGGAGCACGTACTCCTCGCGCGCCGCCAGCTGCGCGGCGAAGGCGCCGCCGGCCACCAGGACCGCCAGCGCCAGCGTCCGCGTCGCCGTGGGCGACGCGCGGGGGAGCCCCTCGCAGATGCAGGAGGCGTCTCCGTCTCCGGACGACGCCTTCTCCTCGCCTGCCGCCGCCGCCGCCGCAGCCACAGGCAGCAGGAGAAAGGGCTGCTGTTTCTCCATGTCGGCGACCGGCTCCCCCATCTTTGGTGCAGCTTCCATTGACAAAATCATAAGCAGATATATATTGGATACACCGGCGCCATCGCCGGAAATACTCTGACGCAGAAATGCAACAAAAGCATAAGCAGATAAGAGCCACCGCGGCAGAAACAAGGAGGACACGTACGCAATGAACCGGGGCTCCAAGATTGCTCCATAGGTGAGCGACCTTTACAAGGCCAAGAACGGGAATACATCTGAGTATCTTAGGTAGCGACTGGAGATTAGTTAAAGAGGCCATGGCATTACAATTGATATATAAATCAGGAGGGAACAAAAAGAACAGAGTGCATGATGTGATCCCAGCCTAAATTTTTGACCAGCAGGCAGCAGGCAGCAGCCAACAAATTTCTCCATTATCAGGAGATGTGGACACCAAGCCTTCCCCCATTTCTCTCCAAGGACAGGTCATGTCTAAACATACCACATACCAGCATATGGCGACCGTTGCTGGTCTGGACAAGCACACTTCTGCGAAATCTCACCATGATTTCCAATAAGTGCTAGCCTATGACAAGACCCGCCGTCTTGGTGGCGCATCACTTAGCAAATTTTTCTTTAGCAGCCTAGATTTCTAGTAGTGTAGTTGATTCTCCGGGTACAGGGAAACAAAAAGTTATCTTACCAATTTGTGCGTAGTGCATGGTTCAGTCCTGTGCAAATTACCTTCGTTCACATGCACCCATACCCGTTCTGTTATGGCTTTAGAACAGAAGCCCTTGATAACAACAGTTACGGCTACCTCAACAATGAAGTTCTATACAGAAATCATGAACTAAAACTAAGGCTTCAGACTGCAGCTTTAGCGCTCTGAGACAGGATAGTGGTACTGAATAGAGACTATTGTATGACCATGCCCCATGCCATGCATCACTCATGTACACATGCTATGACAATGAGACATTCAAATAGGTGAGAAAAATGCAGAACTACCCACAGACAGCAGTCAACAAGACACACCAGTGAGCTCCACAGAAATCAGGAAGTATCATAATTCTATGTAGAAACCTTTCATTCTAGTTACTTTATAGTGTAGATAAACAATAACAGGGGTTAGGACCGCACAAAGTGCACATAATGTGATACTGCCAATGACTATAAAATGGAGAGGGGCAGAGGGTGATTACAATTTCTCCAATCACCGCATTTTTGGACAGGAATCACAAGACAGATCATTAAGATTCACCTTGCTTAACCGATTAGAATTTAGCAGCAAGCCACAGATGTCTACGTTTATTATAATCAGATTAATATAACATATACTACCTCTGTTCTTCAATATTTGACTTAACCAATGCCAACTATTAAATGGTGGAGTGCATATGAACATAGGGAACAATGAGGCAGCAAGATGAACTGTAATCTTAACCAGAATACCAGATTGAAATGAGTAATCAATTACTGTTGTTCAAACTCCACTAAACATCACGTATACCTCCTTTTCATCCTTAAATTTTACAGGTGGTCGTCACAGATTGACTGAAAACATGAACAAAAGCCTACAACATTGTTGAGGGCTGCTGGTGACACGAAATGGCAGTGTCACCTGCCCCTTATAGACAAGGCTGCTGACCTTGAAGTGGAGAATTTGTGCTTCTGTCAGGAAATGCTAGTGTTGAATAATATTGTACACCAGTGCAGATTGAGCAAACAAACTTTTTGGTCCACTATGAATCAATGACCTTATGCAGCTCAGATTATGCCTATCAGCTTCCTAGCAAACTCAAGTTTTTGAAGCATCTGCCGCAGCCAGTCGCTCATCTTCAGTGGTAAGTCCCTCAATGAGCGAGATATATGTACTGTCATCAGGAGTGATGCCCTTCCCCACCATCTCTTTCATCAGGTTCTCAGCATCATCTCCCTGTCCATTCTTGCACAGCCCCTTTATAAGTGCATTGTATGTCATAAGTGTTGGATCGAACCCCTTATCCATCATCTCATCCCGGACTCTAAAAGCATCCTTTATGTCACCCTTCATGCTATAGCCGCTGATCAGCGTGTTGTAGCTAACGAGGTCTGGCTGGATACCCCTCTTTGTCATCTCATCAACAAGCCTGCGTGCTTCATCAAGCCGCCCAAGCAAGCAAAAACCCCTCATCAGTGTATTGTACGTCACATCATCTGGGGCGATCTTCTTCCTCTCCATCTCTGCCATGATCTCAAATGCCCTGTCCATATCTCCGCCTGTGCAGTGGCTATTGATCAGAGCATTGTACATGACTACATCAGGCCTTATGCCATTCTTCACAGCCACATTAAATAACCTATCAGTCTCCTGAACTTGCCCCTTCCTCGAGAAAGCATATATCAACGATGTGTAGGTCACTGCGGTTGCACGCACCCCTTTCCGAGACATCTCTTCAAACAGATCCAATGCTTTCTTCTCGTTGCCCTCTTTGCAATACCCATTGATTAATATGTTATAAGTGAACACATCTGGGGAAAGACCATTCCTCTCCATTTCCTCAAGCACAGCATAAGCATCCGATGCGCGTCCATCCATGAACAATGCGTGCACAAGTAAATTGTAAGTCGCAACTGTCATGGCAACCCCCCTCTGTACCATATCGTCTCGGCATTGCAGTGCCACATCCAGTTTGCCCCTGTCACAGTAGCCTCCAATCAATGCGTTGTACATCACCGCAGATGGCTCCACTTCTCCCGCGCTGAGCATTTCGTCGAACACCTTGGCCGCGTCCTCCACCCGGCCGATCTTGCACCACCCAGAGATCACCGTGGCATAGGTGTATTTGTCGGGGGCAATCCCTCCGCGCTCCCGCATCTCGCGCATGACCTCCAGTGCCGCTTGGACGCGGCCGCGCGCGCAGAACCCGGCGATGACGGTGTTGTAGGTGACGGCGTTGGGGTAGGACATCTGACGGAGCAGCTCGAGCGCGCGCACGGGCTTCCCCGTGGCGCAGAGGTGGCGGAGCATGATGTTGAAGGTGGTGGTGCAGAGCGGGAGGCGGAGGCGGTAGATGTCGGCGAAGAGGGCGAAGGCCGGGGCGGAGGGGAGGGATGAGAGCAGAGGGTGGATCGAGGCGACTGGGATGGGGACGGAGAGCGACTTGAGCCGCGCGTAGAGTCGGAGGGAGGTGGTGTGGGGGCGCGCGGCGGCGGAGGCGGTGAGGAGGAGGTGCGGCAGCGATGGGGACGCAGTGAGGTGCGGCAGCACGGCAAGCGGGCAGAGGACCCGGTCCGTGGACAGCGCAGACTTGAAAAGCGCGACCGCCGCGGCCGGCGTCGGCGCCGCGCGCGCGGCCGCCGCCACGGCGGCTGGGGAGGTCGGCGGCGCCATGGAGGTGGGCTGGGGACAGGTAGCGGCTGCCGTCCGCGCGGTGTGAAGTTGGGTAGGGAGACGAAGGGCCTGTTTTGTTCCCTACGTAAGGCTGTCTCCAACGATGGTAGGCAAGAGGGTAGGCATACGCAAAATGGCAACTTCAGGTGACTGTAGCAGCAAAAAACTGTGTCCAACAAGGTTGTCAAACCGGGTATATGCATTTTGCGTCGGTGGAGAGAGGATAGCCAAATTGCCTTCTCCATCGCGGGGTCGCATTCCACATCCGAGCAACGGTCACTCTCCACCTGCCACCCCCGCACCCACTGCGAGCGCAGGTGATGACCCGCTAGATCTGGGAGCCTCGGTGTGGCTCCATCCCGAGAGGCCACCGCCGGCGAGGACACAGGCCCCGTCTCCGGCGACTCCGCAGCGAAGGTTCGTCCTCCCCTCCCCTCATCCCCTTGCGCTTTGGATCCGGATTTGTACTGCATAGAAAGGGAGAAATGGGTTGCTGTACATGTCGTTTCCATTGGGGGATGTTGGGAGCGGCGGATCTGTCCCCGGCGGCTTCCGCCGCCCTTGCCGTGCTTTGACGCGGCCTCTTGGCCCGTCGATTGAGCTGCTGCCTGACCCGGTCTAGCCACTGCCGCCTTTGACCCGATTTGCCGATGCTGCCTTGTCGCTGCCGTGATGCGTCGCACCTCCGACCTGTCGTGCGGCGGCTAAACCGATGCCGCCATGTCACCGCCGCCTCGTTGGCCATAGCTTGTTGCTGCCGGCCTACTGTGCTATACGGTTTCCTAAATTTTGTTCATACTGAATTGTGTTTTGTTGCCGCGTCGAGTAGTGAGTTCATCGCGGTTGGTCCCTCTACGATTTTGGGGCTTTGCAGATGAGCGATACGGATCCAGTTCTGGACGAGGCCATTGGCATCATGCAGGGCACCGCCAAGCAGCTCCTAGGCATCTGCAAGAACAAGCTGCACTCTGGCAAGACCTTGAACGTGATGGAGGTGAAGGAACTGCGGGAAATACTTGAATCCATAGCGGAAGGTTTGGATCAGGATTCCCTGTTGTGCCAGGAGGCCGCCGACAATGCCAAGAAGGAGGTGTCGTCTGATGATGGTGTGCCGTCTGATGTCACATGGCCAGAGACCTCACCTGAACTTCACTGGACTGAGTGCCTGTCTCGCAAAGATCACATTGAGACTTTCTGGGGAGTGGACTATGACTCCGATGCGATGCCCAACTTTTCTGACTAGATGTCATGGTCCACCTCATGGCCTAGAATCAGATGTATCCGGTTATTATGTCTTAGTTTTTATGTTTGGAACAATGTCGAACCTAATTGGGATTGCTGTTTGCTTTGAACTATGATCGTGTATGGACTGCTGTATTGAACTATGTTATATTTCAGTGCATGCATGTCACGTATTTGTGTTTTATGACTTCCCATATGTGTACTTGTGCTCTTTTATGATCATGAGAATGTTGTAGGATGGACAACCGTTTCAATCCATGTGTATGCGATGGTGAAAACAGCCAGGCTTGTCCTGACAACGAACACTGGGAGTTCCCTTTGTCTGCTACCTTGGATGAGGTTACCACACCTAGAAATGTTCAGGTTAGAGGGTTTTTATGTTACATTCCAGCACTATTTGATTTACTATCACTGAATTTTTTGTGTTGTGGATGTAAACATATAGTTGATGCCAAATTCTGGGGTGCATCATGGAATGCAACAAGCAGATTTTGAGTATGTTCCAGATAGCCAAGGGCAGTCTGATATTCATGAAAATGGATCGTTGTTGGAGATGCTTCGTCCCCAACCAAAGAAGTCTATCAAAAAAGTGACCAAAAAAGTTTCTCAAAGAGGGAAGGCATTCAGCAAAGAAGAAGATAGGATTATATGTTCTGCATTTTTGAATGTGAGCAAGGATGCAGTCACTGGTATGTTACATTTGAGCCCAAATCACATATGATGCCACCTGGATTTTCTCCATTTCAGCTGAGCATCTTATTGTATTGACAGGAACAAACCAGTCTAGCGGAGGATATTACCAAAGGATGCATGGCTACTTTGAAGAACACCTAGGAGCACCTTTTGCTAGAAGTGTGAAAGCCATCCAGCATCGTTGGTTGGCTATCCAAAAGGCGGTTAACAAATTCTGTGGCCACTATTCAACAGTTGACAGGTTGAATGAGAGCGGCAAAAATGAAAAAATCCGGGTAAGCAAACTTTTCCTAAGCTAATTGGGCTACTTAGTAGTGCATTAGGGCTGTTCCTAAGCTGTGTTATGTGTGTGACAGATTGATGATGCTGCTAAATTGTATGAGGACACAGAGCCATGGACATTTGAGCACTGTTGGCACATCCTGCGCGATGAACCAAAATGGAATGATAAAATGCTGGAATTGAACTCAGGTGGTACAGGCACACGAGTGAATCAACGTGTGCTTGTTGATGGATCAGCTGAAAATGCAGACCCTACTGCAAGGCCTGAAGGTAGAGACACAACAAAGAAGAGAAAGGCAAAGCCCTGTGCTGCAGACTCTGTGTCCTCAGCTGCGATTGAAGTGCTGTCTGCTATGAATGCACGAGGGCAGGTCAAGGACGATAAAGAAGACACACAAATGGCCCAAATTCTGCAGAGGAAGGATGCCAAGATTGAGCTGCAGCAAAATATGATTGCAATTCAGCGAGAGGACATGGCCAAGAGGTATGAGATTGAGAAGGAAAAGTTGCAGCTCAATAGAGAGGAGGTGGAGTTGCGTAAAGAGCACACCAAGGTAGAGATGATGAAGGCCGAAGCCCACTTCATGGGTCAGGACCTTGATAGGCTAGCACCACACTTGAGGGACTACTACCTAAGCATCCAGAGGGAGATTATGGAGCGCCATGGAATTAGGACAGCACCTCCTAGAAGCACATCTCAGTAGTTTTGCAGAGTTTCCTATGTGCATGTTGTTCTATGGCATGCTGTTGTATGTGTACTTGTTTGTGTAATAATGGCACCTGCATGTGCTACAAACCTTCTTGTTCTATGAGCACTTGTTTGTAATGTAACAACTAAAATATATGTCGTGATGTTTGTGACAGCTGGAGTCATATAATCTTTGGAACCAAAAGATGCATGATGTCATACTATATTATCTGCAACTGTGTGCATGAAACAAAAGTGCATGCTGTCATACAATGCGATCTGTATTCATACTACATTACAGTTTAATACCAAATGACATGGCTAGCTTTTTGCAAAAGGCCCAGTAGAAGCGCCGTAATGTCCCCAAATGTGCTCAATGAGGTTATGCTGCAGCTGGGTACACGTTTCCTTGCTCTTGATGAAGCTATATGTGTCAATCAGCTTATCAATCTCTGGGACATCTCTATTCGAGTTCACAGGTATATGATCAACCCCTTCGAACCCTTCTGTGTCCTCCGGGTTGTGGTACATGTCACGCTCGTCTTCTATCACCATGTTGTGCAGAATAACACAAGCACGCATGATTGCATTGAGTTTTTTGTGGCACCACATCCTCGCTGGGTTACGGATGATTTGGAACTTCTTCTGCAGTACTCCAAATGCTCTCTCCACGTCTTTTCTGCACGATTCTTGCGTGCTAGCAAACACCTTGTGCTTCATGCTTGCCGGAGCGCTCACTGTCTTCACAAAAGTAGCCCAATTGGGATAAATCTTATCGGCCAAGTAGTATCCCATTGTGTAGGGGTTGCCGTTGACCCAGAACTCAACATCAGGTGACCTTCCACATACAAGGTCATCAAATACTGGAGATCGGTTCAAAACATTTATGTCATTGTGAGAACCTGGGAGTCCAAAAAAAGCATGCCAAAACCTAAGGTCCTGAGTAGCTACTGCCTCAAGAATAACAGTTGGCTTGCCCTTATGTCCCTTGTATATTCCAGCCCAAGATGTTGGACAGTTCTCCCATTGCCAGTGCATGCAGTCTATACTCCCGATCATCCCAGGGAAACCTCTAGCCTCATTTTGCCGAAGAATGACTTCCAACTCCCTAGCCCTAGGTGGCCTCAAATATTCCTTCTCATACACATCTATGACAGTCTCCACAAATTCCAAAAGGGTCTCTGTGACAGTGCTCTCTGCCATAGCGTATGTGTCATCTAAAGCATCAGCACTACCCCCATAGGCCAACATTCTCATGGCAACTAGACATTTGTGAATTGGTGTGAAGCCTTTTTCCCCAGAAGCATCCTTCTTCTGGATGAAGTAACTGTTCCTAGCGGTCACAGCATCAACAATGCGAAGAAATAGAGATTTGTGCATTCTAAACCTACATTGGTCAATTTAGGACATCAACATCAGTTTGATCATTCTTGCAAAAGCGATGAAATGCAGTACTGACCAAAATTATGAGGGTCATTGACAACTAACCTTCGCCGAAACAAATCGTCGCCATACAAGGGTGGATCATTAAAGTAATTTCGCATAATTTCTTCATATATCTCCTGCCTTTTTCGCTTCTTCCTTTCATGGCCGAATACAGATCCTCCCCACTTCCGTTTCCGACCAACATCCATTGCGGCTACAATGGCAGCAGCATTCAAGTCTTCCTCGTCTCGACGCCTTGCTGCAACCGTTCCAAACATGGCCATTTTTATGTATCTCCATGCCATGACCAAGAGAACCGGTGAACTCCTACAAATGCAACAAAAAAGTGTTGGTATAAACAAGTTGCAGCTCAACTATTTTCATGCACGAAATGCAGGAGAATCCAAGCTTTCACTTTACCTTCAATGCTCACGGCGTCGTCTGCGAGACCTTGTCGCGAGCTCGTGGGTCACCGGACTCGGTGATGAGCACGCTCAGCAACTCCGCCGCCTCCACGCCGCCGGTAGGGACGGGTATCCACCGGATCTGCAACAGGATCGAGAGGTGGGCAAGAAATACGACCGTCGCTCGCCGGATCTAGCTCGGGCGCTACGATGCCCCTTGCCTTCCCGGCGGCGGCGCGAGCCAACGGCCCGAGCTTCGGGTCCAGGCAAATGGCGACCTCATTGGAGACAGATGCAAAATGCCTACGGTTGCCATTTTGCATACCGTTGCCAACGGTCCATTTGCCTACCCTCTTGCCTACCATCGTTGGAGACAGCCTAAGGCCCTATCCAGCCCAACGCCCGCATATGGTCCTAATGCAGTTAGGCAGTGCAAAGTGGCCTCTAGACTGCATTACTAGAAACGTAAATTCTCTTCGTACTAGACTAGCCAAGGGAGCCGACCAGCTTGAGCTGAGCAGTGAGCAGTCATGCACGGGAACTAAAATATCATTTTCACTTTATTTTTATCTCTCTTAATTTACAGATATAATCACTGAACCAATTTTATATTTGAGTTCCTAACATTTTATCTATCAAAACTAGATCACGCTTGCAAAATAAGTTCTAAAATGCAAATTTTATTTATTTAATCTTAGTCTTTGATTTATCCTAATGTAAGGAACAAAATATGACATGAACAAGCAGTATAGCCCAAACACCGCTACATGGTATTCCCTAGTTTGACTTAGGCTAAGCTGCACGAAATCGAAATTCAACCCAACTTCAGTCTTATACAGAAAAACAAACAACACCGCAGTGTGTGGTTTATCCGGTAGGGGAAAGCACTTTGATACATAGAAAATGATGGTTTGTGCGATTTGAGAGTCGGAGTGTATACGATTTCCATTTCATGGTGCTTTCATACTGCAAGCTATAATTATGGGATGAAATGAACTTCAATAATTTATATCTAATAGCAAGCTTGGCCAAAAGGTTACCTTATCTGAAAAATGGCACATCACATAAACAACGTTACACAACAACTTGGTTATGGCCCTATGGCAAACATACAGTTGTTTAACAGTCAACAAGGATTTGTTACCTAGGAGACTAGGACTCTCTCTCCTTCTACTAATACTACACTGATGTATAAAATTTTTCATGAGATACTAGGTTTATGGTTATGTGAACTGCAAGGTTTCACATATAACATCTCATGAGGTGATGATCCATGCACTGCAAAGTCATACACAAAATTGCCTCTTTTCTACAGGGCAATGGCATTCGAAGCTCTCAACCCTTCTTCGGGTCAGCGCATGTCTGACCAATGCCACTGGCTCCGTAAGCTATCTGGTAATCCAAAAGTTGTGTCCTGGTATATGATAAAACAACAAATTAGAGATCTTTTCCCTTGATGGCATGAAACTTGTGAGTTGTGACCACATGATTTTACTGAGAAAAATGAGCGAGATAGAGCCTAAAGGTACTATATAGACTTACAACTGTGGAGGTGCTAGGTGCTCCAAGCCATGATTGATCCAACTCAGGTAACCCCTCATACACCATTTCAAGGCTAGCATCACTGACATTCTCGCTCTGTATGAGCTCATTCATGGCTGGAAGGCCCATGTCTGTATTAGTTCGTGGTTCATCAACCCTTGTAGGGGGCATGCCTCCTTCATCCATCGTTCGATAAATAGACGTGCCACAATTTTCATTCCCCTATCACAATGGCAATAAAAAATGCAGTCACATGAAAAAACATTCACCAAATAGTTAGAAATGTTACAACAATATGAATGGAAGTATTTTGATTATATGGAAGAAATGTACTAATGATTACTTAATTAGGCAACATGATCAGAAATGTTTGAAAAAGATCATTAAAGTGAACATGGGACAACTTTGCATTCTTTTAATTATCCACAAATTTAAGACATCAAACATCAATTATGGTAATTCAGATTACCTTATCGACTTGAGGGGGTGTGTGAATCTGTGTTATACTTGAGTCATTATTTAGGTGATGAAGTTGGGGAGTATTGGTCTTCGAGGTAGTAGGATTGATTTCTACATCAGGGTCTATATGAGCTTCGTCTATCATAGATTTGCCATTTTTCTTTGATGCCACTTGGTAGAATACCTTAGAAATAACGAATTCGGCAGTTGTTTCATCTTCATCTGAGCCAATATGATACTGATGCATCACCCAATTATCTTTATCAATGTTGCCATCACCTCTCTTGGAACCCTTATAAAGAACCAATATCTTCTTCCATCCTATTTTAACCCCTTTCTCATTACGTATGACTTTTGATTTTCCGGTCTTATGCCACCTTATGTGCTCATGAGAGACATTAGTATCCTCAATAACCCTGCGACGCTTGCGGTGGCCGGAACCATATGCATTTGATACTTTGTGGAAAAAATGGAGGCTGCTACCATCCATCTTTATTCCTACCAAAATAATAGAAATGCATGAGATAATCAATGTTAAAGCCACTATTACATAGCATGTAATAATTTATTAAATCAAGAAGCGTTGATCAATTCAAAAGTAAAACAATATACCCGGGAGATTTTTGGGATGTGTGTAGCAAATTCCCTCCACCTCTTCTATTGTAGGTATAAAGTTATCAGTAAGTTCATGGGGCTTTAAATTCACCAAGCAAGATTTTTCTCGTAAATGCTCAAGGAGTTCCAAATCAGTTGGATCAAATTTGACACCAGCAGGAAGTGCTGGCCACACCAAAGAAAGCTGCAAAGAAAAGTGTGAGGTTCCATAAAAAAACAAAGACATATAAAATGTGGAACATGCTAGTCCGTTTAATAGAAATTCAACAAAAAAAAACTTAGACTTAGTTTAAATGTAACTATTGTTACAACCATACATTCTATAGGATCTAAATATTGTCCATGATAGTCATATGGCTAACACAGGTGTGATAGTGAAGCAATTACGAAACACTTCTCTTAAAAGAAAGGCGATTTTCAGTTTGGTTGTGGCCTCTAGCCATTAGATCTGGAACATATAGTTATAGCCTTTTATTTTTATGTATCCTTGTTTACATAATCAAAAAATACTTGTTAGTTCATGAATACACATATGCATGTCAATCATGACAATTATTATGGTGGGTATGATGAAACTATGCCATCAATTTCATTGTGTGATTCAAACAAAATATATTCCCCCTAGTCTCCAAATAACTAATGTTATAAATAGCGACACAATCACCAAGACACTACTTTAATAAATCCACAAATTCTTATAAAAATAAAAGTATCTATCCACCAATTCAGTAGATCCAACCATACTAGCCATTGGATGTATTGCATTAAAAAACTCACATATGCCATTATAGAAATATTATAACACTTTAAATATGTACAAGTATCTACCTTTGCTCTCTTATGGAATTATTAAAAGTAAACTAAAACATCCTTCAAATTTTTATCTCAATTAACAATATATACCATTATGACAAAAATGAATGGCCACAAAGCAAACACAAATATTTCTAAACTTCCAACTTATACCACTATTATTGTATAAAAACTAACTTATACTAACCATATATGATATGTGCCATAATGCATGACAAGCATGCACACACGCATGAGCAATGACTACATATTACTATGGACAGCGCCATGAAAAATGTTTCTTTGACAAATCATATCATTGATGCTAAGAATATTGTAAATTGTATACTCTATGTCACTAAATTACATAGGTTGTAAAATTAGATGAAATTTACATATTTAAACTAAACATTATTTCTACATTGGTCATATTATCTATTTTTTATTGAACAATTCCTATTGTGCACATAATTTTTTATAGAGGAAAAATCCAACAAATTGATTGCCACAACGCATGTTGAATGAATTGTGTATATACTAGAATTTGTATTAACAAAATACATTATGAGTTTTTTAAATAAAAATACAATAAGCACTAGTGTTTCAACTTAATATAGACAAAAAAAAGAAAAAAACACATTATGAATTGTTTAATAAAAAAGACAATAAGAACTAGTGTTTCAACTTTAATATAAACAAAAAATACAAGATATTATATACTCAAACCTAAAAGCCAAAATATAGATCAATGATCCCATGACACATAGGGTACAACATAGTTGGCATAAAAGCAAGCTATGGTATCAGTTTAACATGTACTGGAGACTTACGGAGGTGTGATGTTAACTGAGAAATTATAAATATATAAGGTCATGGATAGGTTTATAACAACTAAATATTATGGAATATCAATATATTTATTATTACCTCAGTTTATAAATTATGATGTGGTTGATTTTTTTTCCATAACTTTAGCTTTTCGTATTTTTCAAAAGACCATTGTTCAAACATGTGAAAATATAAATCATACTCAAACCACATTTAGTGATAAATGAAATGACAACAAAATAAATAAATATTATTAACTTATGAAATTTTGTAAATAATACGAACGATCAAAGTTTTGAAAAAAAGATAATTGCGTCATGCATTTGTAAACTGAGAGAATATTATGTTAGAAAACAAAAAAAGAGAGAGCAGAGAAAATAAGGGATTCTAATTAGTTTTATAGACTAAATTTATCCATAAAATTTTAATATTTATGTCTCCTAAGATGTGCAAAAGCACAAGATAGACTAGTAAATTAATTATAGTAAACATAATCAAAATATATGAAGTTAATATGTTGATGTCTGATGGTGATGAATCTAGGCTTAAACTAAAACATTTAAGGAATAACTGTTGGTCAAAACTAAAATACATTGACTATATGCATCCCTAAACATTAGTTAATTGGAGGCCGGAGGGAGTACCCATTAAGAAAAAATGTATGATCTACCAAAGGAAGTAATCCTAACATATTCAAGGACATGTTCATAATTCAATCAAAGTCTATCAAAGTATCGATCAATAAATATACAAAGCAGTGATAAACTCATAACTAAATAGTTAATTGAACTTACATTACTAGCGTCGAATTCACATTTGCAGTTGGGACACTTAACAGATGGTTCTGCAACCAACTCTCCAAGTCGCAAACTGATCGATCGAGTAGCGTTTCTTATTTTATTGACGAGTCCCACCCCAGTCATAATCCACGAACTGTAGAAATGTACATCTTCTATTCACGTTAGGGTTCAGAATAGCGTCCTTTTAACCACACAAACGATAAACTCATGCAAGGACTTGTTAAATAAAAAGAGTAATAAGTGCATCTGACAATGTCAATGTGTAGAAAAAACATGATCAAATTAGCATTGGACAATCAGACAATGGGTGCACAGGACCATGATCTCTGGGGACGAGCTATTGCCAACACTTTGCACCGGTGCCAAAAGTGCTCTGCCACAGTGCCACGACGTACACACGGAGAGCAGAGGCTAAACAGAGCACCCCGTCACTTGACCTTACTAAGCTGGTATGACCTTCAATTAGAAGTCACAAACTGACTTGCACTAAGGCCAAATACAACAAAACGTTCATTTATATATGGGACACGTGCATTTATATGTGGGACGGAGCTCCCCTGGAGTAACAGCAGTGAAGTCACGTAAGTGGGGCCCATGTGCGTTAGAGCCCACCGGCAGTTGCTCAACGTCTGCCTCCCCAAAGTCAGAGGATTAGTCTCCGTATATGTGTATACGCATTTTCGATGATTCATGTATTACGCATTTTCAACGATCCATGTATTACAAACGACATGTAAAGTGCGAAAAAAAAGAACTGGATATTGTTCTAGCCGCTGGACTCAGTAACGAGATCCATTGTAGTACTGCTCGTTGCAGTTAGGTCACTGACGCATGGCGCTAGGTCCACTTGTCAGTAACCGCGGTACTTTAGCGGAACCTTGTAGTACTGCTCGTTGCAGTTAGGTTACTGACGCATGGAGCTAGGCCCACTTGTCGGTAACCGCGGTACTTTAGCGGAACCTCTTCCCTAGACTCAGCCTCGTAGGACCAACGACCATGATCAGCGACCATACTAGTACTCTGCGTCTGTCCCACATCCAGCATTCCAATTTCCAAGCAAAAGGCCACTTCCGCATTAGCCTGATCACCCTCATGCTAACAGCGAACGATCATGCACACGAACATTTCCGAAATCTGTCCTGTGCTCGGGCAACCAGCTCGATCGGCCTCGGTGAAAGAATGGGAAAAAAAATCCCCTGTTTTCTTCCAGCCTTCCAGGGGAAGACGACGGCTGCACCTCCACGGCCCAGACCGGTGCCAAGTAAGCAAGCGTGAGACCGGGCGACGGCGCGGGCAGGATCGACCCGTCCTTCCGCCGAGCAGAGCCCTCCTGCCCTTCCTTCCGAGGAAGAAGGTTCCTCTTCTAGCATGCTCTGCTCAGGACCCACAAAAAAGATCCGGGTTTTTTCAGAGCACGAACGAGCACTGTGAAATCGCACGGGCACCACGGAGCAGCTGCGCGCGGCACGCGAGAGCTCTAAGCTCTCCGCACTGCCCCGTCTCCGGGCTCCCTCGGCCGGCGCGCGCCGCGCGGCGTTCGTCCGGCGCCAGCCAGAATCATCGCAGGCACGCGGCAGCTGAGGATCGCTGGATCGGCCCCGTCTCCTCCAAAACCATCGCCGAATCACCAAACGAGAAACAGCAAAAACCGAAGATCCACCACGGCTCCGTGACAATCCGTGAGACCAAGAAACGAAACAGGGGTAAGACGACGAAAGCGCGCGCCCCACGAAGATCCGGGGGGAAGAGAAACCTACAGCTCTGCCGGCGTTCCCGTCTCGCGGAACACGGACCCGAACCCGATCGGATAGCAGCCGGAGCAGATAAAGCGCGCAGAAAGGAGCTTTTTTCTTATACACGAACAGTAGTAGTAGAGAAGATCTCCGGGTGTACTTACGCCGCCATGGCCGGCTGCAGCGGGGAGGAGGAGCGGCGTGAGAGGGGGGCCTGAAGACGCGGGCGGCGGCGCGAGCACCAGACGAAGCGCGGATGCAGGGGAGCGGACAGCCGAGCCGAGCGCAACTTCTCAGGAAGCGAGGGCGAGTGTTGGGCTGGGGGCCGGCGCGGGGGGTTTATATAGAGCGAGAGGAGTACGCGGGCGCTGTCGTGGCCTGGCCGGGCGCGCTGCCTTTTTGGCCACCGCCCGGCCCCGTCCCGCAGCCCGTCGCTCCCGCCTCCCCGCCCCGCCTGCCTGCGCCGCGCCCCGGCCGGCTGCGCGCTGCTTGGGGTCCCGTGCCCCGCCCTGCAGAAGCGCCGATGCCAGACAGCCGAGCGGACCCGTGTGGGCGGGTGCCACCGTCCAAGCGCCGGGCGTGCCACGGCGACGTGGTGGGCGCGGTCCAGAGAAGACCCCGGCCTGAAGCTCGGGTGGGGCCCGCGTGCTCGCGTCTCGGGGAGTCAGGGGTGGCCGGGACGACGTGACCGGGACCGGGGGTGGGGTCTGAAGCCCGGGCGGGACCCGCGCGTCCTCGCCGTTCGGTGAGTCCGGGTGCCGCCACGTACGCCTGTGGCCGGGACGAATGACACCCAGCCCCACTGCCGCAGCGCAAACGTTTCTTGGCTGGCAAGACAAACGCGGCCTCCCGACCATTATTTATCAGAAAACGAGAACATAGCAACATATACGCCCGAGAACTAAGATTTGTGTGCCCAGTTTTGTTTTTTTCACGTTATATACAAACAATTTTCTCTCCATATACATAGTATGTATCATACATATATAGTCCAAAATATACAAATGTGACTACTTCTTACACGTTGTGTTGTACATGATACAAGGCCAACCTTTTTCACGCGGGTTATGATATGCTAGTTCCTATTCATGTGATGGTAACAACAACTTCTAAAATCCTGTAAAGTAAAAAAAAAAGAGTAAGATGATTTTATCAGTTTCCTTTTTCCATCTCGCTAGTTTCTGCTATAAATGCACAAGAATTTTTGTGAAAATCTAAATTAAATATTGTGAATCTTTATTTTCCTCCATGACCGATATGGTATGTACACAGCTCCACGTGTTATGTTTGTCTCGATCTCGTGAGTGCGGGCCCACTAAGGCATTCCACGTTTTAGCGTTACCTTTTCCTCTCTCTCCTTTTTCAACTCCTTCCGTTGGCTTTTGGATCTCCCTTGTCCACCTTACGTATCTGAACCGCCATGGAGGTAGGGAGGGATAGCGAGCATTGTTCGCTTAAACACGCCTAGGCATCCATCTATGCATACGCTAGTCATAAGAGGTCTTTAAGTCTAACGTCCACACGAGATATATAAGTATATATGTATCATACATATGTAATATCCACTTCGTTCAAAATATACAAATGTGACTACTTAAATTCTCTGTTGTACATGATCGATATACTAGCTCCTGCTCATGTGATGGCAACAAGAGCTTCTAGAATCCGGTAAACCAAAAAAAGAGTAAACTGAATTTCATTGGTTTCCTTTTTATTCCTTTTTCATCTTGCTAATTATTGTTATAATTATGCAACAACTTTTGTGAAAATCTAAATTAATGATTGCGAATCTTTTTCCCCCTCCGTGAACAATATGATATGCACACAGCTTCACGCATTATGCTTGTCTCGGTCGTGTAAGTGGGGGCCCACTGAGGCGTTTCACGTTTTGGCATTACCTTTTGCTCTCTCCTTTTTTCATTCCTTTTTCAACTCCTTTCGCTAGTTTTTGGATCTCTCTTGCTCAACTTATGTGTGTGAGCAGCCATGGAGTTAGGGAGGGCTAGCGAGCATTGTTCGCTTAAACACGCCTAGCATCCATCTATGCATACGCTTGTCATCAGAAGCCTTAAGCCTAGCGTCCAGACGAGATATATATGTATATATGTGCCATACATATGTAATATCTACTTCGTCCAAAACATACAAATGTGACTACTTACACCCTCTGTTGTACACGGTCTAAGGCCAACCCTTTTCACGCAAGTTATGATATGCTAGCTCCTACCCATGTGACAGTAACAACAGCTTCTTGAATCTGGTAAAGCCAAAAAAGAGTAAATTGATTTCATTGGTTTCCTATTTATTCTTTTTTCATCTCGCTAGTTTCTATTGTAAATGCGCAACAGCTTTTGTAAAAATCTAAATTAATGATCGTGGATCTTTTGCCCTCCGTGAATGATATGATATGCACACAGCTCCATGTGTTATGTTTGTCTCGGTCGCGTGAGTGGGGACCCACTGAGGGTCTGAGGCGTTCCACGTTTTGGCGTTACCTTTTCATCTCTTTCCTTTTTCAACTCCTTTCACTAGCTTTTGGATCTCTCTTGCCAACCTTACGTGTCTGAGCCGCCATGGAGGAAGGGAGGGCTAGCGAGCATTGTTCGCCTAAACACACCAAGGCATCCATCTATGCATACGCTAGTCATCAAAGGCCTTAAAGTCTAGCATCTAGACGATATAAATGCGTACAGACGATATATATGTATATATGTATCATAAATATGTAATATCCAATTCATCCAAAATATACAAATGTGACTACTTACACGCTCAACATGATCTAAGGCCAACCCTTTTCACGTGGGTTATGATATGCTACCTCCTACTCATGTGACGGCAACAACAGCCTCTAGAATCCGGTAAAGCCAAAAAAAGAGTAAACTAATTTCATCGGTTTCCTTTTTATTCCTTTTTTTCATCTCCCAGTTTTTGCTATAAATGTGCAACAGATTTTGTGAAAATCTAAATTAAACATTGCAAATGTTTTTACCCTCCGTGAACGATATGATATGCATACAGCTCTGTTTATCTCAGTCGTGTGAGTGGAGGCCCACTGAGGTGTTCCACGTTTTGGTGTTACCTTTTCCTCTCTCCTTTTTCATTCCTTTTTCAACTCCTTTTGCTGGCATCCATCTATGCATATGCTAGACATGAGAAGCCTTAAGTCTAGCGTCTAGACGATATAAATGTGTGGTTAGTCATGATTAGGCTGATTAGACATTGATGGTGTGGTTAGTCACAATTAACTTATTAGAGGATGATTACTCAAGATTAATAACTAGTCATGATGGTTGCCATCTAACTATGTCTAGCGTCTAGGATAACATCGCTAGCAAGCGCTCTTGTAGTTGGTGGAGCATGTAGGCAGAGAGCGAGAGTTCACACATGGCCAGCGGGTGACACGCGACGGCAAGCGGATGGCTATCAACACAACTTATGACAATGAGCATCGTGTGGTGGTGGGTGATAGTAGTACGTGGGCAGTGCACCGAGAGCAAGGTTAATAATATAGCTAATGGTGAGCTTTATATTGTTGCTGCATCATGTAATCACTCTCATGTTATCTCACCAATGTTCTTAGGGCTCGTGCTGCAATCTCTCTCCTCCAACTCATGATAAATCTAACGTGGCAACTCATATGGTCTGTATACATAACCTTATTATACTTCTCTAAGACAACAATGCACGCGGCCAGTAGCCACGCTACGAGGCCTACATAGTGAGCATCATCATTTTTATTTTTATTTAACTTAATTGTAGTTTTTCAGAATTTGTACTCTGGGGTCGTGGGCATCATGCGAGGCCTGCTCCACTATGACATCACCTCTACCCCTTTCCTTGCAAGGGGCTTGGTTATAGTGTCAATCTCCTAATGAGCCACTCAGTACCCAGATGGTGGCATCCTAAGGCTTGTACCCCCAAGGCCGCTTCTTTTCCCTTGCTCGTCAGTTGTGTGCCCCTGCTTGGTAGAGTCTAGTTCTATGCTAGGGTATTCTCATACAAAATCGGACTTTGGTGGTGCTTGGAAATCTAGCCTTCGGAAGGGCTCTGACCATCACACTCCCCTAAATACTCCATTGGTCGTTGGTCACTAGCGCTACTGCCTACCGCCCGTCAGATCTACCGTGTCCTAGCCCTAAGTTTATCTACATGTTTGGTTGTTTGTGATGCTAGGTGGATGCTTTGCTACTCATCTTGTGGTTGTTGTTGTTTCCTAGGAGATTTCTCCAAGTGTTGGTGTGCCTAGTTGGTTTATTTTTGGAGCTACTTTACTCGAGTTCATTTTGGTCGCTAGTTTGTTTCTTTAGGGAGATGCTTTGCCCTTTGAGGTCACCTCTTCTGTTGTGCTGTCTTGGAGAGGCGCTTTGCTATCTAGCATCTTTATTGTGCTTACTTAGCAATAAGTCATGCTCAGTGCCACATCGATTTCTGTGGAACCCATCGGTGGCACCTCCACTCTTCTCCTATTGTCCTTGGAAACCCCTAGTTAGGTTGTTTCTTGATTTCTTCCATTGCTAAACTATTTGGTGTTTCCTTCCCACCAATTATAGGTCGCTCAGGTCATGGAGTTGTTGCTCAAGATGCCATGGTTGTGTTAAGGTCGCTTGTTGTTTGAAAGAATTTTCCAACATTTGCACCAAAAATTGCTACTGCACTTCCTGTCCCCCATAGCTCACTGGTCACTGTCGGACCACAATTTCCATCTTTTTCCAAAACACACAACACTTTTCAAAATTAAAATCCACTAACCGTGCCATAACTCATCCAAGACTATGCACATAGCTATTCGAATAGATTTTAACTCTGTAGAGAGGTGTACACTTTACCCACAAATCTAGACACAGTATCATGCAACCACCATGAGACGTTGATTGTGGCGGAACCGCCGATTTAATCCGGGCTAAGTACACCTGCCACCTCTGGCTCGCAGTGTAATTAGACCGAACTAAACCCGGTCGTCCGTCGAGAGTCATTCGGCTCTCGATATTACCCTTTCCCAGATGAACCGACATCATACACATTCAGCCCACGATGGAGCCACAACAGTTACATCATCACAAGCGGTTGAAATAGAGTAATAATAGACTTAGTTACAAAATGGGTTCAAATAAAGTACAGTTCGAACGTAGAGTTATAACACAGCAAGTTCAAAAGTATCTCACAGCGGAAAATTAAAGTTCAAGTGTCATGATAACTTCTTGAAAGACTTGCATTAAAAGAAACAACATCGAGCCCACTGATGTTACATTTGTGCCACTCATGCAATTTTCATCCTAGGTGGGGACATGCATCGCCTCCGATACAGGTGTAGACCATGAACTCCGTACCTGCACTCAAAATATGGGGGCAAACTCTGAATAATAATTACTCAGTAGGACTTAATGGGTTTGGCTTACGGCTGACGCGAAGCTGTTTATAGCAAGTGGATCCTCAGCCATTGATTTTAAGCAGCAACATGATCAACATAAAATAATAAGTCTTCTTCGTTTGCATATCCATCATCAGAATAGTAAATTGCAGTAAAGTAAGCAGTCCAATACAAATATATGATATTTAAAAACCATGAGTATTAAATACAGGGTGTTTAAGTAGTTACTACGTTGCCCGACAGTGATATTGGCATTCTCACACCTGGTGAGCATCAACGATTCGAATCGATTTTAATTCCCGGGAATAACTATTATGTCCGGGGTATATGCTTACTGGATATCGCGTTCCCACGTATAGCCCCAATCTTAATATGTCTCGTTCCAAGTTCGATTCACTCCTACCTAGCCCCTGGGTTGTGTCCCCATGATGAGCCTGCCGACATCTCGGTCTCCCCGCCATGAGTATCAAGCTCCCCCAGACCACCTTCCTCTCAACCAGCGGGTAGGAACTTGTCTCTGTGCTTCGGACGAGCCCAGAAAAGATTTTACCGGTCCCATATCCCGGATAAGCACTCTAGCAATGTTATGCCGATCAGCAGATGAACAGTGGACGGGCCTTATACGACTCAGGCGGAGTCCAAAGTGCAACATTATGAAAAGTAAATACTGAAATAAATCTCCACCCGGTTTCCATTTAAATCATGAGCAATAGTAATAATTGATATAATAGTAATATATTGTAACTTTGAAACACTTACGCGACGAGTCCACACACTCGTGTCTACTCGTACCTAGCAATTTCTATGCATACTCGTCCTGCGAACTCTATGTATAGGTGCTAGGGCTAGGGCGGCCAGATAATCTAATGCAACTGGTTTCAAGCAAGTCCTAATGCATATGCGTAATCATCAAGTATAATTTGTTTGCTGGGTTAAGTATGGTCCTGCTTACCTTCCTCGTTAGGGTCAGTAGCTTCTTCTGAAGCGTAGTCGGGAATCGGTTGCGGGTCTTCCTGCTGCTGCTCCTGGTATGGCTCGTCGTCCGGCTCCTCAATGACCGGCTGCTCCTGCGTCGGCACCTCGCTCGTGGGATCTATATGCATGATATAATGCCATTTGAGTATGTATTAGTACCATGCTTGCTTACGATGCAGATGCGATGCGAAGAATCATGATTTACGGAATAGAGTTATGCATTTTTGTGATGAAACTTGTTTAGTACTAAAAAAATCGCACAAACCATCACCTAAGGTTGACTTAGCTTATCACATATAACAACGTGGGGTGTGTAGTGGTTTAGCATCCGTTCATGTAAAGCGACCGAAGCTTACTTAGACATCTACTTTTCATATAGCCCACTTAGCATTCCTAACATGCATTTCAAAACAGTAGTTAAGACCTACATTGCACTCTAAATCAGTAGCTAAGACCCACATACCCCTATGTTTCAAATATGATCTATTGTGACATTTATTAAATATTCTAGTCTCACATTTCCTATTATTCAATTAAATATGCATTATTTCTACCATTTTCAAATCAGGGCCAAAACCTTACATTCACAGCCTCAAGTTTCAGTAGTGAGCTACTTACATCAGCTAGAACCCATATAAATACCACGAAGTCATCTATAGCTAATTTTCATATAGAAATCATTTCTTTTATTAATTATGTGCTTAATCACTAGGAAAAGGGTAAAACAGTAATTAAACAGTAAGTATTTGGGCTACCAAAATTTATACAGAGCCTACACATGCTAACAAGGCCTCTGCCCAGATTTCATAATTTTTGAAGCTCATTTAACCCACATTTCTTATTTATTAAGGTTTTTCATGCATGCACAATATCAGGGGCAAAAAGGTCTTTTCCTCCTCAACCATCATACTCAGCAGATAGATCTACTAACAAGGGTTACAATGTAACTTAGTTTGCTATTTTTGGATTTTTCCTTGATTTACTACGATTTTCTAAAGTTTACTGCCGATTTTTAAAAGAATAAACAGAAAATCCACAGATCTGGGGACCTAAACATAATTAACCGTAGATTCCAGGGACTTGAACACTAGATCTATGAGACTCAATACACAGTGCGGTGGATCGATTTGCAAAAACGGAAAAACCAGGGACTAGATCGCGAAAAAGCCATCTTCCTCCTCCCTGCTTCGTCTACCTCGCGCAGGGGGAGGGGGACGCGGTGGCGCATGCGACCGGCCGGCCCTGAGGGGCACGGTGGCCCGCCGCGAAGGGCGCGGGAGGGAGGGGAGGCAGTGGGGATTCTCGCCCCCAACTCGAATCGAGGAATGTGGCGGCGCGGAGGTCGGAATTGGATGGCGAAGGGGCGCGGCGGTGCGGAGCTTCGGCGGCGAAATCCGGCGTGAGGGGGAGGCTTCGATGGACTAGACCTACGGGAATCGGTGGCGCGGAGGCTGGGGATGGACGGTGTGGGGATGGTTGGGCGCGGGGGCAACTGGAACGGCGCCGGCGCGAGCTTCTCCAAGCTCTGTCGATGGCGGACGGGAGGAGCGGGCGAGGGGCGAGGCGAATGGGTTTGGAGCGGAAAAAGGAGCGGGGAAGGCGGCCTCCCGTTTAAGAGCGCGTCCGACCGGGGCGTCGATCCGCGGCGTGTCGGTGGTGAATGTACACCGCCGGCCGCGTGGCACTCGCCGGCTTGGCAGCGCCCGCCGGTCGGATCGGCGGCTCCACCGGCAGCGGCCCATATGCCCAAAATGGAAAACATCATTTTTTTCTGTTTTTGTTTAGGCTCTGAAAATAGCTGTTTTCCCCTATTTCCAAGCCGAATTTGGAAAAATGCCTATTGAATGAAATATTCAACTCTTTGAACTCTACAACTTTGTCAAAATGTCCATTCCCAAAATCTGAGTGTACATATGATTTAAATTTGAATTTACCTAGCAGCCCTAAGTTTGGACAGCGAACTGTTTTTCTTAGAAAATTCAAAAGTCCTATTTATAGCCATTTCCACCCAAGATGCTTCTTGACAATGTTGTTTAGAATTTCAACACCTACAACTTTATCAATTAGAGCTTTGCATGAAAACGATTTTAGGACAGAGAAAAATAGAGATTTCTAAATAGTTCAGGTTTTGGTTGTGTTTCTTGGCTGACAGTAATAGACCCTTTACCCTATTCTAAGTCCATTTTCTATCCAAGCTCCAATTAACAAAGTTGTTCACCACATCATTACCTATAGGTTTGGTATAGAAAGCTCCACCTAGTTCTCAACATAACTAGAGTTACAATCAAATCAACAGTATCACACATGCAGAAAACAGGGTTCAACACCATGCATTGCACTCAAGTTTGATCATGCACTTCAAATGCAAGCATAAGTATAATGAAAATGATGCATGCTGAATATATGATAAATGAAAATGCTCTTGAGATGCTGGAGCATCACATTGATCCTCTCATAGTCCTAGCTACATCATAGCATCGCCCCGCCCAGTTACTACAAGATCACCAAGGCCACCATCGCCCATTCCAGGGCATCTACCTAATAAAAGGCTGAAATTATAAGTGCACATAAACATTCACCACCCTAGGGCTCTCATTGCTCATCCGGTCACCCCACACACCTGGTAACTCTGTCACTAGCTATGCGGGTTTGGACTATGCATTGCCTCACACAACATTGACTGGTTGTCCTAAAAGTGAGTTAGGCAAGATGAAACAACAACACGATCCTTATACAAGACGAGGCAAATACTTCACCGCTTAGACTTTACCGACTCAAGCTTCACCTCATGGGCATTTTCCCTAAAACCCCAATATCACCACAAGGGCATCCTGAACATAGGATCTCAATCCCGCCCCGCTCAAGGTAGTGTTACCGACCGAAATCATTCACTTTACTCAGTTTCTTTAACACCCTTTTCATTTTCAAAACATCTCACTCACACCTTTCCCCAAATCCTTTTCCAATATCATTTTAAAAATACTGATAAAGTAGTAAATCAAGTTCCTAAGTGTATCTAAGTCTAGGTTGATTCAAGGTGGATATCCTACCATGTTTTATCTTAAGGCTGTCGCCAATAAGAACACTGTAGCGGCACTGTTTGACACAGTTTGACATTGTTTTGCACTGTAACTGATGTGACATACAGAGTGGGATGAGATTGGAAAAATTAGAATGAAGAATGTTGTTGAAGATAGCCTAACATCTAAATAGTATGCAATAATTAAAAATAGACTTGTGTTGTGTTTATAAAACTGAATAATTTATACATCAAGTGGGGGATCAGTGGACTTGCCGTCGTTGCAGTTATGGATGAACTCGAGCTCGCAGAACAGGTTCCACGAGCTCACCCTTGAACTTGAGTGTTCTGGCTCTAACTCGCTGCACCGGTCTTCCGGCTCCAACGTTGGGTTCAGGCTCCGGTTCGTGGTTCTTTGAGTTGAGACACGATCCTTCGGTATTGATCGGACAATCCAACATCTATGCGCTAACCATAGCAACACGGAAAACAGAGCTCCAAAAATAATGAAATAGGCGTGGACAGATATGGCTTGATAGATGAAATGATGAATTTAAGACCACAATATCAGAGTTGGTAAGAATGAATTGCCATGTGGCAGGTTAATAAATTCCGAAAATAAATGGAAAAGAAGGGGACATACTTCCAAAGGTGTGATGGTCAGGCCATAGTTTGGATTTGGGATCATGGTTAGGAATATATGTGCTAAACTTCTGGTTTACTTTACTGTAGGTCTTAGCGGAAGATTATGACAAAAGCAAGAGGATATCTGAGGGTGCTTGGCCAAATTGGAGAAATAAAAGAAATGGTTTTCTATTAGACTTGATCACTTGACCCATGTCTTTAGGTGTTTACTGCATACTGTAGGCTAATTTGTTTTGGACGGTAGGAGGTACTTTGGGCTGGTAGCGATTAAGGGCTGGGCAGCAGGGCAAGATAGGAGATCGGCCTCCTGTAACTGTAAACTGGCTTGCACTTCTCGTGTGGGCATGTAACCGGCGGCGTGGAAGCCTAGGGATGGGTGCTCATGTCATGTTGGTGAGAGGGGGAGGGGAAATAAATAGGGTAAGCCGGGCTCGAACTGAGCAGCGCCCGTGCACAGCAGCACGAACTCGTCGGAGCTTTGGTGCACGACGATTGCAACCACCGTTTCTCGATCTGATGACGCCTAGAGAGAGAGAGGGGAAGATGGGGGGAGTTGTTCCGGGGGTTCTTGGCGTGGGATTAGGCACGAGGAAAGTCTGGCCATGGGCACCATATTGTGCGGGCCTGGAGCTCGCGGACAGACCTGTACAGGCAAGGAGAGGGAAAGATGATGCTAGGGGAAGGTGGAGGAACGTGTGGAGATTCTCACTGTCGATCCAATCGAGCTGTGATTGCCCGAGGAGGAAGATCAGCAAGGCGCCTTGTTTTGTACTAGTGTAAGGCCGCGCGCAGGTGCGCGCGTACACCATGCACAGCACAGTCCTTGTCGTCGTTGTACTATTTGGGGCCACATAACAGCAAAGATGAAAATGCCATTATGCCAAGCACAGTCCACGATGAAGTCTTATGACTGTGGAGTGAAATTCAACATTTAGAGTTCGGTATGTTAGATGATCAGTACATAGAGATCTGACGAGTAGTTTTAGTGCTTGATTTCGAACAATATATTATAGAATAGATTTTGGATAAGTATGCTAGCTAACCACCGGGTGGCAGCGATGATAAACTAAAGGCACAATAGAACCTAGATGTATCTTCATGTCCTCGCCTCAAGATAGATGGCTTCTGCATGTTGATTGCCAGGAACCGATGCCGAGTGATCTTACGATAAATGGCCTGGAAATTATAGAAATGTTAAAGGATCAAGTGATTTTAGGATGATCATTGAGAAGCGTAGCACAAGCTGAATGTAAGAAAATATTGACAGGAGGTTGTGTTTGAACTTACCATTTTAGCGTGGATGTCTCTATCTACCACACAATGATGTGGTGTAACGACAATCTCCTGTGAGCTGCAGTTTTTTAGCATCATCTATTTGCCTCTGTTCATTGGACCAAATCAGCAATACAGATATGAATTGTGTAGGGACAATTTAAGCTGGTCTAGCATGCTGGGGAAATGCAGCCTATGGTATACAAGATTTGAGAGCCAGAGACTATATCAAATTTTATATTTAAGCTGCTGCAGGTACTAAAAGCAAGCAGTGCAAATCAGGAAAAGAGCATCGAATAGGCAAACTACAACGTTAAGGTACAAGCTTCAGTAATGCTGCCACGAAAAGAACAATAAATCAAATAGGATGCTGACCAGATATTTCGTGTAAAAAACGGCTATGGTTTGAGGGACTGCAATCTTTATTCTATAAGGGATCATCAATGGCAAAGAAGTATAGGCATACCGGAGCATCATTAAACAAGCATGCACATAAATGACTTATAAGTCTCAGTTGCGATCCCAAAGGCCAAGTTTTTTTAAAAAAAACTTAATTGGACAACTTTAGAATGGTTGTTCTGGTAGCCTAATTATCCTTGGATATTTGCATGAACTGGCCGCCTGCACATTGCTTGCTACCATAATATTCTACAGGATCAGTCAAAATGCATCTGTTTAGAAGCTTTCACCTGAGCACTTTTATCTACACCTTTTAAGCAAATTTATACACTTTCTAATCAGATAGTGACTATGGTGCTGATTTACAGCAGGAAGGACAGAGCACAAAGGCAAAACACTGAACAATTTCATCTGCAGAATTGACCCAGTAATAATTGAGGGCGAAGCATTTAGTGGCCACTGCTCTTGCAATCAATTTGGCAGTTCAATAATATTAATAGCGTAAAGATGGTAGCGATAACGTTACTGAAGGCACTACCACTTGTTCAAATAGTTGAACCATGTATTAATCTGCAAATAAATCATTTTACCAGCTAATGAATACAGTAGTAGGATGTGAGGACGATCATAATATCACAAAGTACATCAAACGAAGCCAAGAGAGGAGACACCACTGTTTGCTGTTGAGGAGTGGAACATCCAGGGGGTGCAAGGGCTGATCCAACAGATTCCATACCAGAAGCATATTTTGCAGTGCTTCTTGAATGTAAGTTAAAAGAATGGATCTGCACACAGACAAGGGATAGTTTCTTCAGTATTCAGTAAGCTAGCTGAAAACAATGGAGCTGGAAATAATACTTGGCAATCTAGAAATTGCATATTTCCTCATTGCCAGAACAACAAACGTATACTGATACAGACAGATAGTTTCACCAGAATACAAAAAAAAAAGTACAAAAGGGGAAGGGCGGCAACCACATTGACCATTGGAAAAAGGGTTATAATTTTACAAACATTGCTGAGTAGCAGGCTTACGGCACTAACTTAGTTCTAAATTAACCATATATATGGCCAGCAAGAGGTGCTATCTGCTATAGTGTAGCCACCTGACTTCATGAATTGTGTAAGAAGAGCATTAGAGTAAATCACTGAACCTAAGCAAGACTGCTACCATAAAAGAGAATTATCTCTCAGCTAGTCAGCTTTATTCAACAAGCTGCAGCTCCAAGCTGAATCATGGATGATGGGTCTCCCACTGAATCTCAAGCCTTATGTGCCTAGCCGCAATTACGGCAAGCCGGACGTTTGCGGTCCAGCCGTTTGGTTCAGTGCTCAGCTTAGGCACGCCGCAAGCCTCTCCGTGAACATTCAGTTCATTTTGGCCACCTCAACCCGCCGAAAATGAGGCGTCCGTTTTCAGCGCCGCAAGTACGGCATTTTCCGAAGTTGAGGTATGGCGTGCAGGGGCTTAAAACCAAACAGCCCCAAGATCCCTCCTAACTTGCTTTTTACTTTATTAACTTCTAAAGGCAACACTAGAGGAGAAAGCAAAGTGACAGTTCATCATATTATTCTGTGCACCTCAGCTGATAATCAAATCGGAAAGTATCCATTAGAAAACAAGGTGCTATGAAAACAAGGGTGACTTCACATATCATCATATTGTCAGAAGAGGGCAACTTGGAGGTTCTCCTTGTCCGTCCTCCAGCACCAACCATCTTTTTTTTCTTTTGCTGCAGGGGGGGGGGGGGGGGGGGGGGGGGGGGGGGGGGGGGGGGGGGGGGGGGGGGGGGGGGGGGGGGGGGGGGGGGGGGGGGGGGGGGGGGGGGGGGGGGGGGGGGGGGGGGGCAGCATATTTGCTGTGATGCATGCACCAGAACATAATATTGCACTACAAACCTCCGAGAGGAAGAAATAAAGAGGACCTGCGTACCGCTGGAAGAGGTGGAGGCAGAAGCACCAGGAAGCATCGATGGTGTGCTATCGTTGATCTGACATGACAGCAGAGGCCCTCGGATCAGCAGTCATGGGAGGGACGGCAATGGAGGCACCTGATCGGACCTCCCATGGGCGCACGCGAGGAAGACGATGCGGAGCTCGCCGCGGGAGTACTGGAGGACGGGTGTGCGTCGCGAGGGAAGGAGGTCTTGAGGGGGAGGGGCCCGCAGGCCGACCCGGCGGACGGCTGACGTGTGCTCCGCGGCAGGCGCAGGGCCCCACCACGGCCACCGGCGGCAGAGACGAGCTGCCACCGTAGCACCCACCTCCGACGGCTCACAAAGATCCGCCCCCACGCATGGATCTGGCCCACGGCAGTGGTGGGCACGCCAGCACGGCTCCACTGACCGCGCGTCTCCTCCCCACCGTCGGCTCCCCTGTGGGCGCGCGTGCTGCAGCTTGACCGTGGTAGCACCTCGTGCCGTCGCCACCACAAGCCGCGGCGAATCAGCGTCACCCCGACGCCGGCACGTCCAAGTTGACGCCAGCGCTGCAGCTCAGCGGCCGCCGCCGCAGGCCAACCTCACACGTGCCACCGCCAAAGATCCGCTGCACAGCCGAACCTCCGGGGGGAAGCGAAAAGGAGCACAGCGTGGTCAAGAGGCGCTGCACGGGGGAGGCGTTGCCACCGGCCAACCACCCCTCCGCCGCGCCATATCGCCACACAGGAGACAAAGGACGGCCACTTCTCCCCCGCGCTATGCAACACAGCGACCAAGGAGGGGCAAGAGGCCAGCGCGACTCAACACTGACGCAGTGGGGCCCACGGCGGCATGCGTCGGCGCCGCGGCCGCACGGCCCGCCCCTCCGCCGGGCGGCGGCGCGCTCACCGAGGACGCCCGGCCTGGAGCGGCCCCACATGGAGCCGCTCCCGCCAGCAGCCGCTTCCTGGCGCGCGGTGGCCGCACGCTCTGAAGAAGTCGGCCACTGGACGGCCGGCGGCGAGGAGCCGGGCGGAGCTGCGCGCAGCGCCCGGAGCCCTTTCTTGTTGTTAAATATGAACAGAGGTTGGGGAAATTAGGAAGGCAGGCGAGCTTTAGCAGTGGAGCCTAGACTGCTCGGTGGGCTCGGTGTGGTGCGTGAGAGCTGCTCGGCGTCGCCTTTTATAGGCCGGAGAAGAGGAGCTGTGCCAGCAACCCGCTGCTCGCCGTCAATGGCAGCACTGGAGCTCACTGTCTGCTTGCGAGGGGGGCTGGAGCTGGGCGATGGAGTTGCAGGCACAAGTGGGTCTTGTGGCAGAGCGACCGGACATGGCGAGCAGGGTGGTGGAGGTGCACGGCCATGGAGGCAGCAATGGAACGTGGTTTGCGAGCGATGGTGAGCGGGATGAGCAAAGCAAACCGTGCCTGGCCTTCCTCTGCTCAGCCCACGCGGCCGCGGGGATGGGCTCTGCGTGCGCTGTGTGGACTTGGTTGCGCTCCCGTGTCGCATGGTATCGGCTATCGGGGCCTGGTGGGCAGGCATAGCAGGGACCAGGGGGGTGTGCACCGTCCACCGTGCACGGTTGCGTTGTCCGTGGTGCGCGACGTCCGCGGAGTAGAAGGATATGTGAAGATTGTTCAGTTTGTTTAAAAAACAAGGATGTATGGCATCAATGCAAATAGCTGGTGGGGAATATGGAGCTCAATTAATTGTTCTTATTTGATTATAAATAGGTTTTGAAGTTAAGTTCGAAATCTTAGGTTCTGAATTTGCGGAGAGCTCGAGGAATTTTCAGGGCGTTACAATATGCTATTGGTCTTGTGGTGGTTTGAGCTAGTTGTAGAGCTGGATGGGTCTCTCTAGCAGTGTTTTGGTGTAGTATCTCCATCTTCACTCTCTTTAGGCACCCTTCGGAACACTCTTTTTTGTGCCCATGAACACTCGTCGTTCATGGACATATTCGTCGAAGAATACTCCTCTATTTTTTTTTAAAAAAATTACATCAATCTATAAGAACATGTAGTTAGTTAAACCATTCCATTAATAGTTTAAATTCTCTTGCCCAGCCCATGCCCGATTGGATCCAAAACGGAGGTGTATCCCTTTGCGCCCCTGTTGGCATCCTTTTTGTGGAGGAACGGAGGTCCTCCCATTGCCACATGTTGTTCGCTGTTGGGCCGGATCAAAGCGCCTTGGGCTCAGTTGATTGACAACCAGCGCAGCCATGGTTGCAGCAGAGCACGACGTCGTCGACGCCGTCACTCCGGCAGGCGCAGGAGCAGGGGCACGAGGCCACCACGATGTGTCCTTTGGGCTTCGACTTCGGCTACTCGGCTGCCTAATGTGTTTGCATCATTTGGGTGAAGCTTGGTTGTTTAGATTGCTTATAGGTGTTGGAAAATTAAAACGTGTTTGCTTCTGGTTGTACGTCTGAAAAATCTATTGGAAAATTAAAGCGTGTTTGCATCATTTTAAGTGTTTAAAGCCGGACATTAGACATGAAAAATACCTGCATGGAGCTGTTTTGGTGTCTTTACCTCTGAGAATCTATTGGAAGAGGATAATGAAGTGGTGATGCAGCAGAAAGAATTACCTGGTGGAAACTGCAACAACTCCATCAGAGGAATCTGAGCAAGGAACGAAATGGTCAGAGGCTGCTCCCTCTGCATTCTGCAATGCAATGCAGGGTGGCAAGGTGGTCTACCGAGCTTCCTGCTCGCCCTGGCCATATGCCCCACCTTGGCCTCACTTATTCTTCTCTCTGGTGCTCTCTTGCAACGCCCAAAGCATCTGTCGGTTTCATTCTTTCTTCAGAAAAAAAAAGAATTGCAAAAAGCTCTGTGAAGGGCAAAGAGGACTGCAACGGAAACTCTTTTAACATGGACAGAGCTTCTTTGCGTTGCGCTTTGCACTTCTCGTTGGCCCTTTTTTGCTTCTTCTCATGCGTGGGACCATCCCGCGAAGGATACAGGTGAGTTTGTTTAGGAGAAAATGATCTCAAACAACACTTTTATAGTAAAGTTCACCACTTTTGGGGGACAGCACATCAGTACACCTTTGAGATCGACTGCACAACAACATGCCTATTGGCTATGGCTAACAGTTGCTTACGAGGGGACACGGTCTGGGAACCTCTGTCACTTCTACGACTACTGTACAAAAACTTTTCAATGAGATGCTGGTATTGCAGTCTTGCATGCTTAGCATCTCATGAAGCGACGATCCACACACTGGAGAGTCATATACTACAAAACAGGCTCCATCCTGCAGTGCCACTGCTTCTAGCTCCAACTCATCTTCGCTTCAGTAGAAGCTGTCTAGCGAGCCCCCAAAGCATCCGAAATGTATGTTCTGCAGATGACAACACAAGCTCATGAGTGTTTTACCTTGGCAACACAAGCTCGTGGCAAGCGACTTTACTGTAATCGACCAAGCTAGAGGCACAAGATAGGCTTACAGCTAAACTGATACCATCTGAAAGTGTTCCAAGGCACGGACGAGTATCAAGATCAGACAACCCATCAAACAGCTCCATGTTAGAACCGTCCACGGGTTGAGGTGCTTCATGGCCTGCATCCGGGTCATCTGTAGGTACATCTGAGGCAGGAAGATCCACGTGCATAACAGCTGGTGGCGGTTCGGACGCTTCAACCTTCACCTGGTACATGGATGTGCCACATTCTTCTTCCTCCTGTCACATATTCAGAAAAAGGCAAAATGAAATAAAAATTTACAGTAATACGAGCAGAGCTATTTTGATCATTAAGTAATATGGACAGAATTTTTTTCGACATGATCCATACAAACATAGCTGCTTTGATCATATGAATAGAGATATTTTGATCATTAAGCAATATGAACAGATCTGTTTTGAAGACGATCCATATGAACGTAGTTGTTTTGGCCATATGAACAGAGCTGTTTTAAATACAATATGTAAATTTAACATGGAGAACGGCTTTTGCATTATAATACCAAGTAGCAAATGACAAGTTGATCATTGGATTTACCTGATCCATCTGAATGGGGTCATACTGCTCGTGCTCGGTGTTGCATGGGCTGTTGTTCAGGCAACGAGGCTGGGGAGGATCAGTCTTTGGGGTTCTAGGATCTATTTTTGCATCAGATGCTGCAAATTCTACTATAAAATCACTCGTTTCAGACTTGTCATTTTTCTTTGATGCAAACTGATAGAACACTTTAGAGACGACAAATTCCCCATCCATTTCATCTTTATCATCACCAAGATGATACTGATACATCACCCAATTTTCTTTAACTATCTTGCTGCCAGGTCTTTTGGAACCACTATGAAGAACCAATATTTTCTTCCACCCTTTGTGGAGACCATCCACATCGCAGATGGCTTTGGTATCTCCAGTCTTGTGCCATCTGAATTCCTTATCAGAAACATCATCATCACCAGTAATCTTGCGACGCTTGCGATGACCACAACCGTATGCGTTTGATGCTCTATAGAAGAAATGGAGGCTGCTGCCATCCATCTTTATACCTATCAGAATAGCAGAAATGCATGAGTATCATCTAACTCAAGACACCTACTATGCTACATGAGATAACTTATTACTCCAAAAGGCATTATTCAAAAGTAAGAATGATTTACCAGGGAGATTTTTGGGATGTGTATAGCAAATTCCCTCCAACTTTTCTATAGTAGGTATAAAATTATCAATAAGTGTATGGGACATTGAATTTGGCAGGGTGGTTTTTTCTTGTAAATGTTGAAGGAGATCTAGATCAGATGGATCAAATTTGGAACCAGCAGGGAGTGCTGGCCACACCAAAGAAACCTGTAGAGCAAGGTGTGAGGTTCGAACAAAAAAATAAATGTCTACAATGTGAAACATGTCAGATCGCGTTAACTGAAATCCAGCCCAAAAAAAACTACGTTTTGTTTGAAGGGAACTTTTGTTACAGCTAACGTTAGGCAATCACACCGTCTGTGGGATCCAATACAAACAAACCTAAGTTCTGCACCCCCCCCCCCCGCCTCCCTCAATTTTCAATGTTGGACCAAACCTAGTAGGTATGATGAAACTACGACATCCATGTCATTATGTTGTGCAACGTACCTAAAGAAATACGAAGAAAAAGATAAATCCTAGAAAGTAACACAAAATCAGAAACATCTGACCATCTATCAAGCAGTATCCAATATTACTGGACACTGGATCTCTCATATTTTAAAAAATTACCCACCTTGCCGTTATGAAAAACCATTAAAATAACCCCTAAATTTCAATATAAGTTACTCACCATGCCATTAAACTAACCCCAAACGTTTTTATATAAATTACCCACCATGCCATTACGAAAGATTATTAAAATAATCCCACAAATTTATGTATAAATTACTAACCATACCATTATAAAAGATGAAATAAATTGATCCCAAAATTTGAATATAAATTAGCGCCATATTGTTATGAAAGATGAATTGAAGTGTATGAAAAATGAATAAAAATTGTCTCATAATTCTCATATAAATTATATATTGTGTTATTGTGAAAGATAACTTAAAGAACCCCTTAAATTTGCATATAAATTACCATTATCCTATTATAAAATATAAATATTAATTACGTAGAGAACTTATGTATACATACAGACGTTCTATAATTATGAATATATGGAGATATTAATAATACAAATTTTGATTAACCGTGGTCTCAAATTTATATGTAAATTTTTAATATTAATATTTTATGCTAGCCCGTGCTATGCATGGGGTTGACGTGCTAGTTAAGTTAAACAGGAAATGACCTACAAATTGCCCCCTACTTATGTTCTATCGGAATGCTTCCATAAAAAGATATTTAGAAGGACATTTACGAAATGGAATCCTTTACGAAATTGGAAATTTAATGAGTATATCAAACGACAGAACAATCAAATACATAGAGCAGTCATAAACTCATAAGTACTGAACTTACCTTACTAGTATCAATGTCACATTTACAGTTGGGGCATTTGATAAATGGTTTGGCAACCAATTCACAAAGCTGAAGACGGAGCGACTGTGTGGCGTTTCTTATTTTCTTAACGAGTCCCTCCCCGTTCATAATCCACAAACTGCAGAACGGTATAACATCCATCCATATTAGGATTTAGGATAGCATCCATTGTACCACATAGATGATAAACTCAAGCAACGAATTCTCAACGAAAAAGATTAAGTGCAAGTGACGCTGCGTGGAAGAAACATGACAAATTAGCATTAGACAATTTGCGTATGGGGCGATGGTCAACTGTGAATGTGAGGCAACTGAGCAATTAGGGATGCTGCAGTGACCTTATCTCTGCTCACGTGTGGTCTACAGAACACGACATATAAAAGGTGTAAAGAATTTGTCCAAATTGGAGAATGAATCCAAGCTTAACAGATCCTAGCACATCCAGGTCACTATTGTCAATGCTTGTTTTCTAACAAAAAATACTAGTGCTCTCAGGCAAAGTCACCTCTAACACTTTAATATCCATTCTAGCATAGGAACTTCACTAACGTGCTACTACCTCCATTAGATAATACTTGACATTTCCGACCAACCATTTGAACTAGAAATAGGCTAAGATATGTTGTCTCAACGTCATTTAAATAAAAATAGAGGGAGTAATTGAGAATGTAAATACTACTGATCTCAGGCCAAGTCACCTCTAACACTTTAATATCCATCCTGCATAGTAACTTCACTAACCTGCGAATTAAGAATGTGAAATGCTAGGTTCAATTACAGGACACAGACTGTTTTAACATTGCATGTTAATAACGGCGAGCCAAGAATAATTTGATGGTTGATTATACGACCCTGATTGTTTGAACACACTTATCAAGGCCAAGTAAAAGACTGATTCGACAGTTAACCGTCCTCGAAAATCATTGCCCTGTACTTCGGCCAAAAAAACTGTAGGAATGATATCATGCTAACAGTCCATTTTGGCATCTGATTTGACCAAGGGGCAACCACGGACCCCTTGGCTGCTATTTTGGTCTTTGGAGCTGGTGACTTCCCCCAATCATTGCCACATTTTGTCCCCTCATGATCGAGCAAGCAAAGGAAAGTGTCATTAAGACCAAAAAGGAGGAAACAAACTGTACCATAATGAGCATCTACTACTGATCATTCCTCCACTTGAACTGCACTCGGTCAAGATTGCTCTGCCACAACAAACACACCTGAGGCTGAACAGAAAACAGAGCACTCTGACTGACATTTGACCTTGCTTTCGATTAGAAGTAATAAAAAATCGACGATCATGATTCCTCCTCCAGAGACTGTCATTTCCGCTTAATATCGTACTTGGAGAGATGGACAATCCACACACACAAATCTCAAACCTCTTCTGCTTTGCAGCCACACCAGAATCAACAAGGCCTAGTGTCAGATAATTTCAGCTGCGACCGCCTACCGGACAGCACGCAGGATCTATCGGTCTCCTGGAACAAAAACATTCGTCTGCTTCTTCCTTGCAGTGGAAGACCCCTCTTCAGTCTCAACAGACCAAAAAAAAAAAAAAAAAACTCTGCTTTCTTCCGGTGTAAGCTTCCTCTTGCACACAATTTCCAGATTCCTGAGATGGAGATGGGTGTGTAGCTTATGAAGTGCTAGTACTCAGACTCAGTATTCTAACAGCCTGCTGCAAACTCCATTTCCATTACCTTACCTCGTGCAAGAACACACAGACGCCGAGTCCCAACTATCATATCACAGATGAATGGAGCGTCCAAAACAAACGGGGTCAGCTGCGATCGACCAACGAAATGCACAGGGTCCGTCTCCGGAGCCCAAATCTGCAGCAAACAGAACCCTCCTCTGCTTCCTTCAAGCGGAAGCTTCCTCTTGCCCCTCTCGACGGAGTGCAAACGGCCGGGAAATCGCACCCGGACGCGGGCCCGTCTCCGCCAGGTCTCGCGCGCGCATTCCGTCTTCACTGATCCGGAGATCATCCCGCAGCCACACGCAAGCTCAAGAGCATCAGATGGGTCTCTCTCGTACAAAACCATAGCCGCTCATCAACGCACCACCGATCGATCAGCCCGAGAAACAAACCAAGATGCCAGCTTCAGATCTGCCAAACCCCGAATCTGCATATCGAACGCCCCAAGGAGTGGGATTGGGAAGGAACAATTTCTTCATCCCCGGCCGTGCGCAAAAGAACCCAGGCAAAGCTAGGGAGAGTAGTGGTAACCAGAAGAGAAAATATACTCTCATCTCCATGAATCCATCCGGTGCTTCTTCTTCTTTTTTTCTTTTTTTTTTTTGAGTGCGTGGTGTTTTTTCCAGACAGGACGTGTAACATGCTAGGCATCCATTGCTGCTCTACGCTAGACTTACGGAGGCAGCATTTGTAAACTGTTTGTTCAAACAGACATGATGATGCAAGAGGGAAGAACACACGCCCAAAACCCCGAGTTACCTGTCCTGCATTGCGGGCAGCATCGGCGGCGGAGGGGGAGCGCCGGAGCGGGAGCCGGCCGCCGCTGCGCCTGGAGCACCGAGCATCCAAGGAGGAGGAGGGTCTGGGCCGCTGGGGGGAACTTGTGTCGCAAATGCTGAAAGGACGAAGTGGTGCGAGTTGCTGGCCGTGTGGTGTGGCCGCCGCTTTTATAGGCAAGGCAAGGGGGGACCGGGGGAGCCCGAAAAGCTACGCGCTTTCGCCTCCGCCCTGCGCGGCTCGTTTTGGCAACCGCAGCAAGCAACCCCCCCGCGCTCTCCTACTCTCCCATCGGCGCCGCAGCCTCACTCTCTCTGTGCTTTTGACTGGCTGGGTGTGTCTCGGTCTCGGTGCTTTTGCGTGCGTACGTTACGTCCTGCCCCGGCCGCGCGGGCACTGAGCTATCCACCTGGCACCTGCCTATGGCCTGTGCCCGGCAACAGCATGACCGGACTTTGGACCCGGCTGTCGGCAGCTCGGCGGCGGATTGCGCGGCAGAGCACCGTCGCCCCCTCTCATCGCTCGACCGACGGGACGGGATCGTCGGGAAGAGAGCTGCAGCGACGCAAATCCGACCCCATCCCCCGAGACCCCCGGACGGCGCTTGGCGATGGCGTTCCGCGGCGCATGCATTCACACGGGCGGTCGGGCCAAGGTGGCGGAACGCCACCGGAATGGAGCACGCTGGTGCCAAGCCAAGCAGGCTCGGCCTGTGGGCCATCCTAACAAGGCTCGGGTGGGACCTGCGTTCACTGTTGTCTGATTGTCTCTGCCCTGCCGACGGTCGGAAGGCAAGCCCGCGCCACCATTTCTTGGCTCGCAAGACAAAGACGACCGACCCTTTCTCTCGGTGGACCCCGACGACTGCCACAAAACTACCAGGCCTACACATAGTCCCTTTTGCATATCCGATAGTATAGGTTAACTAGGCAGAAAGTGTTTGCTTTGGAACATATTGTACTAGTGATCTAGATAGTGCACAATATTCAAGAAAACACAAGACAACCTTGATAGTGTTGGAGCACAAAATCGAAGGCAAAATATTTGATGTGTCTGGATCCTATGTAGATTTTGTAGCTAGATTTTCATTATCTACTCCAAACCAATTATTATTATACTCCGCAATGAAATTTTAGAATTTTCAATCTTTTGGGGAACTTTAATTTGACTTTGTGTAATTACTATGAAATCCAAACATGCCCAAGAGATTATATTCCCATATGCTATTCTCCTCCAACAACAACAGCACCTAAACATGTGTCTAGACTATTAAACCCCTATATCCTCTCCCAATGGCCCAAGGTTCCTTCATGTTGGGCAGACCTTGCGCCCATCCCTCTCGGCACCCATATCATCTCCCAATAGCCCAAGGTGTCCCTTCATGTTGGGTTGACCATACGCACATCCCTCTCGGCCTACGACCGACACCATCGGCAGTGAGTACCCATCATCAGCTCATCTACTTGTCCCTCTGATGTGATATCCATGAACAAGGGCCTTCTTCTTGTCACAGTAAATCCCCTCCACTGGACGGCACCAACTCCTCTTACCAGGAGCAGAGGACCCCTCGTTTGTCACCTCCTCCATGCATGTGATATTCCTCCATGCCGTAGTACTAGATATATAGCTAGCTAACAGCGGAGAAGAGAAAAAAAAAAGTATTGTATCTCACCAGCAGATACTGAGATAAACCTATAGTAGTGTCATTCTCATGTTGGGTTGCAAGAATCTCTTAGCGATGTCCTCAATGCTAGCTCTCCCCCATCATAGGCCACATCAAACATAATTGACGACACAACCCCATGCTTTTAGGGATCCCTGATATGTATGGGCTTACTCTTGACAACTCTTTCACAACATCATGGATGTCTTGCTGAGGATCCCTACTAAGCAAGTCGTTGCAGCCACTTGGTCATACCAACCTTTCCTTGCAATGCATTGCAAATGTGGGCTATTGCCTTTCCCCTGTGGGACCCTAACTCTATGACTTCCACGGATATGAAGAGCAAACACACACGGCCACAGCCATAGCCTGCCAGCAACTGATGCATGGGAGACCATGCAGTCATGCAGAGGAGCGTCATTTGACATTTTGTTTGAAGTCCCAGGTGTTGAGTCGATTGGATTCCATGTCCATTTGAAAGAGGGATAGATGGACTTGAGGCTAGGAGTCACAACATGTATCAATGGAGTTGAATCGTGGATAAACAGTAAAGTAGGCATGGTAAAACCCTCAGGCCCTAGCGGAGGGATGAGTTGTCTGCTTCCAAGAAAATCTCATGGTAGATTCTCGTCGTCATTCCTAGCTCTGCCTTGAGACAAGATGTCACAATCTGTGCTGATGGAGCATATTGTAGATAAAAAGTAAAGTGGGTGTGGTAAACCTCTCAGGCCCAAGCCGAGAGATGGGTCACATGTTTCCAAGAAAATCTCATGGCAGATTCCCAGTCGTCCCTCATAGCTCAGCCTAAAGGCTAGGTGTCTTAACATGTGTTGATGGAGTTGGATTATAAATAAAGGTCTCTTTGGTGCAGGCGTGCAGCTCCCTATGGCTCTGGCTTATGCTGAGGCTAACGCCTCCCCCGTCTCAATCCCTCAAAATTAAATACGATATTGTGTTACGGTACTGTTCTGCGCTACAAGACAGAGAAGAGATAGTTGAAATAGTGATATGGGATGAGAAGATGAAGGAGGCGTTGGTTTCAGCCATATTCACTGTTCTGGTGCAATAGTGGTATTGAAAATACTCGGAAAGCTATGGAAATAGTAGCTTCCATTTCATTTTTTTCAAGAGAGGGAAAAAAACTCTGTTGAATAGTGCGTGTACAACGGCTGCGCATGACTGCATAGTAGCAGCACACATGAGGGGAAAAAAATCTTACATGAAGAAACGACGGCTATGATAAAACTGTAAAACTACAAGCCCCAACGGAACAAAAGGATGGCCTGCCTGTTTCCAAGAAAATCCTTTGGCAGACTCCCCATCGTCCTCCTTCCTGTGCTGTAATAAATGCGGCGATCTTCGGACTCCCTTCGCTGCGAAGAAAAAGAGGCGCTGCGGATAGGATTCGATTGTGCGGCAGCAATGGCACGACAGCCTTCTGGTTTATTAGGCCCAGACCGTATAGAAACACTGAAAAGGCCCATACAGATCTGGAGGGAACAATCGCTTGAGCTCTCTGGTAATCTGTTTGGCGGGTGCTCCTGCACACGGCCCACGAACCGAGCTGAGCTGAGGGAGGAGGAGAGGATATACCGGTTTGAGGGAGGAGACGGACGACGGGGCGACGCGTACGACTCGACGCCGACGGCCTCTCGCCCTCGCGACGCGGAAAAGGTGGAAATCCCCATCGCAGTCAGGCACGTCGCATGCCGACAGCGACAGGTTCACGGAGCAGGCGAGTCAAGTCAACGGGGACGCGCTCGGGCCGCTATCAGCATTGACCTGACCACGAGCGTTGCCTTGCCCACAGACCACAGTCCAAAGGCATGGAATTTTTTTCACTGGCCTGCCGCCGATCACACTTGACTCGGGTGCTAGCGATGGCAGATCGGCAACAGTAGTACGTGGACCATGTCAGAGAGTGCTCGTTTCGGCGGTATTTTCACCGCACCGGAAATCTACAGTGACGTTAGACCTCTCTCGCCGTTGGATTCTAGCAGTAGAAGGCCCAGAAGCTTTCTGCCTCTACCCGGTTGCGTTTCCGGCGACGAAGACGCTAAAGTGAGCTCTCTCTCAGGCGAGAGATCCCGATCGACCCTGGCCCTGCTTGCCTGTCCGGGACAGGGGAGACAACGAGCCCCCGCAGACCACGCTGCGGAGCTGGGTGGGTGGGCTAGGAAGAAGGAACGAGATCGGCTAACGTAGAAGCTTGAATGTTAGCGGGACGTAGATGCTGCAGATGTCGTCTGTTGCTCATCCAACGATAGAAACAAGCAGGCAGAGAGAGACGACGGTCCCGAACCCCACGCGGCCCAATTTGATGCATGCCGATGGAAAAGGGAGCGGGGCAAAAAAATCTTTTTTCACGGAAGAAGTAAGGCTGACAGTTTGTTCAATTATATAATGTATTTTTTATATGACTGAAGAGACTAAACGAAGGCTAACACAGCATGCCATGACTCAATTACGTGAGTAATAATACATTCTTATTTTTCATCAGGTTGATTTAGATGTGTATGGCATGAGACCAAGCAAATAAATAGTGGATAGCAGGTTCGTAACTGATTTGTGTCGGCGTAACGGATAGCAGATAGCGGACGCTATTGAGGACACTAAGTTCCAATAGCGCAATTTAAATACCACTAATACATGTCATGAAACATGACTTTTGTAACAGATTAAAAGCCTACTAAAAACAAATATACTAACCAATAAATATACATCTAACTTAAAAATAAAAATAAAATTAATATTGTACTTCATGTCTAAGTCTAAATAAGACATCATGTTTCATTTGTTAGTTTTAAATTTGACCGCAATGCGATTGTTGACTGGCAAGTGTTATTACGGACACTATTGCGGTCTGCAAACCTAAATAGCGACAAATAGCGGGTGCTAAGTTCCAATTCGCTATACATAGACTGCTACACTAGCAGTAGTGATATGGGGTTGGTGCCGCTATAGCTAACACTGCAACGCTATTTATTACCTTGCATGAGACCTCGCAAATCAATTACTACCGTACCATTGCAGTGTAGCGGTTTGGAATTTAACGTCCGTAGTAAATCCGCTATCCCTATTGCCTATATTTAAACTACATTTTATTTACAGTATAGCTACAATATTATCAACTACTGTATACACAATCTGCTGGACTTGGTCTTAGGGTTCATTATTGTAGCCTCTTCAATCATATAAAAAATTATTATATAATTGCACAAACGGTCAGATTTATTTCATCCCTAGAAAAAAAAAATTTCCCCGCTCTCTTTTCCCATCGGCAGGCATCAAACTAGGTCGAGTGGGGTTCTGGACCGTCCCCTCTCTCTGCCTGCTTGTTTCCACCGTTGGATGGGCAGCCGACGGCATTTATAGCATCTACGTCCCGCTAACGTACAAACTCCGAAGTTAGCCGATCTCGTTCCTAGGAAGAAAGAGGGCGGACAGCGTACAGGCAGCTCGCGCCTGCACGAAACAGCAAGACTTGTTTGACAGGAGGATGGTCAAGCATACCACGTACCGTTTACACGGTACTGTACGTACTGTGCATAATACTGTCGGGTGAAGGCTGCTGTACCCCTGGTGCCGTGCTACCACTCGCTGTGTCTGCCGCAAATGGGCAAAACAGATTGCACCCCGCTGCTCTCAACAGGCAAACGTTATATAGGAGGGCTACGTGGTACAGGGAGGATCTGGATGAAGGAACAGACCATGAACCTAACAGGGCGAAGAATCACAGCAGAAAGGCAGATCAAAGGGAAGCTTAGAATTTTGCCGTTGGCGTTAAGTTGCTATTGCTCTTGCTTGCACCACCATGTAGCGACCAGGGAGGGACCAGAAATTCAACGTTGCCTAGCAGCTTGTGCATATGATTGTGCACTCCCTGTAGATACGATACGCTGTACACAAAGAGAAATTTGAAAATGCACAAAGAGATGCACAAACCGCTGCCCTCGGTCAACAAACTCCAGCAGGCCAGGCAAAAAGGCACAATGAGGACGTGCAGCCTGCTGGAAATGGTCCAAAGAGTTCAGGAACCAAAAAAAAAAAAAAAGAAACTCAGTAAAGCCGTTGTCACAACAGAATAGCGAGGTGGAAGTATTAACAAATGCATATGTAAATCATCTGCAGAGTGACGCTGGTTCTACATGTGATTCTGAAATATCACTTGATTTTGCAATCTACAACGGCTTTTGAGTTTGTATATCAATCAGGGAAGTAATGAATGACAACGACATCCAGTGGTAAGCACGTACTGCTCAGTTCAGCGCCTCTGGAAGGTACAACCAGCGAGGACCAAGCATGCGCTATGCTGTCAGATCCTCCTCCCAAGTTTATATTACACATCACAGAATCATGAACTCACTCATCCATTAACCACTTCCTTCCCAAGCAGTTGCCCCACTATGTTAGCCAATCATACCCGATGCAACCGCCACAGGGATCCCCTGTCTTGGTGAAAGACAACTACTCTGCTGAGGGATCCGTTCACAGCAGAATGCAGGGTAAGCCATATCAATCTAGCCACTTTCTCTCCTGCAGTTCCCCGGCAGAAGATATCTAAACCGTTCCACATTCTTTAGCAGATAACTAGGAAGATGTATAGCGGAGAATGTGCTTGGGATCGGACCCAACTTGGCGATGATCTCTTGGAACGTGTACTCTTCTGGAAGCATATCAAAAAGATCCGCCCCTCTGCAGATGACATCTTGGACCCTTTCAGGGTTTAGGAAGTACTTGAATCTGATTCGGTCGACATGGCTATAAGCTTGCATTTTGAAAACAAAATCGCTGATGTAGCGGAAGCAAAAGCTACAGTGCCACCCTGAATCAGCAAGAAGCTCATCTGTCTGCCGGAAGTGTGCATACCTCGTCTTACCAGATCGGTACCTGTGTATTGATGCCCTCCAGCTCTTGTCATCCAGGAAAAACTCAAAGGAGTAGAGGTAGTTTCTGAGCTGAAGATGAAGTATGTCTGGAATATCGTCGCACCACCTCAAGAGATCAATTGTGTGACCGCTCGGGATTTCATCAACATCTGACATGATCAGCAGGTCATCATCTTCTATTTTTGCAATCTTAATAAGCTGGTCCAGGGCAACCCTCTGATATGACTCCTCAACAAATGGGTTCTCTCCCTTCACGAACCTTCCTCCAATCATACCATACGTCAGCCGTGATTCAGCAAACCCAAATCGCTGACGGTTTTCCTTGAAGTGGAGGGGTTTTTTCATGCCAGTGAAGGTTGAATTGGACTCAAGAAGCACAAACTCTGACACATATGGACTAAGTTCATTCCAACGGATCTCAAGGATATCAAGCTCGTTGCTGAAGAGTACAGCATCGAAAACACGGCGAGGGGTGTCCCGGACTTTCCACCCATGTAGCTTGCAGAGGTTCTCCATAGTGACGTTCTCATGGTAGTAGTGAGGGATTGTCCTGAAGGGTTTGGGAGGAGATTCCCAGATAGGCCGGAGGAAGTATGTGACCTTCTGACCATGGGCATATATCATTAGGACCAGAATTGGCACACCAACCAAGAGGGCCATAAGTGCCCTGAAATCAAATCCCCGGAGCGCACACTTTAGCCTTGACATGGTCAGAGCTGCCTTTGACGCAGGCTGCAAGTGAATTCATCAACCATATAAGAAATCAAACAAGGAATAGTGGACACAAGGAAATCTGTAAAGCAAATAGGAACATCGGTTATCTGCATACCAACTGCTCAACTGAACTTATTAAAATTCTCTAGAATACATGTACTAACCACTCGGCACCCCCCAAAGCAACAAACATAGCCATAAGCAAATCCTCCTTACCAAAAGGATACGAACTGCTGAAGCAATATTCCAAACACCACCTTTTCGCACACAAGGTTTGTTATTTCCAGGGGTAAAAAAAATCAAAAGCTAAGCAGAAGCTGACTAGCACCGCACAACACTAGCAAAGAACAAATGAAAACCTAACGACACAACAACATGCACAAACGCAGAAAGCTAAAGACAACAACGAGCACGAGGACAGCAAAATCATTCATCACATAGGCTAAGAACAGCAAACCTAAATCGTTTAGGAAACTGCAATGCCCAACCGAACTGAATCAGCTTTGGTTACAACAGCACTCAGCACCACTGGCTGCCAGTTGCCACGGCCACGAAAAGGCCGCAACTTTTCCTATCCATCCAAAGGGGTTAACAATCGAAAATTTTCAGCAAATTCGCAAAAGCCAGAGCGCTGGCAGCACGACAGTCCGCGGCGGCGATGGAATCAGGAAAACTCGCCGCAAGCTCATCCAAAGACATATTCCGAAGCTCCAAATGTCACGCCGAAGCACGCAATTCGGCCACGTCGCGAGATTCCGTCACCCGAAAGGCGTGAAGAATTGGGACTCCTAACCCCCGCATCGCATCGCCCGTACCGGGGCAGATGGGCGACAGCGCACGAGCAGCATGGAACAGCAACGGCCTCCACGCCCAACCATAGCCGCCCCCAAAATCCAAAACCAACCAGCATCCCATCCGAAACCCGAAGCCTGGGCACGCGTGACGCGTCCGGGGGCGCGCCCGCGCGGCCAAATCGTGGCGCGCAGGGGCACGAGCGCGCGCGCGGCCCGGGCCGAATGCGCCAGGCGCCCACGGCAGAGAAGCGTCCCGGAAGGGCGGAGAACCAGCGCCCGCGCCGCGCGGGGCAGATCTGGCCGGGGAGGGAACGCGGGGAGGAAGGGAGGGGGGAGGGGGCTGGACGAGTGGGGCTCACCTCGCCGCACACGCCGTCGCAGATGCCGTCGGTCTTCTTGTACCCGTACTGCCCCGCCTCCGGCATCGCGGCGCCCCCCGCGCGGCAGGAACGAATCCGGCCTCGACGCCGGGCGGCAGCCGGAGCCCCCCGCGAAAGAAAAGAATCCCCGGGGGAGGAAGAGGAATCAGCCGCTGCGCGCGAGGCGGCGGCCCCACTCCAATGGCGCGCCGATCGAGCCGGGCGCGGCGTCCCCGGCGGCCGGGCCTCCGGGGCGGCGGGCTACTGGGCGCTCGCCGTGGCGCCGGGGGCCTCGGCCCGGGGTCGGTACGCGGCGGCGATTATTGGGGGGATCCGCGGGGTCGCCGGCGCAGGCAGTCAGGAGCGAGACGAGGGGGGCGTTTCGTTTGGAGCCGCCTAATTATAGCCGTTTGGGTGGTGCGGTGCGGTCTGCGGTGCCGGTGCGGCCCCCTCCCTCCCTCCCACACATATCCATCATCGCCTCGGGCCGGCGCTGCCGAGCTGGACGGTTTTGTCCTCGGCCTCGGCTATGCACCGTTGGCACCGTACTAGTCTGTCCTGTTGGGCAGGAGAGGAGACGGGTGGTTTTTAATCGCGAGATGCTTAGATAGTGCTGTTGCTCATTTGGCATGGTCTATTAAACGCAACTGTGGAACCTCTAGTATATAGCTATACATACAGCACTAAAAAACGATAAAGAAACAGAGAAACAGCTAGCATATGACGCTCGTGCTTGCGAACGAATCTTCTCTGCTCGGATTTTTTTTTTATGAGATAAAAACTGCGGCAACTGCAAAGTCTTGATATATCAACTGAAATTAGCAAGGCTTGTAGTAGAAATTTACCAAAGATCTCAGCCTTTTCTACCCTGTGATTTTTACTAGGGAATTTGTCATGTTTAGCATCCATCCAAAACTACCACGGAAGGAAGTCGTCACGATCCCTGGCAGTGATGAAACGACGGAAGAAGCATGAATCGGCATTTCCCCCACCCAAGGCGTACGCCCGAGAGAATCTGTGACGGCGTGTGGTGATGCGAAGGCATCCAGGTCAGATGCTCCACGCGCCAAGGCAGCAGGACAAGATGGCTCCCCTGGCTCGCCGGTTATCCACACCACCACCACCGCATCCTCGATCGGGCAGAAGAATAATCGGGCACCAAACCCAAACCAGAAGAAGTTGCTGTCCTCGTCCGCCTCCACCAACCCAATACGATACGATGGACGTCGCCGCCTCGCGTCGCGCCGGAGCACCTGTTTGCAGCGGGCGGCATCGTATTCGCCGAAACTTGGACCAGGTTTGCCTTGCCCCTCGGCCTCGCTCGCAAGGACAACTGGACAAGGGCATCTCCCTTCCCTCCCTGTCCGTTGTATTGTACCCACGATCGAGGGCGTGAAACATGCGCCCCCTCCCCTGCATGCTGCCTTGTTCGGCTGCGGCAATTGCCTCTCTCTTTTTTTCCTTTTTAACGCTGGCTTTTGGACCGGAATGTCTGTTGCATTGCTGCAAGCCGGCGGCTGATCGTGAATGGTCCTGGGGCTAGTCCTGTGGGTCGCAGGCGGCAACGACGAGAGAGATAGAGGGAGACGCGGCAATGCGGCAGCAGGCTCCGGGCGATCGGGGGCCGAAAGCGCCGGACTCGGCGAGCGGCGGCCGGGGCCCGGGTGGCAAGCGGACCACGAACGCCGTGGCGTAGCGTGGGTAAACGATCGGGGGGGCAAAAGCGATGTCTCCGTTTGATCCCCTCGGCGTATCCGGCGCCTCCGCCTGAGGGCTGAGACTCCGAACTCCTCCGAAACGTAGCGCGCGGCCGCACCCGGCACCGGCAGACGAGTAGCGGATGATCCTGAGTAAACTTCCCGCTGAATTCCCGGTGTCCGTCTACCACCAGCAACCTGCTACTACTACCCATGTCTTCCTCCCAGAGCAGCGTGACGAGTTACGTTTATTCAGATGATTAGCTGCGGCGTCAGATGCTGGCTTTAGCTTTGGTGCATCTGTGACATCTGTCTGCCCTTGAGGCAGTGCAAGCAATCGTCAGGAAATAAAAGCCACGGAAAGTGCGTACGACTGTTCGAGGCGTGCATACATGCGGCGCATGCCCGGCAACTCCGTCCCGCCCGGGCGTGCGCCGTGCACCGTGGCGTATTGGCGGTCATTTTCGCCGACAAAAGGGAGAGCATTACCAGCAGCGGTCCATCCAGATCCATGAGAAGATGAGATGGGCACTTGGACAGGACAGGCGCGCATCGGCCTCGGCCTCGCACCAGTGTATGTGCCCGTCGTGCTGGAGGATGGAGTGGCGGCTCGTAATCATAGACCGTAAAGTAAAGGCGAAATCACGTACGGTTGACTAAACAAAACCTCTCTGCAAGTGGCGAATGGGTTTAAGGCCGTCCACAGCGGTTTATCTATATGGACTGCCTATGATATGTAGACTGAATTGCTGTAGACTTAGAGAAACAGACTGGGTTTGATTTCCCCAGGTCGATCGGTCACAACATGCATCTTCATCAGCTGGCACAAAATTAAAGGCTGGGGACGCATGGCGCATGAGGACGCGCTAATGCTATCCGTAGATTCCGCCACCGACGTGTGACGTGCTTACGCCAGTTATCCTCAGGGTGAGGCGAGACCTGGCTGCCCGAGATAGCAACGATGTGGTGTACTGTATTCCCGCCACTGCATGCGATGCGCCACATGACATGTACACCGGCCATGACCTCCACATGGAACGGAAGGCTCTCCGAAATCAAAGTCTTCCTTACCATCACGCCATCACCACGCCACCCCTCGAATATTTCTGCGCTGATCGATGATGGCGTATAGTTGCCTCGCTAATCCTGCGCTGCACGCAGTATATATAGCTTGAAAGAGACAGAGGCTTGCATGGGTCAATAGGTATCGCAGTCGCAGCCAGGTCTCTCGTACGTATACTGCTAGCTTCGATTGCTGCTCTGGCCTGGTCTCGTGCTCCGATTATGCCGAAGCACACGGCAGCACCCAAGCATTTTTGGCCGTAATATGCCGGCACGGGGGTCCAGCATGTCGCCGTCGCCGCTGGCTCTTACCTGGCGCGTCGTCCTTGCTCTCGTCATCGCCATCGGCATCAAGGAAGAAGGCATTACTTAAGTAAGGCCCTGTGCCAGGTCATCGCAATGCTATACACTACAACACGCGTTAATTAATCCAATAAGTTCCCCCAAGCAGGGAGTCGACGCGGCGATGATACTATTGCTGCGAAGAACGCGCGCGAGGCATCCATGCAGCGCATGCGCTTGGCTTAATTAACAAATGCGGTCTTCGCCGTTGAGAAACAAAGAAAGGTGATGTCATCCGAGGGACACCATTTGGCGAAGGATTCTGACCATTCAATGAAAAGACACCTGTTGGAGAAGAAGTTCATCACTAAGGTTTAGATTAAGACAGTTAGTTAGTATATGAATAGATGTCTGTTCGTGAAGAGTTGTGTCTCTTCATCCACTCTCTCTGCCTCTCGTAACTCTCTAAAGGGTGAATGGACACGTCCTTCATATGAACGGACACGTCTCTTCATCATATGTATATAAATGTGTGATCATCAATCAATATAACATAGAGATTCATTCTTTCATCGACCGTTCCTCTTCCCGGTCCCGCACCGCCTTGCGTCGCGCCGCCACGCTGTTGACGGCATTTAAGCACGCCAAACCTTATACTGCAAGCGACAGTATCGGTGTAGCCTTTCCCCGAGATAAGTATCAAGGGTTTTGTCAATCCGTGAAAAACTAGGTTTAAACTACTATTGATCAATGATTAATTAATTACTAACTAGCTTTACTAGATCTAATAAACTAAAGATAAAAGAGAGTCTAATTACTGACTAATCTATATCTAAACTAAACTAAAGGATGATAAAAGATATTCTAGTTATAAACTAGGTATAAAACTAACTATAACATAAACTGGATATAAAACTAGACTATAGCATATACTGAATCAAGAACAAGAGCTTGATAGGATCAAAGCAAGATCAATAATGAAGCTAATACGGTTAATGGATTAGCAAGAGATATGAGACAAACTTCTTATAAACTATGAACTAATCTGAGCATGGATCTAACGTGAAACATAGAATAAACATGATCAAGAATGTCATAAACTTGATAGAACATTTCCCTCCAACCACTTATCACATAAGTCAGGGTAATCGACGAACTAGCAAGCCTAAACCATATCTAAGCATAAGCAGATTCAATCAACTAATTAAAAGAAAAGGATCTACTAAAAGACACGTGGATTAATCAATCCGGGCGGATCACATGTACAGATGAAGCATTGCAAAGATATGGATTATGTATCATGTATAAACAAAAAACTCATAGCAAATAGACTATTTCATCGATCGAACTCAAGGTTTATCACAGTAAAACAAGAATAACAGAGAGTTACTCGAGATACATCATGAACTTGAAGCACATAGTTGTCGAATTCGGCGAGACGACCAACATACTCGAAGACGACCTCGAGACTCCCCGGGAACAGGGGTGGTCGGCCGACCCCCTCCGTTCCTGCCTCCTCTCGCTGCCTCCTTTCGCCGAGATCTCCTTCTCGACGAGTCTTGCGAAGATGGACCCTAAACCCTAACTTTGGAGCTCTGGTTTACAATGAATTCGATGGAATTGGATGCCTCTCCCTCTAGGAGGCCATATATTTATACTCCGGAGAGTATCCTATACATGGAATCTAATAGGTCGGTTCTAAGAGTCTTAATACACCTAAAACACATATTTCTATGTATATACAAATATCTAGAAGAGTCCCGATCATCCAGATACTTCCTTGCTTGGAGATGAAGTCATTGTCCTAGTCCTTCCCGAAATCAGCTTTGTATATTCTGCAGCCCTTAGTATTTTGACCATAACTTCCTCATCCGAAGTCCAAATAAGGCAAACTCGGACTCTAAATCATAGAGCTCGAAGAGATCTACGATTTTGGTATTCAAACTTTCTTCATTTGACGTAGTTAAGGTCTCCTAATTGGGCCCGCAAGGTGCTGCTATCCTGAAATCCAAGAATATCTCGAGATTTAATTGGAGTTTGGATTGGACTCTTGATAAACCTTCCTTATCTTCATACTCTTCGTACTCAAGCAATTCTTAGCCTACGGACCTTCTCCATAATAGGCTTGGGCCTTCTTTTGGGCTTCAATGGCTCTTCTTTTATTAACTATCTCATCTCCCTGGACTTGTAGTATTGATCCATCGACGAGTAGCATTCTCAATTATTCCAATTATTTGTCAATTATTTGCCATTTTTCTGCAATATTTAATAATGTGCAAAAACAAAGAGCATTCTCGAAAACGGGGTTTTTTGTTAGCAAAACAAGACTAAATCATAAGATTAATTTCTGAAAAAGCATAAAATTATATAAAAATAGAGCATAAATTTAGTCAATATCTTGCGTCAACACACGCTAGCCAGGCCGCGGGTCATCACCCGAGCCTCCGGCTCCCCAACGGCTGTGGCAGCAGCGGCGAACCCTTGCCCGAAGGGGGAGGGCCACCAAGTGGCCACGGTGAAGGGCGTGGAAGAGGGGGAGCCAAGCCAAGAGAGGGCATAGACCTGATAGAGCCACCCCTTGGCTCCTCCCTCCCAGAGGAGGCGGCCTCCATCCGCGGTTAGGCTGCTGCGGCTCCCTTCGACAGCGAGAAAAAGCGGCTAGGAGGCTACAGTGTCAAGGGGGAGTGGAAGAAAGATGAGGCGTCAGGGCCACGGATCCACCAGATCCGCCCCTTGGCCTTCCTCCCTCCGGCGGCGACGACCTCCATTGACGGCGGGTGGCGTCGGCTTGGCTGCGGTGGCAGCGAATAGGGGGAGAGTGGAGGCGAAACCCTAACCACCCCCCTATTATCCACACGGATTGGGCTGCCCCGCCCAGCCCAGTCGTGGGCTATCAGGCTGCAAAGGCAGGCCTTGCTTCCCCGAGTAGGCCGCCTTGCCCAGGCCGCTAGGCTGGCTGGCTCCCTCCCAGAGGGCTAGTAGGCCACCTCGCACAAGCAGGTCGGCCTTGCCCAAGCGGGCCAGTAGGCCGCCTCGCCAGGCAGGCCATCCCCAAGCGACCCGCGCCCCTTCATGGGCCCAAGCGGGCCAATTTTGGTGCATAGGCAATTTTCGCATGTGTCATTATTATTAGACCTCTAATGTCATTTTTATTATCATATATGAATGTATATATGTGTTTATGTATATTTGCATGTGATGATATACCGAAAACTCTCACAAATAGAAATAGACTTAACTGTTAAAAGGGTTTACACCAAAACTCTCACAATTAAAGTTAATTTAATTTGTTATAGGGTTTTTATAACTAATCTTCTACAATTAAAGTTGCATTTAATTGTCAAATAAGGGAAATTTTGTGAGAAAACCTGAATTTTCGCAAGACATGGCGCTTTTGCATTGAATCAAAATAGATTTTGCAAAACTATAGCCATAGTGCAATTGTATTTTAGTCTATGACTTTAACAATATAATGACCTTATTAATTTTTGCAATTCCTTTAGAAATTGCATTTTAACAGAATAAAAAATCATCTTAATCAAGTACTCCTTAATTGACTTAGGATTGAATGCGGAATTTTCAATAATGTTTTGTATCATTTCGGGATTAAAACATTAGGTGACCAAGTCATATGCATTGGCTGCGTTTTATTCTCATAAATAATTCTGCTCTGAGACCATGCCTATTGCAACAAATTATTCGTCTGTCGCTGAGAGGTCTACGTATTGTTTTTCCAAACTTGATGATTACCTGTATAGTGTTTCCCATGGAATGAATATTTTGGATGTATGATTTACATCTTTATGGTGATATCCATTATTCATGGTTAACTTTGGTTATACACACGTAGTAGAGTCTTGGACACTGGCTGCGGTGTGTTCTTACGTGGATATATCAGCCCAGAAACCATGTCTATAATAGCAATTTAATTGCCTACAGGTGAGAGATCTACTCTATGTTTCACACATAGAGACTATCTACGAAAGTGTATACCATTATTAATAATGATAGATTTGTGAAGTCGACATTTTGTGTAATGCTTCTAATGATCTAAAATACATTGACAAGATATGAAACTCTGTTAAATTTTACATTTAAAGTTATTACAGCATTAACATTAAACAAATAGATTTATACCATGCTAGGAATAATAGATACGAAGTTCTATGAACTCGCCCTATGAGCATCTTTAATCCCCATGAATAATGGACATAACATAAATTTCATCGTATGAACTGTTGGAAGCATATACCGGTAACTTTCACAGTAGATAAAATAAATTGGTATCTTTGCTATTGCTAAGAAACCATACGATGCCATTGAGATATTCGGTAAGAGTATTTCATGGAACAACTTTATGCATTTAGGCTTATTATTCAAGATTTTGAAGAAAAATCAATGCGTAAAAGAGGAACAATGGCAATTCTAAACCCAGATATGACAACTAATTGCCATAATTGTGGTTTTCGTTTAATATTTTTGCTTAACAATGCCTTACTCATAAAGTTCCAATTTGATTTATATCAAAGTTTAAGGATGATATAAGTTAGAGGTTGGTTGTTTATCACAATATCTTATGGATCGTATGACAACATTTCTCTTCTAAAATAAGAGAACCTCACGAGAATGGACATAACGCTCATCAAATATATTTCAGATGACTCAATTTTTAGATTTCTAGTAATCTCAATGTCTATTCGCATAAAATGTCGAATAAAAAAATGTTGTGATATTTAAAGTTGTCAAGACATGTTTGTTGTATGTCTCATACTTATGTATTTGATATATTCAACAATATATCATACATTATATATAGATTTATATGGACACCATTACAATTGTAGATGAATGGTACAAACTCTATAATTAAGCATACACAAAACTTCATCCGTATATTGATAGTTGGTATGGTCGTACTACTATCATGGCCCCTATGGATAATGAGATAAACTCGTATCTTATCGAATTATAGAGATATCCGTATATTGTGTTTTCTATGGGAGCATAAGATAGCAACAACGGATATGGTATATATATCCAGCCCGCACAACATGTTGCAAATAAAATAATTTCTTAGGCACTTGATTCATTCCAAAACTTTGGTATGTTTCAACTTGTCCATCCCTATGGGATGTTGTGAAATTATTGGCAATGTTATTAGTTATATTTTTCCCATTATATGTGTACAATAAACGACACAGGAAATATTATTTTAAGATCCTCTTACCTTAAAATATGATCTAAATACCTAAGATTCCTAACACATTTTCAAGAGAAGATATGTGTATTCTGATACAAATAATGTATGGACAGTTTAGGTATTTCTCATGATTAAAGATACATCTTTAGATGATCTTATTCGGGTTTAGTGTTCACACAAAACCATAAATACATGAATATGTTGACTTAAGTTGTGAAGTCATTATCCTAAACATTATTGAATTCAGAGCTTGTGCATTCAATGACGATTGTATGGTCCCTAGAATTCATATCAAGAAAATTAAAATCTTTGGATTAAGATTATACCATAACTAATGGATTGTCTTACATTCCCAACAAGTATGTTTGGGAGCCGGATAGTGCTACACGCTCCTGGATTGTGAGATTAAACTGCAAATTCCCCTTTGAAATAACGTAGTACCACTGTATTCCCCAATTTGGGTAAACTCGGGTTTGTTATGTTAACAACCTGATCTCACAACCTTAACGTACATTTATAGACCCTCTCAGAAATAAGGATCTTTCGAGACTAAATTCCCCGTCAAACACTTAGTATTTGAATCCTCTTGGTGATGATCCATTTACGGCCCGTACGCTGTAAACGAGGAACATTTCCCGGCATTAGGGGGATTTCAAGTAACAGAAAAAAAGAATGGCGAGAAATTGATTGAGATGCGAAGAGTATCTCCTCCTCATATCCACGTACTACGGAATCTGAACTAAAAGTTCAGAAAATTATGGTTTGCAAAACATTGGAAACTAATCTGCCATATGCATTTACTTATTAAAGGGCGTAATGAAGTCTTTTATTCTAGCTAGAAATATGACTGAAAGAGTGGAGGTACCAAATGAAACCACTCTTACTCCCGTCAATGCTAAGAGGGGGAGAAGAAGGCATCTCAGTAGAATTTAGAGCAGAGAAAGACAGTGAATGCACATCAATCTGAAATTGATGAGCCTCCAGGTGGACTTGATCCACGAACCCTCTTCGAATGCGCGCATGGTCGAACGTGGGATATCGGAAAGCCCTAATTATGGTGATTGGGAATCCACCATAGATTAAGAGTGTATATACATATATGAGATTTGATCTCACATTAATTAGAGAATAATATATTTTTAAGCTACTTATGTCAACACAAACTACTCTGATTGAATTGAGTACAATATTCCATCTAGAGAATAAGACCATGGCAGGGTGTCCACAACACTCGTTCTAGATTTTTGGAATGTTATAACACAACAGAGATAGCTTTGTTCACCAAAAGGTATAGGCTTGTATGCTGATACCACATATCATTTCCGCCCAAAATTGGACTTCGGAAACAAGGTAGTGAGATATGAACAAAGCTAGTAGCACAAGGCTTTAACCTAGAAGCCCAACTAATTCTCCGTGGCATGTGATTCTTTACCGAGAAGCCCCCCACATCTTTTCTAGTAAGACAACTAATTTCCGATAATAATTGGCAGTATAAAATCAAATATACATGCAGTTGATAGATGTAGTGACGACAAATGTATCATGGGTCACTAGGTGCTAAACCTTCATACACAAATATGCAACATATAAAGTGTAGTGCTAATAAAGTCATTGTTTGGCTTAAAAGCATTTAAGTCCAGAAAGGTATTAAACTCTTTCTTGAAAAGGGTACACAAAGATTACTGCAACATATATGTGTGTTTATCTAGAAGTCTTTGATTAGACTTTATGCTCCCCCAAGGATTGGTCAATGAAATTGATATCATTAGTGATGAACACTATTAAATAACACATAGTAATCTAAAGACGGAGTATATAATGGGGCATATGAATTTATAATCCAATATTATTTATACAGTTGTACTCAAAAGTTGTCTAAATCCAGAATATATTGACATAACTCAATATAGATAAGTCGTAACCATCTAAAGTTCTTTGGTGGTCAGATCTTAAATTAAAAGTAGAGAAAGACCCTTTTGGACATTAATGGGGAGATGGAGAAGAGATATAGGAATCCATGTTCCTTATATCAGTGCATTTTTGTATGCTTACATATCTTGCAAATAGTACCTGGCCAGACATTGCTTTTACAATGAATCTACTTGCAAGGTATAGCGTTGCTCCCACCATATGACATTGGTTAGGGTTAGGAAATATTTTCTGATATTTCGAAGGCATATATAGAACATATTGGTATGTTTTACTAAAGAAACTGATATTCGACTTTGACTGGATAGATCTTGGTATCTTATACAAAACAAAACAAGATTTTAGCATTTATTTGATCATTCGAATGCCATATCAGAGACAATTTATATACTTATAGTGTGAAAAATGTCCTATGCTGTGGATGTCTTCAATAAAGATATCTATGGCCATTTTCACCATTCATTCTGGTAAATAATTATGTTGATTATATGAAGCCCCCAAGAATGGCTTTGGCTTCGCAGAATGATAAACTACATACTTTTGTAATGTGGTATTGGTTTGATTGAACCATCAATCTTATGTTGTAGAGGTGTAGACAAGTTATACTTGATGCAACTTTGCTATGCATTTTGCCCAAGATTGTTTTCCCCGATTAATGAAATGGATAACATGTTACAAACTAAGTTAAATGATATCTTATAAAGATACTCACAAAGCCTTTACCATACTCCATATTATATATATATGTTGAAGGAGTAGGTATGAGATAACTTAAGTTTTGCAGGAATCAGGGAGAGTTTCTTCTAATTTGTAAACTTGTTTATACACCACATATTGTACTCTTTTCTTTACATGAATTTTCCCTATTCAAAGGTTTTCTCATATAAAGTTTTTAACGAGGCAATACCAATATGAGGATATAATATGTCATATCATCTATTTTTCCTCATTGGGGGTTTTTAGAGGATGATATTAGGCATGTTAGGTTCATGGAACAAACAATGTATCACGATGTATCCCCGATTTTTTCCCTCTGGGTTTTCAAGGCGTTTTCACGAGACATCGACGATTCTTGTCTTCCTACGGGAACTTTAGGAGAATTATCAATATGTCATATCATCTATTTTTCCCACCGGGTTTTTAAAGATGATATTAGACATATAAGTTTTATTGACAAATAATATATATTGTGATGTATCTTTTATTTTTCCTATTAGGTTTTTGAAGGAATACTCATAGTATATCGATAATTTTTCTCTTCCTACTGGAACATAGAAAAATTATCAATATGTCGTATCGTCTATTTTTCCCGCGGGGTTTTTAGAGGACGATGTTAGGCATACCATATTTATGGATAAAATATTCAAAGATGATCTCAGAAGATGGATTCGATCAAGAGAGTGTGTTGAGAAACAAAGAAATGTGATCTCATCCAAGCGACACCCTTTAGTGAAGGGTTGTGACCATTCAAGGAACAACCACCTATTGGAGAAGAAGTTCATCACCAATGCTTAGATTAAGACCGTTCGTTAGTATTTGAGTAGATGTATGTTCGGAAATAGTTGTGTCTCTTCACCCACTCTCTGTCCCTCTCGTAACTTCCTAAAGGGTGAATGGACACGTCCTTCACATGAACAGACACATCGTTTCATCATGTGTGTATATATATACATGTGATCATCAATCAATACGACGTAGAGATTCATTCTTTCATTTCCTCTTTCTACCTTTTACTTTAACAGCCGCCGTCGACCGCGCTGTCCATCGTCGTCGGATATATAGGGTTGAAGACGACGAGGAAGCGGGCGGACGTCGAACGGGCATGGGATGGCGGCTGTTTACTCCGCATTGCATTATTGGCCCCTCGTCCAGCATGTTACTACTGGTGCTAATCAATCAGATCAGGATTATCCTCTCCCCGTGGCGCCAATTGGCATGTAGTAGGATCGACCAGCTTCGTGTTAGGGCGATTAAACAATGGCGATTCGCATAGTTCCATTCTCCGACGACGACGAGTTGATCCCATCAAGGCGCGCGCATGTCCCTGTCGCACGCGGGCTACTACTGCTTCAAACGCCAAGTGGGATACATAGACTATGCTAGCTGCCCGTTAATCTGTTCGTAGCTCCAGACTTTTATACGATTGACGAGCCAGTTTCATCGGCGGTGGCAACTGTTGATTTTGTGGCCATGCTGCTGTCGTCGACTCCTATCTAGACTGCGATACACCTTGATCCATCTGCTTTAATTTGTTTGTATGTATACGGCTGGTGGCGGGATTCAAAGGCCAGCTTTGCCCCGTACGTGCTTGTACTGTACTAAATTAGCCGTGTCATTATATTTGGGGGCTCGCAAATGTCAAGGCCGGAGTCCAAGAGGCTTGAAATTCAGGTACGATGTAGCTATTTATTTGGATTTCCTTTTGCAAACAGGGATCTTACAACTTGGGATTATTGCATTTCCTTTTTACGTGGTGCTTGGTTTTTTTTTTCCATCAGGGCCTATTTGATGCAGGAATTTCACTGAGATTGTGTAGCAATTTCATAGAAAATAATTTAATTTTATCAAAAACATGGAAATAAGGAAAAGAATACCATGTTCCAAATAGGGTCGCTATTTCTATGCATTTATCGTGGGGGCATTAATTGTCGACAATGGGATTTTATCGTGATTTGCTCCATCCAATTCAAAAGCGCTTTTGGGGCTTGAGCTGTTCGGCGTGCAGCCGTAAATTACGGGCCCTGATTTTTTTTACTGCTAATGAGTTTCTAGATACCGAGTTTAGATATTTGAATAGGGTAAAGTCTATTTAAGAACTTTATACCTAGGGGCTGTTTGATACACCCAACTAAAAATTAGCTATAAAGTGTCCAAACGACTTTAACTATTCGGTAGATTGTGTGTTAGCTGAAAAATAAATACAAACTACTAGCTAAAAATTAGTTAAGTAAAAAATAGTTGGATGTATCCAAACACCCTCTTATTATTAGGTTGAGCTCACCAAAACGTACATCCCATCTCATCACATCCCGCCTATCCACTATTCCAACTATCTATCTCTCTGTCTACAGTGCGTAACAGTGTTTGGGCACTCACTTTTGGAAAGCCTGGTGAGGCCAGCCTTATACTTATTCGATTTACAACATAACATTACAAAGCCGGACAATGGACACCTCGAGCTATTACAAACCGGACAAAATACCTTCATAATGGCTTTGAGTGTTTGTTTTTGTTGTCGGGGTCATGCAGCCTCAAATACGCTCTCCCTTTCTTCTCCCTCGTGCTCTCTCCACGCCAAGGTTTGCTTTCTCGATCAGATTTCGCATGAATTTCGATGAAATTCGTTTCCGTTTCGATTCGAAAACGAAATCTCGATCGGAATACCGAAAAACCGGTCGGAAAGTCCGGATTTCTACCGGTTTCTCGTTTTCGGTGGTCACCGAAAAATCATGTTCCGTCGGGACGGTTAACACTGCTCCACGCCGCCAGAAGACGTGCCTCCGTCGCAGGGTTGCAACAGAACGTGAATCCGTGCCATTTGGGCCGTCAAGTGTGAAGTCCACATCACAGCCACAAAACGAGTCCCATCGCAGTACTGCAAGGATCACCACTGGCCGTCGTCTCTCTCCCGTGCACGCTATGGAGTATAAACCTACTTATTTGCAACTCGAGATGACAAAACACCTTATCCCGCTTTTTGAAACACCGGTTATTAGACGTTTATAAGCATTGTGTTGGGATAGCTGGGACTTGGATTGTGCTATTTGTGGGCTACCCAAAGCATGACAACTTGGCACGACACGAAACATGGCACGGTACGATATAGTTTGGACCGTGCTGACACGGTACGAATGCGAGGACCGTGCCGTGCCTAAGATCTCGACACGATGGGTGACACAGCACGACACGTACCCTGTGTCGTGTTTGGGCCGGCACGACACGTAAATAGCATATCAACATTATACTAATAAAATATCATCAAAATAATAAAATATGTATTCCCTAGTGTGTCATCTTTATCATTATTTCACAAAATGTATATTTTCTAAAGAAGATCACAATTACCTAGCTCTTGCTATGATATTGACACACTAACAATAAAGTGGTTAGAGAAAACAAGTGCAAATATTTAAAGACTCATATTTGAGTCGACATAGCACGAAGACGTGCTAGCGTGCCGTGAACCGTACTTAGGCTTAGAAAAAAATTTGTCTCATGACACGACGTGCTTAACGTGCTTAGAAATTGTGGCACGAGATAGCCAAGGCACAAAGAGACCGTGCGGCACGGCACGGCACGGTTCTAAGTCCCAGCTCTAGTTCATGTACATGGGCAGGTATCGATCAACAACGCAAAAGTCATTCTAATCTACTTTTCGACAGTATTAAAGAGGAAATTATTTCCCATCAAGCACATCGCAATCCTCGATGTCTCTTGCATCTTTATTACCATTGGATTTTGGTTTTCCAAGCAGCCATGTGTTATTGGTCTGCTCTGCTTGGAGGCACGCCGCACGCGGTGCTCGGCGCGTCGCCGTCACCTGCTGTGTCTCCACTCTCCATCCGCCACCGCCGCTTGCCGCACACGCAGTCACGCTCGCGGCGTCACTGGCACTGCTCGGCGCTTTGCTTTCGACGTTCGAACGCAGGCACGCAGCTGCTGGATTCGCGGATCACGGGCATATTCCACGACTCCGGCGAGTTCCCACGACGGCACGACACGGCGACACGCACGAGCCGGTAATCAGAACAGCACGCGCGGGCACGGTGACATGTAACGGACGGCGCAGCATCGTACGTGCACGTATCTGTAATCTGTGAAGCAAGTTTCCGAGGTCGTGATCACTGGCGCTGCGCATACAGCTGGTGCGTGTGGGAATCGATGCCTTCGGCTCGTGGCATGACACGGGTGAAAGCCGTGCAACGGCGATGCCTACAGGCCCCGCGCACGTCCTGTTTGGGCGTTGCGACAGTGTCTACACACTCCCTCAGAGGCGACTCGATGCCTCCGGTCGTTTGCCGTTATGCTGCATTTTGGGTCGGAGTCATCGGCGAAAGTCTCTACGACGACGTCAACGTTCGCGAGCGCCGAGAACCTCTTTGGATGCATCGTTTCATGGGACTGGTAACCTTCAACTTCTGCGCTGTTTCGGCCGGTGCTCGCCCCTGGCGCCTCTACTCCGTCGTCGCTCCCCTGGTTGACAGTAACACGTAAATCATATGCCGGGTGATGTTCGGATGAGCCGTCGAGTGTTACCATTAGCTTGAAGAGAGGTTGTCGTGTTCGGTATGCTTGGCCGGCGCGCCTCTTGCCACCCTTAGTCCCCATTCGTGTTTGCATGGTAGATGGCCACAAGGCAGCAGAGCGGCATAGCCATGACGGGCGGCCTGGATGTGTAATAGTTCAGGTGTACCGACGAGCATGTTGTTTTCGTGTGTGCATTAGTCGGTGATCGACAGTTGTCATTGGCCTCGTGCGTCGCGTTATTATCTATGGTCTAGCCGCCTTTGTGCTGGGCACAATGTTGTTTTTATACGTGGTTACGCCACTGTTCACTCTTGAGCTTAGGTGTGTACCTAGTTTAGCTAGATGATGTCATGGTTTTAGCCTGATTTCTCCGAATTAACCGAGCGATTTAGGACTTTGTCTCGTTACTAAAAACAAAGTCGTTGATGCACGGCTGCGACATACGAATATCAAGGGATGCTCTCCCCCGGTCGTAAAAAAAAAACTGCACAATTTCTGCTGGGTCTTGAATCAGGTGGTGGGAGTGTTCCGGCCCATGCCGTGGGTGGGACGTCGGGAATATCCTCTCGGTGGTGTGGGCCGCGCCTGCATCGGCAAATTGCCTGCGGGGGCTCAAACTCGAAACCAGCCCAATAACTGTTACACTCATGCGCAGACACATTGAGCCCAAAGCCACTCCATCGCCCATTTAAACACAGGGGCCCATCCATATCCATTTCCTCGCTCCACAACTTCTCGGGCAACTCCTCTCCTCCTCCGAGGGCGGGAAACCCAAAATCGCGCCCCTCCTTTCCTCTCCTCTCCTCTCCGTGACTCCGTCTCCAGGCCATTCCCCAAACGGCTAATCCCTCAAAACCCTAGCTAGAAAAATCTCTCACGCGTAGCTCGGTTCGCTCGCCATGAGCGCCCCTATGGAGATCTCCTTCTCCGCGACCGGGCCCCCACCCCCTCAGGACGCACCGTGCGCAGCCGCCACCGCCGCCCCGCTGCTGGCGCCTGCCGCCGTGGTCTCCTCCTCACCGCAGCACCCGCAGCCGCAGCAGCAGCAGCAGGCGGCGGCGGCGGCGGGGGCTGTCGCTGCTCCTCCCCCAGCCGACGACAGGATTCTCGTGTCAGGTGTGTGCCGCCACGCCCGCGTTGTGGGCATCGGCCTAGCAATTTCGAATCCGGGCGCTGTTGGCACGCCGATCTCGTGTGTTTTCTCATGTTCTTTTGCGCCTGCTGCAGTTGAGGTGCTGCTGCATGCCACGAGCGTGGCTCGCCACGAGGACGTCCAGGTGGCTGTCGAGAGGTTCGTGCTTCATCTACCTGCACTTCGTTCTGAGAATATCATTGATTCATTATCGTTGTTTTGTGATTTGGTAATGTGGTGTCAGCAGTGTTAGTTTAGAGATGGTGGTGTTCTGAAAATGTGGAAGGATTGCTTCAACGAAGCGCTGATGGCCTTATTTCACTCTGAGTTAGCAGAATGCGCGGGTAGTTGCTTGCCTGTTAGTAACTTGTATGTCTGGAGGAAATAGCGGAAAGCAACTAGCTGAAACAATGTGGCAAATCAGGATGGAGTTTTCAAGAGTTTCTAATAGGTACCAGCGTGAATCCAAATGTTAGATGGTCAAAGACAATCACCCAACAAGGCTATAAATAACAAATATGCAGTATAAACATGAACCGACAGTATGTATGCAGCCTACATGGTTTTGTACGGTACTAACAAATATCCATGTACCATCGGCAGCAAAGAGCAGTGCAGACCAGGGCATCAGTCACCACTCACCGGTATGCCACAGAAGCAGACTCCACAGCCCAGACTAGTATGTCAGTAATTCAAATCTGCCAGTACCATTCACACATTAGTAATCAGAGCTCTGATCTGAGAGTAGGAGCAAATTTATAAAGAAAAATGGCATACATTTTCTGAGTTCGGTGATCGGTTAGGTGGAGACTACTGGTTTTTAGGAGTGTAGAAACTAGCCATTGGCTTAGTGAATTTCTGGAGAAAACATATGCTTTCTAAATCATCGCCAATAGTGTTTTATTCAGAAAATAGTACCAAAAGGTTTGGCCCTTTCTTATCAATGTGTTAATTTGAGACATGAAGTCGTGGAAAGAAGATAGTTTCCTGAATAAACTTTCTGGTATGAGCTCAGAGTCACTTTATTAAAATTTTGCGTTTGCTTGCTCAATCAGGATGCTAGAAGCTCGAAGTTTAAGCTATGTCGATGGGCCAGTGCCGATTCCTGCTGATAATTCTTTTCTCTGTGAAAACGTCAAAAGAATCCAAATTTGTGACACTGGTATGATCTTTGACATGTCCTCTATTGCTCCTGTATCCTTGCTCTGAGTGCTAAACATCTACACAGATGAGTGGGTTGAGAATCACAAAGTTCTGTTATTCTGGCAAGTCAAGCCTGTTGTGCATGTGTTCCAGGTATGCAACTCTCAGAGTTTACTGCCTAATCACTGGCATTTCTATCCAAAACTAGGTCATATTTTTATGTTGATATGCTTCCATGTTGGTTATCTTGCTTCTCCACTCAATAACATGATATAGCTGTTTTATCTGGACATCATAATACTATACCTCTGTTTGAAACTAGACAATTAGTAGGCATAGTTTTTATTGTTAGGGCAAGACTTTGAACGGCAATTACTATATTAATATGCCGATTGTGCGATATGTAATCACAATCATGTGTTTGTCAGTACGAGTCCATATTAAAATCATGTAATTAAAGAAAATGCTAGTAAAAGGCTTGTCCGAAGGAACTACAACTAATTTTAAATGAAGGGAGTGCATTTTGTCACGGCCCATGCCTGCTGAATATTAACTGTTGTTGTTTTCAGCTGAAGCTAAAATTTGTTTTATATGGAGACATTCTGCATCCTATTATTAATCCCAATGAATGGTTTTCTTCCAAAACAAAAAATGTTCCATATTGTGTATCCAGTTCAATATTCACACTTCAGTTGAGATTTATTTACCTCAAGCTCGTTTGTTGTGCTGTAGCTGAATGAAGAGGGTCCAGGTGAGGAACCAAGTGAGGATGATACACTCTCTAGCTTCAATGAGTGGCCCTTACCTGCTAAAGAATTTGATGGTCTGTGGGAAAGGTAATTTTTTTATCCTTTATCACTTTAATCTCCATTTTATTTGTTCTGTGGATGATTCCATTGGTGTTTGCAGCTTACTATATGAAGTTGGTCTGAAGCAGAGGTTGCTGAGATATGCCGCCAGTGCTTTGCTTTTTACTGAAAAAGGTGTGGACCCATGTCTGGTTTCATGGAACCGGTAAGCATCTACAGCATTTTTCTACACATTTTAGTACTTTACAAAAGAAAGCTCAATTCGAAACTTGTGTACTTTTAGTCTGTATAGTAAAATTATTCTTCATTCTTTTAGTTTTTACAAATTACAGGATTGTACTTTTGCATGGTCCGCCTGGGACAGGAAAGACTTCCTTGTGTAAAGCACTAGCACAGAAACTTTCCATTCGCTTTAAGTCGAGGTTTGTGCTGAATGGGACGGGCCTTTTTGTATTAAATATGTGCTATTCATTACTGACACTTTATTACAATAGGTATTCTATGTGTCAATTGATTGAAGTGAATGCTCACTCATTGTTCAGCAAGTGGTTTTCTGAAAGTGGGAAATTGGTACGCCTTTTGCCCTTTTTGTAATAGCCTGTTATCAATTATCATATGTTCACATGACATGCTCAAATAATTCAGCAGTTTAGCCTTTTATGTCTGCACCTTTTTATGTGAGTTGGAAATATAGTATTTTTTGGTCCATTTTCTTGTTTTTGTGGTGAATTGGATCTTAATATTCATTCACATAGTTACATTTGACAATGCATATTTTCGATTATTGCCCTTTAGGTGGCCAAACTTTTCCAGAAGATCCAGGAGATGGTGGAGGAAGAAAGCAACCTTGTATTTGTATTGATAGGTATGCTCTTGAGTAGTGACAAATGACAATTAAGCATTATATATCTAATGCTAACCCAAAGCTGATGAAACATAGAGTCTTCTCAGTTTGGTCTGAGTTAAATATGAGACCACCCTCTGATCACATCTTGTATGTGCCTAGGTGCAATCAATCATCACAACAGTTTACTTATTATTCTTTTTTGTACTTGGAGAATTATTAAGGATCGTAAGCTGATTTTTTATTGAATCCAGTACTGTTTCAATTAAGCTCAGCATTGGCTCCTTGTTGAAGCTAGTAAACACATAACACAACTACACAAGTAGTTCTATTGAGTATTCAAGTGCTCACTAAACCTTGAGAAAATAGAGTACTTGATTTGCTTCATGCTCTATGTTTGGAACCTCAAACTTATATATGATATGTATATTGTAGATGAAGTTGAAAGCCTTGCTGCTGCCAGACAAGCTGCCATATCTGGCTCTGAACCTTCAGACTCCATCAGAGTAAAGTTGTCATCATTTCTTTGTTGACTATGTATGATTTCTTGGCTAATGTTTACACTATGTTCTTTCCTTGTGCAACTTCAGGTTGTGAATGCCCTGCTGACACAAATGGACAAGCTGAAGTCTTGGCCAAATGTTATCATTTTGACAACATCAAATATCACTACAGCAATTGGTATTAGATTTTTCTCCTTTCTGACTCTTATCAGTTGGTCGAGGGAAGTCCCTTTTCTATGAGAAAGCAGTACTGCAGCCACTCTTTAGGGTTGATGAACTGTCCATTTCCATGAGTGCAGACTCCCTACTTTTATATATCTTCTTGCTAGCTAAAATATAAATCAGGTGTGCTTGGTACACCTTTTTTATCTTTTGTCACAACACCAGTCAGTAGTCAAAGTGCTATTTTTATGGACACATGATTTGATCCCACAGTTTGTTTCTAAGAACACTCTCTACACCTTGAGTAGTAATAGTTGTCATATAAGGACCTCTATAATTAGCACATGCTAACTATCGTCTGTTGGCAGATATTGCGTTTGTTGACAGGGCAGACATTAAGGCTTATGTCGGACCACCTACGCTTCAAGCACGATATGAGATCTTGAGATCATGTATACATGAACTTTTAAGAGTTGGTATTCTTACATATTCTCAGGTACGTGTCCTGTTTCGCCATATGGTGCCCACGATGCCACCTTTTCTTTATGCATACAATGTTATTGTGGGTGTGTTTGGTTGGTGGCCAAATTCGTGGAACGTAGTTCATTTTTGAACTATACTGGCCATGGCCACAATTTTGGCCGTGAACCAGACCGACCCTGTCACTGTATCAGCCTACCAGAGTCCTCGAGACTACTTTGACCTGGGATCATTTGATATGAGCAAATCCTTTTGCTGGATGTTAATAATAGTTGCTGCTTCTCAACTTTCTTGTGATCTCTGTGAGCCCTGAAAGTGTTATCTTTCTCCAATCATAGGGCGACAGCATGCCTTGTATTCTGAACTATTCAACACTGAGGGAGAAGAAGCACTGTCCTGAGGCTGCAGAACCCCATGGCGCAGTTCATCTCTCGAATCTGCTCTACGAAGCTGCAGAACTTTGTGAGGTGAATATTGAAGCTGAACCGTGTGCTATTACTGTAACCAACTCTTTTCTCTGGTTCACGGTGGCAGTTCATTTCTCCTTTACAGGGACTCAGCGGCCGGTCGCTGAGGAAACTTCCTTTCCTTGCACATGCCTCTGTGACCAACCCTTCATGCTGCGATGCTTCTACTTTCATGCATACGTTGATACAAACTGCGCGAAGAGAGATCTTGGAGTCGCGTGGTTAACTCAGCTTTGAGGCCTTTTGGAAGAGGAGCAAACTGCTAACAGATCATTCCAAATGTAGTGCCCCTGAATCCCTGATATGGGCAGGATATATGTACAGTACGGCTGAACAGCCTGCTACGTTTAAAGCCAACAAGTGGGCTTTGTCGACCTAATTGCAAGGACGTTCCAACAAGTGAGCTTAAGTGAGTCTGAGTTAAATACATGAGTCCACCCTCTGTCTAAGGTTGCCATTCCGTCACTAGGTAGGTTAGGAGTTCAGAATGGATAAAATCAGTTCCGCTCTGATCGTAAACCTTTACATGGTACAAGAATGTGTACGGTGAACAGCCTGCTACGTTTAAAGCCAACAAGTAAGCTTTGTCGACCTAATTGCAAGGACGTTCCAACAAGTGAGCTAAGTGAGCTTTGTCGGCCTGGAGCTGAAGCTAACAAAAAAAATGTCATGAAGTTCTCAGGGGCTGGCGTTTTATGGTGGTTCGAGAAATGTCAGAGCATCTTCTCTTTTTTCTAGCTTGTGGACTATCGCAATCTCTTTTATTGCAAGTTAGTAATTAGTACAAACACAAAATAATCATTCTATCAACGTTCATTAGAACTCATGATTGATCATCTTGTCTAACATAGTGGTTTCTATAAATGTAATACTTTATGTTCGTGAAATGAGTAATATCTCACCACCTTACCACAATCTATTCAGTACAAACACAAGGGAAAGTTATTTCAACAAAATTCATTGGATGAACTTATAATAGACCATTTTATCAAGAATGGTGGTGGTGGTTTCTCTGACCAAACCCAATAATACACGAGATACTCGGGGAAGCAATTAATCAACCTTGGACCTAACTACATCAGCATATATATATACGACGCACCATCCACATATCAAGAAGGCCACAGACCACGCTTTTTTTTAAAAAAAATCTTTAACAGCGACACATTACTGATCGATTCCTGCATTCCAACAGTTACCCTAATCAACCGAAGTTCCAACAATTCAGCATACATCAACTCTTCAAAGATGTCAACAAAGCTATCTGCAGCCAAGTCTACATAACAGAACCAGGAGTTAGATGTCCACTCAATAAATGTGCATGCCAAACAGCTATCTGGTTTACATCATGGATTTCACCTCTGGGCTCTAGTTGGGTCATATGGATATGGCGCTGCTGCTGCTGCTGGTGGAGGTGCTTGTGCTGCATTTGCTGTGACGGTGCTCCCAGAAGGATATCCAGCACTACCAACCCCACCATACATGTTCGTGCCATCCGTAGCTGCAGCACTACTTACTGGTTGTGGAGGCGCAGCATAGGCAGCAGGATAATTGGGCACTGCACTCTGCGCATAGCCTGCAGCTGGATAGCCGGAGTAACCTGTGTATGCACTAGCTTGAGCAGTGTGCATCTGGTAAGCAGTAGCAGCATCGTAAGCATAGGTGTATGCCCCAGAGTGGGCTCCCTGCTGATATGCCATAGGCTGGGTTCCTTGCTGCTGATATGCCCCAGGCTGGGTTCCTTGATGCTGATATGTCCCTGGCTGGGTTCCTTGCTGCTGATATGCCCCTGGCTGGGTTCCTTGCTGCTGATATGCCCCTGGCTGGGTTCCTTGCTGCTGATATGCCCCTGGTTGGGTTCCATGCTGCTGATATGCCCCTGGCTGGGTTCCCTGCTGATATGCGGTGGGGTAATTGGCATATGCACTTGCATATGGGTTTGTGGTTGCTGCTGATACTGCTGTAGCCTGTGCTATCCCAGGCTGTGCTGCAACTTGAGCTGCCGCCGCTGCTCATTGAAAGAATTATGAAATATTAGAATATGCCATATAAAGCAGACAAGGAGCTAAATTATATGCATGCATATCTCAAGACAAATTACATGCACATTCAGAGAAATGTCTACGCCAAGTTCTAAAAATATACATATGCAGAAGTTTCCTCTGCACATTAGAGGCCTAGAACAACAGGGCAATTTTCTGTGGATAAGCTCCTATACATACTTTCAACTATACTGAAGCAAAAATTCTAGGCAAAGTTTAGCCTCAGCTACTAAAAGCTTCCCAGTTAAGTTGCACACCTACACGACAGAAATCAGCCTGTGTGCCCAAGTTGTTAAAAGTGGAAGGTTAGTTTATAAAAACATGGCACCCTGTTTCTATAGGATCAATATGTAACTCACGCATACATTTCTAGAATTGGGAACACGATTCTTCGATTTCCATAGTTCTAGGACTGATGTGTAATTTATGCTATCATAACAATCAACTAAAATGAGAAACCAACAAATCAGTGGTAATGGCTATAATATCTTGCACTAAGGCTGCGTGCAGCAGACCGTGTAAAATGACTGTCTATAGTACAAAACGACACTGTAGCGCAACTGTAGACAAAGTAGAGTTTGAAATAGGCAAGGTGGATAGACAAGCTGCTGGAGACGGTCTAAGCTGCTAACACTGTTTTAGATTTTAAATAATTTTCAGAACGTGGCATGATGGAAAATAGACTCAACTAAGTGTTGTTATATATCTTGATCCACCTTCCTAAAAGTATTCACTATTCATGATCCCCTACTTGACATTTAAAAAGCAAATACTCCCTTTGTTCCAAATTGCAAAGGTTTATAGCCCTCTTTTTTTTTTCTCCGCCCATGTTCATATGGATGGTGATGAATCTAGACATATACAAAACATGCACATGAAAAATCACATGAATCTATTCAAAGCCTAGAAACCCTTACAATTTGGAACAGGGGGTATAATAATAATATTGCATTATTACATTGGATAGACCATCATTCATGAGGCCTGTATTTCTATCATTTCTTGACCAACGACATTGGTCAATTCTGTTTTCCAATAACTGCCTGAAACATTTTTTATGGCCCAATAGTTGATCAATGATCAAATAAACAGGCCAAATCCCCTAGTTTTTTAGGTAAATGCAGTAGGGGAGACCGCCCAGTACCCCCTACTGTGGCACTGGGGGTACTAGAGAAACTGTACAAAGCTAAGCCTGAGAAAAGCCTAGAGAAAACCTGCAAGAAAGGAGCTAAAAACACATGAGAGGAAACCACAGAGAGGGGAGTTAATGAAAGGAATCTATCCAAGCTAAAAAAGGAGCTCTTAGTCAGTTAACGAAAGGAATCTTGTATGGTCTAAATCCCCTAGTGGTGTCACTTCCATTATTTTCTGCAAATCCAGCCCATAATGCTGCTCTGCGTATAATATACATGCTACGGACTATCTGCTATGGCCACACTGCGCTTTCTCCAAACAGTGTTACCGGGACACGGGTGCGGGTGTCCGATTCGGCAAACTAAAAAAAATTAGGATTCGGGGACTCGGCTAATATATCGATTTTTAAAAAAAAAACAATAAAAAAAACATAAAAAAAAAGAAAAAACTCCAACTAAAAAGGCCCAACAGAGCCTCTCCTTTCCCCGCTGCCGCCCCTCTCTCCTCACTCCATCTCCCTCCGCCCATCCGCCGCCGCCCCTCCTCTCCCTTTCTCCACCGCCGCCCGAGCCAAGTCCGCCGCCAAGCTCCTCCACCTCCCCCGCCGGCCACCTCCCCACCTCCTCGCCGCGTCTCGTCGGCTCCCCGCTCTCCCATCTGCGCCGCCTCCGCGCCAGGGCCGGGAGGAGGAGGAGCGGGCCGGTGCTCCCTCGCCGGCCGGATCTGCGCCGCGGCGGCTACCCTCCTCCACGCCGGCCAGATCCGCGCTCCTCCTTCTCGCCCGAGCTCCTCCTTGCCCGAGCTCCTCCACGCCTCCGCCTGAGCTCCTCCTCCCCTCCGCCAGCGGCTCTCTTCGGCGCGTGTCCGACACGAGTCAACTCGCCGATACGCATCAACGCGGCAAAAAATTTTCGGACACGCGTGTCCCGGTAACACTGTCTCCAAATAGTTACAAATAATATCATAATGCAAATACTATTGAATATGGGAAAAGCAGGATTCCAAATGGGAAGGCCATGAACAAGCAGTTTTGAGATTGTCACCCAGTTACACAATTAGGAAAAAAAACTAGTATTAACAGATCATCAAACACAAACCAGACTAAAATAGAAATGATATTGCCCCTCTAAGGGCACAGCTAAGATTCCACTCGCAACCTAAAAATTAGGTGGAGCATAAGGTGCAGGTAAAACATTAACAGAGTAAGAAAACAAGAACATTTACCCTGTGCCCGCCTTTCGGCATTTGCCACATCAGCACGTAACTTCTCAGCCTGTTTAGTCATGGTCATCAGGTTCATTTCCATTGTCCGCATCTGCTCAACTTGCTTGACGTTTGTATTTTTCTCAAATTCAAATTGAGATCTTTCAATGGAAAGGGGGAAAAACACAACACATTAAAAAAACTATTTACCAACAAAGCTCAGGAAAAATGGAAGGGAGGAACATTGTCACAAACCTTAGATTATGATGCTCTTTCCGTAGCCCATCTAGTTCAGCAAGCAATTCAGCAAGGCTTTTATTGTCACCAGAGGCAGAGAGTTTCTGTAATTCTTTAGTCGCATTCTCTATCTCAAGGGTTAGCATCTGCCTTTCAGAAATAAGTCTCTTTGCCTCCATATGCACTTGGTGAAGTTCCTTCTTCACTGCATCACCACTATGTATGTCTGCCTCCATCAATCTGATCGTCTCCAATAAATCTCTGATTTGCAAATCAGTCTCTGTCTGAACTTCACCAAGGTGGGTGCGGATCATTTGCATCTCTTTCTCCGTATCAACAATTTCCTGCCTCAGGACCACATGGCTTGTTGCTAACCGCTGATTCTCCATGATAAGCTTTTCGACCTCTGCAGTCTGCATGGCAAGCTTCTTCTCCAGCATCTCTAATGTGGATGAAGATTGCAACGGCGAGCGGCTAGAGAGGCTGCCTGCAGCAAAGGAACCATGCCGCATCAGACCTGGAGCTTGGGCACTCAGCCCATCTAGGTGTCCACGATGAGCCATTATCCTGAAAACACAAATGTCTTTAAGCGGAGCTGAAAATAAAAGGTGCTTCCAACAAATGCAAGTAATAATTAAATGCATACAAACAAAGCAGGTCAATTGACAAGGGCACCGGCCAGAAATTACAGGAGAGCTTAGAAAGTTTCACGTTTGTATTTTTTATTTGAAAGATTTTGGCTACTAGCCTACTCCACATACCCCAAAATGTTCCAGGACATGTTTCCAGGGACAGAGAGGTTCCTGTCCTAGGAAAGCAAAAAATAAAAATAAAAAAAATCCTACAATGTGTCAACACAGCCCAAGGAGATCCCATTGGTATGGTCCATATACCACATCAACTGTAGCCATATTAAGGTCAAATATAGCAGGAGGGGCACAAGGAGGAGAATAAATAAAACCATATAATTAGCATTGAACATTGAACTCAGAACATTTCCACAGGCATATCTCAGATGCTATGCAGCATTCAATTCCAGTGGTGGCAAGTTACTGGACGCAGTAGAGCACATGGGCGTACGTGTATCGAAGTTAGTAGCATAACAAATGTATACGCTGGCAATTAGATCAGATCCGAATACAGATAGCCAAATATCCTTAAGGTTAGGGTTTGGGTGCTCCGTTTCGCACAGCAGGAAGGGAAGAGAAGGGGTGGCCCATACCTGGTGGATGCTCGTCGCCGGCGAGGGGCCCGAGGAAGAGGTAGGCACCTGGAGTAGGGCGGCGGCGGCGCCCACTCGTCGCCGCGCGCGTGCGAGAGAGAGAGAGAGAGAGAGAGCGAGCGGGGGTGAACGCAGGAGAAAACGTGGGGTGATTGGGTGAAGGGCTAAAGGCAGTCCGTCCGGGCCTGTTTGGTTGGGAGGCTGTGGTGAGTTGTGACGGGGCTGTTTGGATTGAACCCTGGGAGGCGGAAGCTCCCGCCGTCCCGCGCCGCGCAAGACAGCCGCCGCTTCAAGCTTTGCTGCCTGTATCGTGTTTGCCTGCAGCGGCGTGGCCCGTGGGGACCCTGCTAGTCCCAGGCAACATCAAGTGCACAGATTTAGGGCGTCTCGATCTTATATTATCCCATTATCTCCCTGGATAATGGGGCAATTGATGAATGAAACGCCTGGTTGGCTGGCTCCGGCTGTTACCGCGTTGTTCGTTCTTTATTCTTTTGGATTAGAATTGAAATGGGGATAGGGGCAAGAAACAGGATCCAAACACCACCCCTAACAAGTATCCACTGTGATTTTTGTGTGAAGCCGTGAACATATATTCGCTAATATGTAACTCTATATCCCACGGAGAAATTTGCATCCTCTCGAGTGATCTACGTTGCGTGTCTTCTGCGGCGAGCTTCGCATGCCATTGCGGCAGAGGGTCATTGCACGGTCACTTCCTGCACCATGTGCTCTTTCACTCTTTCCTTTGGCCATGGGCTTATTGCTGGCCCAGCCCCGCTGCATAAGCTCTAGAATTGTTCCACGTGCTAATGTATGGGAAAATCAGAAAGCACAGCCATATAAATAATAACTATATACATATTTTCAAACAACGCAGTCACTCAGTGTACAAGCAACACAACAGTAAAACAACTAACTCTAACAACGCGATCAACAATAGTTGCATGCTAAATACAAAGTGGCAAATGAGACCAAACTCGTCTCGGTTAAACAATAAATACCAAAATGGGGGCAGCGTTAGTGCGCCGTCGGCCCTAGTATACATATGCTCATGAAGGAAGACGCCTTGTTGGTTGTCAACTAGGTTCAGGAGGAGTTTCAATGCTCACAACCTGTCATGGTGCATGACAGCCTATCTCATGGAGGGGAGGAATAGGGAATGCTTTTTGTAGCTCTGAGTGTGTGTCTATGTCCCACGGTGGGATAATCACCTTGTTGACGACTTAGTACATATGGTTGATGCCCATCCGACTGTTTTGGTCAGAGTCGTTGAAAAACATTTCTTATGCTAACGTCACAAGTGCATGTAAATCACTCTGCAAGGACACTATAGACGTACTGTATATGTATTGTAGGCGAAGTGAAGTTTGAAATACAAGGTAGGATAGAAGGACCGGTGATGTCAGTCGCCCTTGTGACCTCTCCAGTTTGCTGGCTTAGGAGATGAGGATGTTGCAATGTCAAACATAAACAGGATCCTAGACTACTTTAAGGACCGAGTAGATTTGAAATAAGGTTCAAGTGACCTCGTCCCAGTTGTTGTCTTTTAGAGCCGAAGACACAACACAATCCTTTTGCCGAGCACAAAGTAGTCGCCACACTTGGTCTAGTGGTGACATGGATGGATTAGATCTTGGACGATTTGAAGGACCAAGCAGCCTTTGATGATGACGCAACATGTAAAACGATCGCACACCAGACTAAACGCTATGTTCTGGTTATTACTTGGTAGGGACCTTTATTTTGGGGATGCCAATGGAGTGTTTGCTATAGTGTATCATTTAAAAAAAGGAAGAGAATTGCTATATAAGACAATATAATAAACCTATAGAAACGAACTACGAGAGTTGGAAGAAGTGAAGAGAGAGGGCAAACATTAACTAGCATGTACCAACTTAACTATTACATAAATGTGTTTTTAGCGGACTACATGTAATATATTATATGGATAAAGCTAGCAGGCAGGCTATATTACTGGCTATGATCTGATATACATGATGGAACTAAGCGCTGAGGCCATGCGTCTTATCGCACACTGATCAAACAATTCTTTCGTCTAGGTAGGTTTTTACTAGCCTATTGCCCCCGAGGATGATTGTGAGCAGGTGAACCGATGCATGATGAATCAATTCTGTATTTTTGTGCCGGATGGATCCACCGACCAATCTGCCCGAGAGACATGAACAACCGAGGTGCCGCAAACCATCCCGTTCTTCTAGCTCTTCGCGATCTAGAGGCTGGACATCCTTGCCCTGTTGCTACGGAGGCTTCAAGTTTATGTTCATATTACTATAGCACCCATAACTTCTGATGATATAATAATGCATGACCATCCATCTTATTTTGATATTTTGTAAAAATATACAAAAATACAAGTCAATCTTAGAATACCAAACGATGATGATACAAGTAAACGGATAACTAAACTTATGACAAGGTTAGCTTTTTTAAAACTTTGATCCATCATCTTGTAAAAAATTTCATTGGTTGTCGTTACTTGTTTTATCATTAGTAGTAGTTTGAGCATGGCTTACATTTTCATATATTTGCATAAAAATTTTGAATAAGGCGAAAGATTAAAGCTTTGAATAGAAGTCAACTGTGTGGAATATTTATTTAAAATTCGAATAGTCAAACACCAACAAAAATCAACAGTACCATATACTTAAATGAATGGACTGTTCAATTTATCCGTCCTATCAGGCTGTATTCATCAATCACCAGATGCATGGGCTAGGGTAATTTTTTTTCAGGTAGCGAAAAAACAACAAACAGGAGTACAAGACACCATCAAGCCGAAGCCAAATACCCTTTTACGGGAAGTTGTTTTATGAACTTGTTCATTCTTGTTTCTCCTTAATGCAATACGTGCTTCTAAAAAAACGAAAGCCAACAAACAGACTACAGACACATCATCAGGTACTACAGCGTAGAGGTAGACACAAGCACAACGTGCGTAGTCCCAGATGATAACTCAATGGAGTAGCAGCCATGGGGTCAAAGCTCAAGTGTGAATCAATTCTCAATTCATGTTATTTCGAGACTGCCAACTATTTACTTCGGCTTGCGACTCAAGATCTTTTACCTCGATCCGTACAAAGTATCACGTGGGTTCATCAATTATTAATTTCTAAACAAATTCTGAAAAAAGTGATACCTTGCAATCCATGCGGATAAATGTGAAACAATCTAAATCTACGTGAAACAAAGAACACTCAGGAGTCAAGACTAGCCAACTAGTCCTCCCCAAAGAATTAATTCTTTCAGGCGTGCCCCTGGAATCTAATCCAGACTGGCAATCACCGCATCTGTCACTTCCTGTGTGGTGCTGGTACCGCCCAGATCCTTTGTTCTGTACGTGCCCTCCGCAATCACACGCTTCACCGCAGTCTCCAGCCGGTCAGCGAAGGACGGGAACTGCAAATGCCTCAACATCATGGCGGATGATAGAAGAAGGGCGACAGGGTTTGCTTTCTTCTGCTCCACAATGTTCTCATTTCCAACATTTCCTGCAGAAGCACCTTGCTCAAAGACAGGCATAGTCCTGACCCACATTACCTGGAACATAATGCAGTATCAAGGATTAGTAGGACCTGAGCAACAGATTTATTCTGCCTCAAAATAAATTAAAGCGCCAAGAGATGCTCCACACGCCACAAAAAAGATAACGTAGACACAAAGGGAGACAAGTGATGTGAAGTATTCATTTCTGTGATACACAAATAAGAAAGAATGAGCTGCAATCCTACCTCCAGGCATGATACCCGTCCCTCCAACAATACCTGCGGCTGTGTTAGCCACCAAATTGCCATAAAGATTAGGCGTAACCTACAAAAAGGAATGACCAAGTAAATGAATTAGAGACCTGCAGGCAATCCTCATCCAGGGCATACTTTCGTTAGCTAGCAATGAGATGGCATAACCAACAAATTTAGAAGGAAGAATTTGAGAAAAAACAGGTAAGCATAACAGAAATGAGATGGCAAATATAATAGACGTTTAGCTAGCAATGCCAACAATGGCACACTTTCTATGTTGCATCTAGCTTGGTTTAACAATGATGTTCTTGCATCACTTAAATACTGCAAACTGGTCAGAAATCATATAAACTCTCAAGAAAAATTTAGTACAGCAATGTGATTTAGATAGCCCAATATCTCTACCCCTGGTTTGATATATGTCTAACAGCAAGGAGATGTTATCTTTATCATATGAAAAGTATGGAACTAAAGCAGAGCCTCCCCAAAACTTCTCACATTCTGAAGGAAGTTCTGAACTCCCACAAGGCCTTCAGATTGTACCATAAAAAGGAACCCAGATTGATTGTCAATAAAGGAAGAGCAACTGAGTTACTCTTTACAAAAAAATAACATATGCTTGCTCTTGCGAAGTTCAAGAACTGTTATCCTAGCACAACTAAGCCGTCCTTCGGTAAATTTTTCAACACTTCTATAATTTCGACATTGGAACCCCTACTTTGTAGCTCAACAATAAGAAAAGAAAATACTCGGCATTTTAAAATAAATCAATGAGGCACAGAAAACGGTAACTCAATGTGGTACAGAAAACACGTGATGTTCCACATTGAATGATATATAGAGAAAAATGCTCTGAATTTAGATACATACCATGACATCAAATTGTTCAGGCTTTGAAACAAGTTGCATAGAGCAATTGTCAACAATCATTTCATTGTACTGAATACCAGGATATTTTGAAGCGACCTCACGGCAAGACTCCAAGAACAAACCATCAGCAAGCTTCATAATGTTTGCTTTATGCACTGCAGTGACTTTCTTCCGGTTGTTAAGATAAGCATACTCGAAGGCATATTTGGCAATCCTCTCAGAGCAAAACTTTGTGATCACCTAGGAAATCCATTCAGTAAGAGTAATAATGGAGAAAAGGTTCAGATATGAGCTAGAAAGAATCCCAAACATTAAATGTGTGGATTCTATATTTCTACTTCAAAAACTGTTTCTTGAGCAAAGTCTCATAGGAACTCATGGCTCACGGCATATGAGAAAACTGTGGATCATTGAGTAAAGATACTACATTCAGAATATTTTGGTAACAAAACATATTCATGCATGGGCAATATAATATATACACGTGGCGTGATATGAATTAAGAAATGAACATATAACCCAATTACTACAGTTCAAACAATCCAAAATGATGCTAACCTCATTACGTGCCACACTACAGCCTGACCAAATAATGCCAACAGTCTAGCGTCGACAAGGCCTACAGCGCACAGTGCAGAGCCATGACCTAGGCTCTCTCCAGCAGAGTGTGTAAATGGTCGTGCATGTGCAAAATTTGCACCGTAGAATTTTGAAATGGGGAGTGGGATAAGTAGACTGCTGGAGATAGCCTAAGGTAGCAACTTTACAGCCAAGTAACGCAAATGAATAGTCATCAACTAAACACTTGCCAGGCCACAATTTTGCAGATTAAATTTCCATTTCTATATGGCTGCACCATCAATTGGACTAAAGCTGCATCTGTAACCTTATGATTAATGAAACATAAACTGATTATTGCAAAGTTGCAATGATACAAACTAATGGGCAAACAGGAAATTTAATCGTCTTTCCCAAGGAAATTTTGGTGATCACAAATTCAGATAAACTCAATTTCGTGCAGATGTAACAAACAAGCTAACAGACAACAATACAGCCCCCATTGCAAATAAATCAGGGGACCACTCCAATTGTAGCAAAATACTGATAGGAAACTTTCCTCTCATCTATGGGAAACCCATGATTTGCAAAACCTGCCAACTGTATAACCTGTGCAAACAATAGGCCCCGTGGATTTTACAACGAATTGGGAAAATCACACACATCAATCAAATTCAACGCACATAAGCGACCCCCCAACCAATACGCCGTACCTTGAGGCTCTCGACGACCCCGGGCACGACCTCGTGCTCGAGCCCCGAGTACTCGCCCTCGGTGTTCTCCCTGATGACGACGATGTCGACGCCCTGGTGCCTGGTCGGTATGCCGGGGAGGTTGGAGCAATGGACGAGCGAGGCGTAGAGGTCGAGCTCCTTGCGGAGCTGCATGTTGAGGGAGGAGACCCCTCCGCCGACGGGCGTGGCGAGGCCTCCCTTGATGCAGACCTTGTTGCGGCGGATGGAGTCGATGACGGCGGGCGGGACGGCGGGCATGTCGCCGTGGACGTCGTAGGTCTCGAAGTAGACGGGCGCGTGCATCGCCTCCATGACCTGCCGCACGGCGCCGGTGACGAGGGGCCCGATGCCGTCGCCCGGGATGAGCGTGACGGCGCGCGGGGTGCCGTCCCCGGGCCGAGGCATGTAGGTCACCGTGCGGCGCCCGTGGCCCGGGAGCGGCTGCGGCGCGGGCGGGGACGAGGCCGATACGAGGCGGCGCAGGAGAGGGGCGGATCGCCGCGCCATGGGGTGAGGAGGAAGGGGCTCGGGGCCGCGCGGGCAGATGCGAATTGCGATCGCGGGGGCGGGCGGCCGGGTGAGGGAGCGAAGGGGGGGTGACCGGGCGAGGGACAGAGGAGGGAGGGAGGAGAAAGGGAAGGTGGAGATGGATACGTGAGTTGTTTTACGGTTTGGCCCTGGGAGCTCCTCGGTATTTGCCACTAATTGGCCTGGTTCAGCTTATTTCCCAAGAATACTGAAGGGTCCTATGACAAGTGGGCCGCACGTTTTTTTAAAAGGGATTTTTGATACCGTAGAGGAAAATTCGCCTTCTCATTCCGCGGACAAATTGGTGCACGAACCCCTATGCACAAAATATTAGGAAATATTATATACCCCTATTGTTGTTCAACGATGTCCGGATTCTAGGCAAGATGGGGTGGCCGTCGCCATCAAATTGACCCAGCTTCTGCTGCTAAAAGCTTCTCCTAACTCATATATTCGGGTCAACTTCAGTTGGCCTTTCCACAATGAGAGCCGATGGCAACATGTCGCCATCGTGTGATCCTCAGTTAAAGGTAGCGAAGTTGGGCTTTCTTTGGTAGAGAAGAGGATCGTATATATTAACAAAAGCAGGAACAGGTCTCGGATTAACAAAGGTGGCTTTCAGCCCTCGTGGGCTGTTGCAAAACCAATGATGACCAGTCTTCTGATGCACTCGTACACAACACTTTCCACAATCTCACAGGTTCGATGGTGGGTCCTGTCTTTTCTGCTCACAGCCGAGGAACGAAACGAATCAAGGTGATCAGACTGACAGAAAGGTGAGCCTGCAAACCTTCTGCATCAACCTATTACCTATACATGCGCCCTGCCAAGTGTCAAACAAGACAGGTAGAAAGGTAAAGGCGTTTTCTCAGGAGTGAAGTCCATTGGGTGCTCAAAACACACCGTACACGCACACGGAGGAATTTGAAATTAGACATTTGGATCTGCATTTAGGTGAGAATAGCACGGAGTGATAAGTAGCATGAAAAGTGGAATGTGCCTATCAAGCCCAAATAGTAGAGACAAATGTCTTGACAGTGTTACTACAATGTCAGTGGGTGAAATCGTCATCGACACAGGACAATAATGGTTACTATTTACTAGCGGATGCCAGCATGGAGGGGAGGGGGGGGGGATGATTTTTATGTAGTTCAGAGTTCAGACATATATACTCCCTCTCGGTCAGGTCAAGTAAACTGGAACAGCAAACAAATTTGACCGGAGGTAGTACAAGCAAACAAGGAGAGATCAGCATTAAGCGAGTTTTGGATTCTCTAGAATGATTTAACCAGCCCGTGATCTAACAATATGCAGCTACCAACCGAAAGAGGGCAAAGATGCAAACAAGACAGAAGAAAAATTTAGAATAACAAATGAAACCTTGCATATGACATAGGAAGTTAAATGGCAAATCAGGATATACCTTTGCTGCGAAAAAAATCTCCCTGGTTCAATACAGAAAATTGTTCCATTGACAGCCTCCTAAAAAAAATGATCAGCACAAGAAACTATAAAAAATCAATTAAGAAAGGCAGTTATAGTTCCTTTCAAACACAGTGGCGCGTGCCCAGAGAAGGTAAGTGTGGTTGATATCAGTATAACACATCTTGCAAAGCTCGTGATACAACAAACTTAACTGTATCAGGTGAAAACTATCAAACATAGCATATGATGCAGCTAGATGCATGAACCATTATAACATTTGGTTTGCAGTCTTTTTGCCACATGTTCCAAAGCCCATCTTTAACACAAACTAAATGGACAACATGATCATAATTACTAGCCAAGATCAACAGAATTAACCTCGCACCACCGTCCAGGAATATGAAACGCTGCGGGTTGACTTGGTGTACAAACGTGGGACCAGCTCGATCAAGGGCCTACTCACACTAAAGTTACATAACATGTTAACATGGAAGAAGGTTATATTACTGGCAAACCAAAAATTTCACTAGTAGTGTTAGGTTTAGACATTTGCTACGGTACATTGAAATTAATGTGGACCGTACATTGTACTAGATCTGGATATATAAAATGAAATATTACCTCCTAAGAGGTAATAGTTTAAAGAAAGAATTATCCCTAATAAATCTAACTACCTCATTCCACTATAATTACTTTGTATTGAACGTAACAACTATTGAACGTGACAACTACCAAGATATTTTTCAACAACAAATTATAATGTGGCAACTACACTTATAAGTTAAAATATATGCATAATGAGTATACTAAATTAAAATATGGTAAGTGCACGTTAATAGCATCAACTGACGCCGGCATTGGCAACGAATTCCTGCTATTCTTGACACAGAATGCGTCCCATGCTATTTTCCTGCTCTTAATAATCAATTTATATATATTAAAATTTATTTATCTGTTCTGAATATATAATAAATATGGGAATATCACATTTGATTATACTGGATCTAATAACATGACGATCTAATAACATGAGTTTTCTCTTACTTTTTTCATACACGAGATGTAACATGCTTTTTTTTCCTAGTGTCTTTTCAAACACGATACGGTGGAATGTTTTATTGTTTTATAAACAAATCTATTAGCTTTCGCATTAAGATCCTAATTAACTGGCATGCACGCCTTTTCCGTGCGGCAACGTGATTTAAGGGCCATGCAAATATAAATAGGGATTTTCTTTTTTCTAATTATTTTTCCTCTTTAATATCAAAGGCCTAAATTTATCCCAGACATCTTACTTCCTAATGAGGTAAAATGTGTATCGTAGCACCGCCCGTGTGTTCAAGTGCGAACACAAAACAACTGCACCAGTAATACACTTATACACACTTGAGGCAAAAACCCTGATTTTCACGTTTGGACCAGCAACTAAACTCAACTGGTTACCCAGATAAAGGAGATCACCAGTTTGCTTTGGCTTCTCGCAACTTAAACCACAATCATAACATAGAACATTATTAATTTATTATATCCATTCATGGAGCATGAGCATTATATCCAGCTTTACAGAGCATTTGCCAACGTATCAGGGCTACGTAGTGACCCACATCTTCCAAATATCGATCCTTATAAGACCTCTGGACGTCCTAAGAGATGCCAGCCAAAAAATCGTATTTCTCAAACTTTTATTGCTGTATGAAAAAGTCCACATTACAGATTATGAATCCAAGAAAAAATGCATGTATTTTGCAGCAAAATAAGCTTACTTCTATGTCATATCGATGCACATCCCTACATGTTAACATTAGCAAATGCCACACTGTTTAACAAATTCTCGAGCAGTTAACTCAAACAAAGTGCAAACTTCTCTAAGGAGTGAGCCATGACTAGCTTGCTGACGCCAAAATAGATATGCTGAAGGAAGTTGGTTCAGACTTTCAGTAGATGATGACTTCATCTAGTTCTGTCCTGTCAAAACTCAAAATCAGACCTTACAGGTCTCAAGTTCTCAGCTATAGGACCCAACTACCTAAGTTATCTCTCATATGCCATTACCTTGACTTATTTCAACATGCTCATGTTCTTGCGGCTTGCCTCTCTACAGATCAGAAATGGTGTTTCATGGTCCGAAAACAAAGCATTTGTCCACCAACTGCAGCATCCCAGCGTACCTCAGAGTCCAACATTGACATCTCAAGGGTCGGGGCATGAGGAGGAAGATGACCCGTAGCGGTAGGGTTGTGGAGAGGGAGCGCTCGAGAGCCGTGCGGCGGCAGACAAGAAGAATGCGATGGCGGGGGTGGCGGACGAGGACAGGAACGCAAAACCCAACTTTCTGTATCCATAATCAAGATTTTCAAACATCGCAGATCTAGACAACACAACTTGCCTATTTCGAAAACCGTCGGTGCATTTTACTTAAAAAAATTTGAGAGTACTCTATATATTTGTTAATGTGCAAACAAAACAAATCGATCCGAATGTGGAACGAGAGCCAAATGATGATATGCATTGCCCTCGTGGCCTCGGCGTCATCTCGTGCACATATGCATGATGCATGTAAGCATGTTTCAATGTACGTGGTCTGGGTTCCCGACGGTTTACCCAGTCTCATTTAGACTTTGCTAAACTAATGAGTAATGACAGCTACCCAGAGGAATATGCAGTAATGCAGATCGTGCTTTCTGCAGATGGACGGAGGGTCGAGTCTACTCCACTCATTATAAATTAGTTCACCTTTATTTTAATTAGGTCATCAGCCTATTTAGATTTTGATCAAATACATTTTCAAAACGTATTTTATGGTTGGTTTAACAAAAACTAATTTGATGCTGTAGATGTTGCTGCGTTTTTAAAAAAATTAGCCATGGTTAGAAAGAATTGGAGCACACAATTAGATGATGGTTTGATTGACATGATGAGACCGCGACTCCTCTACTGCTGGAGATATGGCTTTCGGTTCCGGCAATGTGTACCGAGTTGCAACCAGGTATAAGTAAACGATTTAGTATCAGTTGGAAATATCCTAGCCTTTCGAAGAGGTTTTAGTACAGGTTAGTGTTACAAACCTGTATTTGAGACTACTCTTTAGTAATGTTGGTAACACAAACCCATACTAAAGCCTATTGGTACTCAAAGCCACCTTTTAATACCGGTTAGTAACACAAAAGCTATATTAAAGCCTTCCGGTACTCAAGGCCTTGAGTACTGGTTCGTAACACTAACCCGTGCTAAAGCCTCTCCAACTGGTACTAAAGCCTTCTGAGCACTCCAAATAAAAAGATAACATCATCTTTAGTACCACAAGCGGTAAGGAGATGTTGCACGTGAACCTATATGTCTTGGGTTCGATCCCCAAAGGGTAAATCATTTTACGTTTTTTAGAAGCTTTATTGCCGGTTTCCACGGTCGGTGCATTAGTACTAATTATGTAGTACCAGTACCGGTTAAGGGGTTTTTCAACCGGTACTGATAGGGCTTTCTTCAGCAGTGTTCCAGTAGCGTTCAGAATTCGTCACGGCCCGTTCAAGAAAGGAGAGCTTAGACTGACTCCAGCAATCAAGGTAAAAGGCCGGGTATAATACAAAACAACACTGTAGCGATACTGTTTACAGAGAAAAATAGTTAAAATAGTGGATAGATGGATATATGCACTGGCTGCTAGATTTGGTCTTATGACTGCGAGAACGAAGGAGCAGCGTGGCAGCCGTGGATCAAGGCACGTTTCACTAGCCTGAGGTCAAGTCCACTGTCCACTGTGGTTGTTATGTGCTTTTTTTTATAAAAGGTTCTTAAGTTTTTATTAGGGCGTCTGTATAGTCAACCGTGCGTACATGAGCTGCGTAGTATACTACAATAATAATACAACTGTGTGCATGGTTGAAGTTCATACATAGGAGGCGATAAGATCTATGACAGATCTATTTGACAAGAAAAAAGAGTGCATATAGTGTTAGTAGTTCAATTATGCAGTAGTACAGGAGTTTAATTTGATCAATTACGGTTTGGTCCATCAAAATAGACATGGGCGGACCCAGCGCCCGGTAACCTAGGCGTCTGCCTAGGCTCTAGCGCTGGGATCCAAAGGAGGTTGCGTGTTTAATTATTGTTCATAACCTCAATTCATACTGTAACCTTGTTCTACTAGAGCTAGGATGGAGAGGCTGCTTTGATTTCGCCCGGGCTTTGCTTAAGCTTTGGGTCCGCCACTGAGATAGAGGTAACAAACAATCAGCCTCTTTACATTCAATGTACAAAGTCCAATAATGATCAGAATTCAGAAAAAAAAAGAGGTTTATAGACAATATCATAAACGAAAATTAATTGTAACTTGGCGCCTTATTATATACTACCACTACTATATCAAATGCGAAAGATAAAATACTACAACCTCGGTGTGGACAAAGAGACAGGCAAAAACATTCTTTACATTCTTTAACTGTTCTATCTATGTATGAGTGACTCGATGCTTGTGAATTTGAGTTAAATCTAGTGATTCTATGTACTCTAGGATTCTACTAGATGCATTCATTATTTCGTGAATGTATGTTTAATATATGTTTAAATTTATGAACGTTCATGCAGATGTGAATAAATAAAAAGAGTGCTGGAACGCTTACAATTTGAGACGGATGGAGTATTTGATTTAAAATCGGGTGCTCATTATACATGATGTGGTCGTGGCAGTATATATAAGATGCTAAAGAGCATCGGGGTGCATTACATCGCTCTCGATAACAAGGAGCTTGAACAAGAATAGTTATAGTTATATACAGGGAACAGTTAGCCAGAAAGCAAGCATCTATCGCTCTGAGAGTCTCAGATCGAGATATGGCACACGCCCAAGAAATCCAGCTTCAGATTCAGAGGTACGTACGTGCTCCGTACTCTGCATCAGAACCACACGACCCCTAATTGGTCTTGCTTCACACAAGTATACTGTCGTGTCATTGGTTGAGGGGAAAGCTAATCATGCATGCATAGCTTTCCTTGTACGAAATTATGAGAAGCAGTGACTAATTAACAACTTTTAATTCGTTCGATGATTAAGGTTTCCCGGAACATGAATCTGGCGATGACAGGGCGTCCCTGGAATCCGCCGCCACGCGTGGTGCGAACAGACGACGCGGCGTTCGATGGTGGGTGCTGGTGCTGGTGGACATGCTGATGCTGCTGTGTGGGGAGGCAATGGCGCCCCTCCTCGGCCGCCTCTACTACAACTCCGGGGGCAGCAGCATGTGGATGGCCACGCTCGCGCAGTCGGCCGGCGCGCCGCTGCTGCTCATCCCGCTCCTCCTCACGCCGCGGGCCGCCGCCGGGGACCACCGGCCTGCGGTGTCCAAGATGACTGCCATCTGCGTGGGCCTCGGGCTCATCATCGGCTGCGACAACCTCATGTACTCGTACGCCATGCTGTACCTGCCCGTGTCCACATTCTCGCTCGTGGCCGCGACGCAGCTCGCCTTCAACGCCGTCACCTCGCGCCTCATCAACGCGCAGCGCTTCACGGCGCTCATCCTCAACTCCGTCGTCGTGCTCACCTTCTCCGCGGCGCTGCTCGGCGTCGTCCCCTCCGAGTCCGACGACGGGGCCTCCGGGTCCGGCATCGGCAACGTGCCGCGCGGCAAGCACGCGCTGGGTTTCGTCATGACCCTGTCCGCGTCCGCCGTCTACGCGCTCATCCTGTCCCTCTTCGAGGCCGGCAGGCCGCCTTCGCGGAGGTGATCAGGGCGCGGACGCTGCGGTGGGTGCTGACGATGCAGATCTGCACGAACACGGTGGCCTCGGTGGTGTCGGTGGTGGCGCTGTTCGCGTCGGGGGAGTGGAGGAAGATCCCGGGGGAAGCGGCGGCGTTCAAGCATGGGCGGGCGTCGTACGTGGCCACCTTGGCGGGCATCGCGGTAGGGTGGCAGGCAGCGACGCTGGGCGCGGTGCGGTTGATCGCGAGGGTGTCGTCCCTGTTCGCGAACGTGACGGGCACGCTGGCGCTGCCGCTGGTGCCGGTGTTCGCGGTGGTGATGTTCGGGGACAAGATGACGGGCATCAAGGTGGTGGCCATGCTCATGGCGGTGTGGGGATTCCTCTCCTATGTGTACCAGCACTACCTCGACGACCGGTACGGGGCTAAGCGGAACGGGAGAACGGCGGCTGATTGCCGCATGTGCGCAGCGCGGACGAGAAACCATGCCCGCACTGTTGTGCCAGCTCTGGACTCCAACTTGGCTTATTATCAACAAGTCTAAGCCTTCGCCTTTGCCGTCATGTGGCGATGCCAGATGCCGTCAATAATAACGTCTTTACTTTCCAATACAGTAAGCCAGTAAGGGCAGATCCAATAGTTAAAGTATGTTGCTCTCTACAGTGACTACTCCCTCAGTTCTAATTGTTCATTTTATAAACAGTAATCTTCAGGCCAACATGGCAATACAGGATCTGATCCATAGTCATTTACCTAGACCAGTAAAGATACACGTGCGTCCCGCACAGTACTAGTTTATAGATAACAAAGAGATTCTGCAGTTTAACATTTAAACTACACTGTACATAGGGGTGGTAAAGGATTCTCAAAATTTAAAGACCGAACTTAAAACGGGTTGAATCGTATTCCTATTTATTTTTAGCTAAAAATCACTAAGCACTAATTTAGATTGTGAAAAAAAAATATTTATTGGATCACGACCCATCCCTAACTGCATCCCTAACTGCAGGTTAGTACTTAGTAGTCATGAAACATGTCTTTGAACTGAATGGTTGAAAAAATCACAAATACTTCCAAAATCACTTCAATCATGTGACAACTCTAGAAATAAAACTCATCGGACTACATAAATTTGAAGTCAAAATGCAAATTTAACTCAAAACTTAATCTCAAAATTTATTCCCAAAATTTAGAGAATAACACAATGAATAGAAGAGGAAACTTGTACATATTATTTCGAGAAAACATATTCCAGCCTAAGTGAACCATTAGAAACTGAATTTAGACTTAGAGCTTAAACAGTGCGTAAATGGTTCAAAATATGAGCAAACTTAGCATAAATAATCCCAAAATATACTTGCAATCAATAGACAAATTTTGGTGAATAAAAAGAGTAAGCATTCAGCCTAGTGAGCCCGACCCAACCCGTTCTAACCCTATAGGAAGGCCGGCCCAACATCACAGCACCTGATGCATTTCTAGCTGTTGGATGGTATGATCGAACGGCCGGAGTTTACACCATTGTTCTGTATAAAATAGGCTAACCCTAATCATCTCCCCCTTCCCCCTATACCTCCTCTCTGCCCCCTTCCCCTGGTCCGGTAGCCGCAGCTCTCCTCTAGCGCATTGGAGACTCCTAGCCTAGTTATCTTTGTTACGTTGATTCTTTGTTCTTTCCTATTCCGACCAAGTCTCGCCTCTTGCCTCTCTTTTGTTGCGTGATTAGTTATTCTTTGTTCTTTCTTATTCCAACCAAGTCTCCTCTCTTGCCTCCCTCTCTTGCTACGTGATTAGTGGGATTTTTGCCTCTTGATTGCTCTCTCTCTCTCTCTCTCTCTCTCTCTTGGTGCGTGATTGGTGAGGCCACCAACCAAACACATGGAATGCGTTCCGCACGTGACTAAATAAAAATATTATTATATATTATTAAATTAAATTTAAGTAAAAAATAAAGGTATAACATACAGTAATAATCGTGGTGAATTAAAACTTATATTCATACCACAAACAAACTTTGAGTCATCCGCTACTTTATATGCGATATTTTATATCAAAAATAGAAAAAAAAACTAAATTAGCCTAGCCAGATCAGCCCAAAACGTCCCCAGGACGTGAAAGCAGTCCCCCCGAACCCTAAAACCCTAGCACTCAGCCCCCTCAAAAAAAAACCCACTCGGCCAGCGCAGCCCCCATCCGCTCTCTTCACTCGGCCTCCGCGGCGGCCGCCTCTGCCTCCGCGTGGCCTAGTCCGGCGCCGGCCTCCTCCTCCTCTGCCGCTGCCCGTCGACCCACGGCGGCCCGCCCTCCGCCGCCACCTCCGCGGTTCCTACGGCCAAACCGGCGCCTCCCCGAGGCCGGCCGCTGCCTCCTCCTCCGCCCGTCGACCACGCAGCCCGCAGATCAGACGTGCGGGGCCAGCCGTTCCTCTCTCCCCTTCTTCCAAGATTGCAGTTCGATTCCTCCTTTTTTTTCTCTAGATCGAGATCCAGCAGTTCTTGCCTCGGCCATGCGGATTCTTACTTGTTATTTATTGGTTCCATGAATATTTGTACATACCTATTCGCATTTGAGATGGCGATTTGGGATTCATATACGTTGGGTCTTATGGATTTTGATCTTTAGATGGGCCGTGGTAGACTTATAAAAAAAATTTCTTCAAGATTGCTTGGTTGAACAAATCTGACTTACGGAGGGAAGGATACGTGGGTACAGAAATCTTCTCCGGTGAAAAAAATCGGGCTGCAGTGGCAGGAACGCGTAATGTAATAGTTGTGTTTGCATAGGTAAATTGAGTGCCTCATGATCCTGACTGCCGCTCGGGCAGAGTCTGGCTGCTGTATGTTGTGCTCATTAGTTTTGTGGGGCCAAATAAATTGAATCCGCCGTTGGATCAAAGAGAAGAAAAGGATCCAATGGTGGTTATAACTTTGGCTAGATTAGGTTACGGTGAAAATTAGTTTATATTAAACTCACTCTTTTATAGGGTAGACGTGAAAAAAATTACACAATTGCACGAGCTGTATGTCCCGTAGCCTAACGAATATACACAGGCAAACAAAACTCACAGAGATCGTGCAAAAAAAAAAGACTTGTTATAATGATTGGAAAATACAAATGATATTTTTTTTGTAATTGGTAAGTACAATTGGTACTTATAGGGTATTTTTCAATTAGAATTTATTTAACTAAATAAATGGAATGGAGAACATCATGGTAGTTGTACAAAAAAATTTCATAATTGTCATTTGTTTTCATCGTGATTCAAGTTAGCATATAATATGCTTTAACTCTGACTTATATTTTTCCATATTTTAGTAAATTCTTTATATAAGATAAGCCGGTTCAATTTGGTGTCAAAAAAGGCAAACAATCCATAAATTAGAATGAGGGGGGTACATGACGTGTCCACCCCAATCACAACTTAATTAGAGAAGAGCACAAAACATTACTTATCCACTCAAGGTGGTGTGGGTTCCACCTTGTTAGCATTTTTTAAAACTCTTTTCAGCTTCTTCAATTCTTCCCCACCGCTCCCCCTTCAGCCCTCCCCCTTCAGCCCGTGCCTCGCCTTCCGTCTCTATTGTAGGCTGTAGCTGCCCTCTGCCTCGCCCCTGGAAGTGTGGAGCGTTTTTCTTCCCAAATTGACCAACTTCAATTTTGGTGCTTCATTAAATAAAAAATTCACGACAAAATTTTTTGTTCCAACAGAAGAAAGAAATTTCGGTCTCACCATAAGTATGTGACAAGATGACTTCCAGTCGCATATGTGACAAATATCATATCATTTCCTTGAAAGTTTTTTCACACATTTTGTAGTTTCCTTTTTTTTGTTTGCAATTTTTCTTTTCCTAGAGAATAATAATCTAGCATGAAAATTTATTTTTAAAAAATAAGGAAGACCTTTTATCAGTTTGCTTTTTGAGTTGTCTCCAGTGGGGATCCCTATCTCCATTCCTCATTTCAAACTCTACTCTGTCTACGGTGCCAAAACCAGTGCCAGAACAGTGTCAAAACAATACGAAACAGTGCCAAAATCCTCATTTTGCCAATTCCCGTTGGAGACATCCTTAGGCAGTGCTTTTTTTGAGACGAAGAAAGCTGGATGGGCTGGGCCAAAGTGGTGTAGAAGTGGGCCGAATTATGGCCTAGAACCTTTGAAAAGGTTTTCTGAGATTTTCGAAAATAAAATTGGTAAATTCAAAACTGCACCTCCCCATCATCCCCAAGAATCAGTCAAAAAGCTACTGTTGCTTTCAAACGAAAAAAAAACCTGCTGCTGCCATTAGATATTGCAGGACAACACATGATATTTTCTCCGATTGGTGATGTTTAACACGGGAGCAAGGACAAAACAAGAAAAAAAAGAGTGCAAGATACTAGTGGACACGACATAGACTCCAGTCTCCATCCTGGACCAGCAATCGTGAATCGTTCTCTTCAGTGAAGGGTGAAGACAATCTCGCAGCCTAGAGCAAAAGATCAAGAAAAGATGTGGCCTGTGCGCACCCCGGCAGAGTTGAGTCACTTTCTACGGAGTAGTTTTGGTAATAATAGCCTTGTCCTTGTGCATTGTCCAGCACACGTGCTCAATTGCTTTCATTGAGAGAACGATACTAGGTACTTAAGCAACACAGACGGTGGAATTTACTGTACGGAGCTACTGTGTTTTTCTTTCCACCAAGGAAACAGCGTTCCGGACAGCGGCGAGGCACCGGAACCCGCCGCGCCGGCGCCACGGCTGAAGGGCCGGGACGCAGCATTCGATGGTGGGTTCTGGCGCGGTGGCCATCCTCCTCGGCCGCTTCTACTTCAACTCCGGCGGCAGGAGCCTGTGGATGTTCACGCTCGTGCACTCCGTGGGTTCGCCGCCGATGGCCGTCCCGCTCCTCCTCACGCCGCGCGCGGCCGCGGGGAGCCAGGCCCGCGGCTTCCACGGCGGCGGCCGTCTGCGCGGGCCTCGGGACCCTCATCGCCTTCGACAAGTCGACAACCTCATGTACGCGTACGCCGTGCTGTACCTGCCGGTGTCCACGTTCTCGCTCCTGGCCGCCACGCAGCTGGCCTTCAACCCCGCCACGTCGCGCATCATTAACGCGCAGCGGTTCGCAGCGCTAGTCGTCAGCCTCAACTCCGTCGCCGTGCTCACCTTCTCCACCGCCCTGCTCGGCGTCGACGAGACCGCCAGCTACGTGCCGCGCGGCCGCCGGCTTCGTCCTGACCCTGTCGGCCGCCGCCGCCGTCTACGCGGGCATTAAGGTGTTTGCCGTGCTCATGGAGTCATGGCCGTGTGGGGGTTCCTCTCGTACGTGTACCAGCGTTACCTTGATGGCCACAGCGCCTCTGGTACGGCGGTGCAGCCCGGTGAAGTTCGAAACGGCTCGTCCCTGGCAAAACCGAGCCAGGTTTCGGCTATCTTGGGCCGCTCGTGTTTATCACATCATGGGGTGGCCGGCCAAATTCCCTGCTGCATCTCAGAGTTCAGGTGTTGCGTCTCTTCGCTGCCGCGTGTTGTTTTTTGCTTTGCTTTTGTGCGTCAGCTTCGGAAATCCCTGTGAAAGTTCGGGCGTCATCGCAGGGGCTCAGCTTCAATATACCAGGCTGGAACACGGTGATGCGGTCTGACCAATGGCAACTCCACGCCGGGCAAACCGTTCCCTACTCCCTAGTGTTCGCCCACGATGAAAAAGCTCCCTCCAGCACGTCCTTTCAGGCAGGCCATCAATCCCAAAAGTTGCAGGAGTTGGTGCCGCACCGTTGGCCTTGCTCTGACGAAAGAACGTACTAGCAACAAAACCGAATGGAATTCGATGGCAGCGGAAAGGCTTTAAAGACGAACCGACCAGGCTGCCAATTGCATGCTGAGAACCTGCGTCGGTAGTTAGCGCCATCCGTTTTCAGAGGGGACGCCACTACCCCAACGCACGTTGCGATTTTGCGTCCGAGAACGAAAGGAAACGGGACCTGATCCATCAGATGAGGAAGGCAAAGCTAACTGCTTTACGCCAACACCAACCGGCTACCGGTAGGCCTCCAATCTCTGTCATCGCACCTGCGGAAAACTGACGGCTTTGATGTCCATTTAGTACTAGTATAATTTATCATAGTCAACGACGACGTATCTGCAGATGAGTATGCTTAGCAACTCAACTGACTGCGCAAAGCGTACGTGCAGATTTCTCCCAGAAAAGCTAGTCTCAACTCTGAAGAGCCACAAAGAAAGAATATCCGGTTCAAAAAATAGTAGAATATGACGTCGCACAAAATCTTCAAATTTAGGTGGCCATAAAATTATCTTAAATACTGTAAATCTACCACTAGGAGAGGTGATTCAGAAAAGAATGAACAAGACGAGGGAAAACCACTAGATTATTCTGGTGCCTTTTTTATTCGGTGGCTTGCAGAACGCCGGTACCCGGTATCAACCTTGGAAAATGCCAAGCCTTTCTGTGCCTGAGGAAGGAAGATATTCATGCGGCAGCGAGTGTGCGCCTGTTTTGATGCCAAAGTAAGTTGTTGAAAAAAATATCAATCTATTGTGGTCATCATACCAAGTCCAGCATAATCCTCTGTATAATTATTTGTAGTATGAAAATATCACCACGGCTATGCTATAAAGTGAAGTTTGAATATTGACAAAAAAAAAACATGACCATTTTTAAAACGAAAAGCGATGGCGAGGCATTGTTTGCAAGTCTCACCAACTCTCCGCGATGCCGCACGAAGATTGCGAGGAAAGACGTTTCCTCTTCGAGTTTCCCTCCGCTAGGAAAGCGCATCAACCAGAGGGAGGTCACGAAATGTCAGAGAAAATGCCACTTCGCCGCTTCAGGCTGCGTTCATAACACGGAAATGTTATAGGAATTGTATGAAAGTTAAAAAAAGATCATTTTTTAAAAAAAATTACAGAAACAAAGAAATTTCCCCTTGTTTCGAAGAGCTCTCCGTCGCAATGTGCATGCCAAGAAAACGCAACTACAGCAGACATCTTGGATTGTTTCGGACTATCTCTTGACAGCCAACTACGTAGCTGGCAGCGGCAGCCTGGCACTAGGCCACTGGCCCTTTGAACTTCTGATCTTGTCTTTTCGCGTGCAGATCCAAGTGCTTCGAGCGTTGGATGTTGGGGTGTTTTGGATTCGGGCCTAAATTTTTAAGTCCACGTCGAATGTTTCGACGTTAATTAAAAATATTAAATATAATAAAATATGATTTAATTATAAAACTAATTACTGGCTACGAGTTGAATTTATCGAACCTAATTAATCTATTATTAACGAATGGCTACCGTAGCATTGCATTTGTTAATCATAAATTAATTAGGCTCAATAAATTCGTCTCGTCGTTTTAGTACTCATCTGTGTAATTAGTTTTGTAATTAGACTATATTTAATACATCTAATTAGCGTCAAACATCCGATATGACGGGACTAAAATTTCATCGGCACTACTAGCCCCGGACATCATATGGATCCAATTCCAACGAACTGTCCGTAAAACATTCGAAATATACATATGCAACACCGAATAATAACATGCGAAACATTGAAAATCAAACTCTGCAGCATGCAAGTTTGGACTGAGGAAAATCACCGTGCCCCGTCCCACCCAGAGGAAAAATCCCACAACAACATCGGCTCATGTTTTACACAACATTAAAACCAAACACCAAGATCCGTGCAGCATTAGGAATACATATCTGCAACATCTAAAAAATAATATACTGCAACACTCGAATTCAATTATCGCAACATCAACAGTTGAATAAAATTTAACCGATTTGAATGAAATTTTCGGGTTTGCAAACCAGTTTGATCTATCGCACCGCAACGTTAGAAATAGTTATTCACATCATTGAAAAATAGTATATACAACACTAAAATTCAACCTTTGCAACATTAATAAATTATGAATTAACCGATTTGAATACAATTATCAGATCCGCGGATCTGATAAAATCGTAGAACGAAACACTTAGAAAATATATTTGCAGCGTATTAACAGAACTGCTACCACAAACCGAATTAATTTATTTTAATAAATATTTCGGATCCGCGGATCGAGACTGAGCTAGCTAGTGGTGGGATTCGTATCCGTTTTTTCCTCTCTCTCCGACTCTCCGGACGCGTGATGCAGAGCGTTTCCCAAAATTTTAGCCTCCGTATCAAACACCCCCTATCGGACGGCCAGGCCACACGAGACACGAGTCCGCACGGCCTCCCACGAGGCCACGACACGAGCCGCCCACCTCGCCACGTCCTCTCCTCTCTACTAGCTCTGCAACAGGCTCGTCGGCCGCCACAGCTCGGACTCGGGAGCTACCGCGAGCCTCGAGAGCCCACAGGCCCCAGCTTTCGCATCGCACCGTAAATAACACAAGAGGCGCGGCTCGCACGCCGTTTTGCGGTTCCGCCCCTGGTAGCCGCACGAATTAGCGTGTGCCCCCGCTACCTTTTACCACCCCACCCCATCCCACGGCACGGCAGCGTCTTCGTCGATTCCACCCACCCACACAACCTCCCTCGCTCCGCCTCCGACCGCCACCAAACCCTAGATCTCGCGCCGCCGGCAGCCATGTCCAAGCCCTGGGGAGGCGTCGGCGCGTGGGCGCTGGACGCCGAGCGCGCCGAGGAGGAGGAGCGCGAGCAGGCCGCCGCCTTACCGCCGCCCGAGCCCGCCGGCGGCGCCGCCAGCTTCCCCAGCCTCCGCGAGGCCACTGCCGCGGCCGCCGGGGGCAAGTCCAAGAAGAAGAACAAGGGCACCACGCTCTCGCTCTCCGAGTTCAACACCTTCGGCGCCGCCGCTGCGCAGCGCCGCGCGGCGCCCGTCGAGCCCCGGGGCCTCACCCCCGAGGAGATGATGATGCTGCCCACGGGGCCCCGCGAGCGCTCCGCCGAGGAGCTCGACCGCTCCCGCGGCTTCCGCTCCTACGGCGGCGGCGGCTTCGGCGGCGGGGAGCGCCGCGGCGGGTTCGACGACGAGGGGCGCCGCGGGCCCGGTAGGAGCTCGGATCTCGACATGCCCTCCCGCGCCGACGAGGCCGACGACTGGGGGGCCACCAAGAGGTTCACCCCGGCGGCGGCCGCCGACCCCGGCCGCCGCGATAGGTTCGGGGGGCCTTCCCCCCTCGGCCGCGCCGACGACATCGACGACTGGTCGCGCGACAAGAAGCCGCTCCCGTCGCGCTACCCGAGCCTCGGCTCCGGCGGCGGCTTCCGCGACTCTCTGGGCTCCGGCGGCGGCTTCCGCGACTCCCTGGGCTCCGGCGGCGGCTTCCGCGACTCCTCCGGCTCTTCTGACTCCGACCGTTGGGTCCGTGGAGGCGCTGCTTTGCCGCAGAACGGCGCGGGGGCGGGGGAGAGGCCGCGCATCGTGCTCAATCCTCCTCCGAAGCGGGATCCAGTTGCTGCCTCTACCCCGCCTGCCGAGGTCATCCGCAACCGGCCAAGCCCATTTGGGGCTGCGAGGCCCCGGGAAGATGTGCTCGCCGAGAAGGGGGTCGACTGGAGGAAGTTTGAGAGTGAGATTGAGCAGAAGACCAGCCGCCCCACCAGCTCGCACTCCAGCAGGCCGGATAGTGCGCATTCCTCCCGCCCTGGGAGCCCTGGCTCTCAGGTTTCCGCAGTTGGCAGTGAGGGGGCGCCGAGGGCACGGCCAAAGGTCAACCCGTTCGGTGAGGCCAAGCCAAGAGAAGTGGTGTTGAAGGAGAAAGGTAAAGATTGGAGGAAGATTGACCTCGAGCTCGAACATCGAGCTGTGAATAGGTATGATACCTGTTGAACTACCACTCCATTATGCACGCTTAGATTTTCTGGTGCTTCATGGCAATGCAATGCTGAGTACTGACATAATCAAGAAATCTGCAACCTCACTTGAAACCTCCATTTTGTAATTTAAGCACTTGCCTATGGGCATATATGGCGTGTTTGCTTGCTGCCCTGGCCTGGGTGTGTCTGCCAGGCAGCAAGATCCGACCCCAGGCGTAGGAAATCGAACGCCTGGGGTGCTTGCCTGGGCCAGCAAGATTCTCGGTCCTTGAACCGAACTAGCCCATATCTTTTACCTGCGATACATGACCATGACAACTCCGCTTTGCTGAATCTTACCATTACCTAGTATGTTCTGCTCACAAGTGAGCACTGTTTCTTATAGAACTCTGTTTGTGGTACATCCGGACACAATCTTACACTTTAGTCCTGCACTTGCCACTTGGCATGCCTACACATAGTGGCACATGCTTACGCATTTGTTTTCACTTCATGTAATTGGGTCAAATGTGCCATGTTTGTGCCCGCATGCATTATGTGATAACATGCTACCACCACCACTGGTCACCATATGTGCACTAGTATGATGGGTTGGTTGTACCTGAGACATTGGATGTTGATGTGTAACCCTTGATCTTGTTGTGCTATTAAAAATTGATTTGAACATTGCAGTTGATCAATGTTTACAATTATCTAGTGATTAAATAATGTTTGTTTTGGTGAATTCGATACTGGCCCTGCTGGCAAATGTGGCATTCATGTTGCTATTAAATCATTAAGCATGTGTGTTTTTAAGGACATAAGCTTATGGCAATAGCAAATTAAGCAAATGCGTGAAAAGATACAGTGTGAAACTTTTAGTGTGACTCTAGTGGTATGTTGGTAAAGTTGTATTCCTGTCACTTGCAGTTTCATTTACTGCTGTATATTAGTCTTTGTGTATAATTTATTTCTCAATAAGCGTTTGAACAGAAAAAACTTGTCCTTGCTTTTTAGATCATGGAATAACCCAAACACCCCCATTCTCTTTGTCCATGGTCTATATGGTCATAACAGCTCTACCTTGCTAATCTGCCACCACTATAATATTTCTGTTATTTTGTCTGGCTCGTTCTGTTAGGTGTTGTATGCAAAGCACAATTATTATAATTTATTTTTTTAGTTCTCAAACACAAAGGAGAATGCGTGTCATTGCATTGAGAAGGAAGTGGTTACAATTCTTCTCAAACATTTGCATTTACGCCTTCTATAATATAAATAGAATACACCCTTGACTACTTAAACTACCCTCTAGCTGCTGGTGAAGGTCCCATGTCCTTAGCTCCTGCGGCGCACCATAGATGTGCTTCCTCATCAACCTGTAACAGTTGCTGTACTGATGGTACCCCATTGTTGAAGTCGGAGCGAGGGAAAGAGATGGTTTATTTAGCATTTTGTGCTGTTTAAAGTAAATTTTACTCAAGTGGATTTATGCACATATCCATCAAATGAAGAGGCTTTATATAATTTTATATGTCCCTGTTGCATTGAGCAGTACTCTTCAGCAGTTGTGATTGCATGCAGTTGCCTGTTTGTAATATTGAACTTTGCAGTTGTTAGTTTGAGCTTTTCTTTCTCCACTTGGCTCCTGTTTAGATTGCCCAGATCCTGTCCGATTTCATGTGGATTTGTGGAAATGTGGAGACTTGAGGCTCGTAATAACCACTAAAAGTGTGTCTACTGCTTTATTCTGATTTTAATTAGTTTTAGCAGTTTCTCCTGTGATTTGTATATGAGGTACCAAACAACGTGATATGTTTTCTTGATGCCCAAGAACCTACATTCGGTTGCCTCTGTTTTTTTCTCCTGCTTTTGTGATTGTGAAGGTTTGATGCCTGAAACTGCTAACTATATACCATTTCTAACACACCTAGCTTTGGGATAAGTTACATGATGCAAGGGCAAAAGAATATTTTTATGATATGGTAACTACCATTTTTCTTTTTTTAGGAGAATAAAAGTTTTCTTCATCTAGTTCAGTTTCAGTAGCTTTTTCAATCCTCTGTGAACTCCTGTTACAACTTTGAAGTAAACTAACTGCTTTGGTACTTCATCCTGTCAAACACACATTTGTGTTGATTAGTTTTTCTTTGAAAATCTTTCCATTTATTTGTTTCTTGGGGCTGCATTCCCATGCGATTTAAATATTCGTGCACCCTACTTTTCAGGCCAGAGTCAGATGAAGAAAAAAATTTGAAAGAAGAAATCAACCTTCTGAAGTTGGATCTGAAAGAAATAGAGGGGAAGATAAGTAATGGTTCTGATCAAGAATCAATAGATGCCAAAGATTTGTCTGAGAAGATATCTCAGTTGGAAAACAACCTCGAGCAGCTCACAAGGGAGTTGGATGACAAGATTCGATTTGGGCAAAGACCGCGCTCTGGTGCAGGCAGGGTTACGTCACTTCCACCAACTAGTTTAGGTGAGGAATCACAGGTTACAGTGGTGGACAGACCGCGTTCTCGCGGTGGTATGGAACCACACCCAAGGCCAGAAGAAAGATGGGGATTTCAAGGAAGCAGAGAAAGGGGTTCTTTTGGTGGAAGCAGAAGTTCAGACAGGTTTGTGCAGCTTGCTTTCTTAATTTGATTGTGCGTGCTTCTTTCAGGAATGATGACAGATATTTCGCTTATAAACCTGCTTTCTAGAAAGTAGTATGGGATAAAGTATGAAAACTTGTGCTGTGATGGTTCAACATGATACATTAGGTTCCTTCCCCTCATGTTTAGCTCATACTAAACTCTGTAGACAGTGTTTTTGTTATATGATCAGCATACACTGATAAGATTTAATTGGTTTATTCGATATGATGTTTGCCTGTATAATAAACTTAGCATGTAATACATTTGTCAATTAATATGATGGCCATTAGTACAGCATGTGCGTGTGTTCCTGTATGACTGCCCCTCACTATGCTCACCGGAGGGACCAAAGTGGGCGCCTGGAATACTGTTTTGCACTGTATGTGCACTGTAGACAGAGAGGAATTTGAAATATGGACACTTGGATGGGCTCTCTAGTGAGCTTTGAAGTTCTCAGCATAGCATGTGCCTTTTGTAGAATGCAGATCAGTCTTGTTTTCTCAAGCAGTTAAACCATGCACTCTTGGCATTGGTAATCATTCAACTCTTCACCATTTTTCTTTCCAGGCCGGTGACAAGGCAGAGATGGTGAAAATGGGGGCTCCACTCCAAGCATCTGTCAGTGTTAGGGGGACTTCTGGGTTCTCCGTACCTTTTTGGTTTTGGAAAGGATGCGCAAAAAGACAAAATAAGTTATTTTCTGTTTGTCGTGTTTGTTTGGTCTAGAAGATTGGAAGATGGAGATAACTCCACATGAAGTTATTGATTGTCACCTCTGTATGCGGTAGGATGTTTTCCATTTCCCTTTTTTGTGATCTTCCATGTCACAAGGACCTGGCAACCTTCGATACTAACTGTTATTCATGCTTACTGAATTCAAGTTTAGCTTTTGTCACAAGTCGTTTATTTGTGCATCGAGGAATGCTGACCTTAAATTGGATGTATTGTACCAATACGTCATCATTTCACCAGTGTCTGTGTATATTGAGCCATGGAGCTGTGATTCTAAGTTGTCTTTGGCCTGTAAACATATCTGCCTCGTCAAGTCGTGGAGCTATGCGCTGTGTCAATCTCAGGTCTGTGTTGTATTAGAAGACACTGATCTGGGATTGCTCCAGCGCCAGCGCTGCCCCGCTCAGTTTGGAACATCCTGGAGAGTGCAGACTGCAGAGTATTCGTACTATCCAGCACGTAATGTAGTAGCTGTGGGAATCCGATCCTTCATAGCGTGAATGAACATTTTATAGCGAAATTTTGTAGTGGAAGTAATGTTTGAGCGATTGGCTGTCTGCTGGTTTATCCTACTAGTAGCTTGGTTACCTACATTGTTGGATAGAATTGTGCTCATGTAGATCGAGCTTCATCTGGACCAGATGTTTAATTTGTGAGATGGATCCTCGCGTCGTTGTTCAGCTTCAGCCTCGATGTTAACTAGTGTCAGTCAGTTTGAGGTTGCCGATTCCTCTGAAAATTTCAGACCGAAATACTTCGCGGCAGCATGGGTGGTTGAGTTGAGACAGCCGTTCGGTCTCAGCTTCAGTTCACCTTGGGGGAATGCTGGGAAAACTGGAGGGACCGGGGAGGGACGAGGCTCTGCTGCCGTAGTGCATGGTCACTGACCCGTGGGCCTGGGGCCACATACAACTATACAAGTGATCTAATTGCCGCAGATCCGTGTCCATTGGGGAGACGGTTTGTCCCGAGATAGGTTATGATAAACAAATCACAGCTCACAAGCTTCCACAGGGTTTATTAGGCCATCCTCGCCCAAAAAGGCGTCCACTGTACTGTTTCGGTTTGAAATATGGACGGACTGGTTTGAAGTCCGAGCCATTTCTACGCTAGTCCTTTCGGTGGTAGTGGTAGCCTGCTCTGTTTATCGCGCATGTCGCTTACATGTCCTTCCTCCTCTTCTCGACGGCGAGGAAGAAGGCGAGCGCGGCGACGGAGAACGCGGAGCACACGGCGGCGGCGACCCGGAGGGAGGCGTGGATGCCCGTGACCCCCGCGACGTGGAAGTAGGCGGGCGCGGTCTGGCCGTAGCCCACGGGCGCCCCGGACGCGCCCAGCGCGTAGGCGCGCACGTAGTAGGACGCGGTGGGCACGTCGCGGGCGACCGCGTACTCGAGCGTGGCCGGGGCCGCGCCCGCGTACGGGCGCTCGCCGATCTCGCGCTGGCACGCCTTGTCCTTGCTCAGGTCGTCGCTGGCCTTGCGCCACCCGCGGTCCTCCTGGCTCGACGGCGCGTAGCAGAGGGCCACCTTCACGGCCCTGTACCCGGCGTCCGCGCCGGCCGGCGAGGACGCGTTGAGGTACCACGTGACGGTGATCGTGTCCTCGCCGGCGTGCAGGACTGGTAATTTCACAGGAATGGCAGGGCGGAGTCAGCAGCCGAGAGTTAACAGGAACAGGCAGCAAAAGTCAACAATGTCAAAAGCTACTGTAAGTTCTACCGTGCTGACCGGTGAGAAATCACTAGTACAGTACCAGATTTGCACAATTGGCCAACCTCCGAACCTTTTTTTTTTCCAGATTCGACTCTTTTTGTGCCGAATCTGTTTTTCTTAATAGATGGTGAACTTTTGTCTGGAGAAAGAAGCGCACCTAGAGAGACAGAGAGTAGAGACTCATACATTCATTCCCTGGTTGGCCTTTGAACAAACGAGCAAAAGAGAAAATTGCGAAAGACGCCAGTGCCAACTGCCAATAGGCTCGGTCTGCTGGTTGCTCTTCCCACAGTCCGGGCAGCGCGCAGTCAACGTCTAGTATTCTGCAAGCTCTGCTTTCACGTGTTAGGCTAAAACCAAAGGCCCCCATTCTCTCGTTCCCATCACTGTTTCAATTAATCTTCTTTCTATCTACGACGGTATTGTAACAGTACCGTATTTAATTTTGGGATTACCATATCGAGACACCGTTTTAGCCTTGCTCGCGGAGAAGGGCTGTACAGGGAGGAGAGCTCCTGACAGGACGATGCTATACTCTCTAAAAGTAGTAGGAGTATGCAACTAGCCTCGTCGACCACTACTTGACTACTGTTCAATGCTACTGCTAGCTTCGTTCTCAGGTAACAACATGTCGTAATAAGAGATGGTGGCGACAAAGGAGAATACATAATCTCTGAGCATGAACACACACAAGAACGCACCTTGGCCGGCCTTGGGCGACGCCTCGACGACGAGCGTCCTGCCGAGCGCGGAGAGGTGCGCCGCTGCGGCCGCCGCCGCCGGCCTCACGCTGCAACACCCGCCGAGCACGAGCAGCAACAGAGGTAGCTGGAAAGCCATGCCTGGCGGGGGTCTAGGAGACTAGGACTAGGAGCACTATACGCAGTTGGGCTCGAGAAGCCGCGTGAGAACGGAGGAAAAGAGATGCGCTAGCTGCGAGATCGATCGATGCAGGAAGGCGGCTGCTGCGCATGCGCGCGGCCGGTCGCTATATATGCGTTCGCGCGCGCTGACGCGTGGCCGGCCGTAACAAGAGGAGGCAAGCAATCAACCTGAGTTTCCGATCCAGGAGTAGCTCTCGATCGTCTGGACTAGGAAGGCCGGGCGGGGACGGTGCATATGTGAAGCGGCACAGCGCAGACGTGGGAGGAAGGCCTGCCCTGCTCACTGATCCAAGCTGTCGAAAGGCCGAGCTACTGGGGTTCTATCTGGTCCTCGGCGAACAGTATCGTCGATCGGCTGGTCTTCGCTTTGACGCCGGCCGAGCGCCCGAGCTAGGGAGGCAGAGTCAGGGTTGAGAGTGACGTCGCCGTGTTTCTTGAACCTGCTTGTGCCGTTGAATTCAGATGTAGCCCGCTCCTGTACCTCTCGCGCGCAGTCAGTTCACTCGCTGTCGGCGACGGCGAGATGGACGGGGACCGCAGTTAGAAGAGGTCTCCGGTGAAATGCATTCGTACAGTGTATAATGTGTAATTATTGTTTTTCACTCTATATATAGTACAGTACGTAAACAGTATTTTTCATATACTTTTCCACTTCCTGTGACCTTGGTCTTACTATCAGGAAAAACACTGCCGTCACAGTTGCGTTGATTAATCAGAGGATTCAGAAACGTGATGAAGCGGCAAACGCAGCTGCAGGCTACAGACCGCATCGGCCCGCACTCACTAGGCCCAGTCAGGCCTGCTCTAACAAGGCCCATACAACGAGACCAAGTTATACACGTGGCCCCACGCAACCTCGTCGTCCTCGCGCAGACGCCAGGCCACCCCGCAGCCGCACGTCTTGCGGGTCTGCCCCCTTTCTCATCTCTCCGACAGACCGAGCCCAAAGCCGAACCACGCGGCACGCGGCCTTAAACCCCCTTGATCCGAGATCCGACGGCCCAGATCTCTCCTCTCTCCCTCTGCCCGTCCGTTCCCGCCCTCTACCCATGCCGCCGCCGGCCGCCGGCGCGGCCGCCACCTCCGGCGACGGGGCGCCGCCGGAGCCCCGCGAGCTCTACACCATCCCGGCCTCATCCGGTAAGAGCTCCCTCCCTCCCCCCCGCGCCTGACCTTCTTCGCCGTCGCGCTCCTCCTAGGGTTACGGGGGTGTGACGCCCCCGCTGAGCCGGGCCGCCCGCCTGACCGAATTCCCGTGCCCGCAGGTTGGTTCCGGTGGGACGGGATCCACGAGACGGAGCGGCGGGCGCTGCCGGAGTTCTTCGGCGGGGCCGGCGGCGCCGGGTTCGGGACGGCGACGCGGAACCCGCGGATCTACCGCGAGTACCGTGACTTCATCATTGCCAAGTACCGTGAGGACCCGGCGCGCCGCCTCACCTTCACCGAGGTCCGCAGGGCGCTCGTCGGGGACGTCACGCTCCTCCGGAAGCTCTTCGCCTTCCTCGACTCCTCGGGCCTCATCAACTTCTCCGCCGCCTCCGCCTCCTCCTCGGGCCCCGCGTCGCGAAAGCGGGAGGTGGGTGTCGTCGTGGAGGCGCCCGTGGGGCTGCAGGTGGCGCCGCGGCCGGCGGCGTCCTACTTCGCCGAGGAGAAGCGGGGAGCGGCGGGCGGGGAGAAGGAGAACGGACTCCGCCTGCCGCCGCTGACGTCCTACGGCGACGTGTACGGGGAATGGGCGCCTGGGAAGGCGCTTATATGCGGGTTTTGCGGCAAGGAGTGCAGCGGCGAGAAGGTTGAGACGTTGCAGGTACTATCAAAGCTCCCTGTGCCAAAAAACTGTCCATGTTTGAAGGATTTTTCCCCTTGTCATTGTGCTCTGTTAATACATTTTGGGGTTTTGGACTATGAAACGCAAAACCCTTGAATGAGGAGTATGCAATGCCTGTCTCTGGGTTTCATTCATGCTTGAGAAATACTATGAAAAGGCTGTTTTGAACTGACATGTCCATTTTCGTCAATACAATGGCCAGCTCTCTTGTTGCTATAGAACTTATGCTCCAAGAAAATGAAAGATGGGGCAGGGGATAATTGTGGTGCTACCGTATATCGTTAGATCGATAGGCATGCCATGTAAATGCCCAGTCCCTAGGTTCTTGGATCGTAATATTTATTTGGTAATGTTGGAGAATCTACTCATCTATATGTTTTGCAAACAATAATTGCTATGGAAGATGAAACAAAGCTTTTTCCTATCTTCTACTACAAGGTGAGGCTGGTAGACGATAAAATGGACTGGATTTCCCCTCTTCTCTGTGCAAAGGTGCTAAAAACTGTTTTGGATTCCTGAACACGTAATCTGCTCACTCAACTCTTCAGGATTTTTGTCGTTTTCCCAAATGTTACTAAGCTCACGGGATCAAATATGCTCTTGGTGACACATTTTGTTCTTCTGCGTACGTCAAGCAGTGATGAAAATCGGGAAATACCTGCTCTGTACTCGTTAACATTTCACACATTCACTTTTCAGGATGGTTTTAAAGTATGTCCAAAGTGTTCTGATAGCAATAATGATAACGATGAAGAAGAGAATAAATGTCCTGATGACAAAAAGGAGAGTACTGAAAACCATGCTCCCAGTGCATGGACAGATGCGGAGACGTTACTCCTTTTGGAAGGAGTCCTAAAACATGGAGATGACTGGGATCTTATTGCCCAGCATGTCCGCACAAAGAATAAATCAGAATGCATTGCAAGACTTATTCAGTTGCCTTTTGGCGATCATATGCTGGGCACAAAAAATGGTAAATCTGTTAGCAGGCTCCACATGAACCAGTCAACTGATGGAAAGATGAATCAGCACATTATGAAGGAGTCTTCAAGCCACTCAACTGAAATGGCTGATGGCATGCAGATTGATGGAAATGAAGATAGTGTTGATAAATCAGTTGATGAACATCCTACGAAACGCAGACGATTATTTTCTTCAATGGATGCTACCACTTCATTAATGGAGCAGGTAATTACAACAAAACGACATGAAACTCATGTGCTGAGGATGCGTTTAAGCTTTAAACCGAAATAAAACTAACATTTGTCTGTGCTACCTCAGTTAGCAATCCTGACCACAGCATCTAGCCCAGATGTTGTTGCTGCAGCGGCTGATGCCGCAATTAAAGCGTTGGGCAACGAAAACCCCCAAGCAAGGAAAGCCTTTCGCCTTAGTGAGCGAGAATATAGGACTAAGGCCTTCACTTCTAACCATGTCCAACATACGTAAGAATTGAGTTGGTTTTCTCCTTATGTTCTTTTTTTTTTTTGCCATTGCTGGTGGTGCAATCTTTTACATTTTTTTGCACGATATGCTTACAGTGTACGCAAAGTTGGCAATAAGGATGTGGAGATGCATGGCCAGACTGGTTCTGGTAGGTCAAATTTGTTCTCACATTCCAAATTAATATAAATTCAGTATTCACCCCCACTCCCCCCCCCCACTGCCCTGCTCATATAAAATCTATGTCTTCTGTTCATGATTCAGATAAGAGGCACGGAAAGTTCATTGCTAATGCGTATCAAGTGAGGGCAGCTGTTGCTACTGCTATTGGTGTAGCTGCTGCCCGTGCTAAAATGCTTGCAGATCAGGAAGAGCGAGAAATGGAGCTCCTAATGGCATCTATAATTGAAACTCAGGTGAGACTCTTTTAGTCCTTTACTGCCTAGATTTGTGCTGCAATGATAGTATTCTGGATTTGAAGTTTTTACATATGAAAGCCACATAGGTGAAACAATAGATTCTCACCGAATGGTTACAGTTCTACAACACTCCACTAAAATATTTCCACAATTTTGGATTCCTAGCTTCTTAATCAATGGCTGATTGACCTGATCCATTTAAAGTAGGATAGCAATATTAGTACGATCGTAATCATCTTGGTTGCTTGGGTGGGTTGGGAGCACTGATGCCTAAGAAAACAAGGCCATTTTGCCGCATTTTCCTAATTGCTTCTTACTGTTCATGCTGCTTATAGGTCTATCTAGGATTTTACCAATGAGCAGAAGTTGAGGGGTAAATACTGTGTTAACTAGATTTCGCATTCCAATCCCACCCCTCCTGTGTAGAACTTGCCTGATGATATAATTTATTGTAAATAGATTCTAGGAGTATATGGGAATGGGTTACACCAATGTTGTCTCGGCGACAGACTAGTACCTGTCTTCCTTTTGATTTTGAATGGATTAAACTTCACAACTCATTTCAAAAACTAATATGGACTTTGTTTGGTTGTATTTTTTTTTTTGTGCCTCTGTGCTTGGCAGCTAAGAAAGATGCAATACAAGATCAAACATTTTGAGGAGCTAGAGTCAGTCATGGAGCAGGAGTACACCTCTGTACAGCAAACGAAGGGATCCTTCATGAATGAATGGCTGAAGGTCCTGGAGCAAGCATTCCGGGCTGGAGTGTCACTACCAAGAGATGAATTGCTGACAAAGCTGTTCCTGAACAAGCCCGCTCCATGAGGAAGCTGGCTGCAGTCGAGTAGCCCTCCTCTGATCTGCACCCCCCCTCTGACTGTTGCTGGTAGATAGCTTCCTGCGTGCATGAGGGCGCGTCTGTAAAGGTGTTGATTGAATATTCTGTCTCTGAATTTTGGGCTCGGGATGGCAAAACTGTTTGTAACATCTCGCTGTTGTACCACCTAGGTTAGATGGCAAAATTGCTGACAATTTCCTTTAGTTGTTGACGTATGATTGGTTCCCGTTGATGTGAAAATCTTGCTTCATCTTGAAGTTGCGTTGCTTGTTTCCGGGGATATGAAATCTTGCTTCGGTTTTGGAGTTTCACATGTTGCTTGTTCCCGTGGATATGAAAATCTTCAGTTTTGGAGTTTCACATGTTGATTGATCGGTCAGCAAATTGCTTTAATAATGCTTTATTTATGGAAAGACGTGGCATGTAAAAATTACCAGCCACAGTGGTGACGTACACACTTTTTTTTTTTTTTTGCGATAGGCAATCTTGCATTTCGTTTTTACTATTTCAACCAATATGGGCTGTTCAGTTTTTGAACGGACGGTCTGTATGGAGATCATCTTACGGTCTTACGTAATCCAGTCAGGGAAACAGAAAATTGACAAAGCCGTTTATGACCCGAAAGCCACCAAAACCCTCGCCCCCAAACCTAAACAATCTGATGGCGAAGAAGAGCAAAGCTCCGGCCGCCGCCTCCGCGGCGGCGGATGGGACGGGAGTCTCGAGCCCCCAGGGCTCCGCCCAAGGAAGCGAGGGCAGCGGGGACAAGGAGGGTGCGTTCCTTCTGGGGCAGCCGACATGGGAGGACACCGGCGGCGGGCGGTGGCGGTGCGCGGAGACGGGGCACGAGCTGCCGGAGCGGGAGAAGGAGGCCTACGCGCGGTCCCGCGCCTGCCGCCTCGCGCTCATCGACCACGCCGTCGCGCGCAAGAAGCCCCCGCTTAACGCGTTCAAGCCCCACCCGGAGCACAAGTGCGTACGGATCTCCTCCGCTCCTTCTGCTACTGTTATGTTCTGTATTGCTGCTTGGTGCTTACTCAAAGTAGCTCTTGTGAATTTGTTGGCGAGCACTTAACCTGATGTAAGTCCGAGGGTTCAATTGGCTACCCATCAGTGCTAGTGCACTTCAAAGGATTTTAGGATACGTAATATTTTGGCATAATGCTGCGGTGATGCCACATCGTATCCCAAGAAAAAAAGTAAAAAAAGTCGTTGTGCCTCCTTGTGAATCATCATGATATGCATTGCAATTGCTCTTTGGGTGGTTTATATTCATGAACTGAACTAGGTTTTTTTGTCCTAGATCAAAGCTGGTATGCAACATTACAGGGGATACGGTTAACAAGTCGGAGGAGCACATATGGAAGCACATCAACGGGAAGAGATTTCTTAACAAGCTAGGTAAAGTTTCTGAATATTGGAATGAACTGTGCTATTTGCGTATGTTTCCCTTCTTGCGGAAGAATACTTAATCCTCGACGAATGCTTATTTTCCATTTTGAAAATCCACTTAACTGTGGTTCTGGATAAACAGAAATTAACTAGTATGAATGTGGCTATCTTTCTGAGAACAATTCAATGCCAATCAAATGCAAATTCACCATTTTGAAATGTTTGGCACGTTTTGCGTCTATGCTGATTTGCCATTTTGAAATTCCACTAACCGTGGTTCTGGAAAAAACGGAAGTCAAACTACTAATGTCAGGCAAATTGTTGGTACCCTGACGAGAACAATTCAGTATTGATCAAATACATATGATATGGCTTCTAGTTGCTGCAATCTTTTCCAGTACAATCTGGCTGGAATTCTGATACTAGTACATTTCAACTGCATAAAGCCACTGCACTAGATGTTGGTGTGCATCTACATCTAATGTGTCCATCCATGTGTAACAGAAAAACTAGAAGAACAGATAGCTTCTGGTGAGATGATTGACGGAGAAGCTGCCAAGTCAAATGAAGTGGCAAAGAAGAGCAAGTCACGCAAAAAGGACAAGAAGAAAACTAATGTTGCCAGTCCTACTTTGCCACGTGATCCTAAACCAGAGATTGATGATTCAGATGATCCAGATTTCTGGATGCCTCCTGTCGGAAGTCGCTGGGATGACGATGATGGGAAAGACAGATGGGAGTCCTCACCAGGGAAGAATGACTCAGCAAATAATGGAGACTACTGGTATGTGTGAATTTGGCAGATTAAGCTGCATAAACAATCCCTCGCTAGTCATAATCAGGCACCGTTCTCTTCAGCTTATACCTGAAATGCGCCGCAGCCCACACAGCTCAAGAAAGCTTCCAGGCCGTTCTCTCGTTCCATCGTACACCATGGACCCAGGGTTGCACTGTGCAGCGTAGCTTTTACACGCCGCATAATCTAGAAGGAACGGAGCCTCAATAGTCCTGCTGCATAGGTTGGTTTTGCTCGAGATTTTGGGCGTTGGATCATTCACTTCTTCTCATTCAGGTGAACATAGAATTGGTTAATACATACTGTACAGACAAGAGTAGAATATATTTTTAGGTAGCATTTTTTACAGTTAAATGCTCTTGTGGAGATGGAATGCTAGAGCTTAGTAACCAAGTTCCTGGGTCGACAGGGTCGAGGAACGGGAACGTGGTACGCTACTAAACATGGATTGTAGCACTGTGGGGACGAGATTGTTCCTGCGTTCCCAGAATGGAACGAACATTCCCGGGATGAGGAACGTGACATAGTTCCACGTTCCCGGTCACTAAGAGCTAGAGTTGCTAGTCCTTTACACATCTAGTTATATTCTTGTTCATTTCTTTTTGCAAGAAACAGAAGTATTACTCTGAAAGGTTCTATTCAATCACAACCTTTTCTTAGCAAAGCTATGGTCTTGAAATGCATCTTTTTGCTGACCTGTCATCGATGTTCTTAAAATAACCCGTTAGACTTTTTTGATAAGAGGAAATTAATATACTACCTCCATTTGCAAGTAAATGATTTTCCTGATAAGAAATTTGTAGTAAAACTAGACAAAATTTTACGCTCCAAACGTCAAACAAATAAAAAACAGAGGGAGTACAAAGTAATTACGTAACAGGGGGTCACATAGTGGCCCTAAGAAGAGCTGCAAGGTCCACAAACTTTCCAGTGCAGAACTCTTGCTCAAACTACCCCTAATGATAAAACAAATAAAAACAAAATAAATGATAACTAATGAAAATTTTTAATAAGACAAAGGTCGTTATGAAAAAAGTCAACCACGTCAAATAAAAAAGAACGGAGGGAGTACTCTTTATTGTTGCCTTTTCGGTACTGTTGTTCCATATTTATTGAATTTCTCCGAGCATAGTAAGGCTACTTACAGTCCATCTTTTACCCAAGTCAACATGTGAGATTCATGTGTAACTGGATTGTACCCTGCCTAACGCGGCTCAGTTGTTCTCTCCCTGCTTATGGAATTTGTGATAATACCCCTTTTTGAATCATGATGAGAGCAACTGTTAAAGCATGACATTCTCCGTTTTCATATCATAGATGGTGGTGGTGGTGATAATGATGATGTTGATGATGACAATGATGGCATGGCTGAGGATGATGCTGAATCAAGGGAACTTGCTTCAAGGTATCTTATTACCTTTGGCTGATTCAATTAGTACGGCATGACGACATGACAAAAATAAACAATATGTTCGACCATTGTAGCAGGACAAAGCGAATGTCACTAGAAGCTGTTGGGCCAAGTAGCTTCGCTTCAAGGAAGAAAAAGACCAAGAAGGAGCTGTAAGAGTTGATTGGCGATTTGTCTCGAGTTATTCAAGAACTTGGTCATCACATAGAGAGGAAGAAGCGTTATCTATTAGGTTTCCGCCGGTGGGTAATCCATTATTGTTTTTGTGTTAGCATGTTTTCAGCTAACGCTTGTCAGTGGTGATATATCTATGTAAGTACGCTGCAAAGATCTTTTTTTTTAAGTATGGGTGCTTATTTACTGGTAGCAAACTAACGGAGGCCAATAATCGGTTGCGTGCTCGTTGGTAACTTCTGTTCTGATCATCTTTTTTTATCCCTCATCTAGCGAGTAGTATTTTTCCAAACACATACCCGCACACTAGGACCATCCGTGGCTTTGTAGGCAACGGGCACATACGTGGGAGGGTGTGAAATTTATTTATTAAAGGACAGCAGCTTTAGATTCGAAGCATGTACCCCCAAACAAGCATACAAACAGCACCATTGGGCTTCATTTCGATGGCTATTGGGCAAGTGCATGTCTGTTTGACTTGACCGTATCGTTAACTACAAGCATCTTTGACAGCTATATTGCAGCGACAAGCATGGTAAAAATCGGTGGAATGCATCGACTGCAGGGCATATATAGAATGACAAACTGGACTCTTGGCACAAACCAAAGCGACAATCTCCCTATATACGTATGCCAAAGTTTTCGTCAAACATCGCAAACCTCGACTTGTAGGACATAACACAGAGCAGCACATGCAGAGATACTGGATTGAAACCATCCTCGACCAAGAATACAGCCAGACGACCATTAGCAACTAAGATTACAACAAACTGGTATCAAGTCACCTCTTACCAGCGGATGCTGTTTAGGCCTAGCTATGCCATCAGTGCAATGTCAATAACAGTTCTGCGCAGAGGTTAGGAGCGTGATAACAGCAACACTGCCGTGTATCATACAAAGAACCGGTAAAGTTCAGTGCTTAGAATATCTATGAACCAAAAAAAAAAACATAGTTCTCATTCCTATACAGGTCCCACGCAGGTATTGACAGATGTACCTAGCAGTTTCGGAGACTGCAATCGCATTGAATTCCCATATATTCTACATAAAAATGAATTTCCAGAAATTCGACAGGCAAAAATCCCCTGATCACTTGGATTGGATCTTCATCTGATCATGAAAAGAGAATCAAAACTATCCCAAAAAGGCATCATGTATTCAGCCAGCACTTCCACATCAACATACAGAAACAATAGTTTACAACAATCCTCTACCAACAGTTAACAGCTCATGTTGGCATGTATGACCTAAACATGGATAAACACAAAGTCAAAGAGCAATAGTAATCAATCTACTAAACAGATTTAGCACCCCACACATACCACTTCATAGTTTCATGCTTGAGCTTCCCATTAAGAGGCCACAGTAAAATCTCTATTGTTGGATCCATGGTTTAAAATGAGAAGTGTTTCTAAACTCTCCATTCCTTATAAGACAGGCTGGACTAGATCCAGACCCATCCGCATGTAAAATCAAATTCGAAATAGACATATTGGACCCGTGCTGGATATCAGTTTCCCCCAGAAATGTTGCCTTATATTTATAACGCTTTGATAGTCAAGAGTCGAGACTCGAGACACTGCCGATAAGCAAATTAATGTGATTTGTGAGGTACCACAATTATTAGGAAAATTTTGAGTTAAGCCGTAGCTACGAGTGCTACACACAGGTTGATGAGAGGAATGGAAGTGATTGACACAGGAGCTACTCTCGGACGAATTTTTAACATTCTTGGGGAGCCTATTGACAATTTGGGTCCTGTAGATACTAGTGCAACATTCCCTATTCATAGATCGGCGCCTGCCTTTTTCGAGTTAGATACAAAATTATCTATCTTTGAAACAAGTGTTAAGGTGGTTGATGAAGACATGCGTTTTGCTATCTGGTGGCAGAATAGGACCCAAAGAATTGCGGTTGAAATTCAGAAGGGTTTTAATTCCCTTGTCATCCTAGGCTCCTGGAGCCTGTGGAAGCATCGTAATACCTGTGTTTTTTATGGGGCCTCTCCTAGCTTGGATAGAGCTCTAATCCTAGCGAAGGAAGAGGCACACTTCTGGAGTTTGGTTGGGGCTAGAGGGATTTCTTTCCTAACAGCTAAGGCTATCTCAATGGTTCTCCCATCCCCATCACTATTCCAACTACTCATCGCTCTATCTACAATGCAGTAACAGTGATGGGAGCTAGGGATGGAGGCATCACTGGAGGTAGCCTAACAGCAGGAGTAGCAATAGACCAGGATGCTCTAGGTAGTGTTGGCAGTGTGTGAGTTACCTCAAGCTTTGCTTGCCTGAATAACGGGTGAGTGAGGGTTGGAGGTTGTTTGTATTGGGGTTCTTCCCCTTTTATTCTTCTTAATACGAAGATACGCAGTTTTCTTGCGTGTTCGAGAAAAAAAAATGGTGGTTGATCTTTTAGCATCTTATCAACATGGATGAAAAACCGAATCAATAAAATTGCTAAAGCACATGGAGGCGTATCTGTATTTGGCGGAGTAGGGCCTAGGTATGCAGTTAACTCAAGGATGTTAGGGGTTCATCCAGGTGTACAGAATTAGTTTAAGCTAGAGGCAAGAGGCTCAATAAGCCGATTTGTATTATGCGTTTCAGCTTTATCATATAAAGACACAATTTAGAATGTCAGGACCTCATACCTCGCAATAACATTATACTGCTGAGAGACTGCCAATCTTTCCCATCTCATATGTATCAGCGTAGTAGTACAACTTGATCTTATTTGACAAAGATAGTCCAGATGCCAAAGGAAGATTTCGCAAGTTTAAGCCCTCAACCTCAGAGATGTCATCAACAAATGAAGCAACATCCCCAAGTAATCTAAAGATAACACAACGGGCATCTTGTTGTAGATCTGGAAAATCAAAATATAGTGGTGTATTCGCTTTTACTTCTGGTAAACGGTATTCCTCCACAACTAGCTTGCCAGACTCCTGTACAAAATCTCAAGAACATAAAAAACGTTTTATGCAAACAAGCAAAATAGGCAATGAACATGACACTAAAATTCGTATGCCTTTCAAGATTTGACACCACATCACAATGACACGTGAAGTCATTATGGGTCACTAATATGTGGGTCAGGGTGTCAAATCTTGAAAGGCATGCGAATTGAGTGTCTATTCTTGAAATTTCTCAAAAATAACAGGTATAAAAAAGGTTCATCTGTATGATTAGTGCACTCTTGATTAACAGCAGGTGGAAATCTCTTACAAGAACGAATCCTGCACCCAAAACTCCACGGATAAGATATCCACGTCGCCCAATAACCCGTTAACCGTACGATCAGCCAAACTCGCGATCTGATCCGTTCGTTGTAAGATGTTTCGGGTCTCTCACCCGTTAAGTCACGAACCCGCATTTCACGCGAAGCATCGCGAATCCGCCCGTCGCCTCTACGGCTCCACCTGCTCCGCCGGCCGCCTCGCGCTCCACCCTCATCCTGCCGTGCACCCCGCGCTTCGCTCCGCCCGCCATCCTCCGCCGACCGCCGCTCGCCCCGTGTCTCTATCGCCTCTCCCGGCCTCGCCGGCTGCCACTCGCGACCTTCTTCGCCTGTCATGCCTTCGCGCCACCGCGTTGCCGTGCACGTACCTCCCTACGCCACGCCTCGCCAGTGCCAGGTGCGCCCGGAGGTCCCAGCGCCAGTCGTGCTCCGCGTCAGTCGCCCATCGCCTGACTCCGCTGAGTCCACTGCAGGCATCGCCTCTCCCTCTCAATCGTGGGCTTGGGCAGCGCAGGGTGGTTAAAACCAGTGCCACTCGATTTTTTCTCGAGGAAGTGGCAAACCGGCGACGGAGACAACCACCGCGAGTGAGTGTTGGAGACCTTGGCGGCCGCTCGCCCCATCTGTCACCCCCTCTTCCTCGCTGACTGCGTGTTCTGCCTCTTCTCCCTCTGCAGGTGCCTGGTGGCTGGTGCCCCTTCCTCTCCCTCTTATGCTACTCTGCCTCTAGCTCTCTCTGTTACTTCCCCAGACACGGCAACGGCGGCAGTGCGACGTCGAGGCGAGGGATGATGCCGCAGCAGCAACGCGTGGGGCCTGCGCCACAGCGCCGCCTCTCCCACTCCGGCCACGCACCCCGGTCGACCTCTCCCTATTTCCTGTACGGGCATCCCACCCTGAATGATCGATTGTCTTTGAGGATTAGAGCGTTTCCTTGCTCTGATTATGCATCTCCAAGAAGGAAGACGAGCAGCTCATTGATTCTGGTGATATCCATCAAATGCCCTTGGTTGCAGCAGGTGGATTCAACGATCTAGGCAAGATTACATTGAGGTTTGTGATTGCCCTGAGTTTGGCTTGTACTCTTGCACACCATGTGCTTGTCATATTGTCCAGACAAGATTAATTTCGAGTTTTTCTGGTTACTACTGCTAAATTCAGTAGCCAGCAACACCAACCATCATTTACAGACTCCATTATTTCTCCGGTTGATGTCGTCAATGACAATTCGCTACCTGCTTCACAGTTGGTGGCTGCCCTTGCTTCTCTATGGGTTATGCTTTGGTAAAATTTGATATGCAGATGGATGCAATCACGCAACATTTTCCCTAATTTGTAGGTTAGCATCAAAGGTACTCTAGGGCCTCTTTGTAATGAAGAACGAGATGTATCCACAAACAAGTTTATATGACTAATAGGGGTACCCAAGAACAAATATTTTGTCCAAACTTAATTGCTGCAATTCCTTATGGCCCGGAATTGTTTATCATTCTGCTATTTATTGATATTGTATCTATATTTAGAGTTTTTTCATTGGATAATCTATTGGTGACATGCAGTGCAGAAGTGGCAATATAATTCAAACTAATGTGATTAGTGTGGCCCCTCACCTATAGGTTGCTTCTGGATTGATCATCATCACGCGACTGAACCTTCTGCAAGTAAGTTTCTATTTTTGTAAGCTAGATTTGTTATCTATCCTCAATTCCTCACGCCTAAATGTTAGCTATTCTCTGATTTGGAACTATCCAGTGCTGATAATTTAGTGGAGCACAGACGCACAGTGGAAATAATGCTATGATATTTATTGTCTAACGCAGTAATGTTCGCATCTGCAGCTTGATATATAGGAAGCGATCACCAGCCTATGGTCAACAAGCAACACCCTGATTAAGTGCAGTGTTCTATTAGTCCCTTGAGTTAATTGTACCTACCACTGGAACTAGACATATTGAGTGTAATTAGAAAATGAAGCATGTACTTACAACCATGTATTTTCCTGAGCCAAATCTGAAGTATTGAGTCTTGAGATCATGCCACATGGACTTGAGATAAATCGTATACACTTTGTTTCTTATGTGTCTCTTGCACCATTTCTATTTACCAAGTGTTGAAATTTCAGTCACCAGGCCACGGTTGTCTTGATACGTGTGAGTTTATTTCAAAGGGAATTGCATTCATTTTCACAGTTAAATTGTTATCTTCGCAGTTGGATTGTGTGCCAATTGGCATTTTTCCTCTAACATTATCATCGTACGTATCACTCAATTCTAAACCATTTTTTTACTTTCACATGACCATAACTGGCCAACTCAAACATGAACCTCAAACAGGCGCGGCAAGGCCGCGCCCAAGTTTTCTAGTTGGTTACTATTTACATCAAACTTCACGAAATCACTATCACATAGGTGAATTGATAATATTTTATTTTGTGTAGTCATTCACGAGATTGCTTTTCTGACTACCACAACTATGTATATGAAGTTTTGGAGAAGATTCAGTTGAATATTCCACGCTTACTACTAAGGTAAACCAAAAAAAGAACTCCATTTTCCAAAATACAAAACTGGCTGGAATACAATCCATAATCAATAAACTAGGTCACATGACCGCCTGGACCCATTCCAGGCTGGTTCAAACTGTTCAGGGACAAACATTAAAGGAGATCACAAGCATAAAATAATCAACCATAGCCACTAAAATAAGTGAATTTTGAGGAGAGGCAGTGGCTTATTACCTTAACAACTGTAACCTGTATATAAAGAATTGATGGGTTTACAAATCTATCTTCCATGCGTGTCAATGAAAACTCCCTTGTCTCCAATTCTGATGAGGAAGGTGAATGGGTCACACGAGGTCTTATAACACTGAAATAATCAAGCCGGAATCCAGCTATTCCAGGTGAATTAGGTAAGAGATATTGCTCAAGAACAAGGTCATTATCTCTTAGCCTCTCAGCTTCAACTGGAATCTGTAAAATACAGAAGACATTCAGTCATAGCTAGAATGCAAAGCTCGAAATGTTCAGCAAAAGAGAGTGTTTACCCTAAATCTCCCCAAGGGTGGCGATCTATCTAAATAGCTTTTCATTCTCAGTATTCCCGCAGAGGTGTCAGGCCCCATCTCCTTTCTCAAAGAATTGCCAAAAATGACAATTCTTTTTGCATGGATAAATGAATTATGTGGATTGATTGGCTTCGATTCATAAAATGAGCTATTATCCAATGACAGAAGATCAAACTCTTCACTAAATTTGGTTGGATATGAACCAATATGGGGAAGTGACATTTTTATTGAAATTATACGACACCGAATAGTATTTGGGAAGTGAAATTTAATGTGTCTTGGTTCTTCACTCAATCTACTAGATTTTTCAGGTCCACAAAGCTGTGGGGATGAAGATATTATATCTTGTACATCCCACTTTCCTATGAATGTACGATCTTCTCGCTGTATTTTATTACTGGCCCATATTTCTACCTGCAAAAGCGGCATCATTATTAGCTTATAAAACAAAGAAGTAAAAAAATACACTAAAGGAATGGACGAAATGAAAACAGCTCAGCAGGCTAGTTCAAATGATCCTCTTGCTATGCATAGATAGCTAACTCTTCAAGGACATGTAGAAGATTTTTTACAGCTGTTGCATGGTTGCTTAATTCCAGACCAGAAAATTGGCACAGAGAAAGAGAATAAGAATATAGGTGAACAAGCTGATCCTCTTTTTTATACATAGATAGCTAACTCTGTAGGGTTGTGAAAAAGATGTCTTGCGAATTCTTGCACATTGCACCAATTCTCGACAAGGATTATGTCAACAAATTAGATATATTTGCATGTCATAGCAACACTAATGGTGCATGTACAAAAAGAGAGGTGACTGCCAAAAAATTAGGAAGCCGCAAACATCATATGACTTGTTCTGTCTCCGTTCTTTCCCTTTTTGTAAGTGGCCATAATGAGTTTCAACTCTAGCCTGCCCAACTTTTGGGGCAGGATGGGAGCCAGGAGCAGCTGGCCAAGTTTTGGCCGTTGCAAGGCCAAAGCATGCGTTTGGATGCCAGCCCCAATTTGTCTCGCTTCAGCAGCTGTGCCCGTGCCTAGTTCATTACCCGCGTCAGCCAATTCGTGAGCAAAGGGGAGCCTTGGCGCAGTGGTAAAGCTACTGCCTTGTGACCAGAGGTCACGGGTTCAAGTCGTGGAAACAGCCTCTTGCAGGAATGCAAGGGAAGGACTGCGTACAATAGACCCCAAGTGGGTCCGACCCCTCCCCGGACCCTGCGCAAGCAGGGAGCTCATGCACCGGGCTGCCCCTTAATGTTTGGCCAGCCAAAGCTTTGATCGGGCTGCCATGGGCAGCCTCCAAACAGCCCCTTGGTGCCCAAGCTAGCCAAGTCAAAATTTACCTACTTTGAGTCTTTGATCATGGCCACCATTTGGTTGGATGCCAAATTTTGGCTTGTTAGCCTTCTACTTTGGCATCCAACCAAATGGTGGCCATTCTGGTGGCCAAAGTTGGCCAAATCCATGGCCAATTGAACAGCAATTCAGTGGCCAAAATTTGGCCATGCCAAGAGTTTGCTAGGCTAGGAGGTGGCACAAACCATAAAATGCTTTGTTGTTGTCACAAAGACCTAAGTCCAATTCTGAAGTGTAGGTTCATAACGAAACACTAATGCAGCTCCCAGATAATTGAAGCACATTACCTTTTTGTCTCAAAAAAATCAGATGTCCAGCGTGTGTGTGTATTTAGGGTTTAGGGAGGAACACGACCACAAGTGCAGACTGTCCTCGGTAGCTAGTGAGGGGTTCCTTTGGTGCAGGGCAGGGGCGTCCGGGCTCCAGGAGCTTCTCCTGAGGTCCATCCCAGGAACATAATCTTGTCCTGTGTGTGTTTTGGTCGTGGGTGAGTGTTGTTTAGGTGGTGCTCTTTGTTGTAAGAGGGGTTTTGCATCTGGGGGGTCTCTTTACCTCTTAGGTGTTTGTATCGCTTTTTTCTTTTTAATGAAATGACACACAGCTCTCCTGCGTTGTTCGAAAAAAAATCAGATGTTGCTCTCAGTGGAGCCCATGTTCAAAATTATTTTTCCCTGTACAGCAAGTGACTAGAGCATGATATGTCTCTACAGACGATGTGGATTGGCATACAATTGTGTAGTTTAAAGAAAGAAAAGGAAAATAGTGTTTTTTTCATATTGCTTCCCTTGTAATCAACCTGGAGCATGCTCAAGCAACAAGCATACAGCTGAACTGAAACTTTTTATTTATTCTCAGAAAGAACATGCATTCGAACAAGCCACATTATTCTATGGTTAAAAATTATGATTTCAGTAACACAAATTTTTCATCCTTATTTTTTCTCAAACATCAATAAAACAGAAATGTGAAACGTAGATATACCCATATAGCTGGGATTCCATAGACAAAATATTAAGGTATGCCTGGCTAAGTAGCTAACATTGTCCATAACGATTTTATAGATAAATTAAGGATAACATGATGAAGAAAAAAATGTAAAATAGACCATCTTACAATTGGGCGGTCAGATGTAGAGTAACCACAAGAACTGACAATTATGGCAACTCCTGCAACATCTGATAATCCACCAAGAACAATTGAGAACTCCACTGAAGTTTTATCATGAGGAGCTTTCCAGTAAGACTTGTACTCTCCAGTACCAAGAGGTGCCAGTAATGAAAGCAGTGGTTCAGAGTCATCGGCAGTTTCAACCTGAGCAATAGAGCAGGAGGCATGATCAAAAGCATCATCTAAGGTAAACTTAATAGAAGAAAAGAGGACAGCTTATTGACTGTTTTTCCCATGGTCCATGGGCAGCAACAATAGTGTTGCAAAAAGAGCAGTAAGTTAAGAAATACCATTTGTAAAAAGCTTGCATATGGAAATTCTGCAAGGGATTCTTCACCATCAATGATCTTCTTCAATTGTCTCTGACCAATTTGAATACTTTGTGATAAATCAGATATTTTGCTGGATTCCAATTGGCAGACCTGGTTCACAGCATTAAGTGCCTGCTTTCTCTGTACGATCTTTTCTCCGCAAACTATGGAGAACCCGGACATAATCCACATACAATGCACGTTTGATAATTTCACTGCAGCATGATTTGCACACAAAGTTATCTGCAAGTGATGAATAACCACAACCTTGACTCCCACCATACATCTTCAGATCCCTGTAGGTGTTAAGCAAAAGGAAGGCCCCTTTCCCGGCGCAGCAAGCTTTGCAAACTGTCCTTCCACACTGAAAACATTCCACAAATACTGATTGATTTTCTATAGCAGATGAAGCTTGTAATGAAGACGGAGCACGGACTTCACATGGCCCATCATAGCAGGATTCATCATTTTCACTGATGTTCCAAAAGTCGATAGCATGTTCTCTGCCCTTCTCAAGCCCTATTGAAGCATTAACACGATCCTCAAGAACCGTATGGCCCAGCAGTGCTAGATTATCAGCTACGCTGGACAACTTCAATAGGTAAGAATAATCAACTGAACGATTTGGATCTACTGTGGCGGGAATTACACCAATTGATAACAATGCACGGTCTCTTTCGGCAGCAGAAAGACCAAGATTAAGGCGTTTTATTTCAAGCTTCATCATTTGTTCAAAGTTAAGGCCCCTTCCCTGGAAAGATGAATAAAGTTTACATCTATATTTTATGGCTTTAAATTCACACTTTTTTTCCCAGCAAGGTCCATTTTTATTACTTTATTTTTTTCAGAATAAACAGGTATGCGTGAAAAAGGGAAAATAATAGTGCTACAACTCTAAACGTATGTAACACTGAATAAACAACAATATAATCGAATAGCAACTGTAACCGGAATAGACCTACAGATTCAGTAATCTGTCATAAAATGGAAGTTATCTTTGTTAGGAAAAAGAACGTTTCAGTAATGTTGTTGCTAGAAAGTACAAACTAGAATCAACGGGCTCGTTTATCAGACAAAGATGCAGTTCAAGATATTACTGGTAACTTCAGGAATGCTCAACACAGTTTTTGTAAAGAATGCTCAACATGGAATAATAGAAATGAATAAATGAAGGAAGATAAACCTTTAACAAATGGATACCTTATTATAGCCAGAAAGGGATTCAAAAAAATTAAGATATAGCTGTGTGCTTCCACATTTTTCAGCCTCCTTATTCACTTTAGGAACAGGCACTTCCAATGCAGGGGCAAAAGGGTTAACATCAAATCCATCATCTAAGAAGTTTCTTTGCTCCCCGTTACCAAAAGATGTATTTTCAGTGATATGTGACTTCGGCATGTCAAAATCACCTGTTAGAAAATCCAACAAATTTTCCGAACCACCTGGTTCAACTAATGACGAACTTTTAGTATAAGACCCATCACTACCATGAGAATCATTCTCTGGCATGGAAGAATTTGCAGAAGACTTCGAACCTAGATCACAGTGAGCACTTGATGATTTTTTATGGAGAAGCTCCATTAATTCAGGAGCGCGTTCACTATTTGTTAACATGTCTGCCCATGGAAGAGAAACTCCAAGCACTTCAATCTGTTAAAGAAATTTATACAGCTCGTCAGAAAAGGGTAGAGGAACAATTGTAGCCAAAATTAACTTTTTAAAAACATCTCAATTTAGAAAATTCACCAAAATTTTACCTCGCCAAGAGTAATTGGTGTCCTTGATACAGCAGAAGGATGAAAAGATAAGGCAACAATCCGATTTAAAAAATTCTGTTCTCCTTCTAGTTCTTCAAAGTCATATAACAAAGGAAGGTAAGTGCTCTCTTGAACATTGGGCCTAGCACTTTTCCCTGTAACAGCTAAGTCCTCTGGATCAATTCTTCCAGTGAGTGGAATTAATAAATTCGTCCCATTCGAGCACTGTGGAATGCAAGCACCCTAAACAAGTAATCTCCCAATTAATATTCGTCTATCGGTTTTTTACGATGCCCAAAATACAACAGAGAAAACTAATCGGAAACAGTCACATGAAAAGGCCTTGGTTTGGCTAGTAAAGAATGACAAACTACCCTAAAATAGTGAGCTCTACTACAAAGTCAAAGATAGTTTGATGCATCTACATGCTTTAATTGGATCTCATAGACAAAAACATATTGATTATTTGCACTCAAAGCAGCTGGCATACACAGAAAAATTCCAGAGAAATAATTGCACAACTGTAGAAAATGCAATAGAATACTTTAGCATTTACCCAAATGTGCGGATGAAACCAATAACAGATGGAGTAATAACTAATCTTAAACAGACAGTGCCTAAACAATATATGGATAGGATCGTAAAGCTAACCAAAATCTAGGCCAAACTCCTCAGCCAAAGTAATCGCCGTGCAGTTCAGCTCTGGTTCTGAGCCAAGGAAAAGTCGCAAAATAGCATGGTGTCTCGAATGTTGGAAATAACCCTGTGTGTCCAGGTTCAGCTAGTGTCTAGGTTCATTGCTATCAGTGCCAGCTAGATTTCAGCTTGTAGTCAAGAGAATAATTGGCATATTATATGAGGTATTAAGTGCATTAATTAGGATAATATCATGGGATGGTGAGTATCCATATCAGCAATATATATGAGAAAATGGTGTCAGGCCTAGTGGCTAGTGTGGCTGCATCAACCAAAACTACTTGTATTGTTTTGTTGTTGTGTGTCCACCAAAGAGAGTTTAGTGCATGTGCTTGTGATAAACACTAGAGAGGAGTGATTCCCAACAATTGGTATCAAAGCCTGAAGATCCTACAGGAAGACAGTCCTGTCCAGTGCTACATTGAGGTGTGGAGACAGGGATGGCAATGCAGCGTCAAGACTGGTGGTCACAACCTCAGTAACAATGGAAGTGCATGCATGAAGCAATCCACAAGGTGCTCATGAGGCAGCATTGTGAGGCCTTTACAAAGAAGATGGCGGCATCGTGATGCCGTGAGAAGACAGTGCTGCGCCATAGAAGGTGGCAGCACCGCGAGCTGTCACAAGGCGATGGTGGTGCAAAGCCACTAGAAGTACAGCAGCGTGAAGTTGCTAGGGATGGATGGGGTGAAGCTATTACAAGACATTGGCAGTGAGAAAGCCACGGTGTGAAGCTGTGGCAAGACAACGATGGTGCAAGGCTGTGTTGGGTGCAATAGTGGCACCAGCGCTGCCTATGTGATGTGCATGCAGAGCGGCAGCATGAGGCCAGCTGAAGACCAATTTTTAACAAAAACTGACATTTTTTTTGTTTCTGTCTTGACTTTGGGTACAAGGGTGACAGTCATCAAGCTAAATATTAAAAGGATGCGAACTACTTTGGTAGTACTTGCAAAGACATTTGATGATTAACTTGAGCAAACAGAAAAGTCATATGATAATAAACCAGTTAGGTAAGATAGAGACAAGGACCTCAACCACGAGCTTAAGGGAATCTATGCTTGAGCCAAGTCTAACATCTACAGTTGCTGGATATGAAGAATCTTCAAGACCGTGGGAGACAGTAAGAAGCAGCTGACAAACTTGACAAGGTTCCCCAAGATATATAAAAAGTTCAACATAGTCTGCACCTTGCTGACATACCTGCAGGATCAGAAGTCCTTAACATGATATGTGAAAAAACATCAAGATAATAATTAAGTAAACTAGATAACTAAAAGGAAGTACTACTGGACAGTAAGTATTTAAAGAAGAACTATACCCAAATAAGATCCTTCTTTTTGAAGCTGAGAAGACTGGAACCACCATCAGCCATTGGGGTGATACTAGGAACTGGTTTCAACATGCATCCAGACGGTCTTGATAACACCTAAATTGTCAAGAACTAGAACGTTAAAAAGTATAGTATAAATAGTATACTGAAATCGAGACCAATAATTTCAATTTACAAGAGACACTGATTATTAGTAATTCTACCTACTTTGAGAGGGAACATAGGAATGGACGGGAGATGCTTATATAGCCTCAATCCAAGGAACATCTCCAACTGCTTTTGACGGGAACTATCATTCATAACATTGTTGATCCGTCTTTGCACTGTAATCCTCACATTCTGAACAGCTGAGAATTTGCTAAATTTTCCTGTTTCCTCCTTGAATATGTTCAGAATCTCGCTGTGCATAGCTTTTGAGCCAGTGTACAGCGTGGCATGGACGTCACCAGCCAAAAGAAAAAGCTCAGCAAGGTGGTTCACAGGAGCAAGCATTGTTGAGGCTTTGAACTGATCAAAAGGCATATCAAATCTCTTCCAGCGCTTCTGTGGAGCCTCCTGGCAAGGATGCTCCCATGTGGTAGTACGTGTATTATGGTCGATATAAAATGATTTCCCTGTTACAGAGTCAATGCGCTCCTCCCATCCAGGAGGCAAAGAACGAGTATTTCGACCGTCGTATTCAGAATATCTGCTTGACACCCCAAACATTTCATCTATGTCAAGTGAGATATTCAATCTACTACACTGTTCAACAAAAACTTGAAGAGACCCAAAGTAACTAGCAGCATTGGTCCGATCAAGAGAGTCTGCACAATTGAAACGGATCACCCCATTTTGAAAAGATTCCATGCAAAACCCTCCATTTACATCATCGTTGCAAATAATTGATCCTTTACATTCCTTAAGTTGCTGCCTTACATCATAGTAATTCCCTTCACTGAAGCCAATGGCCATCGTAGGTGCTTTAAGATGTCTCCACAGACCCTCAACAGTCTGTTGCTGCCCTTTTAGCTTCACGGTAGCATGCCAGTCATAATTTATCAACTGGATCCACGTGCTTCCAAGCTTTCCAGTAGATTTCATGTACTGTAGAGATTCTTTAAAATGATCAACAAGAACTGACTCTGTTTTTCCTTCACCATATCTTAGTAAGTTAACACAAACAATGGGAACCATTCCAGATTTCTTTTGCCTAGATAAATTTGCTTCAGATGATCTATTGCTGTATCTTCTGCTCAACCGTTGGTAGTACTGCAAGCTCCCATTGTAGGGATCATCAGCAACATAAATTTCAGCTTCTACGGACATAGCAGTTTTTATTTCTGCGCCCCACCATATTGGTATAGTTCCACGCCGCCAGATATATGAGCTAAAAGGGACACGCTGTCCACCCTTCTGTGGAACCCAAACAAGTTGCTCGCACTCAACCTCATTGCCTGTGCCTGAACATGCATTCAGTCCACGAGCCAAATAGCGGGTTCCAGGATGCAACCGACTACGGCGTGCAAGAAGGGCGACTAACCCGCCCTGCTGCCCTGTACCTCCAAAGTTTCGGCACTCAGCAAACCCCTGCAAAAGAATGACACAGTGTCCTGGCAAGCCAATGTCCTTAAAAGGCTTCGACAACCACTCATTCCAAACAAATTCCTCATCTGGTTCCCATAGTGTCATACGACTTGGAAAGGGCCTGGTAATATCCCTTGTCTCACAGAAGTAGTACTTCCCGTCAATGTCAAGATCAGCCAATTCACGGATATTCTTCTGCTCTCCAGTTCCCTGTGGTTGAGGATTTTGCAGCTGAACCTTTATCCACTGACTCTCCGCCACTGTATATATGCACCCACCTCCAGGCAGATTGGGGACAGTCGCGCTCAACTGCGTCGCAACCAAAAGCAAAGCATAGCTTCCTAAGGCTGCATATCCCAGTACTGCCTTCGCGTATGTGGTGCTCTTGGATAGAATCCTTGATCCGTCAGTGATATAGTTCAATGCTGCTGCCTCAGAATCAAAGACGTCCTCCCCATGCTTCCCCAGGTAGCGTAGGGCACCTGTGGTTGGGTCGACATAGATGACCTGAGTATCCCTCCTCGTGGACAAGCTAATCACAATGTACACCTCGGTCGTCTCCAAGACTACGACGACCACCGATGTGTCCTTGGGCCTAGGGCGCGACCTGCTGCTCATGGTTATTAAAAAGACGATTGACCGACGTTTAATCGCCGGTTAAGCGTTAAAACGCTACGCCGGCGCAGTAGATCTGGAGCCGCTTTACCCACGCCTGTCCGCCGCCGCCCCACGACAGTCTGCCACCGCCACCCAGCTGCGCGCCCCGCGGCCTGCCTCGTCGCTCGTCGCCGTGCCCCTGTCCGCCGCTGCGCCACCACCCAGATCAGCCTGGATGGAAGTGATCAAAGGAGAAGAAAGGAAGGGGGAACGGGAGATCAAGGGCCTAGCGCGGGGGAAGCCGAGTGTGTGAGAGAGGGGAAAGGGGGTGGGAGAGAGAGGGGGCACGAAGGCCACCTCGTGGTGCGCGGACGAGGAGGAAGCAGATGCGCCGCGCCGTGCTTGAGAATGGAGAACTGAGGCTCCCTTCGCTTCGGAGGGGAACGCTGGGGCGACGCGGGAGATCAAGGCCTACTGCGGGCAAGCCGGTGGGGAGGAAGCCAACCTCGCGGTGTGCCGTGCGCGGACACTGATTAGTTTTTGACGCTGATTGCTCCACGAATGGACAAGTAAAAAACACCGAGTACTATGTACTCACTCCTTTAATAAATCTAAAATGTGGTTGATTTTTTCTAAAATTTAATTATTTATTTTGTTTGTTATAATTTATTTTATCATTAAAGGTAGTTTGAGCATGGGATTAGCATTTTTACATATCTAAGAATTTTTTGAATAAAATGAATGATCAAAGTTTAAAAAAATCAGTCATATCATAAATTTATGACCTGGGATAGTATTTTGTTCCTAGATGAACCCACTTCCGTTGCCATTTATTTCAAACAATTTATAACTCTTTTCGGTCTAAACTATAGATTTTTAAATTTTTTAACATTAACTTTGACCATACATTTTTATTAAAAAATATAATTTTATCTATTTATAAATATGAATTACTTTACTATACCCAATACTCTAAGGATAACTTAATGTATATTTTATAAATTTTTCTGAATAATATGAGTAGTCAAACTTAGTAAAAGTACAAACGGTCTATAGATTAAAACGGAAGGGAAGAATTAGTTGCTAGACTTTTCTCACGTGTTGTCGTCACCATACTTTCCATCCCATTTTTTATTTCAACCCTACTCTCAGTCCTATCTCCAGTGTTTTGCATCCTCTATATGCACATTCTAAGACGTCAGCCTTATATGCTTGTTTGGCAGACAAGATTTTGATAATATTTTGTCAACCATACGCTAGTAGAAACAATGGAGCAAACCAGTTCCAAGGGAAGAAATATGAGACAAAGTATGCAAGGCCACTGAGTACTAGTACTGAGACCATCTATAATGGACTATCCATTTTACTACTTATATTTTGAACTTCACTCTATTTGTAAACTTCAGAATAACGTTTTACACATTCAGTTGCACATTCTACTAGGAATGGCCTAAAATCTGGCTAAAATCCAGTTAACACGGTACACGTGTTCAGATAAAAATGCCTTGTCTTTTAGGCTGTGTTCAACCGGTATTTGAGCTCTTCGTTCCCTACATCTAGCACCTCCTTCTTGGCACATCGACACGCTTGAGCACATCAATTTTGCACAAGATAGGAATGTTTGGAACATAAGAATAGGATGCAGGCACAAAGTAAAAAACTAACAGAGGATTGTGTAAAGTTTGTGCTTTAGATTGCAGAAATTCATAGCACCTATCATACGGTTACTTATCCTCATTGGGAGAAGGAAGAGAAGCAACAAGTCATCAAAGGAAAATTTCCCTTGAGCCTTAGGCCTAGTTTGGGAGCCCAAATCCCCACAGGAAAACCAGGCCTTTTCTCGGGGCAGCCCGCCCGCGCCGATTTCGGCCCCGGGGCGAGATCCTGGGCCGTTTAGAAGCCCACACGAGGGGGGTGCCCCCAGACCCCGTCATTTCCCCGAGGTAGCCCTTCCCCGACGCTAGGGTCCGGGCGGCTCTTCCCCGAGGTGACGGCGCGACGCGTGCGAGGCGAGGTGACCCCAGCTGCCGGCCGCCGCTACCTTCGTCTGCTCCGCCGCGCCTCCCCTTCGTCGTCCCCGCTCGGCCGTGCCTCCTTCGTCGTCCCCGCTTGGGCGCGCCTCCTCCGCCGTCCCCGCTGGGCCGAGCTCGGTCGCCGACGTCGTTCGCCGCCGCCACAACACCATCCTTCCCTCATCCTCCACCGACTGCAAGTAAGTCCTTCCTCGTCATCCTCATCTATTAGCTAGGGTTCAAGAACGACTCGTGATTGTAAATCTTGGTAAGAACCGCTCAGTCAAGAACCATTCGGGTGTTGTAAATCTTGGTTAGGCATCCATGTGTTTACTTGTGACTGAACCTGGTTTCTTCTTTGCTCCGTCGTCACAGTGGAGACAGTGGATCCGTGGATGCCTGCTTGCTTGAGCTTGACTTGGGTTGTTAGCTGCCGGCTGGTTAACTTGCTGCTTTTTTTTACTTTGGTACTGTGCTGCTAGTAAAAGCTGCTGGTTAATCTTGGAGACTTTCTTTCTCACCGGTTAATGACAAGTGCTAATTCCATAGGTTAATCTTGGACAGTTTACACTGTCATCGGTTGTTGACAGGTTCTAGTCTTGGTCAAGAAATGAGTCTGGAAAAGGATGCCTTCTTTTTCTTGGTAGTAGCAGAGTAAATGTTGCCCGGAGAACTTGTAGATCATCCCGTGACTTGAGTAATGATGCCGTAGGAATTGTTAGAGCTGCAGTAATGCTTTTGGAGTGTATATTTACTGGCTCTGGGGGCACTGAGCAAGCAGTGGCGAGTAGTGAGCTACTGAGATTTGCAGTTGCAGGCCAATGACCCACTCCAGTTACTCTTCTCCCTGCTGCTTTTGCTACCCCAACCTCAAACCAGTAGTTATGGACAGCTGCAATGCAATGAATTAGATAGGGCAACTAACCACCAGCGAGAAGCAGCATCGGTCCTGCTTTGCTTATGATGCCCATCTGGTCTGTACTATTAGGACTTGAGCACTCTAACATGGTTAGTTACCCATGCATGTTTGTTCCTTGCTCTTTCTAGTTTCAATTTCAATGTTGCTAAGCTATAAAGATTGGTTAACTTGCTATTTTTTTACCTTGGTTCTGTGCCAGCAATTAGTTAAAGCTGCAGGCTAACAATAGTTTTTTTCTAAAACTTTTTATTCGTTATCTGTAGATGTGATCCTTATCTGTAGCTTTGTGTTTCTAAAGCTTTAGGTCTGTCGGATAACAATAGTTTTTTTTCTAAAGATGTGATCCTTCACCTGTAGATGCCTTTACTTATGTGTTCATGTTTAAATTCTTGTGTGTGTACTGTGTGATTCTTAACTAGATGCCTTGAGTGCTTAGTTCAATTGTGATAACTTGCCTTTTGTGCTTAGTTCCTTATAAGAGCTATCTCCACTTCTCTAGATATTGGTTCTTGGGAGGAGCAAGTTAGATAATTTTTGTTAGACTGAGGAAGAAGACGATGATGAGTTGTTCTTTGTTATTCTCCCTGCTATAATTTCATACCTCTCAGAAGAGAAAGAGCACATCCACACCTCCTCACTCACTGGTGCTAAAAAGGTTACAGAAATCCTTGAAGGACATGAGAGTTGGTGCAAATCTGAGTTCTGAATGGAGCCAACAATATTCAAAACCACAACAAATTTTCTTAGAAGAGAGAATTTACTACGTGACATACGAGGAGTTACCAATTGAGCAGCAGCTTGAGATGTTCATGTACTATGATCTCCCACAATGCTAGTAACCAAATGCTACAGAAGGCTTTTCAACATAGTGGAGAGACTATCCATAAAAAAAATATCTGAAGTCTTTAATATTGTTCCCACACTAACTCAGCGTTTCGTGAAGCTTCCTAGCTCTATCCTAAACTCATACTAAAATTGCAACAGATTCCAGGTTTATGCCTATTTTTTCAGGTGAGCTATCAATTCCAAACACATAATTTCCTTAAGTGTTTCCCTTTCATTGCCACATGGCCTCAATATGTTTCCATATTTCCTTTCCTTGCAGAACTGCATTGGTGCAATCGACGGCACACATATACCCATCACCATAGCAAAAGATAGGGCCCCTCCATATAGAAACAGGAAAGGAACTCTTTCACACAATGTTATGGTAGTCTGCGACTTCGACCTCAATTTCACATTTGTTTCATGTGGGATGGGAAAGGTCAGCCTCAGATGCAGGGGTGCTTTGATCTGCTATTAGCAAAGGATTTAGTGTGCCAGAAGGAAAGTTTTATCTAGTAGATGGTGGCTATGCAAACACATCATCCTTCATTGCGCCATACAGAGGAGTTCGATACCATCTCAACCAGTTTAGGAGGCGTTGTTCATCACAAAGTGGTTATGAGAACTATAAGGAGTTGTTCAACCACCGCCATGTAATTCTCCATAACCATATAGAGAGGGCTATCGGTGTTCTAAAGAAGAGGTTCCCGATTCTAAAAGTAGGCACATTCCATTCTATAGAGAACCAAATCGAGATTGCAGCTACAACTGTTGCATTTCACAACATAATTAGAGAGCAAAATGGAGATGAAGCATGGCTTGACAACCAACCAGATTACATCTCTTCAAGTCAATATGTTGATGTCCCAGAGAGAGATAACAACTATCAGAATGACATGGAATCAAGTGATGGAAGCACACTAAGAGATCAGATCGCACTTCAGATGTGGGCTGCCTATAATAGCTGTGAGGTGCCTATCATAGCTTGTAGTCTGTCACGTAGCTAGTTGCCTAGTTCTATACATTCATCGGTTATGTACTATTACTACTTATGAACTTAAAGTTATCTAGTTCTGTACTATTATTATTTATGTACCATTATTACAACATGGTTATAAAAAAACAAATCATGGAATGTCCATGGGCTCAGTTTCATCTCCACAATTTCAGTTTTGAAAAAAAGGATGATTTGAAATGTAATGTGCGAGAAAGGCTTAATCGATGTGATATATGATCACAAAGATAATCCAAAATTCAAAGGTCAAAATGGTTGGAATCGTGATGGATGGAACAGTATCACTACCAAGTTCAATGAAAAGTTCCCTCTAGCTAATTTCTCTAAACAACAACTGCAAGAGAAGGAGAAAGAGCTTAAAGGAAGCTACAAGGCAATAAGAGGGGTTGATTGGAATGACACCCTATGCACGGTGTTGGCTGAACCAGAAATTTGGCCAATGGTGATTCGTTTAAGTAATTTTTTTGTATGATTTTATCTTTGTGCATTCAATATGATCACTTTTGTTGCTAATAACTAATTACATTTCATGTTGCATTTAATAGGCTCACCCAAAGGTAGCAAAGTTTCGCGCCCATTCCCTCTTTTTCACATTTTAGAAGGGCTATATGAAGGTGCGTGTATGTTGCATTTACTATTTTTTCCTATTTAGCTTGTGTGCACTATATATGTGAACTTAGTATACTTCTGCTGCATTTTGTACAGGTAGTGTGGCTACCAGAGCCTTAAGTTTCACATCAACTGTTGCTGATCGTGCTCCCCCTTCTGCTGCTCCATCTAGGAGTGCGTCTGAACAAAGTCTCCATCCTTTGAGTACTAATTCACTTGATTTGGATGAACAAGAGACCACAAGTGCGCTCAATCTGTCCACTGATGCTTAATCTGTCCCAGTCAGTACTAATGAACCCAGTGAAACTCAAGTTGTCCCATCTAATCAAGAATCAAGCCAAAGAAAAAGTGGAAGTGGGAGAAAGCTTAAGCAAAGCCATATTGGATCAGCTTTTGAAAGTTATGTAGAATTTAAAAAGATCCAAACTACAAAAACAGTTGAAGCTCTTAAAGAAAAGAAGAGGCATGAGGAACAATTTTCCATTAGCAAGTGTCAGGATGAATTGAAAGCAATGGATGGATTAACAGCCGAGGAGAAATCATATGCTTTGTAGGTTTTCGAATCTGCGATAAATAGAGATGTTTTCTTAACAACAATGGAGCACAATGTTAGAGAAATTTGGCTCAAGCGCAAAATTAGGTATGTCCCTAGTCTAATACCATTAATCTTATTAATCTGGTAAATGTTGTACTTTGGAGTACAAACACCTGATGTCTTCTTTTGTGCCAATTGTAGGTTGCTTAGAACCAGTGATGCGTGGCCTCAAAATATGATGTGAGGTATGGATATATTTTTTATTATTCTTTCACTATCCCTAGCTTCCATATCTTGGAACCTTTTGTCTGTTATATGCTACCTGATGATATGACAGTAGTTTAGCACACGTAGCTACTAAGAATTGCACTTATAGCTATAGTCATGAGTTTCTTGCATGCAACTAGTTGCTGATAGTGTTTCATAGTCTATAATTTAGTTATTTTGTTATACTAACATAATCTGGTAACCATAGTTATTATTCTTTCACTATCTCCAGCTCCTACCCTTTTCTTCTATTTGCTGATAATCTGGTCAGCATGAGTTTTCTAATTTCACAGTTTCCCTCATGATCTGCAACACTAGTGTGGACTAAGATTAGATCATAGCATTCACGTGTACCACGGTTTTTAGCCTTTCTTGTATGCAAGGATTCATCAACACATTGATTTCTTAATCTGTTGTGGTTAGGCAGTTAGCCATGCTCTTGTCTTTATAATCTTTAGCAATCAAATCTCGACTCGATGCAGAGGTCGATTATTTTTTCTTGCCTACGTGAAGTTTGACTTTTGCTGATGTACCATTAACACATGAGTTGCTGTCATCATGGTGTTCTTGTGATGCCCTAGGCATCTCCTGAGCTTTATCATGTGCATACTTTGTTTAATTACTTCTCATAAGCATCATCTCATCTCATGGTAGTGTACATTTGAATCATATGAACAAACATGATGAAAATAGCCTAGTGATACACTCAGTTTTGCAAAAATGACGCTATAAATGTGAGCATAACTCAAATCCTATGGAATTTTAGGTGAAACTTTTTATACCAAACTTGTAGGTCTTAAAGTGGTAAACAACTTTGTCAATTAGAGCTTGGGTGGAAAATGGATTTAACTTAGTGTAAAGGGACTTTTGGTGTCAGTAAACAAACACAATCCAAATCTGAAATATTTAAAATTCTTCATTTTTCTATATCCTACAGTCCTTTTAATGCAAAGGTCCAATTGAGAAAGTTGTAGTCCATGAAATTTTGAACAGATTTGTCAAAAAGGATTTTGGGAGAAAATGGCTAGAAATAGGACATTTGAATTATCTAAGGAAAACAGTTCTCAGTCCAAACTGAGGGCTGATAGTTAAATTCAAATTTAAATCAAATTTAGATCCAGAATTTGAACCTGGTGCTTTTGACAAAGTTTTAGATCTAAAAGGGTACAACATTTCATTCAATTGGGTCCTTTTCAAATTCGGCTCTTAAATGAATCAAATTGGCAAAATTCAGAAACCTAGTTAGTGGTCAAACCCCATTTTTCATTTTTCGGGATTTTCTTTTTCTCACGAGCCTATGACAAGTGGGTCCCACCTGGCAGGGCTGCGGGTTTCCGCCCGACACCCGCAGCTGCGGGCCCCACCGGCTCCCTCGCTCCATGCACCCGATCCATGCGCCTTGCTCTTCATTCCCGGACTTGGCCCCACTTGTCAGTCTCACCGGTCCATGGACTCAGTCCACCCGCGCGCCTCTCTCCTCTCTCCCCGCCCGGCCGCGCCCACGCGACGCCGGTCTTCTGGGCGCCGTGGTCACGCGCCGGCCTCCCCGACCGCCGTGGCCACGCGCCGCTGCTGCTCGCCGACAGCGCGCACGGCGCGCCTTCCAGGCGGGGGCGAGGCCCCGAGCCCCATTCACGCGCTCGGCCTCTCCGTCTCCCTCGCTCCCCACGCCGGCAGTGCGCGCCCGCCATTGGAGCCGAGCTCGGAGCTCGAGCTCGCGCCTTCCCCTCCGCCGCTCCCCGAGCATCCCCACCTCCACCGCTGCGTTCGCCTCGACCCCGCGCACCTCGCGCTCGAGTCCCCGTCGCCATTCCCCGCCCGGACGCCGAGATCCGACCTCGCCTCGACGTCGCGCCGCGCCGGTTCACCCTCGGTTCACCTCCGTCGCCCGCCTCGACCACGCCGTCTCCGCCGTCACCGCCACCTCGAGGTAGAAGCCCCGCATGGGGAACACTGTCCCCGACCCGCGTCGTGGCCGCGGCGAGCTCCGGCTCGCCGGCGCGCGCGCTTCTTCCCGCGCGGCCGCGGGCGTCGCGAGGAAGAAGAAGGGGGCCGGGGAAATTTTAGATCCGGCCCCTGCTTTTTCCATATTCACAAATCGGTCCACCGCACTGTGCCCTGAGTCTTGTAGATCTTACATATTAGCCCTCAGAAGCTACGGTTAATTGTGTATAGGTCCTGGATCTGTAGATTTTCGTTTTAAAATACATTTAAAACTGTTGAAACTTTGGAAATTCGTAGTAAATTCAATAAAAATCAGAAAAATGCAAACTTTGTTGCAGTGTACTCCTATTAAGTAGATCTACAGAATGGATATGATGATTGGGGTATGAAAAGACCATTTTGCCCCTGTTAATGTGCATGCTTGGTAAATCAATGAAATTAGGAAATGTGGACTGAATGATCTCCAAAAATTGCCAAATTTGAACAGCAGGGTATTTAGGGTATATAGGCTCACCATGATTTTTGGAAGCTCAAATATTCACTGTTTAATTACCATTTTGCCCCTGTATGTATTTTTAGCATAGAAATAATTGAGGAAATGGTAATTAAATAGAAGTTATGCTCTAAATAGTTTTACACATTTTATTTGTGCTCCCTGTAGTATAAAGAGCTCACGGTTGAAATGGGGTACTAAGCATGTCAAGTTTAGTTAGTGTTTTGAAAATAATAAATTCATGCATGATTAACTTGATAAATAGGAAATGTGGTTTAAATGAGGGCCAAAAATTCTAAAGTTTGGGCAGAAGCCTTGCTAGCATACCTAAGCTTAGTATAAAATTTGATAGCCCAAATGCTTATTGTTTATTTACTGTTTTACCCTTGCCTAGTAATTAAGCATATGTTTAGCAAAAGACAAGGAGTCTTAATAAAAATAAGCCATAGGGGGCTTCGTGGTATTTATTTGGGTTCTAGATTGTTGAAAGTAGCTCACCGCTGAAAACGTGAGGCTATGCATGTAAGGTTTAACCCTGTTTCGAAAAAGGTAGACATAAAGCCTATTTAAGTAAATAATAGAAATTATGAGACTAGTATATTAATAAATGCCACCATAGGTTATATTTGGAAGCATAGGAGAATGTAAACCTTAGTCGTTGATTTGGGATGCAATGTAGGTTTTCACTGCGGTTTTAGAAATGCATGATGGTAACGCTAAGCTAGCTAGGGTTAAGTAGGGTTCAAGTAGCTTCGGCCGTTTCATGTGGATCGATGCTACCCCATCACACCCCCACATTGTTATATGTGACAAGCTAAGTTATCATAGGTGATGGCTTGTACGATTTCTTAAAGCTAAACAAGTTTCATCACGAAAATACATAATGTTATTCCATAAACCCTGATTTCTTGCATTGCACTCGCATCCTGATGCAAGCATTGCACTAATACATGCTCCAATTGCATCATGTCATGCATATAGATTCCGCGAACGAAGGACAACCGCCGAACCAACCCATCGCGGAGGAGCCAGAAGAGGAGCTGCACCAAGGATCGGAGGGCCAGCAGCAGGAACCAGACTACGCTCCGGAAGAAGCTACTGACCCTAACGAGGAAGGTAGGCAAGACCATACTCAACCCAGCAAACAAATTATACTTGATGATTACGCATATGCACTAGGAGTTGCTTGGAACCAATTGCATTAGACTCCCCGGCCGCCCTGGCCCTAGCACCTATACATAGAGTTCGTAGGGCGAGTATGCCTAGAAATTGCTAGGTACGAGTAGACACGAGTGTGTGGACTCGTCACGTAGGTGTTTTCAAAGTTACAAAAGCTTACGGTTATATCATTTATTATTGTTGCTCATGAATTAAACGGAGACCGGGCGGAGATTTATTTCAGTATATACTTTTCATAAGGTTGCACTTTGGACTCCGTCCGAGTCTCATAAGGCCCGTCCGCTGTTCGCCTGCTGTTCGCCTGCTGTTCGGCGTAACATTGCTAGAGTGCTTATCCGGGATATGGGACCGGTAAAGTCTTACCTGGGTTTGTCCGAAGTTTTCGAGGCTCCGCCCATCCACTTGCTGGAGGCCGATGGGCCCGGGGGCGCTTGTACTCGAGGGAGGGCTGACCCAGAGAACTTTGGTATCGCTCCTGAGGGGGCACAACCCGGGGGTTAGGTGGGGGCGCTTTGAATCTTGGGACAAGACAGGTGGAGATCGGGGCTATATGTGGGAACGCGATGGCTAGTAAGCATATACCCCTGGCATGATAGTTATTCCCGGGAATTAAAATCGATTCGAATCGCTGATGCCCACCAGGTGTGGGAATGCTGATAATGCACACGGGCAACGTAGTAACTACTTAAACTCTCGGTATTTAATACTCATGGTTTTTGGAATACCACATGATTGAATTGAACTGTTTACCTTACTGCAGGTTACAGTTACGTTGAAGGTTATACAAATGATGAAAACTTGCTATTTATGTTACACATGTTACTGTTTAAAACTAAAGGCTAAGGATCCACTTGCTAGTAAGCCGCTTCGCGTCAGCCGTAAGCCAAATCCATTAAGACCTACTGAGTAATTAGTACTCAGGGTTTGCCCCCATATTTTGAGCGCAGGTATGGAATTCATGGTCTGCACTTGTGTTGGAGGCGGAGCATGCCCTCATTTAGGATGAAACGACATGAGTGGCACAAGAGCAACATCGGTGGGCTCGATGTTGTTACCTCTAATGCAAATCTTTTGGTGATATCATGGTGACCTCTGAACTTATATTTACGCTGCGAGAAACTTTCGAACTTGCTATTTTATAACACTATGTTGGACTTGTATTTTATTTAAAACCGGTTGTATCTAAGTCTAGTATTATGCTATTCAACTGCCTGTGATGATGTATCTGTTGTGGCTCCATCGTGGGTCAGATGTGTATGATGTCAGTTCCTCTGGGAAAAGGTAATATCGGGAGTCAAAAGACTCTCGACGGACGACCGGGTTTAGTTTGGCCTAATCACATTACAAGCCAGAGGAGGCTAATGTGCTTAGTCCAGATTAAATCGGCGGTTCCGCCACAGTTCTACTCTAGATAGTCAGTACTATAACTACCATAACTGATGATGAGTTGAATTTCTTTCTTTACAATATAAATAGCTGATGCATAGACTGAATAGCAAGTAGCATCTCCAACACTGAGTTTATGCACCCACAACCTCTGGCTGTTTTCGACCCAGCTCTCGGAAAAGTTATGTTTACTTCACAGTGATAGTTGGATGAGAGGCAAAGTTATGCTTACTTTTCTTGTGGATATGCATTGTGTTTACTTTTCAGTGGTAGCAGTAGTATTACTTTTTTTTTCTCCTTTGCTTTCTTCTATTAACATTTGATTGCTTTGCACATGCTGGTCATGCAGAGATATCAGGAGTTTTGGTCTAGGCAGTCCACCTTTTTATTCTATTAACTCAAGGAGTCAAAGGAGTATTTGTTGATGGGGCTTTGCTACTGCACTTTCTATCTTGTTTCTATTTGCATAGTCAATAATACAGCAGCATATTGTCTGTATGGATATGCTTTCAGCTCGTGGGTGTTAAGCTTGGATCTCTGTTTGTACTATTTTGTTTTCCACATGCACATGAAATTGGAGCTTCAACAGCATATTGTTTACAAATGTTATATGAGCTCGTGGGTGTTAAGCTTGGATTTCTATTCGTACTATGTTATATGATGTTTACAAATGGGTGTAAATTGTTGCTGCTGCTGCGTCCTGTAGAACAGAAGAGCAGAGCAAAACAGTAGAACACCAGAGCAGAACAGGAGCACCCCCCGGCAGTCCTTTCAAACAACACGAGTTTCTCCCCGGGGGCGAGGGGAATCCAGGAGTCCAGAAAAAACGTCTCTGCCTGCTTCCAAAGTAGGACCTTACTGGATGTTTTTTCCCCTACGTTTTGTGATTATAGAGGAATATTTTCTTTCGAAACGGGAAGTGGCTTTCCTCTATTCCCTTTCCTAAGAAATTGTATTATTTTTTTTCTTTGAAAATCCTCTGTTTCGAACAGGCCCAGCTGTATAGTCTTGAAGGAGCCAGCGAGCTTATCGCTTCACTGGACGCCACCTCCTTTCAGCTACGAGCACGAGAGGATTCTTCCTGTGCACGGTCAACCCGGTCCCCTGCTGCAGGTCAACGACCTCGCCATGCGGCGCGCGCCAGTCAAAGCAGAAGAGCAGGTTGGCCAGCAGCAGCTCGACGACGGAGGTGGCGAAGTGCACGCCGGGGCAGCTCCTCCGGCCGACCCCGAACGGCACCAGCGAGAAGCTGTCGTGCCACGGCTTGTGGTCGCTGAGGTCGGTGATCTCCCCGTGCCGCTCCGGCACGAACCGCGCGGCGTCGGGACCCCACGCGTCCGGGTCCTGGCCGATGGCCTTGGCGTTCACGAACACCCGCGTCCTGGCCGGTATCTCGCAGCCGTACACCGTGCAGGGCTCGATGGTCTCCCGGGGCACCAGCAGCGGCACCGGCGGGTGCACCCGCATGGACTCCCTGATCACCTGCTTCAGGTACTTGAGCCGCGGGAGGTCGGATTCACGGACCATGTCGTCTTTGTCGTCGGCCACCACGCCGCGCACCTCTTTCTGCGCCTTGGCGAGGATGTCCGGGTGCCTCACGAGCTCCGTCATCGTCCACTCCACCGTCGCCGCCGCAGTGTCCGTCCCGGCAATGAACATGTCCTGATGAAACGTATACGGATTTATCACCCGGCTCTGCCGTCCAGCAGACTCGTTCGATCAAGAAACTTGTAGCAGGCCGACGACGTACCGTAAGGATGCCTTTGATCTGGTTGCGGGTGTGGAACGTGCTCCGGTAAGCCGGATCACCGTGCAGGCGGAGGAGCACGTCAACCAGGTCCTCGCCCTCGGAGACGCCGCGCCTGTCGAGGTGCCTGTCGATGACCTTCTCGTAGAACGCGTCGAGCTCGTGGAAGTTGCGCTCCAGCCGCCCGCGCAGGCCCCGGAGCTCGTCCAGCCACCCCAGCGACTGCATGTAGTCGGCCACGAAGAAAGCGCCCAGAAGCTTCTGCGTCTCGTCGAGGACGGCGCCGGCCTCGATGCTCTCCTCCTCCTCGCCGCCGCCGTCGTCGCCGAACGCGACGCGCCGCAGGATCTTGTTGCTCGTCGTCATGAGCTCCGCGCTCAGGTTCACGGGGGAGCCTCTCGCGGACTCGCCCGCGACGGCGGCGACGAGCGCGGCGGCCTCGCCCTCCCGGACGTCGCGGAACCCGCGCACGCGCGGGGCGCTCAGGAGCTCCGACAGCGACGCGCGGCGAGCGGCGCGCCAGAACGTGCCCTCCGGGGGCGAGAACACGATGTCCTGCAGGCCGTAGGTGATCCTGGTGGCCGCGTACAGCGCCGGGCGCCCCGACATCGCGCGGTCGTTGGGCTGGAACACGGCGCGCAACGCGTCGGCGGTGGAGACCACGAGCGTGGGCACCGACCCCAGGCGGAGCAGCATGAGCGGCGCCGCGTGCTTGGCGGCAAGCGCGGCGAGGGAATCATGCGGGACCGTGCCGAGCTGGTGGAGGTTGCCGATGACCGGGAGGCCTCTAGGGCACGGCAGGGAAGGCGAGCTGGCGCGTCGCCTGAACGGAGAAGCCAGTAGTCGCTTCAAGTAGAGAATGGCAACGGTGGTAACGAGGACGAGGAAGACGCGTCCGAAGAGCTCGTCAAGGGGTTGATGTTGGAGCGTCCCCATGGGCATTGCTGGGTGGCCGTGACTCGTGGTACTCCTGTTGTTTGTTGTAAGTGGCTAGCAGAGCACGGCGATACCACCAAATTTATAGAGCACTACGTAGGTAGATAGTCGTCTGAGAGTTGTTTATTTTGACTACTACTCCTGTTGGTGTTGCCATTTGCCACGTAGCCGCCCCCGGCGTCACGACTGTTGTTTTGGCGAGCTACCATGAAGGGTGCAAACTGCAAAGTCCCTATGAGATTTGGCCTATGTTCTTGGAAGAATCAAAACATTAAGTTGCAAGGTGATTTTTTTTTTTAAAAAGAAGGCCGTAAGGCCGTCTCCAGTGGAATGTGTAAACGGATGTATAAAACACTGTTACGTCACTGTATACACAGTGGAATTTAAAATATGTGTATTGGGATGAGTACGCTGCTGGAGATAGCCTAAAGACAAAAATAAACAAGAAAAAAAAAGTAGTGGAGATAGGGTCATAGGGATAAACAAGAAAAGAATTCATGTATGTTTTTGTGTGGAACCTCCTAGGCTCCTAGCAAACGTCTTGCAATTAACATCATTTCCCTGTTGCCTGAACATACCAACCCGAGCAGATGCCATGGCGTGCATATGAAAAAGAGACGAGTCTATTTTACAAACTCGAATTATTGTAGTCATTTGATTTTTAACTTCAAATTATTTAACTGGGTAGCTAGGGCCTTGAACTAACCAAACCACACAAAACACCCCATTGGCCCTGTTGAAAGCGGTATCGAAGAGTGGTTTTCTATTTTTAAAAATCATGGAACCTTGTTCAATATCTAAAATTTCATAGTTAATTTATCTTATATGAGAAAACCGTGAAATTTGTACCAATTTTTGTCTAGAAACATAATCTATCTATCTGTGCTTTATTCGAAGATTTTTAGAACTTACTTCCTATTTCTAATGTTCTATTTAGATTCGAAGATATTTTGAACTTATTTATTCCTACATATTTTTTATTGCTCTAAATATACCATTAGAAATAGGAAGTAAGTTCTCAAAATCTTTAAATAGAGCACACATAGATATATTATATCTGTTGGAAATATTTGGTACAAGTTTTATATTTTCTAATTTAAAATAAATATTTGTGACTTTTAGAGATTAAATAAGGCTCATTGTTTTAAAAAACCGAAAGCTACATTCCGAAACAGTTTGAACATGGATAGGCAGTGTTTTGCCCGATATAGTTAGTTCAGTGGCCATGTATATACGGTTTTGTAATTGAAGGTTGTAAGTCAGACGATCGTGATAGTTCAAGATCCTATATTAGATCTTTTTTCCCTATGCAAATTGAGTGTCAATATCCTACACTGTCCACGTTCTAGCAGAGGATGCATATAAGAATCCAGCCTCTAGAATACTCATTTACATAATAATTTCTCTCACACACAAATATATTCTATTAGAAGATGACATATATAGATATGTAAAATAAGATGTGCAAATGGAGATATACACACCGTTTTTGCACGCTCTGCTAGAGTTGGTTACAACTACCATTCTGTACTTGGTGTAAAAGAGCCGAAATTTAAACCTTATTTATTTTCCTTCATTTCTACTCTTTCTATTACAACAGGGAGAGTACCTCGCGCAATTTTGTGTGGCTCATTTCAAACAAAAAGTACCGATGCAAATGTTCAAATACATGTGTACATATATACGCACCTTTTCCTCACCTCCAAGAGATCTTATAATTAGAGATAGCTGAAGTTACGACAGGCATCTCTGTAGTGAAAGAATAGCGCAGCCTATTTTTGAAACAATTTCATAAAATTATAAGCACTCATGTAAACCTAAGAGGCTTAAATCCACTTGGATAAATTCCACGCAAGGAACCTAACCGACTGGATTATATTATTTTGCTTGTTAAATAGTTTGAACCCAATTTATAAACTGAGCTGTTTGCATCAGCTAGAGCTTCTATAAGCTGGATTATAAATAGGCCTAGCCGCCTAGGTATTCGTTACTTCTTACACTGGACCATCAACGTTGACAAAGAAGATGGCTCCTAACTCACGAGCAGTATATACAAAATCGAATTTGTTCAGGGTCCAACGGCGGAAACACATCTGATGGCCGCCACCCAACGGCAATAATAATCGTCCACTACAGTGGCGGAACCAAGGGAGGGCCAGCAGGGACCATGGCACCCCAAGGTTGTAGAAAATTTTTAACCCCTATTTAACACTAATACGTTTTCCATGTCAAAGTCTAAATGCCTATGATCAAATATTAATATATAGATAAAAAAACATGTGAATCAATAGTCTATAGACAAAACATACATATGAATCAATGGTCTATGTTAGGACAATAAGCTGCAGCCTATGAGAACGCAGAAACCAAAAAACAACTTGAGCCTGCACTGCCATACACTAGGCTGTCCACACAGCTAATGAAAGCCCTAACCAAGTCTCGTCCATTTCTATTCTATTTTGGTATAGATTGGATCTGTGCATTGGATGATTCCAGACACAGTCATCCCGCGATGCAAACATGCCGAGTCTCAAATATACTTACTGTTGTCTAATCTATATATGTTGTTTGTTTTGGGTCTATTGGTATCTCTTTGAATATTTTTTGGTTCCACCATCGGTCACGGGTAAAACCACCGTAATAAAATTGAATTGGCCAGATGTCCGGTCCGAAGCGTGGTCGCTTTCGCGCAAGGTCGTCATGCATGATCCCAATCCAGCAATGAACGTTTAATTCGTTTAGTATCGGGATGCATACGGTGGGTGGGGGCGGCTGCCGGCTTACCTTTGATCAGCCAAGCTAGTGCAATGTATGCAGCTACACGAGACATATCGTCAACCAGCAAGCATGTGATCGAGGTACGGTGCAGTGCAGTGCAGGTGTTTCTTGAGTCGTCACGTTCAATTCCGAGTCCAATCTGGCCATGACCGACGCCACGAGTCGCTTTTGCCGTCGGCCGCCGCGCGTGCGGCTGTGGCAGGCGCCGACTCCTGAATTCGGACACGATGACTGCAAATAGTTAGTATCTCCCTTCTTCCACGCATGGATTACGGCTCTGAACTCCGGCTGCTTATGCGGCAGATGCTGCACCGTCCAGCTTTAGCTACAGTATCCCGATGTTGTGGAGCTGCAGGCTGCAGCCGCAGGTAGCGGCAGCAGTACACGTTTTATATATGCACTGCAGATATGGCGGATACTAGATAGATTCCGCGTGTCTCTCTATGCTGCGTAAAAAAAGATCGAAATGGTCCAAGGTACAAGCTGTCGACTTGATTCGTTTCGTTGATCCTCGGTGCGTGTGGCCACCAGCACCAGAAAGCCACCACTGCTGTGGTGCCCACGAGAGAGCTCCAAGAGGCGATGGAGCATTTGGGCCGGTCCTCAGGAACACGAGATGCAAATATAGAGATGCGCCGGCCGCGAAATATCTCCGACGGTTTGTGTTCAAAATAATATCTCCAACGGCTGCTGTACCAGACACGACGTCAGATATAGGATTTAAAACGAAAAAAATCTACATAACATCCTCGTCTTTAAAGAATGGCCTATTTCACCCCATCATCTTCAAAACCGATTATTTAAGCCCCCTCACTTTTACAAAACCGGACAAATCACCCCTTAGAGTAGTTTTATGGGCGGTTTTTTGCTGACGTGGCATTTCCAGGACCCACTTTGTCAGTGCCACGTATGCAAACAGCCACGCCGCTCCCTCATTTGCTCTCTCTCCCACCGTCGCCGCCCTTCCCCCTCGCTCCTTGCTGCCGCTCCCACTCGTCCCCTCCCCGCCGGTGCCGCTCCCTCCTCGGTCCTCGCTCTCTCGCAGGCGCAGCTCCCGCGGCTATCGCGGGATCACCACGAAGCCGGAGAGAAAGTAGCGGCGGGTGCGAGGATGACGCGGCGGAGGAAGCCGGGGTCAACGATGACGTGGCGAAAGGTGGGGAAGGCACAGGCGGCGCGGCCGAGGATGGCCGCAAGAAGGTTGCCTGTGAGGCTCTGCCCCGGTGCCGGCGCTGGGGCTTTAGCTTCGGTGAGGCGCCGGTTTCTGCCTCCGGCGCGGCACCCCCGCGGGAGCCGTCGCTGCTGCTAGAGAAGAAGGACGCACGCCGCCGCCACAGCCACCAGCGCCGGCGGGAGGAGGGCGCCGCCCTCGGGGTCTAGCACCGGCGGCGTCAAGGCCATCCGGTCGCTGATGCCCACCCGCCGCCACCAGCGTCTCGACCCGCCCTGCCTCGTCGCCTCTAGTCCCGCCTTGCCTAGCCGGCTAGCCATCCCATGGCGCCGCCCCCCGCTGTGGATCTCTCCGCCGAGGCCACGCGCCTGAGCCGGGACGCGGATCTCTCCGCCGCACCTTCCATCGGGCTGCTTCATCCCACGTCCGAGTGCGCGTGGGGCCGTGGGAGCTGTGCCGGCGGGAGAGCGAGGAGGGAGCGGCGCCGGTGGGGAGCAAGAAGGAGAGCGGCGCCAGCGGGGAGGGAGAGGGCGGCGCCGGCGGGAGAGAGAGCAGAGGAGGGAGCGGCGGCAAGGAGCGAGGGGGAGGGCTGCGCCGTGAGAGAGAGAGCAGAGGAGGATTGCATACGTGGCACTGATAAAAGTGGACCCTAGAAGTGCCACGTCAGTGAAACCGGCCACAAAACCACCCCAGGGGATGATTTGCCCGGTTTTGCAATGGTGATGGGGTTAAATAACCGGTTTTGAAGATGAAAATGTGAAGTAAACTACCATTTAAAGATTGGGAGGCTATGTAAATTTTTTGCATTTAAAACCAGTGGATACTCATTTTTGTCCTCTTTCTTCTTTCCGTCCTTCCTAGCCCCCGCTGGATGTGCCCTTGCTAGTACAGTATATCTTTATTTGTTTACAGCACCTTCAGGACATGGTTGGTTTATCAAGCGTAGACGGTAAACTGTACTCCTATAAACAGCGACCAGTGGCTCCTTGTACTACGGAGCACTTGAGGTTTAATAAAACGTGATGCACTGATTTAGCATCTTTGGATCGGATATCCATTCGTCTTCCGCGCAGCTCAACGTCTCACTCCGGCCTCGAGCACGCACTCATGGGGTCCATATGAAACATAAAATTTTTGAGATATTTTACGGTGGTCGAAAAAGAATCTACTGGTACCACACGGTACCACTATTTTTTTAAATTTTTAAAGGTTTCTATGTTCTCTGTGGAATGAAAAAATAAAAAAATATGGGTACCGGTTGCACCATTTTTCTTACCGAACCTTACTATTTGATACCGTTAGGTACCAGTACCGTGGTACCGCCTATTTCTAAACTGTTAGATCTCTTCTGATAGACGGCTTCCTATTTTTTCCGACCACCGTACAATTCGTAAAAAAATTACGCAGAAATCTATAATGATTTCATAAAAAACACTTCAATTTCATATTAAAAAACGTAGCAATAAAAAAACATATTTGCTCTGCTGCAGTTGATCATCAGTCGACGTATTTGCTCCGCCGATCCGGCAGCGAACGCGGGGCGATCTTTGGGCTCGAGCGTGTCTATTGCTCGCGACTCACCGGCCGGCTGTCCCTCAATTGTGGTCAGCTGTGTGCTGTCATGCTGTGTGAGGGCGGCTCAAAGTGCTGCTGCTTTTTTCTGTACAGCAACGCCTTGGTGGGTCCCACTTGAACCGTGCAATCTTTAATTGTTTATTACTAGCAACAACTTTCCGTTTCGCAGGATAGCCACACACGATGCACATTTCTCTCTCTGGTCCATTCCCCTCTCTGCACGCTAGACCCATTTTTTCTCCTCTCTGATTATAATCTGATTCGACGGAAGGTGAGGGTGCCCTGTGACTACGACAGAGCAGCTTGATGACCGGCGGCTGAGCTCACCGGTGTGGGGGAGGAGATTTGCTTGGATGGGCACCACCAACGGGCGATGGCTAGGCATCCATTTTGCAGCGACGACTGCTAATTTACTCCCGAGTAAGCATCGCAGCCTCATATGTAGGAGCATCCATTTTGTGCATTAGCAGGCATGGGTGCTAGGGATCCACCGGTTCCCTTGGATTTTTTAGAGTGATTTGATTCGTAATCTTTTATTTTTCCTATCGATGCCTGCTGGATCTATATGTGTGTGCTAGGGCTGAAATGACATGTTCAAGCGAATCTTTCTATTCTCTATGGAATATATTTGGCAATTGTTATGTTTTAAAACTAGGGTGTGCTTATCAGTGTCTGATTTACTCAGATTTTTTATGCTGCTTCAGTTGTGCATGATTCGTGCTAACATCAGAGCTTCCCATCTCCATCTTAATCTTCTCTCGACTTGCTCAGTTGTGGAATCATTCGGTAGATAACATGGGCTTTCCTGTCTGTCTCTGCACACAGTTCGTGTAAATTTTTTTTCAACAGACTCCGTGTGTCTGTCTGTGTTTTTGTGTGTGAGAGACAGTGTATTTGTGTAAATAAAAACTCCAACAGACCGTAACTTGTGTTTGTGTGTGTTTTTTGTGCGTAAAATTTTTTCCAACACTCTATTTGTGTGTCCTGTCCTGTATATAGGTCTCCGTGTGTGTTTTGTGTGTAAATTTTTTCCATGTTTATGAGTTTTTTGTGTTATGTAAAAAATTGTCTAACAAACTGTGTGCGTCTGTTTGTGCGTTTTTTTTTTTGTGTTGTGTAAAAGAATTTCCAACGGGTTGTAACTTGTGTTTGTGTGTACTCTTGTTTCGAATGTGTACAGTGGCCATGAGGGGATACACATCAAAAACGTCGGCTCAGCGAGGAAGACTGCACCTGGCTCAAGGAAGTCAAGCCGGCTGAGCTGGTGGAGACGACTTGGCTTGGGGTGGACGAGGGGACAGACAAAAAAGTGGACAGACTAGAAGGGGGACAGTGGGGAATTCTGAATGTCCGATTCAAATTCAGTGGTTAAAAAAATTCAGTCGTTAAAAATAAATGTCTGACACAAACACAACTGGTAGTCACCTTACACGGAGACAGATCCATAAAAAAAACATGTTCCAAACTACTCCACTTAACTTGGAGGCTTAATTATTTGTATAGCCTTTCCCAAAAAATAGCTGAGCACCACCGCGCCGCGTAGGCATCAGAGTCCATGGAGACGCTCCAAGCCCATGAGCTCTTCGCCGGCGTCGTCCTCATCCTCGTTACCCTCCTCCTAATCAAACAACTACCGTTTGCACCGCGCACCGGCTTGCCTCCTCTGCCACGTCCAAGAGGGCTCCCTCTCATCGGCAACCTCCACCAGCTCGGGCCGCTCCCGCACGCCTCCCTAGCCGCGCTGTCCGCCAAGCATGCGGCGCCGCTCATGCTGCTCCGCCTCGGCTCGGTGCCCGCGCTGGTCGTCTCCACCGCCGACGCTGCGCGCGCCCTGTTCCAGCCCAACGACCGAGCGCTGTCCGGCCGGCCGGTGCAGCGCGCGCCCGCCAGGCTCTCCTACGGCCTCCAGGACATCACCTTCTCCCCCTCGGACAGCCCGCTCTGGCGCGCCGCGCGCGCGCCGCGCATGCCTGTCGGAGCTCCTCGGCGCGCCGCGGGTGCGCGGGTTCCGCCACGCCCGGGAGGCCGAGGCCGCCGCGCTCATCGCCGCCGTTCGCGACGCGTCGAGGGCCGGCTGTCCAGTGAACCTGAGCGAGAGGCTTCTCTCGACGAGCAACACGGTCGTGATGCGCGTCGCCTTTGGCGACCACGGCGGCGAAGGCAGCGCGGCTGCTGTCGTCGTCCTCGAGGAGGCACAGAAGCATTTCGGTGCTTTCTACGTGTCCGATTACGTGCCGTGGCTCGGGTGGCTGGACGCGCTTCGCGGCCTTCCCAGGCGGCTGGAGCGCTACTTCCATGAGCTCGACGCGTTCTACGAGAGGCTCATCCACGACCACCTGAACAAGGCCAAGGCCGCGGACTCGGACTCCATGGAGGACGACTTGGTCGACGTGCTCCTTCGCCTTCACGGCGATCCCGCTCACCGGGCCACGTTCGGCAGCGGCGACGCGATCAAAGGCATCCTGATGGTATGTGTGTTTCTCCAATGGCCGGCGTATCTGAAACTGAACATCGGCCGGCGTTTACACTTTTTGCCGCCGCAGGACATCTTCATAGCCGGAACTGATACAACGGCGGCGACGCTCGAATGGACGATGACGGAGCTGATCAGGCACCCGGACATCCTCAGCAAGGCGCAGCACGAAGTCCGCAGCATCATGGAAGGCAGCGGCGACGACAACGACAGAGACATGGTCCGGGAAACCGACCTCCCGCGGCTCCGGTACCTGAAGCAAGTCATCCGGGAGTCCATGCGGCTTCACCCACCGGCGCCGCTGCTGGTGCCCCGCGAGACGACGGAGGCGTGCACGGTGCGTGGCTACGAGATACCGGCCAGGACGCGGGTGATCGTGAACGCCGCCGCCATCGGCAGAGACCCCGACGCGTGGGGGCCGGACGCGGCGCGGTTCGTGCCGGAGCGGCACGAGGGCGAGGGCGTCGACCTCAGCGACCACAAGCCATGGCACGACAGCTTCGCGCTCGTGCCGTTTGGGATGGGACGGAGGAGCTGTCCCGCTGTGCACTTCGCGACGGCCGTGGTCGAGCTGTTGCTCGCCAACTTGCTGTTTTGCTTCGACTGGCCTGCGCCGCGCGGTGAGGTGGATGTGGAGGAGAAGCAAGGGCTGATAGTGTCCAGGAAGAACCCTCTCGTGCTTGTTGCTGAAGGGAGGAGATGCGTGGAGTGAACCGTTGGGTCCACCAAGACGACAAAGCATCTGCCACTTCGCTCTCCAGATACTCACTCAGTCTGGAACTCTGGATCGATGTATCTTTTGTTTCCCAAATCCCAAAAGAGCGAGGGACAACCGTGTTTCCTCGCTATATGGAGTAGTAGTCATGCATCCAGTTATTTTGTGATATTTAGTATAGTAACCCCTACGGTCTATATGACGTCGTATGTTTATAGGAGGAGGTAGTACTAGTACATGACAGACAAACACGGCCAAATATAGATGGAGTATGGTTGCTCAACATTACGTTGTCCCCGGCCTATACAACCTTCAACCTCCTGTCCGTCTTCATTCCTTGTGTGGCTCCTGCCACCGACTCCAATCTCGTCACCCTCGCCACGCTATAATCCGGCTTTGCCGATACACTACCATATGCAGCCCCCGTCCCTACGCTGCCCAACAGCTTTCCCACCTTCGTATCAGTATCGAAGAACAGGCTTAATCTTTATCTGATTATTCATCGCAGCAGCTCCTAAGATCCAAGTGCCTGATCACCATTCCTTGTCCTACTCGATGTGACGGTAGACCACCCAGTAGGTTCAGTTCCGTTCCTGACAGTGGCCTGCAACGAACTATGAAGCGACGAAAGCATCGATATGTCGTTTCCGTTTATCTGATCATCTCTGCAGTTCAATGGCAAAATCAATTGATTTGCCTTTGTACAGTGATAATTCATCGCAGTATGAGACGGAGAGAGAGAGAGTTCTTTCCTGAATACTGTAGAACGTAATTACAGTAATACAAAGCATTTGAAATGTGAATATAAACATAAACATAATTAACGTGCGACCAAGTGTTCCCCAAGAGCCAAAACATGGTACAACTTCAAGGTTTTAGTCGTGGCAAATCTTGTCACCCCTTCGGAAAAAGGTTAGGCTTCGGGTTATGTGCCTTGGGCTTAGGAGGACGCTCATGACGTGACCAGACCGGTCCCTTAAAGAGCAGATTATGTTCCCATTTGGATCTAGACAGTACTAAACTTAGTGATAGTTAGTATTAGTGAATCCAAACACTGAGCTAATAGAGTAATAGTCCAACTAATATCCTATCACAGTATTACTTAATAATGGATATCCAATTTATATATAGAGTGCATGTATTGATATCTATAGCATACCACCTCCAGAAGTGCAGTCAGGAGTAAAATGTTTAGCATGACAATGCCATGAGAAGAATAAAAACCTAAAAAATAGATGAACGGTAAATAAAATCAAGTAAGACATGGATAAGTCCTCTATGCTAAAAAAAGTATATATTCTATAATAACTTCACAGGTGGAACTATCAAATTTGACAGAAATGGCTGCTGTAAATGATATCGGAAAAACATGAAAGACTTATCTCTGAAATTGCAAATGTGTTGTCTCTTTCAAAGTTCAGTTGAAATGGATAAGTTATTTTTCTGTCAAATGTAAAGGTTAGTCTCTGTTAAAGTTAACACACGGCACTATATAATCTGTACACAATCACACTACATACTGGTTTCACAACACTCATGATCTTATTTACACTTGGAGTTGCATAACCTGATGCAGGTTGAGGTTTTGTTTCCAGAAGCGCTAAAATACCTGTCTTGTATTTGCAGGTAACTATGTGAATCTGTCTTCCACTCCCCTCAAATTGGGCAAGTGTGCCAGGTGGCTGTCCTCGTCTAAAAGAAACATCTTCAGCAAAATACAGCAAACTGGTATCACCACTCACCAGTAATCATTGCAGGAGCAAGTACCGTCCTTGAAATGATGAAATCTACTCCGGTCTCGAACAACGATCTCCCTATTGTACACCTTTGAAATCAATTTTGTGGCTGAGTGGCAGTCTGTGCACACTCTCAGATTCTTTGACAAGCGAATTGTTGCACCAGGGCGCAACTTCATCAAGCCAAATGCAATGGCCAGCTTCTCACTGTGATGGGAAACAGACACCTCCTTCTCACACTCATCAACATCTAGCCTCGCATCAGCTGTATTTGGGACATACCCGGCAATCTTGATCTTGTCAATTATCTCCTCAACTTTCTGGTATATCTCCCTCAATTGGGGGTGGTCACTGTCTTCAGCGAAGAACTCAAAGACAGCCCCATCCAGCTCAATGAGAGTACAACCTGGAGTTTTCTCAATTCCTCTATGCTTCATTTCCCTTCGAATCATTGCTGCGTCCTTCCATCGTCCTACTGATGCATATATATTTGACAGAAGTATGTAGTCACCACTATGACTGGGGTCCAATGAGCTGATCTGCTTTAGTGCTTCCTCACCGATTTCAACATTTTTGTGAACCGTGCAGGAAGACAGCAGTGCCCTCCAGATAACAGTGTTCGGCTCAATGGGCATGGTTTTGATAAACTGATATGCCTCATCTATCAAACCAGCCCGCCCCAAAAGATCCACGATACAGCCATAGTGCTCAACTCTTGGCTTAATGCCATAATCCCGAGTCATGCTATCAAAATGCCAGCGACCCTCTTCAACTAAGCAGCTGTGACTGCAAGCCATGAGAACACCAATGAATGTCACATCTGTGGGCTTGATACTGGCCTTGCGCATGGATGAGAAGAGTTCCAACGCTTCCCTGCCCCTTCCATTGCTTGCCATGCCCTTTATCAAGGCTGTCCATGTCCATGAGTTCTTCACAGGCATTGACTCAAATGCTTCAGTCGCATTGTCAATGCATCCACACTTTACATAGAAGTCCACCAATGCAGTACCAAGAACAACTGTGAGAGGTAAACACTTCCTTCTGATGTATGAATGCACCCATTTCCCTGTCTCAAGGGCACCCAGGACAGCACAAGCAGAGAGCACACTGACCATGGTCACATCATTTGGCTCAATCTCAGCAACCTGCATCTCACTGAAAAGAGCGAGTGCCTCTCGACATTGATCTGCCTGCGTGTAACCTGATATCATTGCACTCCAAGCAACCACATCCCTCGATCGCATCGCGTCAAACAACCTTCGTGCCTCCCGAAGCTCTCCACACTTGGCATACATATCAACAAGCGCAGTCACCAAGTTCCGGTTCCTCACCATCCCCTTCTCACCCACATAGCCCGCAATCCACTTCCCAAGCTTTGGATCACCTATTCGCCCACATGCCGTGGCGACACTCACCAATGTGACCTCATCAAAGGCAGCGCCAACCACAAGCATGCGCCTAAACATCTCCACCACCTCTTTCCAATCTCCATTCTTCAAGTACCCTGCGATGATCGAGTTCCAGATGATCACGCCTTTCTCCTCCACTGTGTCAAACAGCATCTGTGCTGCTGCAACATCCCCACAGCTCGCGTACATATATACCAAGCTGCTCAGCACGAACCGGTCGACCATGAGCCCGAGTTTGATGGCGTACGCCTGGACGCCGCATCCTAAATCCAGCGCGCACATCCTGGAGCATGACTTGAGGGCGCAGGCGACGGTGTGCTGGTCGGGGCAGGCGGAAGCCTCGTCGAGCATTTCGACGAACAGGTGCAGGGCGTCATCTGGGCGGCCCGCGTGGAGAAACGCGCGCATGAGGACGTTGTAGCACGGCGTGGAAGAGGGCTGGCGCGGGCCCAGGCGGAATATGCGGACCGCGTAGGCGAGGTGCGCCGGGGAGGCGACTTGGGCGGCGGCCTCGAGTAGGGAGTGGAAGGATTTGGGCGAGGCAGTGAGCTCGCCAGACTTGATTAGTGCCGCGTGGAGCTGTGGCACGCGGCGGGGATCTGCGCGGCCGGGTGAAACTTGGGACGGCGCCGGCGCCGCTCGGGACGGTGTGGGGAGACCCGCCGCCGGGAGGACGGCGGTGGCCATTCGAATTCGTTTGGGTTTAACTGCTTGACCGCAGCAACCGGCGGCACCATGCCTTTCGTTGGTTATCCAATCCAAGTAGCAGTTCGAATGGGGCACTGACATCTGGGTCCACTATGACCGGGCCCACATGATAGAGATACCTGCCCTCAATTTAAACTCCGGATCCGCCTCTCCGCACCAACTAATCAGTAATCACCAAATTCACCATGGCGCCTTCCACCTCCACGACTCCACTGCTCCTCGCCCTCCTCCTCCTACCCGCGCTCGCCGCGGCGGCCTCGCTCCCCGCGCTGCCGCTCTCGACGGAGTCGCGGTGGGTGGTGGGCGCCGACGGGCGGCGCGTGAAGCTGGCGTGCGCGAACTGGGCGTCGCACCTGGAGCCCGCGGCCGCGGAGGGCCTGGCGCGGCGCGGCGTGGCGGACATCGCCGCGCGCGTGGCGGAGATGGGGTTCAACTGCGTCAGGCTCACCTGGCCGACTTACCTCGTCACCAACGCCACGCTCGCCTCGCTGCCGCTGCGGTGGTCGCTGGAGCGCCTCGGCATGCTGGAGTCCGTCGCCGGCGTGCGGGTCAACAACCCCGCCCTCCTCGACCTTCCCCTCATCCATGTCTTCAAGGTACTGGTTTTTTCTGCTCAGTGGAGCGCTCAAAATCACATACATATGTAGTATTTCTCAAGAACTTGGATTGTTGGTTTCGTCGTGGTCCTATTTGTTCTTTCGCCTGATTTTTTGTGACATTACCAAATACTAATCAAGCATTATCTTAATTAATATGATTGCTCAAATGCGGACAAGAAGAATAAGTTGATATGGTTGATTATGCTTGCATTTGATTGACAACTATTGCAGTATTGCTGGTCCTGGCAGGTCAAAATGAAACCGAATTTAACAATGTCTTGCCAGTTGACACTGTACGTGAATTGCGGCAATTAGACAAGGTTTCGTCATGCCGTAAGCCATAGGCACTTTAAATAACGGTCCATCTACAATTGTCTGTTTTCTAGAAAAAAAGTAATTATGATGGACAAGGGGTTGCCTTAATTATACTGTGCCGAGCAAGATTACGTCATGAATCAGTGGAAGTATGTAGCTAAACCAGCGACTCACGTAGTTTCTTAGCTAAAACAGGTTGCCTGTCCAAACTTTTCAAACAAGAGGAAACTTGAATGCACAGTATTTCATTAGTGCTATTGCATTTTACTAAAACAAGTAGCACACTAGCACTTGTTGCTTCAGAAGTCCAAACGCTGCCAACCTGGGATTCCTAAAGCACAGAGTTTCTTCATAGAGCTCAGCAAAGAAGCTTAGGGTGTTCTTCATTTCTTCTCTTCCTTGTAAAAAACCAAGAAACATCTTCTCTCCTACTCTCCGCTGTGCTCTAGAAGAAGAAAAAAAGCTTCCCTTGTACTGTTCTTATCCAATTAGTTGAACCCAGACAACGTACCTACAACTTAACAAATCAATGGTCCAATCCAAGGGTGCCTTACAAGTATCAATGTTCTAGCTAGAACAGATTGCTCTGTAGGTTTTGTCATGACGACTACAAAAGATGCCATGTTGCCAACTGGTGGGTTAGGTGTGTTTTTTTTTTTCTAAAAAAATCAGATATCTAGTAAGCTGACTTGATAATATACCAGAAGAAGTGGTATGTACAATTAGCAGAGCTCCATATTTTCCTTGTGACATGGACAGAATACCAGACTAGGCATCAAGATAAACTAAAAACATTTTATATACTTATCAAGGGATAAATGAAGTCTGATAATTATAATACCTCTGATACGAGTTGAATTCATGAACCATAGGAAGTGGTGTCAGCATTGGCCAGCAAAGATATTATGGTCATACTTGATAACCAAATGACCACTCCAGGCTGGTGCTGCAGTAGAACTGACGGCAATGGCTTCTTTGGAGACAAGTATTTCGACCCCGATGAATGGTTGAAAGGCCTCAGTGCAATGGCAACTATATTTAACAAAACAAAAAATGTTGTTGGCATGAGCTTGCGGAATGAGCTTCGAGGCCCCAATCAGAATGTTACTTTGTGGTACAGGTATGTTGCTGTAATGGCGAATGCCATTTTTCATGTGACTTTCGGTTTTATTTTTGATACTGAAGCTTTTATTTTATTTACATTAATTCCATCTTAGGTACATGCAGCTAGGTGCTGAAGCTGTGAATGCAGCAAACCGTAACGTCCTGGTTATTTTGTCAGGCCTGGATTTTGACAACACTCTCAGCTTTTTGTTCTCAGAAAAAATTAGCCTATCATTTACTGGAAAGTTAATTTATGAGCAACACTGGTATGGTTTCTCAGATGGCGGGAATTGGGAAACTCAGAACCAAAACGATGTTTGTGGGACAGTTGTTGATTTCATATGGAAGAAAGGACTGTTCCTACTTCAGCAAGGCTGGCCCTTGTTTTTCTCTGAGTTTGGGTTTGATATGTCTGGCACGCATATTGGTGACAATCGCTATCTTACCTGCCTTTTGAGTGTGGCAGCTGAAATGGATCTGGACTGGGCAATTTGGGCTCTGCAAGGAAGTTACTATATTAGAGAAGGTATTTTAGCTTATGATGAATCATATGGATTGCTATCATGGGACTGGTGTTCAGCTAGAAATCCTAACTTTATTATAAGGATCAATTCACTGCAATCGCCATTCCAAGGTTTGGCACTTCACCTATCTAATTATCAGTCTTATCTAGCAATATTATGAGAAGCACAGCTAAAATATGTAAACATTGCTGTTTAATACACACTTTTTTAATGATAAAACTATACTGAAAGTGATGATTTTTACACCATTATATTCAATTTCCAATTTCCCGGAAACTAATTGCACGTATATGAACTTATGAACTTTGATTCATTCGACAGCATTATGTCATTATATGCTTATTTAACCCATAGAAGCTGGTTATGTATTATAGACGAGACAGTACAATTTAAGCAAAACTGAACTTCATGAAATGTAAAAATTCACTGCTTTTGGGTCGTTAGGATTTGTTCTGAATTTTCTTCAACAATTTCATAATTCAAGTATATTTATATGCTATGTACTGGTCTTCCTAACAGTCAAGAGCCATGCAACGTAATATTCCATCCCCAACTAAACTATACTGAAAGTGATGAGTTTTACGCAATTATATTCAGTTTCCAATTTCCGGAAACTAATTGCACGTATATGAACTTCGATTCATTCGACAGCATTATGTCATAGTGTGCTTATTTAACCCATATAAGCTGGTTATGTATAGATTGGACAGTACAATTTAAGCAAAACTGAACTTCATGAAATGTAAAAACCCACTGCTTTTGGATCTTGTGGATGTATTCTGAATTTTCTTCAACCATTTCGTAATTCAAGTATATTTATATGCTAGGTCCTGGTCTTCCTAACAGTCAAGAGCCATACAACGTAATATTCCATCCCCAAACCGGGCTCTGTGTCTTGGCCAGGTCTTCAAGGTACCTTCAGTTGGGTCCATGCGATGAATCAAATGCCTGGAACTACACCTCAGCATATGAGCTAGCAGTGAAAAGCACAGGACAATGCCTCCAGGCAAAGTCGGTGGGCGAGAACGCACAGCTTGGCACCGATTGCAGCAAGCCCAGTTCGAAGTGGCAACTGATATCGAATTCAAAGATGCATGTTGCGGCTGAGCTCACAAAAAACGGAACCAGGGTGTGCTTGGACGCCAGTCCCGACGGTTCCATCCAAACAAATCAGTGCAAATGCCTAAGTGTAGATCCGGCCTGTAACCCTGAGAGTCAGTGGTTCAAAGTGATCTTAAGCAGTAGGGATATACCTGGTGGTTCTTCCATCTTGCAGTTGCCTTCACACGGAACCTGGACTCCAACATTACTTAGCTCTTGAGAGTTTGAGGGAAGCTCACGTACGAGGGAAATTCGCGAAGTTGTCCAAGGTAGATGTGTCACAGTATAGCAGTGCAACCTGGAATAAAATGTACAGATAACTCAAGTCCACTTCGGTCTTCCCCAAGAAAAGGTGGAACAAATGGAGCAGAAATTGCTACCTATGCCAACACTGTAGTATTTTCGTTTCGAGATCTTGTGTATTTCGCTAGTGTCGTTGAGTTTTGGAACAAATCTCGTTTGTACAAAATCACAATAAATAAAAACATGTTTGTCGATATTTACCGAAATGTAAATATTACATTTTCCCTCGATTTCGACGAACGCAGAAGGAGATCGTGATGCAGCGTGAGCCAGAATCACGCTTTCGAACAACCTTTTCTTGTTTCTAGCATGCTCCAATTCTTTTCCCTGTTTGTTCATTCTCATGGCGTCGTCTCCCCTGCGTTTCAGTTGGAGAGCACCAACCGGCATTTGGCCGCGCTTACTCTGGTTGGCAGATTCTTTACCCATTTTATGTGGACATGTATGGAATCACACGTAGTTTGCATGATCTGGCAGCAATAGCAGAACAAACACAAATTCTTAGATTACAAGCAAAACCATCCTGCACATTACGCACTAGACAGCTTACTTCCTGCACATCTTGTGCACTCTTCCTCGCGTCCTGCTAAATACGAAACATTTCAGTTTAGTGGCCATTGATTGCACCGGATCAGTACAGTTGTGGCACTACAAAGTAGCCAGCATGTACACTGGAATGGAATGCAGGCACGGCATCCCCAGAGAGCAGAAATGCAAGAGGTAGGTGGCCATTTCACTCCAACCCTCTACCGGCCGGCCGGCCCCCGATTTGTTTTATCACCCTCTGATGTGAATTAGGAGCACAGCACTGATCTCATTACTCACCACAATGGCCTTCCTTGAAGCATAGATTATATCTGAACAGTTTGCTTGCTGCTGCCAAGCCTTAAATCATCGGCAAGAGCACCTGTGATATCCCTGTGCGCACACATGTCGAGGCTCAGAGCGGTGCCTACCCCGTCAGGTCATCAGCCATGGTGAAGCAATAAGCAGCCTGGCTATAAATCTCGGCGGCCACCGCCCCCCGCATTGCCGCCAGTCCCGTCACCATGGGGTGTTCTCCACTCGCCGCGTGCCTGGCCCTCGCTGTGGCCTTTCTGGCGTGTCGCCATGAGCGGGCGGCGGCCGTGCCGACGCTGTCGACGGCGTCGCGGTGGGTGGTGGACGAGGGCGGGAGCCGGGTGAAGCTGGCGTGCGTCAACTGGCCGTCGCACCTGGAGCCGATGCTGGCGGAGGGGCTGGGCAAGCAGCCCGTGGGCGCCATCGCCGGGGACGTGGCCGCCATGGGGTTCAACTGCGTCAGGCTGACCTGGCCCACGTTCCTGGTCACCAACGCCTCCTACTCCAGCCTCACCGTCGCGCAGTCCTTCCAGCGGCTCAACCTCACGGAGTCGCTCGCCGGCATCAGGGTGAACAACCCCGGGCTCGTCGACCTCAAGCTCATCGACGCCTTCAAGGCAAGTCCGGTCTGATGGTGCCATGGCACGTATGGTAGTACGTACGCTCGTCGGTGACATTGTTGTGGATGTGCATGCAGGCCGTGGTGGGCAGCCTGGGCGAGCACAACGTGATGGTGATCCTGGACAACCACCTGAGCAAGCCCGGGTGGTGCTGCAGCAACACCGACGGCAACGGCTTCTTCGGCGACACCTACTTCGACCCGGACGTCTGGGTCGACGGCCTCACCAAGATGGCCACCATGTTCGCCGGCGTCCCCAACGTCGTCGGCATGAGTCTCCGGAACGAGCTCAGGGGGGCTCGGCAGAACGCGAACGACTGGTACAGGTAAGCGGTCAGTAGTCACGCCAATCATTATCACTTGTCTTTTCCCTGAGGATACAAACATGATTAGTGCAAGCGGAACGCTGGATTAGCGTGAGCCTACTGTATACATGTGTGTGCTCAGTGTCGTGCTAGGTGGTGCTACCCATTCATCCGTGTCGGCTGCCATGTCCATAACCTGTGTAAATGAGCCCAGGTGGTTGGCAGCTGGCTTCCTACTACCACCATAGTACTCCAGCAGGAGCACAGACCACTGGAGCAGTGCAGTGCGTACTAGTACTTCGTTATATTTACATCGACGTCTCTCTGAAGTCTGCACTGCTCCTGCACCACATGTTGAAGTTCAGTACAGTAATGGTCTTTCTTGCAGAGTTTGTACGAGTAGCCGAGTAGGTTTCTTCAATTTCATTCACAGTAGTGCAGTAGCGCCACCGGCAGGCATTCATCTGTTCTGGAGGACGAGCCTTTAATGGCGCAGCTGCATGCCACTTGGCAAGCGGTGCGGTGCAGTTGACTGACAGCCCCCGCGCCGACACGCACGCAGGTACATGCAGCGCGGCGCGGAGGCGGTGCACGCGGCGAACCCGCGCGTGCTGGTCATCCTCTCGGGCCTCAGCTTCGACAACGACCTGGCCTTCCTCAACTCGCGTCCGGTGAACCTCAGCTTCACCGGGAAGGTGGCGTTCGAGGTGCACTGGTACAGCTTCTCCAACAGCCAGGAGTGGAGCACGGGCAACGCGAACCAGGCGTGCGCGCGCATCACGGCCAGCGTCACCCGCCGCGCGCTCTACCTGCTCGACAAGGGCTGGCCCGTCATCCTCAGCGAGTTCGGCGTGGACAACCGCGGCGTCAACGCCAACGACAACCGCTACTACGGCTGCGCCGCCTCCGTGGCCGCCGACCTGGACCTTGACTGGGCGCTGTGGGCGCTGCAGGGGAGCTACTACCTCCGCGAGGGCGTCCTGGGCCTCGACGAGGTCTACGGCGTCCTCGACTGGACCTGGCGCAAGCCGCGCAACGCCACCGCGCTGCGCAGGGTCCAGGCCCTGCAGCGCCCGCTCAGGGGCCCCGGCCTCGCGGAGGCCGCGCCGTACACGGTGCTGTTCCACCCGGTGTCCGGGATGTGCGTGCTGCGCCGGTCGCCGGCGCCGCAGCCCCTCGAGCTGGGCCCCTGCGACGAAACGGAGGCCTGGGCGTACAGCGCGCAGCAGCAGCAGCTGGTGCTGCGGGACGGCGCGCCGCTGTGCCTCCGTGCCGAGGGCGCCGGCAAGCCCGCGGGCCTCGGCGCGAGCTGCGGCGACGCGATGGCGAGGTGGCGCCTCGTGTCGGACTCCAAGCTGCACGTCGCCGTCAACGCGACGTCCTCGTCCGGGGGCGACGGCGTGCTCTGCCTGGACGTGGGCGCGGACGGCCGGACCGTGGTGACCAACCCGTGCCGGTGCCTGAGCGCGGACAACAGCTGCGACCCGGAGAGCCAGTGGTTCAAGCTCGTGAGCAGCACGAGGACCGTGGCCACCAAACAGACCATGCTCGTGCAGCTGCCGCTCAAGCTAAAAAACTGGAAGATTAGGTCGTTTTGAGCGTTATCCCGTGGAGAATTTGTGCGTGAGCTAAGCTCAGACAGTACGTAAGCAGTAAGCTGTAGCACGTGAACAGAGAAGCAATGTTCTTGAGGAGAGAAATAACCTCTCTCCGGGTCCGGTAACGAGTCGCACCGTATCACAGGTTCACGTTGGGACAGAATTAGTACGGGGACATGTTAAAAATTACTTTCTTCTATAAAGCATGTCCAATCAAATTGTTATTACAGGTTTACAGACAGCAGCCCAGGGCAGAACAATCATATAGTAAATGGACCTGGCATAATGTTACATTGCTACACAATCAATTCCAACACAAAACCAACACCAACATTTGCAGCACTAGGTTTCTTTGGGAACATTCTCGATGTGCACGTGTGGTTGTTACGAAAGAGCACGGGAGACGCTGCACGTTGGAGCGTCAGAACCAGAAGGGTAAATGGGTTCAGGAATCAGGAAGCACTATACACAATCTCAACGTGTCTCAGGTTGTCCTGAGAGGAACCAGGGGGAAGAAGATCAAAGGCCAACAGGCCATCCTCTGTATAACTGAACTCCACTTCCTGTTCATCAACTCTACAAAGCTCTGGCCTGGTGGCTGAATACGCCCCAAACCTCCCTGGCCCTCGGCATCTGATGTGAATAGTTGTAGCTGAAGAATCTGCGGTGCTAGAAACGCTTTCGAGTGCACCACCAGAGTTGAACATGTTGATCAAACCGAAAGGTGCAAACTGAACAAACTCACTGAACATCTGGCGTAAGAAACAGAGTAATTCTGTAAGTTATTATTTACAATGCAGAACACATGTAATGTGAGAAGGGTGGGTGAGAGGAAAGTAATCTGACCTTTATCGGTGAAATGCTATAAATCTCACATGTCATAGTAGACAGCGAAACCGCCAAAGTTTGGTGTTTCTGAAGCCTTGAAAGAGAACCTAGAAAAGGCAGAGAGGGCTAATCAGTCACTGTTGGTATGGTGATGAGATGGGAATGTTAGAAAGAAACAGGCAGACGACGAATTTACATGAATTGAAAGCATATACTGCAGTCTCTCCATTCCAATTATCACCAGCTACTTCCTCGAGAGATTCCACATCTGATGGAGAGAGCTGACCAGTGATGTTTATATTGGTTCGAACATAAGCAGTTTCTTTCAGTGGCCAAACCCACTGTCCAGCTCCCTGACAATTGAACACTCCGATGACACCAGAGAATTTGTTCAAGTTCCATATCTTCAGCAAACTGCAGAAAGTCACATATTAGTATTTCGAATTTTCTAAGGAACAGCTTAGTAGTAAAAGAAAATGGTAAACTAAATTTGTGATCATACCTTTTTCCATCCATGACTGGGTCAGTGAACAGGCAATCACGTGTAGGACGACCGGCATACCTTGCTCTTAGAATCGAGCCATCTGGTAGAACAAGCTTTTTTAGAATACTGAAATCATGCACCCCAGGTTTGTCACTGCAGATCACAACAAACATGTCTGATGAACTCCTGTGCTTAAAAGCAAGCACAAGACCATGCCTGGGAAGATAATAACTGTTCTACACAAAACTACCTGACATAAACACCACCTCCACTCAGTGCTCTAGCTGCACCGTGAAATTCCGCTGATTCATGCTTGCTCTTCACAATAAAGAAAGAAAATTAGCTGGCACTGAACTATATAAAAAATCCTAATAAATAAATACTGGAGATACCAAAATCTCACATGGAACATATCCCAATCAGGTATGAAGATTTCTCCCAACAATATGCTATTGAATGCCACAGAAGCAATGTGCAGAGTTTGCAGTGTTGGTTCCCGAGGCATGAAGTCTTCTGAGGCTCTAGCAACTGCACTCTTCAAGGCACTAGAAAACAACCAAGAATTATATCAGATTCTATCTACATAGTAGCTGAATTTTTCCACAGCTAGAAACATGCTACCTAAAGATGCAGTCTGAATTGTGACTCATGCAGCAGATTATGTTGTTTCTTTTGAAGTTCTGGGAAATGGATTCTTCAAGAGCCTGCTGATACTTTTGAGTTACTGCAACACGGCCACCAAATCCGCGACCGAGAGTTTCCAACACGTTCTGAGCATCAACCTTCACGCCATCCACACCCACACTAGACAGGTACCTGTGCTGATCATTGTAAAACTCATATATCTTGTCAGGATCAATGATACCCACTCCAAATTTCTCCAGGCTGTCCATGACAATATCCCTCAGATTGGCAACATTACCCGGCGATTGGACTGGGTAAACAAGCTTTGGATTGTACTTCTTCATCGCATCAGATGTTGCTAAGACGCCTCCCCAATACCCATGTAAAGCATGCCACATGTAGACATACCTATGGTTCCATGCATTGGTTTTTTTGGTCAGCAACAAATGTGAAGACTTAGTTATCATAGAACAAGTATTCTGATAAAAAATTATTACTTGACTCCATGCTTTTCTTTGATCTTCTTGACAAGTTCCCCAAGATTCTTACATGTTTCTCCCCTGAAACTATGATTTTCCTTCAGATCAGTCAGCCTCTGTGCAAACCTGGCATAATTACGATGCAAATCAGGGACCAATTTAGTGCACACTCTTATGGGTTACCAAAAGATGGAACACTAACACTGTCTGCTCACGAAGGGTTTCATCCACTTCCTTGAATTCGTCAACTGTTTCTTGCCAACCATCATCTATAATCAAAAAACCTGGTGGCACACCACCTTCACGCAGACTGTAAAACAAAAAAAATGCATCATGGGTAACTGGTAGGCTGCTAGCTATAAAAAGGAGGTAAAAGATGCCCTTCACGTTGTGTATTCCAAGTGAAACATTTGCTCTTGCATACCTTTGAAGGCCCTCCTCGATCCCCCTTGGGTTAACCGCTTTGTAAAATGCATCCCAGGTGCACCACCCAAACCAGTCCAAATTTGAAGGCATCTGAGATTTTGTGATGAATTTTAAAAATACATGAGAAAAACCAGAAATACTGAAAAGCTTCCCTAAATTAGGTGGCATGACCGTAGCTTTACCTCCTTGTCCTCTATATGACTGAAAGTTCCTTTGATCTTGGACACCATCCTAAATGAAGAAGTTGAGCATGCAAGTGAGCTAATTTTCTCCGTACAACAAAAAAACCATGACCATGTGGTTATTTTAAGGCTTCAGCGAATGGTGTTACTTGATGGATTCCTTCATAAGCTTGAACGGGTTATCCCCTGAGCTGATGAACACTGCATCAACCGCTTCCACCGTCTGGACGTCAGGATCACCTACCAACGGTACAGCATTTCCTCTCAGAATCTCCAATCAAAATCCCAAGTTTTTGCGCATTTGATGCGATCGAGCCCTTAAAATTTGAAGTTTGAGCAGATGGCAGCAGGCAAAGCTCACCGCTCTCGATGCAGAAATGGAGCTCGTTCTCGGGGCTCCCCTGGAGGCTGGCCCGGAAGCCGCCGTGAGGAACCGGCAGCATTAGGGCGTACACCGCGCTCCCCTCCGCCGCCGCGGCGGAACCAGTGTCGCTCCTGGACTCCAGTAGCAGCATCTGCGTCTCGGCCGGCACAGCCGCCGCGCCGGCGCCCGTGGCAGGGACCATCCACCAGATCTTGAACCTGAACAGGGCCAGCCACCTCCACCCACTGCGCTCCGACCACCGATCGGAGAACGAAACGCGTCGGTCACAAACAGAATCGGTGGAACAGGCGCCGCGCCCGCGCGTCGCGTTCTATGTCGAGTTGTACGACCGACTTACCTGGCCAGGGTGCCGACGGAGAAAACGTGGCGGCTGGACGGCGCTGCCGCCGTGGCTCCAAGAAACGCGCCGCCCGGGACAGCGTCGGCGTCGGCGACGCCGGCGTGCCGTAGGGTGACGTTGGGAGGGGTGCGGGCGAGGAGCTCGCGCCCGCCAACTAGAAGGGACCCGTGCTCGAGCTGCGCCATCCTCTGCTCCCCCGGCGGGGGCGTGAACGTGACTGTGCTGAGGCGCTGGGAGACTACCGGCATTGCTCTGCGGAGGTATCGGCGGCCACGGTGGCGGCGGCAGCGCGATGTCATATAGTACGTTGGAAAAGGAAGCGGCAGCGCGCACGGCGGGCGCGGGGCCGTCACGATCAGCCTCGTCAGCGCCATGTGGGGAAGGAGACGTTGAACTCCGAGTCCCCGCTCCGGCCGGCCAGCGTGTCTGGAACGAATCTGGATAAGCTAGAGTATTGGCTGTGGTGGTGGGTGGGGCACTGCCCACGTGAAACGTGCGGGAGGCGAAGGCAGGGGAGGGGGTAGAGGCAGACGAGTCGAGAGAGACCTTGAACAATCTGGCCATCTGGCCGCGCTCGCTCCGCTCCGCCGAACGGCGGCGGTGCTCGGGAAAACCGGCGGGGGTCCTTTTCGTTAATTCCACGGCGGCCGTCGTCCATCGCATCGCCTTTGATACGTCGGCGGGTCGCAGGAGTCGCGACGATCGGATGTGACCGTGCGACTGTTGTGATACGCCACAAATGGCTTTTTGTCAACAAGCCACCGCTGATAATTAAAGTCGCAGGAAAATTCCAACACGATAAGTATAATAAGTACTATACTCGTGCGTGAAAAGCCCGTGCCGAGAGCGCCTCCAGCTGGAGCCCGCCGTCGCGTGCTGTGTGGCTCGCGCGGCCGCTTGAACGCGTTGGTCTCCCGCTGCCATCTGCGTATAGATGCCCAAATGGACCGGGTTAAATGGACGAGCCACATATGATTAAATAGTGACTAGGCACAGCACGGCACTAGCATCGTGCCGTGCTTGGCCGAGGTTGAGGCACGCAGTGCCGGCACGGCACCATTATTATTTTTTATTTTTCTGTATAAGTATATATATATATGAAAATATATTATCTTATCTAAAACACAAAAAAATACAAGCTTGGCTGGCTAGCTTAGGTGCTGTCAGCCTCCTGTGCAAGAGGTCTAGTGTTTGAATCCTCTCGGACACCATATTTTTGCACGATTTTTTCATCCTCACTCCCCATCTTGTTGGACCCGCTGTGCCCGCCAACCGTGCCGCCTGTTTGGCCATCTACAGTGCAGCGCCGTGCTTGCCCCTAGCCTCGCTGGCACCGCAAGCCGGCCGCGCACCCTCCCCATCCCGTCCAGCCGCTTCACGTCCGGTCGCCTGCCACGTGGGCTCAGCAGTGCGATGGCGTCAATCGCATGTTGCCGTCCCTGCTACGCAAACTTCTACAGCCCGATCGTACTTACCTCTTCTAAATCTATATTATATTGTTTTTCACAAAGATGCAGAGATGAGGCCTCAGAACTCTCAAACAATTGTTTTATATTGTTCTGAATTATGCCTAGCTTTTATCTTACCTTTCAACATATGTTTTATTTTAAGAGTCAGCATTCCTCGGATACTTTAACTAATTATCAGGGAGAATTTAAGAGAACATTCAAGATATGTCTCAACTGTTTCGTTCACACAAACCATGCCAAGTGCTTCCATCGGAGTAAGATTAATAAGATAGCCAACAACAGAATATATGTTTGTGTCATGTCAAATATAGCCAACTTAAAATCCATTTATATAATAGTTTAGTACAGCCTCTACAAATAGTATTTGGTACATATCTTTCTCTCACAAGTTGTCTTGGAGTTTGTTCTTCTACTAGAAGTAAATTAGTATCCCACTCCCCTTCTCTCATTTTATTTTTTTTTACAATTCATCACAAATATACCGTGACAATTTTTGCAGCCTGCTGATGTAAACTCATAATACTTGCTCTCTGACACGGGCGCGGGAGCGTGCCTCCCTTGCTAGTATTTAACAACACAATACAAGAGTACTTCTTGATGTCCACGTCACCACGTAGGTTCAATTCAAGTCCTTGATTACCAATGTCTTCGCATAGAGTGAAGGGAATAATTAAAGAAATGGGTGAAATCATATCAGGCCTCTTTAGAACGCAATATTTCTAAAATACAAGAATAAAAAGTATATGAATAGAGTTGCATGTCACTCACAATTCCACGAGAATTGAAAACACATGAAAGTTTTTAACGACGTTTCAATTAGGAAAAACATAGGAATTAGAGAAGAGATAGACAAAAAAAGAAAGTTTCTAAGATGTTGGATCTCATGTTAAAATTTCTCCAAAATCTCATTGCAATAGGCCATTCCATAAGAATTTTATAGAATTAGTAGAAATTTAATCCTTTGTTCCAAATGATAATATAGAAAAATTCTCTAATATGATTTAAATCCTACAAAATTGCTCTATCTGTCTTATGTTCGAAAGGAGGCCTCACCAGGTTGGTGTGCCAATGGCCCAATGCTCATCGTGACGACGAGCACAAATTCTGACGTTGGGTCCTGACTCGTTAGTGACCCAGGGGAAGTCACAGAATCGTTGTCCCAACACGACGATGACACACTCCACCTACACGCATCTACACCTTCAGGGATTCCTAGCAAGTTCGACGACATCGCAACATTAATAGAGTTAATTAGTCGTAAAGTCACGATATTAGCTTTTTTTTATTATGCAATCACGCTCGTGGTGAGGATTTATAAATTATCACATCACATAGAAAGGAATATAAACGGCTGTTTTGAATTTTTTATGGCCATCTAAACATACAAAAAATTACCAATATGATTTCCATCTAAATGCGAAGCAAAAATGCATAACCAAAGAGCTTGTGTCAACTGCCACTAATAACAAGATTGCTAATTAGTGGAAATATGCAGGAAAGTTCGGTGTTCATCAGGATTGTGGATATAATGTGAATCGGAAGGTTGCTAATTAGTGTGTGCTCATTAGATTCTAACCAATTAAATGTTCAAGCAACCTAATCACTTTTTAAGATAAAAAAACTCTATGTGGCGTTCCATTTTTAGAAAATTATGTTTTTTTGAGAACAAACCTCATTATGATAACTTATTTGAAAGAAAAAGAAAAAAATAGAGTGGAATAAATCATTCATTAAAAAATATAATGAATTGTAGTGACACCTTACAAGAATTTTGAAAAATTAGGGGCAATGTGTATTTTTTTGGAACAGGCACATATTACGACATGGACAATAATGTGCCTTTGTTTAAATCTTGGGCATGCCCGTATGGTTAAACTATCTCTACTAGACCACCCATTCCATTGTTCACATTTCAAATTCCACGATATCTACAGTGCTAAAACAATATTTCGCATGTCCATATGCAAATACTGATGGAGATACATATGCTTTATAGTAACAATAGTGCGCTAGTCATAAGCCATCAGAAAAGGGGGAAATCTATTTGAACTTATGAACCATTTGTAGAGTTTTAGTTATCTACTCAAACTTTAATACAAGACAGTATATCCCATCAAGTCTTACAACCACTTAAAATTATCTTCCAACCCCGATTGACATTTCTACTCATCGCCGTTTTGACCCATATATTCTTATTTAGTTCAAAAAATATGATAAACACTAGATATGATTTTTAAACTGCAAAAAGAAATCATCGACCTCATTTTAAAAAATCTTTTAAAAAATCCTGCAGAAGGTTGGGACATGAGAAATCCAAATAAAATATTGGACTCTTGAAAATATCTTAAGAAGAGATTTTAGAAAATCAGTTTTAGCTCTATAAAAGAAAAATATACAAACACACAAGATGCAACCAATACGAACACACAAGATGCAACCAATATGAACGCAACAAGCATAAATGTGTATATAGCATTAATGCACATAGGATGGTGTTTTGAAGATTGAGAGCATTGGACATTTTGCAATTTTTGTATAGACGATAATGTAAAAGTGCCACAATGAGTGCCCGTGCTGTTTGTTGCCAAGGGAAACGTGAACTTTTTTTTTTTGGAAATATCGGTCTATTTTTATATTTTAAATAATAGAGAGATGTATTGAAAAAATATCAAATAATTGTGCAGAACAAACTCCTCAAATCTGGACACCCAAACAAGCGTACCAGATAGCTCCACGAAAACATGCTCTGCACCCCGCCCCAACCGCTGCACCCGTCGCGGCGCCCGCGGCCACGGCCGCGGCCGCTCTGCCCCCCGCCACGATGCTCCAGCGACGCCCAGCCCTCGCCGCTGCCTCCCTCCACCGTGGCGGCTGGCGGAATCCGTCGCCTTGTGCTCCCGCCCGAGGGCCGCGCGAAGCTTGACCCGCGGCCGGACCGCGACTTCTACGCGTTCCCGCGCCTGGTGACGCACGTGGACGACGGCTTCATCGCGACGCTCACGGACCTGTACCGGGAGCGCCTCCGCGCCGGTTGGGATGTGCTCGACCTCATGAGCTCCTGGGTGAGCCATCTGCCGCCGGAGGTCCAGTTCCGGCGCGTCGTCGGCCACGGGCTCAACGCGCAGGAGCTCGCCAAGAACCCGCGCCTGGACTACTTCTTCGTCAAGGACCTCAACAAGGAGCAGCAGCTGGAGCTCGAGAGCAGCAGCTTCGACGCCGTTCTCTGCACCGTCAGCGTGCAGTACCTGCAGTCCCCTGAAAAGGTAGGCAATTGCAGTTAACAGTCAGCGAAATACAGTTTCGTTCGATTGACATCGCGTTGGCCTCGATTCAGGTATTCGCGGAGATCTTCCGGGTGCTCAAGCCGGGGGGCGTATGCATCGTGAGCTTCAGCAACCGGATGTTCTACGAGAAGGCGATCAGCGCGTGGCGGGAGGGCACCGCGTACAGCCGCGTACAGCTCGTGACGCAGTACTTCCAGTGCGTGGAGGGGTTCACGCAGCCGGAGGTGATCAGGAAGCTGCCGTCGGCCGGCGGGTCGTCGTCCTCGCCGCTGGACGCCGTGATGAGGCTGTTCGGCATGTCGAGCTCCGACCCGTTCTACGCCGTCATCTCGTACAGAAACTTCAAGCCCATGTAAATCCTTTGGCCGTAGAAACCTTTGCCGGAATTAGAAAATCTATACAATCTATAGAAATTAGAATCAGCGGAGGTGCAAAAGCCCAGTAGCGGGCAGCTGAAAGTTCATGAGCTGACGATACACACAAATCACCGAACATCAGATTCAGACATATGCTGACAGACTCATTTTATTATTGCTGAAACCACAGGCTTTCAAACCTTGTTAGTAAAACATAACCGAACTAAACTGCCTATCTATTCCGAAGAAGTAGCAAAAGCACATGAGATCGTGGCGGGATATATGTACATGCATTTCGGGGTCCAGAGCAAATGGACCTTATTTATCTAGGGGTCCTGCAACTGAGCGGAGCGGCTGGTCAGAGGCACGTAGCGCACGGACGCGTCCTTCCGGACGCTGATCGATCCGTCGGCATTCTTGTCCACCACCTGCAGGTCCTGGAGGTAAGTGCCAACAGGTATGACCATCCGGCCACCAGGCTTCAGCTGATCAAGCAAAGGCTGAGGGATCTCGGATGCCGCTGCACCGACATGGATAGCGTCGTAGGGCGCAGCGTCTGGAAATCCAAGCCTACCATCTGCATGTTTCAGAGCGGTTAGGCCTCGTAACCTCCAGGTTATTTCAGAGTTTACTGGCATGAACAAAAGTGAGGTGCTCTACCTAAGGAGCATCAAGAACAAGCTTCAGAACCAGGATAGAATGAAAAAGGTATGCATTTGAAGATAACTTTGATATTAGGCATGTGACATGTACTAGCGTGCACGGATTCGATTCTATTTGAAGTTCATCAATATGTGTTCTAAAGAAAATGAAGTGCAACACAAAAAAAAAGTGAAGTGAATCGGAGTCAACTTTAGAAGCTTGAAGAGGCAAAGTGCAAAGTTTTGTTTAATGAACTCAACAGCTAAACCTATTACAGATACACCAGCTAGCATACCTGCAACATGAAAAGAGAGCGACCCATCCTTAAGTAAAGGAGCTGCAGCACTTCTTTGGACATTTTCAATAGAAGAAGCAACAATCTCAGGAATGTGCTCAATTCCCACTGCACGACCTTCTGGTCCAACCATCATAGCAAAACAAGCTGTCAGGTAGCCACTACCTACAAGGTGACAGGAAAGCATTTCACTGACATCAGTTAGAGAGAAAAATAAAATAAGATGTTACAAGCTGTTGATTCAACTGCAATTGCGAGTAGAAATAACAAACCTGATCCAACATCCAGAGCATGCATTCCTGGTTGCAAATGATCCTTTAACAGCTCTAAGCAGGTTGCATGCATGTGAGGAGCTGATATTGTCGCATTGAAACCAATTGGCATAGGGCTGTCGATGTAAGGGGTACCCTCTGGCACAAATAGCGCTCTATCAATTGTTTCCATTACTTCAGCCACTTTGTCAGTTCTAATAGCATCATACTGCTTTAGGTATTCAACCAGAGCTTTGTTCTTATCCAGTGATGGCTGAGTCCAATATTGCTGAAAATTAATCAAGGAAGAGTGAGCTATTGCAGCAATAAACAGAGCATCGCAGCGAAAGATTGACATCACTTTGTTTCCTTATACAAAACTGCTGAAGTTTATATTAACAAAAGAGCTCATCAAGTCTGTTAACAACAGCACAACTTATATGTCTACTGACTTGGATATCACACAGAGGAATTATACATCTAGAATGATGGAACACTGCTTCTGAAAATGTCTATGCTGGTGTGCTCTGACATAATCTCATCGAACTACAGATGCACACTAAACAGTAGGTACCCAACTAGTTTGTTCAATTCTAGTGTCATAAACAGGCCACGAGGCCATCACAGTGACAATTTGACATTACTCCCTTTCCTTATACAGAACTGCTGAAGCGAAGCATAAATAAAACAGAAAGGGCTAGTGTTTCATGAAGTCCTTTGACATTAATACAAATTTTTTTCTTTTAAGATATTCACAGAGGAACTACAAATTTGCATGGAGAGAATACCCATCCCAAAATTTAGTGGTGAAGCTTTTCTTGCATAATACTCCCTCCGTACTTAAATATAAGCTTAAATATAAGTCGCTGTTTCAAAACTTCGATTCTTCGTCTTATTCAAAAAATTTGTGTAAACGTATAAAAAAACTATTCATGCTCAAACAATCTACAATTGTAAAACAAATCGCAATAAAATGAATGATAAATTATATTTTTTTTGAATAAGACGAAGGATGAAATTTTGAAAAAAAAAGTCACCGCAACTTATATTTAAACTTATATTTAAATAATATATTTAAATAAGGAGGGAGTAGTTTTGTGTAGATTCAAAACATCAGACAAGAAGTGGTATCTATACAGCTAGGCAGCTAGCTCAACTCTAGGATTACGAACCACCTTATCTTCTTTTTTTTTCATGATATTGCCGCAATTGGAGTTATCATGAAGCAGCAAGACATTTGCAAGCAGCAAATGGACCGTCCAAATTCTGCAAGAGGTGAGCCTCAGATACATCCCCTCCAATACACCTGACAGAATCCTCACCTAGTCCCCTCAAACAGAAAGGGTACTTGTTTTTTAGCATCAGGACTTGCCCAAAACGAAATCTTACATTAGAGAAATCATGTATCCCAAAGCAAACTCTATTCTAGAGCAACCCGATTTTGATCAAATTTACGCCTTCAAACAAAGCCTGCCACCTAGTTCCACTTAACCTAACCGGTGTAACCATCCAATTTGCGCAGTCAACTAACAAGTGACCGTGCGAGGTGATCCGGGGGGAGCAATTCCACGGCTAAGGGAGAACAGAAACGAAACGAACGGAGGGGGGCAGCGCGTCCGTACCGCCATCCGGTGGAACGGGATGCATCGCCGCAGCAGAGGCGGCGGCGGCGGGGAGGCTGGCCTCGCGGGGGCGCCGAGGAGGCCTTGGAGGAAGCGGCGCGGGAGCGCGGCGGAGGAGGGCGAGGAGAGGCAGCGGGCAGGGGAGGCAGACGCGGCGGCGAGACAGGCGCACATGGCGCTGGCTGCCGCTCCAAAAGAAATCCGTTTATACGAGAGACGGGGAGCAGTGGCCGGCTGCGCTGGCAGCTTGCAGAAGCCTCGTCTCGACAGGTGGGGCGCTGCAGCCAAGTCTGCAGGCTGCCAGCTCCGCGCGACTCGAAGGTACACGGACACGTCGCGCCCGCGCGGCGAACCGGCGGCACGCACGTATGTAGAAAAAAGATAGCTTAAAAAGATACAAATAAACTCAAAAATTGTAACTATATATTAATTATGAAAATTATATTAATATATCATTATAAATAAACTACAAAAAATGCAACATAGTTCCTATGGACTTTAAAATGTGAAATTATTAGTTCATATAAAGGGTAAAATTAATTAGGAGTTAACAAATACCAAAAGCGACCATACCAAACATATTGTATATACAATTTACAGTAATACGAAGGTGTTAACAAATTTATTCTAAAATTGCCTCATCCTACCTCCAGCGTCGTCTCCCTGGAGCGACACGAGGGCGCCCCCGCCATCCGCCAAACCCTAGGTTGCCGAGAGCCCTACTTGGCCGTTGGCGCCGCCGGCCGATGGCCGCCTACGGCGGCGGCGCCCAAGCGCCTCCCCGCGCTTTCCTCCTCGAACTCCTCCCCCCTCTTCTCTTCCCCGCCTCCTCTCTCTCGACGTGCTCCAGCGCCGCCGTTCTCCACCTCCCGCCGAGCGCCGGCGCCTACCTCTCATGGGCTGGCCGTGCCGGCTGTCGTGTCGCGTTACCGGGCAGGCAGCAGCGCCCACCACCGCTGGGTGCCTGCCACGCCGCATGGGCGTGCGTCCGCACTCGCCGCCGCCAGAGGGCTGGCTGCCCGCGCATGCGGTCGCGCCCGCCGCCGCCGGGAGCTTGCCATGCTGGGCTGCCTGGGTGAACACCTGCACCCAGTGCCACTGAGGATCAGCCGCACCGCACTACCCTTGTGCCGTCAGGGCCGGCGGTCGCGCCCGCAGCCGCCGGGGACAGCCACACATGTCATCGTGTCGCCATCCAGGGCGGTCGCCTAGGGTCGGCCACGCCTGTTGCCGCATCGCGCCGCCGGGGCAGGACTACTGTGTACTGGTCCTTGGAGTTGCTGTCGCTCATTGGTCACATTGTTTGTTCTGGGTTGAAGCCTCTCTCCCCATTCTTGGGTCAAAGACCGGCTCCCTTTTGCTCGGGTTGATGCTTTGCTCCCCAATGCGTCGTTCCGTTCGTTCGGGTTGATGTTTTGCTCCCCGTTGCATCTCTATTGTTGTAAGCATGGCCGTGCTGCGGAGGTGGAGCTTCCACTACGGTCCTGGCGTGCTTCTTGGATCGCCTGGTTCCTCGATGTGCTGCTTGGTTGTAGAGGTGGAGGTTCTGGGTTTGGCGAGCGAAAGCTCTGCTGGTAGCGGCTTCGTCTTAGACGTAGTTAACCCTGTTGAGGGCTCTATCTTTGCCACTCGAACCCCTGCACTTGCGAAAGCTTTGGCTGTTGGCATGGTGGTGGCAGCGTTTCGAACGTCGTTCCCCGTCTTGAAGGTGCCACCTTGTGTTCTCTCTGTAGTTGAGTTTGGTGTATTGAGTAGTCCTAGGCCCTTTTTATCCTTTGGATTGTAGTGGGTTTCTTGGTTGTGGCGGGCGTTGGTGTGTTGAGAGGTTTTCTCTTTTTTTTTTCTTTTACCATGGTTCTTAAGCCACGGTTTACTCCATTTAGTTGTAATTTGCTACCTTCTTAATACAAAGACGCGACTCGTATCGCGTTCGCCAAAAAAAATTTGTTCTAAAATACAGTTCATGTGTCATTCCCCCATGTTAAGTTGAATGAACATGTTATACACTGAATATACATGATTTGCATAACATATTAATGAAACAAAAGTGAGGGACTCAAGTGTACTGAGTCTGGTCTTTCGTCCTGGCTGTGATGAGCGCTTGTCAACGCCGAAGACTTGCTAAAGGACGAGCGAGCACCTCCTAAGCATGACCTATAGGAACGTCCTCTCAAGTGGACTGAGAGGCGGCGCCCAAGTGTGACCGTGGCGTGATAAAATCCCTGCCAAGTGAACTGACAGATGGCTTGGGTTGCGGCCCAAGTTAGGCTCGGCCCATAAGTGTGACCTTAGGTGCGGGATGGTGTACTGAGCCGTAAAATCATCCCTTTGGAAGCCCAACAAGCGTTTCTCGGTTCGAGCGTCAAAATCGAGGGCCCAAAAGCGTTTTCTGGTTCCACCGTCAAAACTAAGGGCTGGTTACCGGTGTCACCAAAACTGGAGTTACCCCCATGGGATGAGCTACTGGACACATGGAGGACATCAAGCGAAGGCTGAGAAACTGAAGAAGTCAAGGACGCCATCGTGGTCGTTCATTGGAGTTATTGCGGTCTTTTCTAGCCTCTACAGGCATTTTAGTGTAATGAGTCTGTAATATAGGGGGTTAGTGCAAACTGCCTTAGGGCAATAGAGTTGTAGTATAAATAAGGAGGTGGCTGCCATTAGCCATCTCTCTTGGTTGGTTTAGGGTTTAGCTAGGGCTAGCTTAGACTATAATTTCATCACCAAGCAAGTGCAACAAGATTAGTGAGGTTTGAGAGATCTTGCCTCACTTTTAGAGGGTAGGAAGTAGGTAGTTGCTTGGGTGATTGAATCTCCATCTTGTACTCCGAATTTGAGACCCCTTTGGGCCATTAATTGATGGATTTCGTGCAGCTCCTTGTGTGCTCATGCTTTCCCCTCTCTTGATTGGCTTTTGATCTTGGTTCCTTGGTCTTTTGGTGTGTTTGTGCTTGACCAAGCCTGAGATCTTTCTATTGCCGGTATTTTGGACTGCTAGAACGTGGAGAGATTGTGGTTTTGGTGTGCCAAATCTCAGATCCACGAGCAGCCTCGCGATTTTCGTTCTTGCCTTGTGGACTTCACTTCGGGGACAAGTCACATCCATGGCGAAAACCTTAGGGCTTTGCCTTGATCGGTTGGGAATAGCTTCTCCATGGCCTAGACGAAGTCCTTGTAAAATTTGGTGAAATTTGGAGTCCGTTTGGTCAAGTTTTGGATCGAATCTTGAGGATTCGCGGGCTATTTTCTTCACCCAGGCTGCCCTGTTTCATACCACTAGACCATCCGGTGGGGAAGCACGGGACCGTCCGGTGCTTGGGGTTTTGCTCGGGCAGAGTTAACGAGGTCCGACAGCTTAGAAAGGCCCTAGACCTGGTCCTTCTCCCTCGTTGGCCTTCTCCGACGACGGCAGCGCAGCCCTAACGCAACGCCCGCCCACGCACACCAGTCGTCGGCTCGGCACCAGTGCCCGTGCGCCCGCTTGCGGCCGGTTTGGTGGCGGCGGCACAGCACCAGTGCCCGCTCGCGGCTGGTGGCCTGCACACCGGCTCCCCCATGGCCAGTGCCGCCGCTCACTCCCCTTCTCGCGTTCCTCTTCGAGTCGGAGCTCCAGCGTCACTCGTCCCTGCCTCCTCAGCCTACCCACGCTCTTTTCCCTCTCCACGCTGGAGCTCCATGTTGCTGGCTGGCGTAGCGAGCACGAGGGCGGAACGACAGGGAGCGCGTGGGCGGTTGGCACAGTGAGCGCATGGGCGGGAGCACGTGGGCGGCTGGCACAAGGAGCGCGTGGGCGGCCGACACATCTGCGGGATGATGCGCCCGCGTGAAGCTCCCAGTCGCGGCGGCGATCTCCCCGTCCTGCCCCAGCAGCCGGAGGATGAGCTCCGCAAAGACGTAGAGCGGCGTGAGCAGCATGGCGGAGGAGGAGAGGGTGATCCACAGCCGCTGCATGTACATGCCCAGCCTCGCCACCTGCTCCACGCTGAACGCTTGCCCGCACAGCGTCTCCAGTGCACTCACCATCCCTCGTGAGCGCGTGGGAGGCCGACACAGTGAGCGCGCGGGCAGGAGGCTGCCTCCCTATCTGGCCGTGCCTCCCTACCTCCCTATCCCCGCGCGACAGCGGTAGGACGGTGAGCAGGATGGAGAAATGGCGGCACGAGGCCCGCCCAAGGAAGGAGCCGCGCGACCGCGGGAGGTCGGTGAGCAGGACGGAGAAGTGATGGCACAAGGCCTGGCCGGGGAAGGATCCGCGCAACTGCGGGAGGCCGGTGAGCAGGACGGAGAAGTGATGGCACAAGGCCTGGCCGGGGAAGGATCCGCGCAACCGCGGGAGGCCGGTGAGCAAGACGGAGAAGGAGCGGCGCGAGGCCCAACTAGCGGAGGAGCACCGCCTGGGCGCCGGCACCGTGCCTTCCCATCCCCACCACGGCCGCCTCCTCATCCGGCTGCACCTCTCCGCCAACTCTCGTGCCCGACCGCGCCTTCCTACCTCCCCATCCCCGAGTGGCCGTGGGATGACAGCGAGCAGGATTGAGAAGGAGGAGCGGTGCGAAGTCCGGCCGGCAGAGGAGCCGCGCGACCACGGGAGGCCGACGAGCTGGCTGGAGAAGGAGGAGCTCAGCGTGGAGGCATGAAGGGGTGTCGGCTGTGCGGCGTGGAGGGGCACATAAGCCGTCAGACTGGTGTGACACGTGGGGCCAGTGTCCATGTGGCAAAACCAGTCCACGCTGGACGGCCACATCACTAAAATAGCTCTAAAACCCACCCGGGGGTGATATGCATGGTATATGAAACTTTAGGGGTAACAAAACCAGTTTTGTAGGTGGAGGGATTCTGCAAACTACCGTAGATAAATCAGGTGGTGATGTAGACTTTTTCCAAAGAGAAAACAAATGCTGAGCCCCATAGAATGCATGCATGATGTGGACGGGAGATGCATCACGGCCGCAACGATTGTCAGATCAGCCCCTTGGGTGGATCGCTCATTGTATTTCAATCGGAGGAGCGATCGCTAACCGGATATTACGCCCTCGAGCCGTGCCTACCGCTGCCGTCTGAGTTCTGCTCGTCGACGGGAGAGCGGAGACACAACAGTCAACACTCAACAAGCCAAGACAAATCCATTTGGATCTGGCCACCGTCACCATGCTGATGCCTACGAAGTCAACATTTCTTCCGGGGAATGTAATCGTGCCATTAAAGGGCCGATACGATACGCGGCCACGTCCATCTGTCGGCCATGAGGTCGGGGAACCTGGCACCGCAACAGAGGCTGCGAGCACGTCCCTAAAGGATGGGCACCTCTGCCTTGAGGTCGAATGATGTCGTCGCACTTGCAGACCACTCACATTCTTACCGGATGATGGGGTGACGAAGATGGATGCGTTGGCCCGGATGCCGCAGTCCGGAGAACACCCCCACTGCAATCCTCAAACTCGCAGCGGAACTATTTGTAGTTTGACGACATAACTAAATATCCGTGAAATCTGCCGAAAAATATTTTGTCGCTAAACCCACCAATGTTCTCGCTTGCATCCCTACTCACAACATATTAGGGCACCCGCAATGGGGTCTGAAAGGACTTTGATGTAGCCTAGAGGGGGGTGAATAGGCGTAACTAAAAAATTACACCACTTGAAAACACACTGTTAGTCTCAACATCGGATAGTCTGGTGTCTCGTACCAGAAAGTCTGATATAACCGGATAGTCCGGTGTCCCACAGAGCCTAAGCCCTACGACAGTAAATATGCAATTAAATACATATTTGGCTATTTGGAGCTGTGTAAAATGTTTCTAAGGTAATGTTGAGCTCAGCAACACTCAATCCCTACACTCACAAAGATAACTTGCACACGAATAATAATGATAGCGGAAGCAATAATATAATGCAAGGAAAAGAATCAACCACAAGCACAAAGCTTGGGTCTCCCAGCAGGGGCACAACACACACAACGAGAGATTTTATTCCCGAGGTTCGGGCCCACCCGCGAGTGTCCGTACGTCCTCATTAAGGCGCCCACCAAGAGGTTGAGTCTTTTTCAACTCACGGCCTCCCCTTCACAACCACCAATGCTATGAAGGTGCTCATTGCAAATGCTCGCGGAGTTAATCACCTACAAGAGAAGTGGCACTCACAAGCCGAGTGCCCTTCGGGTCGCTCTCGCCATCTAGGAAGAAACCTCCAAGAGTGACAAAAGCGCTTCCCGGAAATGCTTGCCAACTGTGCTCAAAAGCTTGGTGCTCACAATGTAGCTCACACAATCTCACAAATCCTCTCCAACTCAAGAATCTCACAAATTTAGCTTAATCTCACAAAGAGAGTGTTGGGAGGTGTTGCTAAGAGCCTCTGGATAAATATGGACGTGGAGGAAAGCAGCAGCCCCAACTGGAAGTGAGTAGGGGGTATAAATACCCACCCTCACAAAACTAGCCGTTGGCCTGAGTCAGACCATCACCGGACAGTCCGGTGAGCCCTACCGGATAGTCCGGTAGAAGCTGACTAGCCGTTGGGGTTCAAACCCCTCTACCGGACAGTCCAGTAGAGCTCACCGGATAGTCCGGTGAGGGGTTCCCTGATCAGAGGCTAAGGCACAAAGCCTTGGGTCACTAGGTGATCAAAGTGTAGGTGTTGTCTCCATTAGATATACACCTAGCTAGGAGATGAAAGCACAAGGGAAAGGTCAGAGAGATCACTTTTGGCTCAGGGCTCAGCCTTCACCGGATAGTCCGGTGAGGCTTACCGGACAATCCGGTGAGCCCACTCTCAGCACAAGAACAACTCACGAGGAGTGTTTTGGCTCGACACTCTCTGAACTAGCTGTGAGCACATGTTGACTAGAGACTTCTGAGCTTCGCTTCCCTCTTGATAGTATGGCATACCTATGCTCAAGATAAATATAAATATAGATGAAATCCACATGAGTCTTGTCTTGATGAATAATGCCGTCTTGAAATATATCAACAGAGAGGATTAGCTAAGCTGAGCTTCTTCCTTTGTGAGCAATCCTCTTTGAGCTAAATAGTTGGACTTCAATTTAGAAAACCTCTTCAGTAGGTACATGTAGCACATTTGCTCATTGTCCATTCATTTAATTTTTCTTGAGCATTATTGGCTTTAATATGCAATAGAGTGTCTTCATGATCAACCACTTGATATATATGAAAAATCTAATTAGGGTAGTGACGTCCAAATGGAAGAGATACAATTTAAGGTCACTTTTCTCAATATGAAAGCCAAGTGCCTCAAAGTGCATCAATAATAGAAAACCAGTGAAATCCCGCACTGAGGCAATAGATGTTCAATAATAATCCATTAATTATATCATGGGTGTAATATTAATTCAATATGCTTGACTCCCAACTCATGAGAGTATTCATGCTTTATCATGAGATATGTATATCATAGTTTACTCTTTTACATTTTGACATTATGAATAGAATTGTGAAACCTGTCAAGTGACCTCACAAAGTAGTTAGACATTTAATCGCGTTGTCACTCAATACACCAAAACCACCAAGGAGGCTTGCTGCACTTACAGGGTCGATATGCTCTCTATAGCAAGACCATGTAGGTAAGAGAAAAAGAAATAGTCGCCAGCCGCTTCATGTTTTCCCATACGAAGTGGGACCCACCGTGAACATCTCCACGGCCGAGAGTGTGAAGATGGAAGAGATCGAATAATGAAGGTGGCACCCATAGCTACATCTCCACAACTTATTAAGCACATAAGGGGTCATCCACGCCCCTTTCGTCCCGCCCCGATACCCCACGCCCCACCCGCGGAACCGCTCACACACAAGCCCCTCCCGTTGCGCTTTCTCCCCCGCGCCCCGCAGCGCCGCGGCCTAGCTTGTGATGCCCCCGGCATCTTAAAAGCCTTGACACACAATTAGATTAATGATAATCATGGATTTGGACTTAATCGTGCTTTGAGAAGAACAATAACTAGGCCAATAAACCACTAAGTCAAATTTTCAAGTTGAATATGCAAAATTTTGCCTTGCTTGGTCGAGTAGTTAGACATTTATACATTTTCATGCAAGACATCAAATACAAAAGTTTTAGTTTCAAATATTTTCTTCAAATATGCTATATTGACCATTTTCAAAATCAGATGTTAAGAGGCCCAAAAGTTCAAACCAAACCTAGTTAGCTTACACTCAGGAAATTTTACTAAGTTTAGGGTCGACATTCTTTCTCAAATTTCATTCTAAAATTACTTTTAAATTCACTATTCAATTCAAAATATTCCTTTTTATGAAGTGAAATTGGATTTATTACCTTTCAATTGCATCTGGCCTTGAATTAATTGGACTTTGTTTAATAGTTCAAAAGTTGAAAACAAGAAAGACTCTACTTAAATTGAAACTGCAGTTTTACGAAACCCCTTAATACAATTGCGCTTGTAGTTCAAAATGTAATGTGATCTAGCTCAAACTTTCTATACCAAATTTGTATGAAATTTGATGAGGAACAACTTTGGTATTTTGTTTGTTGACATGCATAAATGTTTGCATAGTGTTTTGGATTGATTTTTGTAAACTAACAAATCTGACAATGATTAACCTGCTGGGTAAATTCAAATTTTGAATAAACAAAGGACATAATCATGCAAAACTATATATAAAAAAGTTGTAGATCATGAAATTCTGAATAACTTTTGTATGAAACTCCTTGTATGAAAGTGGCCCTAAAATAGACTTCTAGAATTTCTAAACTGAGGGGTAGAGTTGGTCGAACTAGGGTCACAGCTTTTGAATTCAAATTCCTCCTAAAATTTGAATATAACATGGTGTCACAAGTTAAAATAAAGTTGTAGAGAACACAATTTGGAAAGTTTCTTGTATTTTTAGCTCTCCCTAATTCAGCCTCCAAATTGGTGAAAAAGGAGAATTTTAAATGTGTCTCTATCCGGTCAAATAGCCCCTTTTCTATTTCTCGAATTTTCCTTTTCCTTTGTCTCTATGACATGTGGGCCCCACTTGTCGGATTCAGACCAGGGGAGGATGTCAACGTCCTTGCGTGGGTCCCACTGCTACACCCCCTCGCGAACCCGATCCATAGGCTTCCTTTATTTTTCTTCGCCCGGTCCCACCTGTCGGTCACCCTCGGTCCACCGGACCACGTCCACGCACCTCGGCCCTCCTTTCTCTCCCCTCCTGCGCGCCCACGTGGCACCAAGGTCCTGCGCCATAGCCGACGCCCGGCCATAAGGCCAAGCGCGCAGAGCCCCGGTCCCCTCCACCTCGTGCGCTCCCTGCCTCCGTAGTCTTCCCGGCTCCACTGCGCCTCGCCCTGCCTCTCCTGCGCCAACGCCCCATCCACCACCAGAGCCGCCCGCGCCTCCCAGTTCGCGCCGCCATTGGAGCGACCGAGCTCCGAGTCAAGCTCGGGCCGCCTCCCCTGCTCATCCCCGCGCCTCCACTTCACCCCCTCCGAGCTCGCCTCGACCCCGCGCAACTCACGTGCCTAACCGGAGCCCCCTACCCCGCCGACAGCACCGGATCGAGGAACGCGCTGTCGGACCTCGTCACCGGGTTCACCGCGGGTTCATCGTGCGTTCCTCGGCCACTGCAGCCTCCCCGCGCGATGCGACCTGGGGGAAACGAAGCCCTTCGCCAAGAACGCGTCCTCGGATCAGCTCGGCTCCAAGCGCGCGCCCCCACACGACGCGCCGCGCGCGAGAACCCCGGTGGCCGCGCGCACCCCTCCCTGTTCGAAGGTGGAAGAAGGGCCCTTTTTACATAAATTCCCCTGTGTTTATGGTTTATTATTGCACTGTTGGCCGTGTCTTGTGAAAACTACCATGAACCCCCTAGATCTATTAGGTTCTTCACATTTAACCCGAGCTTTGCATTTTTGCAGATCTGACCATTAGGGTACAACAAATCCGATGCACTATTTATTGTGTCTTGGGCTTTTTGCCTGCTACCCCTTGTCAACTAAGATTATTTGCATAAAGGTCCGGATTTGGCATATGAATTTGAAATGCTCTATAAATTTGTAGAAAAATCATAAAAATGTGAAACTTATTTTGTTGGATTGCTTTTGAATAGATCTACACAGCGGGTTATGCCTTGCTATGTGAAATGACTGTTTTACCCCTGGATTATTGCATGCATGTTAAAAATGAATAAATGATAAAAGTAGAGTAAACAACCTCCAAAAATTATGAAACTTGGACTGAGTACTATTTATGTCAAGTATTGTCAAATATATTTTTGGTAGCCCTAGTTATCACTAGAGAATGACAAATCTACCCCTAGGGTCCACTTTTAGATAATTATTAAATAATAAAATACAAGCTTTATGATTTGTGCTCAAATAAATCCCTGGTAAATATGTTTTACTTGTTTAGTCTAATGTAAACCAGAAACAAGGTTTCATGTGTGTTAGTTTCTATTTGTTGAGTGATTTGAAAATGATAAAGGCTACGCAATTGAACATAATAAAATAGAGAAGTAGGGTTTAATGGACTCCAAAAATTCCACCAAAATTCATAAAGTAGTGTTATTGTGCAAGTATGCTTATGTGGTTCATTCAAGTATTTTGGGTATTGTTTCATGAGGAGATTATGTATAATCACTTTAGTAGGTTTAAAAATAAAGAAAATGAAACAAGTAAGTTAATGTGTGATCAGATGTGAACCTGTAATGTCGTGTATATACTACTTGGTATAGTTAGTTTGCTATATCATAATGTAACACACACTTTCTACGTAAATCTCATAGGTATCTTATCAACCACCTTTCTGTCTGTCCATGAATTGATTTGTTACGTGTGTGCTCTATCTCCATGCATCTTCTACATCGCATAGTGCATGTCATTCATATAGTGATGCTTAATGCAGATACGTGATCGAAAAATAATTGCGAGAGCTACATCGAGCAACGGTGGTCCAGAAGATCAACTATGCCCCAAACACGACCTGAACGGCCCATCAGTCGTGTTTAGAAGGAGGAGCAGTCTAAGTGATCAAGGGGTTGCCTGGGGCAAAGCACCACAACCCGGCAAACTAACATTAGCTTAATTTTTTGGTTTGGGCGAAAGTAAGAAAAGGTAGGCATGACCATGAATTTCCCAGCTAATATTATCTTGATTGATGATTACGTATCCGCATTAGAAGTTCATTGAAAAACCTTGCATTAGATTCCCTGGCCGCCCTGGCCCTAGCACGTATATATAGAGTTCGTAGGACAAGTTGCCTAGACTTTGCTAGGCGCGAGTAGACACGAGTGAATGGAGTCACTCGTCGCGTAGGTGATTTCAAAAATAAAAAAACTTTTACTATTGAGGAAATAATATTACGCTCATGATTTAAATGAGACCGGGCGGAGAATAATTTTATTTTGTGGTGTGTGTTATTGTATCATTTGGCGCCGCCGAGTCGATTAAGGCCCGTCCGCTGTTCGTTTGCTGTTCGGCGTAACATTATTAGAGTGCTTAACCGGGATATGGGACTGGTGAAGTCTTATCTAGGCTTGTCCAAAGTTTTTGAGGTACCGCCCATCCACTAGATGGAGGCAGAAGGCCTGGGGGAGCTTGGAACTCATGGCGGGGAGATCGAGATGCCGGCAGGCTCGCCATGGGGGCACAACCCGGAGGTTCGGTGAGGGCGCTTTGAATATTGAGACGAGGCAGGTGAAGATAGGGACTATATGTGGGAACGCGATGACCAGTAAGCATATACCACTAGCATGATAGTTATTCCCGGAAATTAAAATCGATTCGAATCGCTGTTGGCCACCAGGTGTGGGAACACTGATAATGCACACGGACACCGTATTAACTACTTGAACATATTATATCTGTTACTCATGTTTTTAAATACTACATGTTTGTATTGTATTGTTTACATTTCTGCAAGATATTATTACGATGTTATATATAAATGATGAAATTGTTACTTTATGTTGATATTTCACTACTTAAAAATCAATGGCTAAGGACCCACTTGTTAGTAAGCAAGCTTCGCGTCAGCCGTAAGCCATTCCATTAAGTACTACTGAGTAATTAGTACTCAGTGTTTGCCCCCACCTTTTGAGTACAGGTACCGATGACATTTGGACAAGTGCTTGGAGGGGAATAGTACCGCTGGGCTCGGTGCTGCTCGCCTCGATCATCATTGCATGAAGACTACTAAAGTATTTCGTTTCCACTGCGAGATGTTTTTGAAATCGCTTTCGCTATCTAATTCGAACTTGCCTTTCGTATGATATTATGTTGAAATTTGTATTTTATTTCAAACCGGTTTGTATAGTATATCTACTTATACTCTGTTTCAACTATTTGTGATGATGTAACTGTTGTGGCTCCATCGATGGCTGGATGTGTATGATGTCGGTTCCTCTGGGATTTGGTAATATCGAGAGCCGAATGACTCTCGACGGAGGACCGAGTTTAGTTCGGTCTAATTACACTGTATGCCAGAGGTGGTATGTGTGCTTAGCCCGGATTAAATCGGCGGTTCCGCCACATAGCTCACACCCCCTGCTGCGATGTCGCTCACCCCCGCCGTCCACTCCGCTGCTGGCCTTGCCCCACCCCGACGCCGCTGCCCCGATTCGCCCGGGCCACCATCGACGCTCGCACCCGCAGCCTCCGCGCGGCCGCGGTCGCCGACAATCACTGTCGCGGCCTCCGAACCCCCCACTTGCCTGCCGCCGCCGACGTTGCAGATCCGCGGTCTATGCGTGCAGCCGTCGCACCGCCACCTCGGACGCACGCACCGAAGGCCGATCTGCCTGAGCTTGACTGCTGTCGCCCAGCCATCCGCTGTCTCGCCCGCAGTCGCGCCGCATTCTATTGCTGCCGCCGCCCAACCGAGGCCGCTCGGCCTCACATGGACGCCGTCGCCCCGCCATCCGCCGCGTCGCCGCCCAACCGATATGCCTTACCCCCTTGCCCAGCCGAGGCCACCCGGCGTCATGAGGACGCGGCGGACATCGCCCCCATGCCCCCTTCTCCTAAAGATGGATGCACCCAGTCACGGCCCTGGCGCCCCTGACCTACCGGTCTCCGATCCGCCACCTCTCAGGCCCCAAACCGGTGAAGCACTCCACATTGGCCATCACCTCTGGCTTTCCCAATCTGAGACCTTTCTTCGCCTTCACCTCACAAGCACCAGTGACAGACCAGCCGCGGCTCGGCCGTTGCCATGCCTTTCAGGCCATGGGAAGCGACATCGGCAATGGAGAACATCTTTTCTGCACACTGCATCGCTGCCCCCTATTTCCTTCTTCAGGTATGACCTTTTTTTGCCTGGGGATGGAAGAGGGTAGCATCATGTGCTTCGACAATCCCTAATGAGAAGCTGGATGAAATGCCCAGCGCGTAAATATTCATATTTGTATGTTTATGATGCCTTTGCCTTTTTCTACACAATTAATTTTGCACTAGGTATTCAATCTACTCCGAGCTTAAATTCACGTCAACTGACATCAAACTTCACTGTGAGCATTGTATTCTATTAAGACGGTTGCACGAGCTTTGCAATTTATAAACTGTATCTGTTCAAAAATCCTAACCATTACTTATTAGGTATTTAGTGGATTTTCTGACTTATGCACATAATGTCTAGGCATTGTGGAGGACCTATTTTGATCAGTTTATTGGTGTATGACATAAATCCACATGGATTCCCCGTAGTGTGCATGATACCTTAGTACAATTTTTTTATTTGAATAGACATTTATGTTTAACCTCTCTATCATGACATGAACTTGGGCCCATGAATTTGATTACATATTTGACTACATGTTTTATTGATTATGAACATATTATGAAATATGTTGTTTATAGATTAATATACCCATACTGCATCGATGTTCTATTATTTTTTGTGATTGTCAATGGCAACACATGAAGATTTATATGTTGCTTTAAAATTTTGTTTTCTCCTGACAATACACGGGCATAGACTGCCCTAATAAATAGACATGTGTCTAAAGACAGATCAAAAAACAACAATCTTTTGAACCATCTACTGTGCTGACGTGGAGGTGCCGCTTAGGATTATAGAGAGCAAATTGACTTTAACTGTTGGAAGTGCCCTTATTAGTGTACTGAAGCTAAGCTATTATTGGTGTACTGGTAATTAAAGTCTCTTCCGTCATTCTCTCGGGCACCCTCGCTCCCCATCACCCTCCCGCAGTTTCCAACGGGGCCCGCCCGACTCATGCGCGCCACCAAGATGGCCCGCGGGCTCAACCTCCACGACGCTGAGCCGAGTCCGGCCGTTCCGATTTTTCTCCCCAACCGCACGTCTGCTTCATGTATCCCCCTAGATCTATTCGCAGCGCAGATGGCAGTGCTACCGCCGCCCATCCACTCCCCCAGTCGATTGGAGGCACTGGTGATAAAAACGGACAAAGATCTGTAGCTGTAGAGGATGACGAGATGGAAAACAACATCAGGATTCAGGAGCCGCAGCGTCACTAATCTCCCGGTCACAGGCCAAAATCCAGAATCCAGATGGGTGGCACCCTGCGTGGCTGGACGCCTGGACCCGGCCAGTGTCCTTGCTAGCGAGGTCTGCCTTTGCGAGTTCTACGGCGAGCCCTTGCAGTTCACGCTCTAGGGGTACGATGGCCGGTAGCATCCGAGTTGCTGCATGCCGGCACCGCCCCGCCGTGTCCGGCTGCACAGTGCCGCGCCGAGGCGATTCGAGATGCAGGTAGCAGGCATGCCGTTGATGCCGCAGTGTAGCTGTTGTATAACTTCCCGATACGTAGAGGTTTGCCTGGGTGCAGTGCTGTACCACCGACGGATGGCATGACAACCATGCTATCAAGTAATTCGTGGGTGCAAGGCTGTTACTCGATCACAAACAGGTCAAGTCGAGCTCACCTATGAACAAGGCTTCCACAAGGTGCGTTCGTTTTCTTGCCGCATTCAGCATCAGTTGCCATACAATTATTGAACAATAATAAACAAAAGCAATTATTTTTTAAGTGCATGTTGGATTGTGTGGTGGATCATCAGTGGATGACACCTGATGGTGCTCTGTTGTGTGCAGACGCTCGAGTTTCATACAGATTGCGGAACTAGCTTGTAGTTCAGTATTAGGAGCTACACGGACTCACAGTGAGCACAGTTCAATCCGCTCCACCAAAGCAGCTTGATCTGTTGGGGGATGCCCAAACCAATTTCCTTTTTTATTACACTGTGACATTCTATTGCAAAACATTTGGCTGATGCATGTTTTGTGGTGCTCGGATGTGGATGAACTAAAGGAGAATGCAACAACGCTTTTGCAGCACGCGTGGCTACTTCCTAACATGGCTGCTGGTCAGTTGACGGTATACTGATGCTATGGACAGCAGGACAGGCTGGAAATCCTATCGAGGTTCCACTCTAGCTAGCCGATACGAGCCATGCCTGCTTTAAGGTGCGTTAAGCTTTTAGCATTTGAAGGAATATTCATATTGGAACAAGTACTGTCTATTTTTATTTTAAGAAGCCGTAGCAAGGCACGGGTCTCTGCTAGTCGATCATGAGATGACGATACACATGTAAAAAATAGTGACTGACCTTAGCATAATCAGGCAGCATATGCAGCCGGCCCAGCATACCAATATGCAGCTTATACCAACGTCCAGCTCTCAACATCGCAATAACAAACATGCTTTAATTATTCATACGCATGCAATACGTAGCAAAAGGTAGCACGAGCATAGACCTTCCAAATGTAACCTTGCTCCACCCAGTTGTACCACATGCAGCATCCATGCAGTACAGCCCAGCCCAACAATCAAGGGCTTAATAGGTATCCACAATAATAATACCATCTAATCTAAAAACTAGAGCTATTTGTCGAGCCAAACACCTTTCCACCCACTCCAAACTCCAAACTGATAATAAAGTGGAGCAGTTCCATGGTGTTGGTACGACGACGAAGCTAGTGTTTGTTTGAGTGGAACTCTACCAAACAAGGTTACAGGCAGCTACGTGTCTTTTTCTTTTGTATATATTTACAGTATTTTTTTAAATCTCTCTCCCTGACGTCTATTTTGAGCTTGCCGGTTCGTAAAAGCTACTTTGAACTTTGGCCACGTATTTGAATGGTTTTGGTTCGGTTCGACCTCAGAACTGGGGACGCAGAAAAGCAAAAGCGACTTTTGGCAACAACCAATGTACGCTCACGGCATCGCCGTATTGGAATCTGTTTCCCTGACTCGAACCCGCTCCCGTGCACCGTTCGGCTTCGGGATGATCTCAATCTCCGCAAGCTACGGGCATATATAGGAGTCCACCGCATACCGGAGCCCCTTCGTTTGACTCGTATACCCCCTGCGCCCCTCGTCCTCGACCTGACGCAAACGAACCGCCGCGACGCCCACGTACCACCCTCGAGCGAGGAACCAGCGGAACCCGTCGTCGATCGGCCAGGCGATCAGGAGAGAAGTGCATGCGTGCGTAGAAGCCAAACGAAGCAAGGCTGCCCGGGCAGATGACGGAGATCATCATCCGCCCGGAGGCCGTCGTCGAGAAGGTCAAAAATGGTACAACGGCCACCGTCGTTGAGGTATGTACGTGCACTACGGATCTAGCTCGTAATTACTCCCTCTGCCCTAATTTATAAAGTTTGATCGGTTTTTTTTATTCAAAAAATTTGCGAAAATATGAAAAGCTAAATCACAATAAAAATGAATGACAATAATGAAATTGTTTGAAAAAGACGAACGTTAGGATTTCTTCTATACTGGATCTTACCGTCCGTGTCTACACGTACTTACGGGCCGCGGGGGGGAGGGGGGGGGCTTGTCAACGTTATTGGCACATTGTTACTGGGTCACTGGAGTTGATCCCTTGTTTGGTATTGATTCCCAGCTAACCGCCACTGAACATGACTATAGTAGAAAAATGTAACCATACTCTAGCCCATTTGGATGCACCCATTTAATTATTATTAGCTACTCCCTCCGTATTTAAATATATAAGTCGCGATTGGCTTTTTTCGAAACTTCAATTACTCGTCTTATTAAAAAAGTTGCAATTTATAATTTATTTTTTGTGATTTGTTTTAACATTGTATAAAGTTTGAGTATGCCTTGTTTCTTATTTGTTTACTTAAATTTTTGAATAAGACGAATGATTGAAGTCTTAAAAAAAAATCAACCGTAACTTATATTTAAATATGGAGGGAGTACAACACAAAATTACAGAAAAATAGCTAGTTTAGATCTAAATAAATATATCTATGTAGCTAACAATTAGCTAATAGTTATATAATCCGTTAGCACCAAATAACTAGTTGGTTGCAGCTAACAATGTCTAATTTTTATTAGTGGCTAAAAAATGGCTGATCCAGACAGGCATTTAATAGTTAACCAATTAATAAGATGGTTGAGGTTTCTCCAACGTAAACCATATTATTTACTTAGGGGGTATTTGATACACCCAACTAATTTTTAGCTAATAACTTATAACTAATTTTTAATTAAGACATAATCTACCAATTAGCTAGAGGTGTTTGGACACTTTATAGCTAATTTTTAGTTGGGTGTATGCAAACACCCCTTTATTATAGGTGCTCTTTTCTCTTTTTTTTTTCCCTCATTATTAATCCAGCATAAATCTTACAGCAATGCATGCATGGCAGGATCAAATCCCTACGCCAGCGCTGGAGCTTCAACACCAGGAACTTGAGCAAGACGCTGATCTTGTTGCATCAACACTACTGCATGATGATGATCTCGAGCTGGACGATAGGCTTAGCAGCCTTCCAGATGATATTCTGTCCTCCATCTTAGAGAGGCTAATGCTACCCGAGGCTGCAAGGACCAGCGTCCTTTCAAGACGGTGGAGGCATCTCTTCTGCTTCCGCTCAATAATCAACCTAGACGCTTCATACTTCGCACGAAAGATCGTCAAGGGAGGTGAGCTTGAACGTAAGCATTTACCGCTGATCAGCGCTAGCTTGCTCCAAGCTGCAAGGAGTATGTTGGAACAACAGGACAGGCAATGCCCCATCACCACGACCATGATCAGCCGTCTATACCTAAGGTTCCAGCTGCGGGAAGAGTGTATCGACATTATCAGTTGTGTCGACAATGCCATGGCCAGTGGACGACCGATCGCCTCGCTATGGCTCATGATGTCCTCAGAAATTGTGGACGACGATTGCGTCAACGAACATTGGATCGCCTACGGAAGGCGCTTTATGAAGTTCTTTGATGCCGGCCCCCATGCATTTGCTGGCGTCACTCACCTGCACATAGAATGTGTGAGGCTAAGCAAAGATGAGATGTATACTGTGCTGAATACATGCAAACAGCTGGACTACCTTTGTCTACATGTATGCGACTGTGAGGGTCAATCTGTTTTGGAGATAGAGCACCCACGGCTTACCAAGTTGAAGATTACTAGATGCCAATTTGTAAGGCTCGTGCTTAGATGTTTTCCAAAGCTGAGAGTTTTCACTTGTCAGTCTTGGACGACGTCACAGTATCAATACCCGCTATCCTTTGGTCATGTTCCCCAGCTGTCCACGCTATTACTAAAGAATCGAGGCGCCATAGAAGCCAAAAATTTTCTGCTAAGTGAGTTCCTAAGTAATGTGATGATAGATGCGTTGGATTTGGATTTTCAATCTGAAAAGGTAAATTGCAATCACGCACTTACAGGAATAAATCTTTTCTATAATAATAAGTATTATATATTTGTAAGGCTACAAGCTCGTGCCCAACTCACTTCATCTGGTGCAGATTTGGATTCGACTAGAAGCTCCAAAACTTGTAGCTCCTCGGTTGCAGAATCTACGGTTACTTTTTCTTCGATGTGTTCATGGAGAGTGTGACCTAGATTGGATAATGTTTTTCTTAGAAGCTGCACCACTCTTAAAGACGTTACATGTGAAGGTACCTTTTAAATTGTCAAAAGTATCTCAGAGATATCCAACTATATTTTTTGGAACAGACTAATTTTGTTCTTTTGAACCCTATATAGAAAAATATTTCACCTGTTCCAGTATTCAAAGTACAGTAACCATACTATGTAATTTTACAGTGCCTCAAAAAAAAAACTATGCATTGCCTGTATGCCACAACATTTGTCCAATTTGCATATACCTAGGTGGCAGAAGAGCTATGCAATGTCCTATCAAATGGAACGGTTCTTTGGTGTATTGGTTAGAGCTACCATGCTAATAAATATGAAAAATCATTACTCTGTTTGATTTTAAAATATTTCCTTCCAAATTATAAGGGGTTTTGACTCTCATTTTGTCTGGCCAAATTCATATATATGTTGATGAATCTATACACACATACAAACTGTATAGATAGGATGTTGCATGAATCTATCCAAAGTTTAGAACTCATTTCAATTTAGAACGGAGGAATATTATTCCAATCACATATGCCGCTAGGTATGTGTAATGCAGGGTATTGCCGTTGTTAAATGTATCTTCTTTCTTTCAACAAATAAAAAGAAATGTTTAAATTAATGTCTGTATAATCATACAGTCAATTATTCATTCAATTATCTAAAAAATGTAGCATTAAACATCCGTGACGCTCCACCCCATGCTTACTTGAGCATTAGTCAAGAGCCTTGACTACTGAAACTAGTATAACAAGTCAGGCTCTTGTGCAGGTGTGGGATCATACAGGTTGTGCAGACGGGGATGATCCACGGCAAGAACTCTTTGATAAGAGAAGTAGCATATTGGCATGGGAGGCATGTGGCGATCTGAAGCATTACAGTTTGAAAAAGCTAACAATTGAAGGATATCAAGATGAGGAGAAGTTCACCAAATTTATAAGACGAGTTGTGGAAGCAGCTGTTCGTTTGGAACTGATAGTGTTGCTTGATAGTGGTTGGTGTCCAATCTGTAACTTCTCCCCTTCGACAAGGTACCCACAAACCAATGAAGAGATGGATCTGACAAAGAAACAGATATCAAAATGGAGATCCAAACCTATCAATGTACGGATTGGCATATCGGTGCTATTTCTGGCCTCTAGATGGACTTGTGTAGACCTTATGTAGTGAACTCTTGCTTTTGTTGGATTTAGAGGTGGTTTGGCCCAGTCATTAATATATAACGTTTTTTAGTTCAAAATTGAACTAAAAAGCGTCATATAATAATGGGAGGAGATAGTAATAATTTTTGTTCTTTGTAAGCTGGTGTGACTTTGACAGGCGATGACTCGCTAAACCTCAGTTTTGTTGCTATTGGTAGTATACTAGTATTTTGATTGGTCATTTCAGTATTCATCTGATGAGGGTCTGGGTAACTGCTGGTTGTTGTCAGAGTCAGGAATTGCTCAATGTTCAATTGTTCATCACTCCACTCATTTTTTGCCATTCCACTGATCATCATAATACCTATCAAATTCTTGATATGATCTTGCGTGGGCCATTTCTCCTGCTGGAAGGAATTGAGTTGGGCCATTCTACTAGTCGTTGGGTAATAATAATGCCAACTAGTTGTTCTACCATGTGGTGGTACATAATTGTTGATATGGAGCAGTACTAACATGGTGGCCATGCTGAGACTTGTGGACAATACGAACTGGATTTTGCGGAAATTGATTGGGGTTGAGTTGGTATTGTTACACTTGAAGTTGAAACCTTTGTCTTCTGGAAGTGTTGTGTTGTTGATCATCGCCAAGAGTTTATCCAAAATGGACTGCATCAATTGGTTCTCTTGTTGCTTCATGAAGGCATCCGGGGTGCGCTGTATAAAGTCAACTTCCACAGCTGTGGCATACTGAGTATTCTTCGGATCTGTGAAATTCACCATAGAGCGGTTGTGGATTCAGCTTCGGCCAACCGTCCACGATTAGATCAACAACCAGGTCTACCGCCGCCTGGATCACGGATTTGACTAAGGGAATTGACACAAGGACGATCCTTGCACCCTACACCAAAGAACGATCCACACCATCGCGTCCTCAGATTGGATCGAAGCAGTATACACAATTTTACACAAGAACACTACCTTAAAACCTTCGTCGGTAGCTTAGAGAAAGAAGGCGGGTTTTTGCGCCTAGATCCGAAGAATCCAGGGGATTTTAGACGAGTGAGCCGCAACCCTTGATATCTTACACCAAACGAAAAATCAGCATAACCAGTGTTGCGAGTATAAGCCGTGTTATGTCAAACACCATCCGTGAATAAAAATAATCCAAGGCATGCATTTCTAATTTCTTGAAGCGAGTTGCTTCTATTTCAAAAAGATACATCGCCAGAGGTACTTTTTCGTCCAAGTTTCTTGAAGCTGCACTGCCTCAAAAGAAAGTTTCTTCAAGCTACAAAACAGACCTGCAGCTAAGACCAAGGGCGGATCCACTACCAGGGCGGCCAGGACCTGGCTTCCCCGGCGTGGACAATGGAGCCCCACCTAAATCCCCCAACAATTTCTAGACATGAATAAAAAAGATGGAAGAGGAAACTAGAAGAAGTGTATTAACTAGCCCCAGCTACTACTTGGTTCTGGATCCGCCACTGGCTAAGACATCGTTTGCTGCTATACATAACTATTTCCCTGCCTGATGAATCAACCACATCCACATTGAGGCATGGCATCCAACTTTCCCCTTTCACCAAAGTTTAGCTTATGTTGAAGCTACATGTGTTTACAAGACATTGATAGGCCAAACAGTTCCGCAGACGCATCTGCACAAAAACTATAGGCCATTAGGCATCTTCATCCCTTTATTTGCTAGACACACTCATACAAAAATGCAGCCTAGATAAATGGGTTTGGAAGCTCAATGGGGTACCTCAAAAGTCCAAGAGGAGTTGTGGCAACACACGCTCTAAGTGGGTGGGTTCAATGACAGTAGCTTCCTCTGCTTCAGCAATAAAAGCAGCACGTTGAATAGCCTCTGCAAGAGAAATCTCAGGGTTCAACTACAGAAATGGGTTGCTGTCACTACATGTTTTACTTGAGGTGATGCAGCATTTTTCTGAGGTACAAACCTGTAACAAATATCCGCAGAAGTTCGCAGCTGACCTTCAGAGCACTTGCATTGGCTGTCAGGTGAACATAGCATGTCAGCAACTCAGCATGTCATGAACAATGCACTCAGGGAAGTTACTTTGAACTGTATATTGTCCCATATAGACACAAAAGGGTGACAACAATCAAGACAAATAAGGATTTTGAGCTCTTTCCAATGTCAGCTTTTGATCTCTTATAAAAACGGAAACCTAGCCCAACATTTTTCACTAAAGAAAACTGTTTTCTCATCTTAGTGATACTCTTACCCCAAGTCACCACCAGAAGTAAGCCGCTAAGGTAGACATAAAAAAGACGGAAAGGCCCTAGTTAAAAATCTGGTTTAAAACTTTTAATATAGTGTCCAGAAAAAAAAAGCACTACCCATGTTGTGAGATGGGGTGGAGATGCAGTTCGATCGGATTTGCTGCCCTAGAGCTGGGGTAGATGGGACATAGGAAATATAAGGATAACTCGTCCACCCTGAGTCACCCACTCCAATCATCATGACAAAAGAACTGAAGATATAAAAAAGACTACTCCTGATGTTGTGACATGGGGTGGAGATGTAGTCCGTCCGCATTTTGCTACCCTAGAGCCGGTGTAGATGGAACACAAGGAGATAGGGGATAACTCTTTTCTTGATTGGTTCCCCGCTTCAGCCTTTAGTGGTCTTAAGCCTTTCCTGGTCGCCACTATCCATTTCGTGGTGCGGCTGTAATGGGTTTTGGGGTTAGGGGTTTCTTTATAGCCCTGCTTCTTGCCCTTTTTGTATTTTTTTTTCTATCTTAATGAAATGACACGAGCTCTCATGCGGTTCAAGAAGAAAAACATGCAAACCTAATGGGGCGCCCCTGGGCCCTGGCCTGCTCCAAGGATAGCACAGCAAATGTTTACAGCCTATCATCCACTTTCACGTTTTGGCATATCAATTTGGACCCTATCAAATGTCTGTATCTAGCAAAAACCTTTGTCACGATTTAACTCTAGAGCTTACTCCTATATTGCATTCGCAATGCGCAGAGGCAGGGAAAAAGCAAAAAAGTTCAGCATCCCATTTGCAAAGCAAAAGATCTGCATAGGCTGGTCCATTCTGGTTTGTGCGTGGCAAAGCTGTGCCTGTTTCTAGTGCACTTCCTAGAAGCTATTCCATGCTGCAAGTAAGAAAGAAAAAACTCACTTACCAGTTGTACGGCGGTTTCTCCTCGAGGTCTCCGGAGCAGGCTGCCAATTAGAAAAACAAAGCACACAGGTCAGTAAAATGGGGGAAGGGGTCGGTCAAAAAAAAAAAAAAAACGGAGCATCTAGGTTCGGGTCTCGGGATGGACCAATGCACCACCTCGACGTCGATGTCCTCGTTGCCACCACCGCCCTTCTCCGCCCGTCGCCTCCACAACAGCTTGAAGATGGCGTGAATCAGATCCTACGCAAACCCCCCCAAAACAGGTCACATCTCCCAGCAGCGCGTCATCGTAAATCAACATGACTTGTCGGATAACAAGGATTTCAGCCAAAAGAAAAGAAAATCGAGGAGGGAGGGACGGTTGTCTACCGGGTCAGAGAAACTCACCGGATCGAATGTCTCAGCGGCGGGCGAGTTGCCCGTCGTCGGATCTTCGTCCATGGCGGCTTCCGGCTTCGCGGGGGCAGGGCGCGGCGGGAGCGGGGATGCGAGGGGGAACGAACTGGAGCACTGGCCAGTGGCCACTGACCACACCGGGGGCCGAGAGCAGGGACGACTGGAATGGCCTACACGACTGGGCCTCCGTGGGCCGTTCGTGGAGTTGCTTTAATAATTTGGGCTTTGGATAGCCACTTCGAAACATTCTATTTTTGCCTCTTCCAATTATCACATGAGTCTATTTTTTTTCCTTTTTTAAACAACAAAGGATATGCCCAGATTGCTTCATATATTGGAACATAAATCATATATTAAGGACCTTAGATGATATTACATGCTTTGTTCTGGGTATTTCGTATCATTGAATGTAAACATGGTTTATGGAGTGGCAATTATAGTACGGAGTAAATAAAAGACTAAAATCATGAAAGAAAATATGTGCATGTTTTGTGGCTCTCCTTAGCGTTTGCATGTGTGCTAGTATTAGCTGTATAAAATCGATGGAAAGGGTCCTTCTTCGATGACCATAATTACATCCACAACCACCATGAACATAATATGCTTCTTCGATGTGATAGACACATCGATATTAATCTCTGCAAACTTGATCAAAATCTGAAAGTAGAAAATTTGATTTAGGACAAACCTCTGTATAACCTTATAATTCAGGATAGACGTGGTACTACTTCAGTAACAAAATTTACAGGCAGAGCAGCAGGGGCGGAAATGTAGTACAAGCCAAAAATGCCACAAAACAGTGGGTTATGATATAGGTGCAAAAGGTTCTGCAAGTTTTGGCGTGTGAGCTTCAGAACAGCTAGAGTACACATGATGAATCAAAACCGTCTGGTCTGTGGGAAGAAAACAAGAAGAAAAGAGCGTCACTCCGATCTGTTTGATATTGCAACTGAAGCACGCGTACTTGTTAGCGGCATGAGCGCTTGTGTCACAAGAGCCAAGGGAAACCACAAGGAATCAATTCAAGGTGTATAATCAAGGTGGTTGCAGCGAAGAGAACCGCGCTCCGTGAGTTGCAACAGCACATCATTAGACATTAGGGCTTTCTGGCCTTCTGGGCTCCCAGCAGCCTGCAGCCCTTCCCAACTGAATATACGCGACTAAAAGCGTCAGTTCTCTGTACATGAAGTTCAGTTCAAAACTTCAAACCAATGGATCATTTTGGTCCTCACGGGCTGTGACACAATCACACAGAGCATAAATCACACTACTACAAATTACAAAATACTAGCATAGGTATATGAGGTACTCCATATATCTTCCAGACCACATTCCTTCTGAATGGAAGAAGTAAGGCATAATAGCATCCGAGTGGAAGAAGGCATGAAAACAGTTTCATAGTACTAATAGTTTCAGCTAGTAAGCTGAAATCGGAGCAACTCAGTTAATACCAAATAAATTCTGATTTCATGAGAATTCCGTACGGAACTGCTAAGATTTGCTATCGCCATTCTACTACCTCGGATGAAGCAGCCAAGTCGACAGGCTCCGATCGTATCGCTGTTTTCACTTGCAGGCTTGCAGCTGCTCCACACAAGAAGCAGGGACAGCAGAAGAGGAACAAGCTGACACCTCAATTGCGAGAAACACACGGCCACATGAATATAATGGAGCTGTTTACTGAAGAATTAAGGAGGCAGCAGCAGCAGCAGCTCTATGCACACATCTCATTGAGTAGTTGGAGCAGTATTCTAGTGGAGTAGCATACAGCAAGTCAACAACACACGCACACACTGAATAAGTGAATAGTAATAATTTCAGATGTTGCTCTTGATCTTCATCTTGCCGAAGAGCGAGTGCCTCCCCTCGGCGACGACCTGTCCCGTGGCGGCGTTGGCGACGAGGACGTGCGTGCCGGAGAATGCGCCCTTGTGGCCGAGCGCCCTGGCGGTGATGCGGAGGTCGTCCCCGGGCGCGGCGGCGGCGAGGTCGACGAAGGAGACGGACATGTCGACGGAGACCTTCAGGTGCTTGCCGTCGGCCACGGCGGCGGCGGAGCCTATCTCGTCCACCAGCGCCACCACGGCGCCCGGGGCGATGTGGCCGCCGCCGGCGGTGAGCCGGGCGGGCACGGTGAAGGAGCAGAGGATGTGGCCCGGGCGGATGCTCTCCACGCGGACCCCCTGCAGGGCGAACCCCTCGAAGAAGCTGGGCGCGGGCCCCTGCCGTGGGATGGCGGCGCCGGCAGCAGCTCGCCGGTCCAGCTCGTCCACCAGCGGGACATCCTCAGCGCGCACCTGCAGCAACGCCTTGAGATCAGCAGAATACGACGCCATGGCACTTTCTTCCCCTTCCCCTTGCTTTTTGGTTGGTTGGGAATTGGGCCTGGGCCTGGGCCTGCCTGCGTGCCGTGCCCGTGCGTTTTCCAGCCACCCCGATCCGGATCCAATCCGTACCCGCCAGTTTTGGAGAAAGTAGTTAGCTGCCACTGACCTCAGGTCTGTTCTTGGAGCAGGGCGAGGTTCGTTCGACCGAGGCTGTGTTCAGCGGGACTAAAGTACGGATTAAATTACGAATTTGTATTATAGCATATATATACAAAGTGGAGTTTAAATCGTGGGAGTGGGATGGTCCCTCGCTGGACTCAGAAGAAATTTGGAAATGACCATTCGGATATGTAACTGTCCCTGCTACGGAAGATCGATTTGACACAAGCTAGTGAGTAAACCTTCTTGTCCCTTTCTGCGGCCATGCTTGGGCCGAAGATAAGTATGTTTTCCGTGATCACTCTGACAGTTTGGACCTAAATGGGACATGGACCATTTCTTGCAGTTACAGGCAGATGTATTTAGACGAGCCAATCAGGAATTCAGGACATGCATTTAAACGTTTAAACCACAGACGAAGTGTTAATCTTTGCGTAGAAGGCGAGGAGCAAGCGGTGCCGTCCGGGGAAGCTGCAGACACAATACTTATTTGTGCATTCAAAAATAAAGGAATAGCCTGCAACACTGAATTGCCCCACATGACAGATTTTGCATTGGTCACCAAATGGGATTAAAAGTAGCATAAATTAAAGTGATACGAGGATTACGCCGGTTAGCCTTCAAATCACTCGCTAGTCCAATCACAGATAAAAAAAATCTATAGTGCAGCCACCAGAATGCAGGCCATTTATTGGATTCATTCAAACTCACGTCGCACCAGAGCCGAGCAATTTGATCACTATGCCCAGTAAGCACTTCAATAAAAGTTAAAAAAAAAACAGAGTGGAGACGATAGAGAACATTAATCGATTCAAAACATCCAACAGATGCTCATCACTGAACTATGTAGCTCAGCTTCCTGTATTCATCAAACGTTCTTTAAAGGAAAACATTATGACATCTGTTTGACATTTCTGAATTTATTTATTCGGGGATCATGCAGATTCCCACTGTTATTAATCCTCGCAATTGAGGTGTCAGATTTCTCCTTGTTCCCAATTCTCAGGGGGGGAGGTGTCATTTGTTTTGGGTCTATAGAAGAAAATTTGTGTGCGTCATTGTACGCCACCTGACTGCAAAAGCTCCATCTTATCTTCAGCTGGTCGGCTTCCTCACAAACAGCTTTTGAACCTGTCCGGGTCAAAAAACAAAGAGTTTATATTTGATTGAGCATTCTTATATGTTTCAACTGCACTCTTGAGTTTCAGTTACCTGCTCCAATGTCAAGAACATAATCACATTCCATGATCCCAATCTAGCAAAGTTTGGGAGGAAACCTTTGTAAAATGCCAAAGGTCCCTGGAGAGTAAAAGAGATATTAGGTAGTGCCTACTTATAATCAGAGTCAATTCTGCATCAATCAAGTAAAAGCCAGTAGCTACAACATAAACTGATCTTCACAGCTCAAATGTAAGTTTTAGCAGTTCTGAGAGATGCAGTTGGTATCCAGGGAGGCAAATTTTCACCATTCAAAATTCAGCTCCTATCAGAAATTGTAAGGAAAAAAAAAGGTTTGGTTGGACATAAAAGATGAATCCTTCTGTTGGCTGTCAAAAAGAAAAAATATATATGGCATATCATGGCACAATATATTGTTCTACTCCCACACTTTCATGAGCGAAGGCAGTTCTTGATTAATCTAAAAAGAAATGAGCATAAGACCTGCCCAAAGTCTAGGGAACAAAATTAACTACTCCTACAATTGCGTTAAACTTGGAACCACCACATGGCAGTCAAACATGTTACAGATGTTATTAACTCCAAGATAGGCTGCATTAGTAAAGCATGCATTACAAATTATATTCTAACTGCAAGTATGAGATGTCTTTAGAAGATCATGTGTGTATGTTTCTGCTCGTATAAATTTGAATCCAAAATCATGAAATGAGTAGCAGTGTGGAACATACATCATTCTTTAGCGTCTTCACGAAACAATCAAGAGTACTTTTGTAGGCTGAGTCACCCATCATTCTTGATTTAACCTGTAAAAAGGTTATTCTTCTTAGTCTCCGTTACATTACACGGGAACAAAGGGAGAAATTTAATCTATAGGCACAGAACTTGAGCCTATAATTCAGATATTAATCAATTTTCAATACTACAACAATATTTCAGGGATAATGGCCAAATGAAATTAGGGAATTTCCGTAAAAACGGGCAGCATCCATGCCTATAAATTAGAATGTGTGCATGAAAAGGAGTGGTATGATATAAATTGCAGGTACATGGGTAAGGGAAAATAACAGCTAATGGGAAAAATGATTGATCTCAGATTCTAAAACTATGACATACAGCACTATCTAAGTTGAACTTTGGTGCAATTTGCCAATTTTGAACTGTGTATACCAGCATTTTTAGTAGAAACTTGGTTGCCATGATCCCTGAACAAGGTAACTGGCAAGGATACAAAAGAGAAGATTGCCAGTGATTTATCATGTGCAACATGTGAGTGGATAACTGGATATACCAAAGGAAGTGCCATTAAGAAATAATTAACGGTTGTGCAGACAGGAACAAAGTTTGACTACACTGACACAAGGGAAAATGGGAAGTGAACACAAACGAATGGATAGCACCAGAGGACATCTCATCACATCTCCAGTGTCTATCGTGCAACATGTTAGTGGATATACCATTAAGAAATAATTAACAGTTGTGCAGACAAGAAACAATGTCTGGCTTCACTGACAGACGGGGAAATGGGAATGAACACAAATCAATGGATAGTTAATTGAGCAGCAGAGGACATCTCACCACATCAACTGGAGAACCAACACAAACAGCAAAGAAGCCAGCACCGAGACCAGCAAAGAGGTGGGTGACAACATCATCTTTGAACCCAGGAAGTTTCAAAATTGTCTGCAAGACAAGTATTATGTATGGGCAAGTGAATGAAGAAACAAATGGAGTAATCAGAGACAAAACAAGGGGGGACACAGCACCTGCTTGACTTGATCATAACTGGCCAACTCAGCAGCGTTGATGATAGCATTACGGGCTACATTTGGTCCTAGGCCTGTCCACAGAGCGGCAACCCCTTCCTAAGGATGAGACAAATATATTACATGTATATACATGAATATAAGGCGATTCATCATTCGTTAGGGGGGACAGAGCAAGATTAAGTATTATCTGGGAGAAAGCATGCGATGGCAGACCTGTCTAGCAATCTTGGCATAAGCGTCCATTGCGCCAGCATAGCGCCGTGGCACGCCAGGCGCAAGCTTGCCCTCGGCCTGGAGTCTGACCTTGACAAGGTCAGTGGGGTTGGCGATGGCAATAGCAATGGCACCTTTTGATGAGGAGTGTGCTTAAAACGTCAGGTGTGAAAAAGTTTGGAGTACATATCTAAGACAGCATTGGAATGGATGAATGGAAGACATGTTGGATGAAGACAGCAGAGCAATGGATGATCTGGCTCTGGGCGCCTATCTATCCATCCTACCAGTGGTGAAGCCAGCTGCTATCTTCTTGGACAAAGGTACATCCCCAACATGGTCTTGGCCGACGTAGAAGGATTTGACCTGCAACAAGACAAGTGGTTTGGTTGGTGTGCATAGTAGTAGGTTAGTATACTGGGGGACATAGCATGGCAAATTAGCAGTTAGCAAAGCACGGTATTGGACGAAACGAATCCAGGGGGAGCAATTAAGAGAAGAGAAGATGAGGATCGGAGTGCGTACAGGCTCATAGAGGCCAATGCGAAGGCCGCCGTAGATGCACTGTCGGTGGAGCCCCGGGACGATGCCCTTCCAGAGCGCGGCTGCCCCTTCCTCCCTGGCGATGGTGGCGGCGGTGCCCAGCAGGCCGCGGTACTTGGGGAGCGCTGGCGCGGCGTCCCCCGTGGCGGCGGCGACGACGTTCTTCTGCAACTGGAGCCTGACCTTGGCCGTATCGAGGGGGATGGTGCATATCTGCGAGAAGGGAAGGCGAATCAGGTGGGGATCGGAAGGATGATCTGAAGAAGAAAAAAAAAGGCGAGAGATTTGGGGGCGATCCAGGCCGGTGTGCTGACTGCTGAAGCAGCAGCGGGCAGATGGAGATGGAGATGGAAAGGAAGGGAAACGACGGCAGATACCTCTGCGAAGCATGCTGCGATGGCGCTGGCGGTGAAGCGGCCGGCGAAGGAGATGTCGACCTTGGAGCCGTGGTCCCCTGGCATGGCTGCTAGTGCTAGCTGCTGAGTCCTGGAGGGCGTGGGAAGGAGTAGGAAGCAGCAGCAAGCAAAGCGAATGAGGAGCCGGCGAATGGGATGCAGCCGCTCGCTCGCGCCGCCACCAAGCAGAAGCAGGACAGCAGAAGCAAGGAGAGGAAAAGAGGGGTCGAGGGGGCAACCGAATCGACCGGGGGAGATCGCAGCGAGACAAGCTGGCGCGGCGCCTCGCCGGGGTAGACGGTCGGCTCCGGCCTCCGGGTCCCTGCCCTGTATGTGTACGGTGTAAATAAAAACCTTCCAAAAAAGTAAAAAAATATAAATAAAAGGGGGTAAATAAATGGAAAAAAATAAGAAACCGCCTTGAGAGAGGAAAAAAAAATAAGAAACGGTTGTGACCGATCGACCGAAGACTCAGGCTTTACCTGAGGCGGGTGAGTAGGAGCACATTGGATTGGATTGGATTAGAGATGACTCAGACGCACGTCAACAGCTTAAAGCAAATGCCAAAATGACCTTCGGAGCTTAAAGCGTGCTTTAATTCAAAATCAGCTGTTGAATAGAAGGACGTTGGATAGTGGACTGAATATGCACGGTCAGTGATCACTAACAGCACGTTTGGTTTACGACGTGACGTCACCGAGGCATCCTTCGTAAGCCAGCTAACTAGTGGTACTAGCCTGGATTATATGCGAGGCGCCAAGGACCAGGTTATCTGGCCAAAATTCAGGGGCCAACGCCGCTCTGCATGACTCTTGGCTCCGCTCCGGACCACTTGACCCCACCAAGCAGCGCCGTCGAGAATGCAGCCGGCATGAGTTTGAATCTTGGTGTTAGCATATGGAACATGAATTTTGGCTGCTTGTTCTGAAGATGGAATGAACGTATCACTACTCCGTACAAGCCACACCATGTACGTGGTTTCTTGCTTGAATCTTGGTGTTAGCATATAAAACACGAACGAGCAACACTGAACAAATTCAGTTAGGGAAAAAAACTTTACGTGGTACCAAATAGGCAGGTAACACAGAGAATTCGTTTCTAGTAAAAATGAACATGAATCTGGAAGCCCAACGACCACAGACATCAGCGACACCAGAATGACAAAACTGAATGCATAGCAATGCGTCGACATGATACAATTTTAAGAAGAAGAAAAAAAAAACAAGGTCTGTCGCACATTCGCCAGTGAGCCTTAAAGCCTTTCCACTTCTGCATATAATGCCTGCAACTCCTCTTCCAGGCATCACATGATCACATCCATCTGCAGACTGCAGAGTTCCGCCTTTTCTGGAGGCGACCACACCAACAGGAGTCAGGAGGCAAGGAGGGAACCGTCACAGTCACTGGGCTCGTTCTCAATGAAATCCAACTCCGGAGATCACGTGCGCTTCAAGTCAACTCAGTAAAAACACATGTGCAGTCCACCTGAGCCGAGCATGGTGATCGCCCAGTATATATTCGTCCCATGAATCTGACCCCAGGCAATTGAGTATCCTACAATGATCCCTGACAAGTGGCCAATGAAGCTATAGCCTGAGGTACCATGCATGGTTGATGTGAACATCACCGACTCAAACGGCGCAAAGCTGATTGGCAGTGGCACTAAGAACTTTGAAAATGGTTCAGCTTCGGCGAGCAATGCTTGGCAGCCAGAATTGTCACCCAGCCAAACACAACACAGGAAGTGCCCAAACGCAGTGGTGACCCTCCTCCACCTTGAACCTCGAGATAGGAGCTGTTTGGTTCGGTAATTTTCTGCCGTGATTGCTTCACAGCGCTAACACATCCCGCTATCAAATGTTTGGTTGGACCAGAACGTAATCGTTAGCGGAGGGATCCGCTACGCCCTTGTACAACGGCGATACCGCCCAATACCCGACGGGATCGAATACGCCCTGATGCTTTCTTCTCCACAAGTCACGCTCTGCTGTTTTCTTCTTGAACTATTCTCTTTGCATGCAAGGAAGGCAACCTCACACGATCAAACAAACAATATCTGCTTTCCATTGCAGTGCAACCGTTAGCGCTGGGATCAATTCCCATTTGCCTTGCCGCTACCAAAGCCGAACCAAACACCACCTTGGTAAAACCCGAGCACCAGCAGCCCGGAGAGCACGACGGACCGTGCAGCGCAGGTAGTACTGCTCGTCTGCTCGACGCCCAGCCGGGCAGCCCGATCTGCCCCGGCTGCTCGACGACGCCGAGGCTCCACTGCACACTCTTGGTTAGACTGCTAAGCCTGCAGATCTACTACCAATCCCCCTCGCTTAAACTAGCAAGTGCAATGAATAAATGCCTTTTTTGGAATGCATGAAAAATTTCATGTTACTATGTTTTTTCTGCGAAATTGAACTGTTTCTTGTGAAATTACTGTATTTATGTGAAAATCAAGCGATTCAAAGGGGCTAAGCTTTGCAATGCAAAGGATTGAGGGCTTTGCTTAAACAAATTTATCTAATATATCCAGGGTACTTTGTCCATGGAGACAGAAACCCACTTGTGATTTTGGAGCAGATGGGCCGGACCGAAACCATGACTGACGGAAGTCACCCTCCCAACAAGTTCTCGGCTTTGCTCAGGTCGGGGCCTTGGGGCACAAGGACAGAAGGGAACGTTTTACGGGTGGGGCCTTCATGGGCCGTGTTCGGTGCTGCTGGTTACGAGTATGGGCTTTTGCTTAGTCGAGGTATATTTTATTTAGATCGTAAATTATGGGTCCAGTTTGGTTCGGACTATAAACCGATTATTGGCCATCCACCGCGAAAATCGGCCCCAAACGGTTTGCTTCTGTCCAAAGTCCACTTACCTAGGAATCCATCTTCTAGTGCAAAACCCGATTATCTGGTACGTGGCCTTTCAGCCTCCGCTCGCCCAACGCGAGCGATTTTTCCCCATCTGGCTCAGCAACGCTCGTCCGCCTCCGCCACGCCCGAGCCCCTGCAGGTGCCTGGAACTGCCACCGCTGGGGTCCTCCTCTGCCGGGGTTCGCCTCCCGCACGTCCTCTCCGCCGGGGTCGGCCTCCTTTACGGGGGATTCATTGTCTGCCGCCAGGAGCCACGTCGTCTTCTCCCACACCGTTCGCCCTCCCCGTCGTCTTCTTCCACGCCGAGCAGAAAGAGAAGGCCGGCCGCAGCTCCTCCGCATCCGCACCGCCAGGGCGCCGCGGCTCCACCGCCTCAGCGACACCGGGGCGCCGCCGCTCCTCCGCCTCCAAGCTCCGCGCCGCCTTCGTCTCCGAGCCGGCCTCGGCCTCGCTTCCCACAACGCCTCCCCCCGCCGGCAGCTCGGCCTGAGTGGTGCCTCCCCACGCGGCCTCCCGCCGCGGCCGCAGTCAGCGTCCCCACGCGGCCTCCCTGCATGTCGCCACCGGCCTCCCCTACCTTGAGGTCCATGGAGGCTGTGGAGAGAAGGGGATAATTGGGGATTGCCAAACACATAGATTACGTGGACAGTAGATTTTTTCGGCAACGGATTCTATGAGAAGTCTGCCTGTGAGATAAGCGAGATAGAGAGAAGCGAAACCAAACGGGGCCATGGTTGCACACTAATGCTAGAGTTAAAAATAATGTGCGGGAACACGGAATGACGGAAATGTGCGGGACATAAAAAAAAAGGTAGAGTCTCTTTGGAACACGGAAATGTGTGTAATTTTTAATCAGAAACACAGAAAAGCACATGATTTTTTTTTTTTCCACACCAAAGAGGGTGTCCGCTGGAGATGGGCCGATGAAAATGACACGGATAGTCATGTGACTGATGAAAATTGCTGATATGGCGCTAGGACACATGTATTGCCTCTAGATTTTCGACCATTTGGTGGGACCAACTGAGGAAATCAAATGTCGATTTCTGACAAATATCCGATTAAATTCGCGAGGGGATAGAGATTTGTGTCGGTTTTTGCTTGGCGAAAAAATATCAGATCCACTACTGTAGTGACTCATGTAACGAAACATAGTCATACTGTCGGTACCCAGCTAGCCGGGTACCCGCTTACACTAGATAAAGAGCACCAGTATCAGCAAGAGCTGCAGTACAATGAGGGCCTAAGACCGCGTACAGGCGGGCCCGGCCTACTCCTTATAAAAGCTGGGCCGCGCACCCGGCCCACAGGGGAGACCCCGGACCTCCTTCAGCGAGGTCCGAGCCCCCCCCCCCGACCACGCGAGGAGTCCCTTAGGGGAAGGTGAGGTCCGGACCTCTCGGAGGTCCGGAGCCAGCGCCTTCGGTGATCCGGGGCCGCCACGTGCCCTCAGGGCACGGGGAGGTCCGGAGCCAGCGTCTTCGCGTGGCGGAGCCTGCAGGCAGGGGCCTCACCCACCTACTGCATTTATTGCGGGCAGGTGAGCGTGCCCCATTGCCGCTGACACCGCCGCTGTCAGACGGGCACGGGGAGGCCTGGCGCTGCCACGTGCCCACAGGGCGCGTGGCGGAGCCTGCAGGCAGGGGCTCACCCACCTACTGCATTTATTGCGGGCAGGTGAGCGTGCCTCATTGCCGCTGACACCGCCGCTGTCAGACGGGCACGCCCCGATGCCGCTGACACCGCCGCTGTCAGACGGGCGTGCCCCCGTTGCCCGCTGACGCCGCCGCTGTCAGACGGGCGTGCCCCCGTAGCCCGCTGACGCCGCCGCTGGCAGGCGACGGCGGCGAAGCAAAGGCGCGCGCCTTACCGAGGCACGGCGGCGGTAGCAGGGCACTACAGTCGATTTCCCCGGCTACGTTGGGGTCTATATTGAGTAAACAAGTACGTTGTACTCATCATAAGCCGCGCTCAACCTAATACTAGGCAGCGGCGCTACAGCGCTACTACGGGCGCCCCATCCTGTCACGCCAGCACGTCGCCTGCCCCCTCGGCCTCTGAAGCCTCTCACCGGGTTTAGCAGCCATGGAACAGGACGGCGTAAGGCAGGACGGCGTGGCGCCATATCCGGATGGCAGGACAGCATGGCGCATCTTCCGGGCCATACCGGGCCGCGTCAGTGGTACAGGCGCGACGCACGGGAGCGTTGGACATCAAGCACAAGATAGAACTGTAGCATAGAGGAAAAAGGCCGGGACCACCTGTCGGGGCCCGGCCACCGTGTACGTGCCCCCCTTGGGCTATAAAAGGGGAGGCATACGCAACACAGAGGAACAGGCTCAGAGACTCCTCTGAAAACCCATAAAGTACAAGCACACAATACCACCGTCTTCTCCAACAGACAGGAATACAAGAACACACCCACAGTGGACGTAGGGTATTACGCTCCGGCGGCCCGAACCACTCTAAATCCTCTTGTCACCATCGTGCCACCACCGACCTAGCTAACAACGATCGCTCCCCCTAACTACTCTGAATACTTAGGATCTCGGCCGAGTGCATTCCGCCACCCGACCAGGAGCACGCCCGCTCCGACACATACCTTCTCAAATCTCAACACATCTTCAAAAGGAAGAATCTGGGGGTAATGTATATACACACGCTTCGCCATCGTCTGAATCGCAATCCATACTCTGTTCAAGAACAGCTACGCTAGGCCCATAAAGTGCTCTAGAGGCGATTGTGCTGCTCGTGCAGCCAAACTGGCATGCACGCAATGTTCTGCTGCAGTGCAAGTTGCAACTGTGCACCATATATTGGGACCGCATGAACAGTAGTTGCGTTCGACGTCAACAGCGCATTGAGCGCAAGCAGTGTTCGCTACGGCGACTGCGGGCGCGAGGTCCTCACCCGCCGCAGAAGACGACGTTGTACGTATCTGTGTAACTGTGTTGGAGGCGCGTACGCCCTCCTAGAAGGTCAAAGTCTGCTCTGCTGCTCCCCCCGTCGTCGTCATCCCCGGATCGTCGATCGCCCACTAGCCTTCCTCGTCAGAGATCTGAAGAAGCTTGGAGCTAGCTCAGAGCCATATCACCCATGCATATCCTTATCGCCAGCAGTCATCAGTTCATGACGCATGCATGGGCCGGAGCGGCCCGCGGAGAGCCACCCCTGTCGGCTACTAGTTTTGCTCTGCTCCCCGGGGGGCACACAGCAGCGCGCACGCCGCACTGGTGACAGTTGACCAAACGCCAGCGCCTTCGCTGGACGCCATTTCCATTTCGTAATTAGTAAGGACTCGGTCGTCGTCCGTTGCTTGCATGCGCCTGCGCGCGTACTGCTGTGAAGGTTCTGGAAGGGGAATATGTCATCGGCTAGCTCCAGCCATGCATGGGTCCGGCCGGCCGACTTCTACATTATTGCATGTACTAGTACTCCAGTCCACTCTAGCGCGCTAGGGCCCTACTAGGAATTGAACTGGAGAGCACGAGGGCACGACGGTCGACGGAGATTGCTATCTCCAACGCTTCTCCATCCTATCCCTGGTACAAAACAATGATAGAAAATGGAAGATAGAGCACAGTAGCTAGCCAGGATATTTCTCTCTTACTCTCGGCTTCTCGCCGGCCCAGCAAGCTAGCGGTACGGCGCCATGGCATACTGTGACCTGACCTTGTGAGTAGCGTAGCGTGATTGCGTGAATGAGAAAAGTAGTGCTCGGTGCACAGGGAAGAAGAGGAGATCGAGGCAAACAACGCTGTATCTGTAATGTTTGCACGGCGGTCGTCCGCGGGCAATCTCTTCTCATGCCTGTATTGTTCATTGGCAGTTTGGCACTGGCACTACAAACGCATGCACACACTGGGATCGGATTCGGATGACTGGACATACACACAGACACACATGCAATGCAAGCAGCAGCTAGCAGTTGTTGACACAAGACCTGCTAATGACCGAATCGAATATTCCAAGTCAAGTCCCGAGGCTGCGCTCTCCATGTGCCACCAGTATATCTGTTTCGACAAGGGATATGCATGCATATATGTCCGTCTCGTGACGACGTGTGCTGCTCGATCAGGTGTCCATGCATGCACCTTCCAAGAGCTCCTATATTTCCGTTGAAACCACGCGGGAGCGGACGTGGTTTTCGGGTCATCTCAGCAGCCAGCCAAAACCGCCGGCCACTTGTTTTTGACATTTTTTTGGCTTTGCATCTCTCCTTGCAGCCAACTACAGTACCAACTCAGCTTCCAGCTAGCCTGCCGTGCCGACTTGAGACACTAGCCAGACAGGTGCGCGTCTAATATTTGACAACTAATAATCCTTTCACATTTTTGTGTGCACCTTATATAACATATGACACAGCAATACTTCACATATATCTAGTTTTTTTTATCATTTATCCTTATTATTTTTGTTTGCTAATCCAATCAAATAACTTTTGTTTGGATTAGGATACCACACTCCATATATATAAATGACGCGCTCTTATATTACCATTGCCTTTTATCTATGTTTCTGATTTCTTGTTACATAGGAGTATTATTTTGTACCAAAAGATCATTTGGATATCGAGTTAGACCTTCTTCATCTTTGTGGGCCGTAACAACCAAGACGGAGGCTTCTGCCGACTAGGTGCTGGGTAGCCAGAGTGTGTTTCATTATAAGTATATTTTTGCTATCAAGAATGTGCAAAATGCAGTCGAATAGAAGAAGAAAGAGATAAAGGGACTCAGACATATCCATTTCCTAATTTATGTACGCATCTTCGTTCAGACCAACAACAAGGTTGTCTACTTGCGCAAGAAAATACATAACGCACACCCACCATGCATGCATCATGTTCATACCCGTCTTAAATTAGTATAGCGAGTGGGAAGAGAATCGGACGGGTTTTTAGTGGTTTTGACTTCGGACAGAACAAACGCTAATCTTAACTCACACCCCACTACTACATACACATATCGCGTTTAACAAGTTGACAACACCGCAATTTTACATATACATTGATTCTTAAAATAAAACCTAGGGACTGTTTGGAATCATAGTTTTCTAAAACCATAGTATTCTTTATAGCTTGTTTGGACAACATATAAAACCATAGTATTTTAGTGCAAACAAAGCAAGCTATGAAAACTTTGGGTTGGAGTGGAATTTCAAATACTCTAAAAATACAATGGTATCTACGATACTATGGTTTTCAAAACACTGTTTTTCATGTGGCAATCAAATACCTTATCACCTAAAATACCATGGTATTATCACAAACCATGGTATTGCCTGAAAACCACGAAAATACAACGTAACAGTCTGTCGTATCGCAGAGTCTGAATTTGAATCCACACACACACAAACTAATATAACCAGGCCAGCTACTATAGACGAGGCCAGCTACTCTCAATAACCTTTCAGTGCTGTCCAGAATAGTAGATATATAGGTAGATTATATTGATTGCTTTAATAATCAATTATATACCTGTGATTAGAGGAGTCTCTGGAGCGGACGTGTGAGTTAGTGGAGGCGATTAAGAAACTATTTCCACTATTGCACACCACGACACCACGTACCGGTCCATGGATTCGGCCAACCGCGGTGGCGCGGCGACCTCTTTAGCTCTGTCAACGTCTGATCAGCGCAACTAGGGAGCTCAATTAGGAGTACTTAACTCTATCCAGCTCCGTCCACTCGTTTGTCGCCTAGCTATAGCCTGGCTGGATCGTCACTAAACTAAACTGCCTCTTAATTTCGAGACCAGGATTTCCATGGTAGATTAATTAACCGTGCTCTTACTAGGGCTAGAAATTTTAAGATGTATGCACCATAAGTGTTATAAATTCATAGATAAATTTACCACCAACCGGTAACTGCAACTCTTATTTAGAATAAAATGCATCACAGGTCCTTAAGCTTATCCTGCATTTCCACCTAGATCCATGAAGTTACAAAACACACGTCTAGGTCCGTGAAGTTATAAAACACACGTTTAGGTCATTGAACTTATCCTGCACGCCTACGAGGCGGCAGCGGCACAACCTCGGCGCCCGCATGCCATCCATAAGCCGTGTCATGGCGCGGTGGTGTGTTGGCGCGCACTGCCCCGCTGAACGCGCGTGCGAGCCGGCGAGCTGAGACGACGGGAGCAAGATTTGCTCCACTGGCGCTGGGATGTTAGAGGTCATCCGGCGGTGGTGGAGGGAGGCTCTGGTGGGGGCAGCGGCTGGAGGCTCCACAGGGCAATGGCCCGAAAGTGTGGCCATGTTGGCGCGATGTGGCATGTCCACGCAAGCAAGATTTGCTCCGCTGGCGGATTTTGGATGGTGGCTATGCATAACAATTAGTTCATAGACCTAGACATGCGTTTTGTAACTTCACGGATCTAGCTAGAAATGTGGGATAAGCGTAAGGAATTGAGATGCATTTCACTCTATTGTTTATCTTTATTTTCTATTCTTGCCCCATATTCTATAGCACAATGGGTGTGATCACAGAATATCACTGTAGATGTCGCGGCACTACAGTAGCAGTGGAGTGCTCGTTGCCTGCTGCAACAGCACTGCAGCGCAGCCAACACACCAAGTATTGATATGATTTATTGTCTGCGTGTGATGTATTAGGATTTTAATGATTATTTTCTATTTTACACGTAGCGACGGGCATACATTTTTTTCTAGTACCAGTAAGATAAGATGAAGATAGTTCCGTAGGTGGTGTGTCCACAAATCAGCATAGCTAATAAGTTGTGTTGCTGTATTTTTCGACAGGCAGGTGTGCGCATACATGAGTCAAGTGTCAACTGTCATCCACCTCATGCAGTCACCAACCCCCTGCGAAAATATCTGCAGGGAAAGGCTGCAGCAGATACGCAGCTTGTCTCTTTGGTTAACCGCGCCAGTAGACAACACCGAAAGGATAAGATTAACAATGATCCTCGGCACTGACACTGTCAAAGGATATGCTTAACGTGGAGAGAAGTGCAGTGTCATACTAGATAGCGTAGAATCAACTAACGCAAACAACAAACGCAGCAGAGGTCGCCTGTTGCATGCATGGATGACGTACGCCGAAAGGTTTTTGGAGGAATTATATTGGACGATGAAGTCCATGCTTTAGGAGGGTACTAGCTGCGCACGATCGAGTCAAAATTAAGGAGTGGAGAGCAAAGAATCGTAGATTCTAAGTCGAATTGACGCTTAGGTGTAAACATAAAACCGTAAACAATCTGCCGACTGGAATCATATATAGAATCAAGCACCATGAATAATCCAAATCGTAGAGATGACACGTATAACTGGACGACAGAACCAACGATTCTGCAGGCAATCCGGATCAAAGAGTCCTTTGGTACGTCCCAGAGCTAGTGCGGAGCACTGGAGGTAGCTGAACGGTGAAATGGGAAGCATGAGCCATGGATGATTATTTAGCTTGTTGTGAGAGAGGTGGTGTGGCAGAACCTTAAGTTATCGTAGCGAAGCCCGGCCAGCATGCAGACGGCTAGCTAGATCGTCAGCTGATATATATATGCTCACGTCGACCCCAATCAGTTACGCCACTAGCATGACAACGACTTCCCCTGCAGGCTGCAGCTGCCGATCCAACCAGCCGCTCCAGCTCCCCGGAGACGCTCAAGGCCGCTTTACTTTACAGCTTCCATGCGTTGCGTTTGCGGCTTGCGTGCGTGCCCACAAGCTAGTGCAATGCAATCGTGCGCCGGGAATTGGCACCTGCTGGCGTCCAATTTTATGTTTAGATACGTGGTTTTATGTGAACGATTTAAGTTTAATTTGGACATGTGAGGGATCCTCTGGATTCCCACGGGGAATGAACTGCATATGCTCTCTGCAGAATTTGGAAAAATTCAAGAGTTTTGACCACACAGCCTCTGTTAATAAGCCTAGCAAACCTTTCTCTCCTCATGGTCGCTACTTTCTCCAGCCTCGACCCTCGAGATTTATATTCGGGAACTTGTTCATTGCATGCATGATGCATGCCCTTTGACCGACTAAGAAAGACAGTCGAATAGTTTTCCGCTTTGCTTTTGAAAAGCGACCATGGACAGCGGAACATCGACCTAAACAAGCAACCGGCAGGATGTTTCCCTGCTGTCTTGCCCACTTTTGTGTTGTCCATAGATGGTTGTCAAGGTGCGAAAAGGAATAAAAAATGGAGTCGAATTTTCTGAACAAATTTGCAACCGCAATCCAAATCTGCAATGGCAGTACAAATCGAACGCAGAAATGTACGTAGGTAGACACACTGCGATACACACTCCCCTCTACCTCTCTGTATCTACAGAACGAACGCACGACACGATAGCTGGGGCCCAGGTTGCCGTATCCAAGAGCCAAACCAAAACTTGTGGTATAATTTAACGTTCAAAAAAAAACTTGTGGTATAACAATAAGAGAAAAAAAAAACGCTGTCCTACGTCAAATGATCGCGCCAAATCGTACCTACTACAAACCCGACGCCACCCGGAGCGACCAGACCCGCACCTCGCCGTCGAAGCTGGCGCTGCACACCCGCCACTCCTCGTCGCCGTCGCCTCCCCGCGGCGGCTTCTGCACGGGCGCCGCGGCCACGGACCTTACCGCGGCGCCGTGTCCGTCGATCACGGCGACGCACGCGTACCCCCTGCCGTCGGCGGCGCGGCGCCAGGCCCTTACCGTCTGGTCCGCGGCGCCGCTGACGACGAGGCCGCCCGCGGCGCACGCGACGGAGAGCACGGCCCTGCTGTGCCCCCTGAGCGCGCCGACCGCGACCATGTGGCTGGCGCTGTCCTCGCGCTCCCACACGAGGACGGCGCGGTCGTTGCCGCCCGAGTAGAGCGCCTGGCCGCCGCACCCGACGGCCAGGGCGTTCACGGCCGCCGTGTGCCGCGCCAGCGTGGCCACCAGGGCGTACACGGGGTGGCGGTGCTGGTGTTTCTTGCCCCTGCCGAGCGCAAAGCGGCGGGGCTTGGCCTCCGGGCGGGGCGCCCAGACGCGGACGCGCTTGTCGGCGGAGGCCGTGTACACGGTGCCGTCGGGCGCGGCGGCGACGGCGTTGACGGCGTCGTCGTGCGCGGGCAGGGACTGCAGGCAGCGCAGCGACGGCAGCGCCCACACCTTGAGCGTCTTGTCCCAGGACACAGAGAAGAGGAGCCGGCCGTCGGCGGAGGCCGCGACGCCCGACACGGCGTCCGCGTGCTCGATCCAGAGCCGCCGGTGGTGCCGCCGCACCGCCACGTGGTTGGACGGGACGGGGAACCGGCGCAGGCGGTCGGACACCGTGGGCAGCGCCGCGGCGAGCCGGAGCGCCGCGGGCGAGCGCGAGGAGACCCGCCACAGCCGCAGCCGCCCGTCCTGGTGCCCCGTCACGGCGGCCGCGCGGCCGCGGAGCTGCGCGTGCGCCGCGCACTTCACCGACCCCGCGCCCGCCGCGGCGTCCGCCGGGCCCGACGTCGACGTCGCCTCGAGCGTGCACAGGTCGTGCAGCGCCACGCGCGCCGGCCGCGCCACCACGACGCCGTGGGCGGAGTCCCCCGCCGCGACGACGGCGGCCGCGGCGGACGACCCGGCGGCTGCGAGTGTGGCGACGTGGACGAGCGACGACGCGAGGCTGGCGCTTGCTGCGGAAGAGAGCGACGGTAGGGTCGTCGAGGACGACGAGGCCTCCGACACGGCCGCCGCCGCGGCGGACGACGTGGAGGCGGTCGAGGAGGAGGAGGACACGGCGGTGGCCAGCTTGCTGCTGTTCGTACTGCTGTCGCCTTTGGCGGCGTTACGCTCCCCGTCGCCGTCGGCGCCGTGAGCGCCGGTGGCCATGCAGAGCCGCGGGAGGAGCTGCATTTGGGCCGTGACCACTTTGCTGCCTGCCAATACTATACGGGTCAGCTGAAGGTGGACGGCAACGCGCGTCTATCTATTTGTACACTAGACGGCGCGGGTTCCCCGGGACCGGGCATCGGACGGCCGCGGTCGGGACAGCACGTGTCTGAGGAGAGCTTGGACGGCCCAGATCGCCGTGACGTGACCCGTCGGCTTGTTGACAGCCGGGGACATGGTGTCGGAGGCTGGGGGTGCTGGCGACAGCGACGGCGAACCAAGGCGCTGGCCGCTGGCTGTGGCTAGCTGCCGTGTCAGTGTGCGATGTGATGAACGGGTGTTGCTCGCTTCCTTCCCGGAAGTCCCTATCAAGCTGACCCAGGCGTTGGTGCAGTGTCGGGTTTCGGCCACAGTAGCAAGTTTCTTTTTTTCAGGCAGTTGGTAGTACGTGACAGCAAAATTAGTCTACGTTGCGAGATGTCGATCGTGTTCGTTCCCATCCCGCGTCTCTAGCCGAGTGTTATTTTGACGACCTCATTTTCTTAGAGAATTAAAAAGAATAGAGAAAAAAATTAGTTCATTTTTCCTTCAAAAATTTTAAATTCCCTCATTTTTATGAGGTTGCCAAATTAGAGATGAAAGTTTGCAATTTCTCGGTACTTGAAACGTGGCATGTTATTTCTAGGTAAGCTAGTACGGGGAGGCTAGTCATCGCAATTGCAACGCATGCCAAGACGTGCTTCCTTTTATGCACAGCACCTGCCAAGTGTCATGGAAGACGGAATGATATCACTCAGGCACTCAGGTAATGCTCTCACCCACTTCACATGGTGTTATCGTCATGGCAGCATGTAGTACTAGTGCCGCTGCCGTAGTGCACAAATAAAACAAATCGAAATAATAAGCGCCCGATCGACCGGAAAGCAGTGTTCTGATAGATGCAGCATGTCCTGAGAGCAAACAAATATAATAAAAGCCAGAGATATGATTTGGGGAATGAAATCCAGCAAAGCGACGCCCCCCAAAACGGTGGGGGTTTAAAGACAAACTCTCTCTCGGGGGAAAGGGACGAATTTATTAAGTTTGGGACAAACTCTGCGTTTAACGGTGTGCCGCCCAATTAAAAAAAACTACTGTTGTGTCCGAAACGAGAATGAAACAAGCGTTTAGGACAGCCGTTCAGCTGTTCCACGAAACGGACGGCGTGTGCCGCCAATAACGCAGGAGTACTGGAGTACTTTACGTACAAAGTTAAGGGAAAAGAAAGGTTTTCCTTGATCCAATCCCAATTATATGTTCCCACCACGTTCTGCCCAAAAGCGTGCGATCAATTAGAGAAAAGATCGGCTTGCAGCAACATGTAACGGGGACGGAAAGCCGGACAGCGGGACAGGGGCCGGGACAAATATAACCACTCCTCAGATAAAATTATGGTGATCACTGATCAGTGAATGTAGCTCTCTCCCAACATCCGTCAGGAAAGGCAGTATCATTGTCCCACGGTCTCTGCTTGCTCCCCAACGAACTGCTCCTGGAGCGCCCCCACCTTAACGCGTAGTTTGTTGAGCTGCCTGCTTGCGTGAGCTGAGTGCGGCCTTGCGCCCCGCCCCCTGGTCCCCCTCCACTGCCACAGCTCTGCCGCCGTCCTAGTGATGGTTGGCTATGCGGTCAGCTCGGATCTCAAAATGTTCGGCGGCGTGTGTCTTGCCAAGACGAAATTAGTCAACTTGTTGTGAAGGAAGCAGCACAGATAGGTTATTAATTTGTGGAATGGCGCCGCGGGGGTGCGAGGAATATATCATGGCGCCAGCCATGCTAGTTGCTAGCTATGTGTCGAGATGGATCGTTTGAGTGGATGGGCGGGAAAGAATAAGAATAGCCGCACGGCGTGTTGTAGTACATCGTCGGCCGGCGTTGTACTCCCTCTCCCACTGCCGTCTCACTCACGCACGCACGCATGCATGCAGCGCAGCTACTTGTTGACGAAAACGTACGCATGCAGCTACTATATAGTTGGACAGAGATCAAGACTTCATTTATGCGGTAAGTAGGAGTATTTTCGAGCGGATTGGTGGAAAGCAAGGGAGCTAGCTCTCGTCAGTCGCCAGTGGATAGTAATATATGTTGATAGAAATAAAGCGCATGCATGCGGGGTTGCATTGGATTAGAGAGATGAGGATTGGATGGTGAGCAAAACGTTTTGACTCGACCGCCACCCTGATCGACTGGCCTGTGTACGTACGCAGGCGCGTGGCCTCCCCGCCGGCCGGCGAGGTGATGCTGGCTGGGGCAGAGACGACGCCGGGCGCGGCCTGGAAAGCAGCGCGGTGTTCATCGCTTCACAGCTAGCGCAGCAAATAAAGCTGATTAGGAGAGGCCGAACGGTGCCGCCTTCTCGCACGGTCTAGGCTGATAGGCTGTCCGTGCCACGCACATCGTCGTGTCGGGTGAGTGCGGTGCGTGTGCGTGTGCGATCGAGGTGGCGAACACGCAGGCACACCGATCGGTCAAGGGCGGCATCGAGTAGCTAGCGACGGACCGACCTGGAGCGTGAATGCCTCTTGTGCTCAGCTCTGGCCGATCAGGTAGGCCACAGCAGAGAACGTACACCTGGCCTCGCCTCGTTGGCCGACGCCCCCGCCTTCCCAAATTTGTTGGATCCCCAAATAATCGTGTCGCTTTCCTCGCGTCGAATCGTACGCCGTGTTCGTGTCGCAAGTCGCACCGTCGTGCCTGCCGGCTAAAAGCCATGGTGGTGCGAGCCATGATTGAATAATGGTGCGTCTGGTGGTCTCTCGTCCTCCGATCCTGAATTCCTGATGTCCGATGCATGGAGCGCGGCCGCGCAGGAATGCGGGATGAAACATAAAAACGGAGTAGGTAAAATGGACCATGCCGCAGCAGAAAGCGACGGCAGCGGCGCTAGCTGTAGCTTGCTCTCTCTCGTGAGTCGTGGCTCGTATGTGCACTCCTCTCGCTCATCAGCTTGCGTGGCGGCTGTGCGCCTCTGCCATGTATACGTAGCATATATATACGTAGGTTTTCAATTAATATATACGCCGCGATAACGGGGACGGTTGACCAGCCTATCACGGGAGTGGAGGGGAGACCAGTGCTGCTACTGCCACGCGCGGCTGATCGCAACGTTTTAAGGCGTGCAAGTGGCCGCCCAGTCTTACATGTACACTAGCATTGATCGGTGTCACGACGCGGTATCTGCAGATATCGATCAGAGCGCCACGGCCGGCGTACATCGTGTCGCCCTGGCCGGCCGAGTTCTCGCCTGATTCATAACATCGTGGTTATGATGTTCTTCGTTCATAATACGTCGTTGTATACGATCGACCGGCGAAATCTATTGTACTACTACCTATATACTACCTCAGCTCGCGTGACCTGATCACGACGTACGTGTGACGTGTCGCCCCGGGCCGAGGGATGTCGACAGACAGACAGGGCTGTGGATGGAGATGGAGTGCATCGTGCATGTGTTGCGCGATAAACTGGGCTCCGTGCGCGTGCAGTGTGATCACGCGGGTTTCGCGCGTGTACCCAAAATTAAATCCAAAATACTCTTGCTGCATGCAACAGTTAACTAGTACGTACTTACTACGAGTCTACGTACAACCACCACAGGCTGGTAGCGAGGTTCATGATTTTCTCGTACTCCGTGCAGTAAAATCCAGTGGTGGCCGTCGACGTCATCGCGTCCGTTCGGTGCGATCTGGCGGGGCCGCTGCCCTCGATCGGCGGCGTCCGTCCACCGATCCTCCATGCATGTCGCATCGCATCGGTCCAGGTGGCGGCCTCGCAGGCGGTTGGTCAGGGGCCGCGTCAACGTCAAGTAGGGACCCGGTGCAAAGCTGTACGATGAAACAAAGCAAAGGCTGCAGCTAGCCATTGTTGGACGGTGGCGCTTCGAGTTCGAGCCATCCATCTCGATCGAGTGGGGGCTGCACCTGCACCGCGGCAAAGAGCAAGGCAGAGACGGCGAGGCCGACCAAACCTACAGGCCAGGCCCAGGACGGCGCACATGCCTGCCCGTGCTCGATCGGGTAGGCCATGCCATGCCATGCCGCTGCCGCCGCACCGCACGGCAGAGAACACCTGCCCCGACCTCGTTGGACGGTGGTACTAGTGCGCCCCCAGATGGCCCGAGGCAGCGCGCGCGCGCGGCTTTCTTTCTCGCGCCACGGGCCGCGCTCGTACCCCTGCCGGCTACCGATCGGCCGGCGTCGACCGTCGATGGCGGAGGGTGATGGGTTGCTGTGTCGAGAAAGAGGACGACGGGCCCTGGGATGGGGAAAAGTGCATGATGGTTCTCACCGGCGGAGTCGTCGGCTTCTTAATTTTACTGGTCCCGACCCAATTATCCCCTGCGATGCCATATTGCCATATCTAGGGCGAGTCGAGAGGTGGTGGTGGTGGTTGCCGCCTTTCACGCCTCATGTCTGCTAGCTTGCTGGATTTAATTTCCATGGTGGAACTGTCGCGGGAAGACTATGCTCCGTCCGTCCGGCCGGCCATCATCAGCGTCGCATCGCAACCCGTTGCCACTTGCCCGTAGCCTACACCCGTAGGCTGTCAGTAGCAGTTGACCTGCTTGCTGGCAGTACCTAGAGATAAGATCGATGACACTGGCACACGTCAAGATGGGAATGGGCCGGCCCGGCCTTGGCCTTCGACTCGGCCCTATGGCCCGGTGCCAATTTTAAGGGGTATGGGTCGACTCAATTTAAACTTTGGCTATGGCCTTTCTGACCCAATGTGTAATATAGGTCGGCCCTAGTCTAGCTTTATAAAATTTGAAAATAACTATCATTAAAAGCAAATTGCACATTTAATAATCTAGATTTATTTGCATGTCGCAACACATGTGTCAAAATAACACAAAAATACTTTAGATGCCTTGTTTTTTGGATGATACTAAAATTATTATGCGCCTTATTTTTTGAATAGAGAGAGTAGATTACAATATAGTTCCATTTCTACTCCTTATTTGTGTGTTGGAGAGAGTAGATTATAATATATTTCAATTTTACTTTTTAGTTGTTTGTTGGAGATAATGATTAGGGTCGACCCACATTATCCATCGGGTCAAAAGGTACCGGCCATAACGACCCAATTTCTATTTTGAGCCGGCCCTTGTGACCCATTGGCCATGCTTTTGTGGGTCGGACCAACTACCCAATGGGTCGACCCGTCCCATTCCCATATCTAGGCACACGGTGCGTTCGTCGACGGGTAGCTGAATCCGGACGGCGGAAGGCGGAAGCAGCAAGTGTCTGTGTGCTCCATGGACGCATGCCCACCAGCGGGCGCTGTGTCGCCGTGTCGCACGCCCACCGCCCGGCGGGCCTCCTCGCTGCGGTGACGCTGGTCGGTGCAAAGCCAAGGCGATGGGCACCCACTGACCCGCACCACCGCGCCTCTAATTACGCACTCAGCGACCGAGTCCGTGTCGTCTGTCACTGACCCTACCCCAACCGTCCCGGCCATGCGAGACCGCCAGACCGGCGGATCGGATCCTGTGCACATGCCGTTCGTGCGTGAGTCATGCAGCCTGTTCGTTGAGCTATTTTCCAACCATAGAACAGTGTTTTTCTCTCACAACATCTATTCATATAACAGTGTTTTCAGCTGAGAGTAGCTGCAGCGAAAAGGGCGTGGACGACGTCGCGTCCCAAGACGAGGAGCTGCTCGGCGGAAGGGATGGTACAAAAAAAAAAGGGTAACCTTAAAATATCACAACAGGTTGCGGCCGGGCTCATAATCGGACAGTTGAGCAAGCCTTGATTCGTGCCAGTACGATCCCGCCTAGCACGCCGGCCTACGAGAAGAACATCACTTTCTCAGCGAGAAAACATGAGAGTTTCTGTCTCCTAGCTCCGTCCACTCGCGCTCTCCCTCCGCCTCTCGCTACCGGTCTCCCTGTTCCCAACCCTAGCTCTCCCCGTTTCCAAACCTCTCTCTGTCTCATTCTGCCCCTCTCTCTCTCTGCCTCCGTCACCTCTTCCGCCACTGTCGGCCGCCTCACCCATCTCCTTCTAACCGGACGCTCCTACGTCTCTGTCGCGGCCGAATTCGCTGTTTCCAATCCATCTCCGGCCGCGGGTGCCGCCGTGTCCACCCTCTCCATCCGGATCTGCGCCGCCGACCGTAGACGATGTGGATGCTCTTCCGCCGCCGCATACTCCAGCGTGTTCGCCGTCTCTCCAATGAACGGATCCATGGAGGGAGGTGCGGGCGGCAAGCACTCAAAGGTAGTGCAGTCGTTCGTTGCTTCTGCCCTCCCTTTATGCATTCGGAGATCTGCAGGCTCCTGTGAATGGTCAGTGGTTGAGCCTTTTTTTTCATATCGCACCGGTGGTTTTTGTTTTCTTTAGCGAAATTACACTAATAAGAAAATCAGATGAATACTGGCTTCGTGCATGGTTCTGATGGCAGATGGCTATTGGGTTCATTCTTTAATTTTGCTGGCCGCCTTAGTATCTCCTGCGTCGGGGATTGTTTATATGCATGTACTACGCGTAGTGAAATGTTTTTTAGTTAACGAACGATTTTAACAACTAACAATACATGAAACACAACGTTGGGCGGTCTTTTGGATAATGCATACATTAGTTATAATTGCTGACGTTCCCAATACCCCTTCAGCTGGACTTGATTGACATTGAGCATTATAAACTACAGCGCTTGCGGTCTTACGCAATAAGACTGCGAAGCAAAGTGTTTCCAATATGTGCATACTAGCTGTGGTTACAAGATCTGACTTAATGAAATACCCAAAGATTGTTCTGGGTTATAAGTTTTGAATTTCTACTATAAGGAAGCATTGATAAGTTTTCAGATAAAAGGCCTTTTGCCAGAAAAATTTCTCTAAATGTCATTTTCTCCGCAAGCAAGCTTCATCCATGGCCTCCTGTATAAATTCGTTTCTAACTGATGTTGTAAACCTAGGCCCCTTGCAGGAGCTCACGAGGGTTTTCTCTGGAGGTGCCCTCAGAAATAAACGACGACCCCACGCTTGTATCTTGTTTTAATTCTCCCGGACAGTAAATTGGAAGCAAAGTTTTACGTGAAACGCAGGGCAGCCCGTCTGGCTTTGAACTGAGGGTACTTGGTTGGGGAAGAGTCAGATGGAGTGGATGGGGAAGAGTATGTGGATGGAGTTGAGCTGTCGAACGATGAACAAGATCAAATACGTGACAAACCCATTGACATAAAACTAGGTCAAGGAAGGGATCTTCTTCTATGGTCGTACGATGCAGCTTCCCCGTTGACATAAACCCATTGACATAAAACAAGATCAAACTAGTGCTTTCCCTGAGCCGTACGATGCAGCTTCTTCTATGGTCCAAGAAAGCACCTCCTTGTTTTTTTGACCAAAACCTCCTCCCTTGTTGACCATATTAGCAGAGAAGAGTTTCTTCAGGGAAGTGATTTTAATTACATACAGGTGAAACTAGGGATTGATGACACCGTTGAAGTAGGGACCTGCAGCAAACTTGTAGTACTAGCTACGATGAAAGAAACCAAAAGGCTCCCGCCATTGTTGGACGGTGGTGGTGGTTCCAGCCAGCCATCATCCGCCATGGAGGGAGTGGGGCTGCACCCGCAGTCCCTGCACTGCTGCAAAGAGGACAACAGAGACGGCTAGGCCTAGGCTAGTGCAACCAACGGGCCATGCCGGCGCACATTCCATGCTTACCCGTGCTCAGATCAGGTAGCTAGGCCATGCATGCCATTGCCGCCGCCCGCACGGCAGAGAACACCTGTCCCGGCCTCGTTGCACGATAGTACGCCCCCAAATGCCCCCGAGGTAACGCGTGGCTTTCTTTCTCGCGCCATGCACGGGCCGCGCTCGTACCCCTGTCGATGGCGACAATAATAATGGGCCAGGAGCGTCGCGTCTCCCCAGCCGGTTGCATTGTCGAAAGAGGACGATGGGCAAGTTCTTTACCCGGATCGGAGGGTCGAAAAAGTTTAAGCCTGCGTGCGTGGTGTTTCATGGTTCTCATCACCGGAGTCGTCTCCTTCTTCTACTGGTCCCGACGTAACCACATCCACTGCCACACCAAATCTGTAGGGTGAGTAAGTTGAGAGATGGCGCGGCGGTTGCATGCCTAGCTTTCTATCGTGGAATAAAGGAATTGTCGCCGGTTTCCCCGCTGCGGTGTCCGTCGGTTTCCCCGCGAGGCGGCGCCTTCCGCGCGCCGCACAAAAACGGGCCGGGACGAGCGACCTCCGCGACACGCTCTGGTCGGTGCAACTGCAAAGCAAGGCGATGGGCACCCACCCACACCACCGCCATGCGCGCCCGGCGGATCGGATCCTGGGCACGTGCCCTTTTCGTACGTGAGTCATGGACGACGTCGCGTCCCAGCACCAGGAGCTGCTCGGCGGAAAGGGTACGCGGCACAAAAGGAGCTGCCGATGATGCATCGGCAGGGACGAGGCGAGGGGCTTTTACGTGTCAGCAAAGTATGGACGTCTGCAGGGATCGTCAGTTCGGTGCCGAACCATGCGGGGCGTTGCGCAGCTTATCAGCGCACCCGGCTCTCTCTCTGTACCATGCGACAGCGTGCCAGTTGTGGATTACTAACTCTAAACAATACGGTGGTTCAAAATGAAATGGAAACGGACTCACGGTTTCATAGAAAATTACGTCTTTCGATATTGCTAATCAATTTAAACCACCCACCAAAATTTTGTACAAATTTCAAGCAGTCCAGTCCTCTTCCGCGCGCCGCTGTATTTTTTGAAGTGGAACCTTCCTCTGCTGCAATTTATATACCATTTCCGATGTATCACCGCAGAACTTTGTGCAGGCCATGTTAGGCCCAGCTCACCGATTTTGGCCTAGCCCAGTCCCACGTGACGCTGCCGTTCCGTGTCGGAATTCAGAAGGTTGTCCGCTTAAATATGGCCCACTTCGATCTAGGCCCATTCCTTGAAGATCTCCGTCAAAGCAAACCGTCCCTCATAGAGACACAGGAATCAAGCGGGAATGCACGGCGACAAATAAGCAAATTCCATCAGTGAAGGCCCACGGCAGCCCACCGGCTGTCTCCAACAACGAGAAGCATTTTTTGAGAGGCATTTGGCTATCTGGATAGGGAACAGTGTATTATGTGGTATGTAAAATTTTGGTTATTCATTAGACCATGCATATGCAAATGCATCCTCCCTCACCTTCTTCCCTGACGTACACGGTTTGCATTGGAGGAAAGAATGTGTCTAAATTTGCATATTCTCTTTCCTCCGATGCATTTTTGCCTTTTCTGGATGCGTGGTTGTTTGGAGACGTTTGCATACTGAGGGTAAGCATTTTTTTCCTTAGCATGTCCATTTGCCTCATGGAGATAACCGCGAAGAGCACGCTGTGCTGCGCGGCCTTGGAGTCGAGTGTGTGGCCTAATGTTTTGGCGGGCTACGTGTTTAAACTGATGGCTGATGGAGTGCTGGGCCTTTAGCCTATATGCCTGTATGTGGTAAATATTTTTTTTATGTTTGTTTTGCACCACAGTCCACAGCCGTACGTCGCAAGGCAGGAACACACGTCAAGCAGCAGACTGCGGCAGGCAGGACGCCAGATTGTTGGCTATTCACCGAGCCTGTTGTAAAGAGTACTATTTAGAAACATTTATAACTTCTTTGTTATTTGTCTTTAATAATAGCATATATTGGTAATTAAGATGTGTGCTTGATTGTTTTAGTTTATATTTAATAATGGCAGTGGCAAGATATTTAGATTTGAATTTCAAAGAATTAGTTTAATTATCTATCATAACAACAAAGGTGGATAATTTAAATACAAATTTAATATATTATTTTTCATAATAACAAATGTGAATAGATTAGATATAGATTTATGTATGTATAGTACTTTATATCGTTTCTATAATTTTAGATACGGATAGTTATTTACCATTTATTTGTCTAGATCAATTCAAATATTTATATCAAATCTATTTAATAAAAAATAATAACTTCAACAAAATTGAAGAGACAAAAATCACATCATAAAATGCCACCAGATTCTCTAATCTCTATCAAAGCCCAATGTTGACTGAAATTAAAAAACATGAGATGGTTTAGTTTTTTTTTTAGTTGAAATTGGACAGGCAGACGTGGGCCGGTACTCATGCTGACCTGAGCTAAGTAGGAGTACTTATTAGGTGACCCTTGACCATCAGGTGAGCTCTACTATGAGCACCCTGACTTGCAAGGCTTTGCGTTTTTTTTTAAATTTTTAACCCTTCGATCAATATTTCAATAACAACCCACATGCATTAGTATTCGCAGACGGTGCCTACCTACTTCGTCCGATCACGCAAGTATGGTCACAAACATAATCCAAAGTCTATACTCTATAATTTAATCTCGAACTTGTTCGATTTGGCCGTTTCGTCCGGGACAAACCCGACGGGCACCGAAGCTATCCTCTCCCTGCCCTGGGAATAATAAGCGCGGCCTACATCAGCGGGATATTCCAGACTTCAAATCCTCCGCGCGACGCGAGGCTACGTGACAAAAGAGGCTCCCCTGCTCAAGCCGTCCCATTGGAGCTCACGGCCAGCAGTGGGAGTCAGTCGATCACTAGCTGTTTCCCATTGATCTTATCTCCCTATCTAGAAATCCAAGATCCAATGGCCAATTAACACATTCCAGTTCGGACAAGTAATAACAGCTTCAGACTTCAGAGTTCGTGGGGTGGTGTACAGGTGTTGGCAGTGGCCGGCCCTGAGAGAGAAGATGGCCGCGGGCACCGAGAAGGCGTCGTTCATGGAGCTGGTGCGCTACGCCGACGCGCGCGACCGGTGCCTCATGGCGCTGGGCACGCTCGGCAGCTTCGGCGACGGCATGATGCAGCCGCTCTCCATGCTCGTCCTCGGCGACATCGTCAACAGCTACGGCGACGCAGGGTCCGCCACCGGCGACTTCAGCTCCGCCGCCGTCGACAAGGTAATTAAGCTCTAGGCACCATCCAGAACACATGAGTGCTCGGCTGACATTGCGCGGGCACTTGCAGTTCGCGCTTCGGCTGCTCTACGTCGCGGTTGCAGTGGGCGTCTGCGCTTTTCTGGGTGCGTATATAATAGTTAACAGCCCGATCGGATGGCCGGCAGTTCCAGTTTTACCCGTTCGTAGATCGTCGTACATTCGCTTCACTCCCGTGGTGAAAAACTGAAGATGTTGCTCGGTTTGTAAATGTGGGTAGAGGGGCTGTGCTGGACGCAGACCGCCGAGCGGCAGGCGTCCAGGATGAGGCGGCTGTACCTGGAGGCCGTCCTGCGGCAGCAGGTGGAGTTCTTCGACACGTCGGCGCCGTCCTCGCAGGCCACCACGTTCCGGGTCATCTCCACCATCTCCGACGACGCCGACACCATCCAGGACTTCCTGGCCGAGAAGGTCTCCCTCCCATGACCCATCCCTCCTCATGCAGCAACACGCATACTTAAAGCGGCCTCGCAGTCTCATTTCTCCTCATGCGATGCGTGTCTCAGCTGCCGAACGTTCTGGCGAACATGACGCTCTTCTTCGGCGCGCTGGTCGTGGCCATGGTCTTCGCGTGGCGGCTGGCGCTGGCGGGCCTCCCGTTCACGCTCCTCTTCGTGGTCCCGAGCCTGCTCCTGGGCAAGCGCATGGCCGCCGCGGCCGGGGAGGCGCGCGCGGCGTACGAGGAGGCCGGCGGCGTCGCCAACCAGGCCGTCTCGTCCATCAAGACCGTCGCGTCCTACCGCGGGGAGCGGCGCACGCTGGAGCGGTTCGGGCAGGCGCTGGCGCGGAGCACGGCGCTGGGCATCAGGCAGGGGCTCATAAAGGGCGCCGTCATCGGGAGCATGGGCGTCATGTACGCCGTCTGGTCCTTCTTGTCCTGGCTCGGCAGCGTCCTGGTCATCCGCTTCCACGCGCAGGGCGGACACGTCTTCGTCGCCTCAATCTGCATCGTCTTGGCAGGAATGTAAGCATACATATACAAAACTCGTCGTCATTATTGTTCGGTCGTCAACTATTTCAAGAATTAGGCATGATCGATCATCGATGGCGTAGCTTATTATTTACTTTGCGGTTTCGTCAGGTCTGTCATGATGGCGCTGCCCAATCTGCGGTACTTCGTCGACGCCGCGACGGCGGCGGCACGGATGCGCGAAATGATCGGCAAGCTGCAGCCCCTCGACGCCGAGGGCAAGAAGGGCGCCACCAAGGAGAACATCAGGGGGCAGATCGTGTTCAAGGACGTGCAGTTCTCGTACCCGTCGAGGCCCGACAAGCCGGTGCTGAACGGCGTGAGCCTGGCCATCTCCGAGAGCGCCACCGTCGGCCTCGTCGGCGGGAGCGGGTCCGGGAAGTCTACCATCATCTCCTTGCTACAGAGGTTCTACAGCCCCGACTCTGGCGTGATCCTGCTGGACGGCCATGACATTGGCGCGCTCAACGTGGAGTGGCTCAGGAGCCAGATGGGGCTGGTGAGCCAGGAGCCAGTGCTGTTCGCCACGTCCATCAGGGAGAACATACTGTTCGGCAACGAGGCGGCGTCGCTGAAGCAAGTCGTCGCGGCGGCGAAGATGGCCAATGCTCATGATTTCATCACCAAATTACCCCAGGGATACGAGACGAACGTAAGAGGACAGTTTCGGATCAAATTGCAGCCACAAAATGGACCGATGAGTAGTAAGCACATCTATTGATCCGGCTACTTTGCTTGTCCGGCGCACAGGTTGGGCAGTTCGGGACGCAAATGTCGGGAGGGCAGAAGCAGCGCATCGCCATCGCCCGCGCGCTCATCCGGGACCCCAAGATCCTGCTCCTGGACGAGGCGACCAGCGCGCTCGACTCTGAATCCGAGCGAGCAGTGCAGGACGCTCTGGATCGAGCATCCGTGGGCCGGACGACGGTGGTCGTGGCGCACCGCCTGTCGACGATCCACAAGGCCGACATGATCGCGGTGCTCCAGGAAGGTCGCGTGGTGGAGTGTGGCACGCACGAGGAGCTCGTCGGCATGGACTCCGCCGGCGAAGGCGGCGTCTACGCTCGGATGGCGCGGATGCAGATGCACAAGGCGCCCGTGGCGAGAGAGGAACGCCAACGCGTGGTGGAAGTAGACTCGGAGAGCAACAGGGTGTCCTTCCGTAGCGTCGAGATCATGTCGATGCCGAGTGACATCTATCCAAGCCCGGTGCCGTCGTTCCAGTCGGTCGAACGCTCGGTGCAAATGGAAGACGACGACGACGACCTCGTCGGGCACAACTCGGAACCACGCCGCAAGCCCTCGCAGCTCCGGCTGCTCAAGATGAATCGGCCGGAGTGGAAGCAGGCTCTGCTCGGGTGCACCGGCGCAATCATATACGGCTGCGTGATGCCGCTGTACTCTTACAGCCTTGGTGCTTTGCCGGAGGTGTATTTCCTCGGCGACGATCACCTCATCCGTTCAAAGACCAGGTACCGTGCTATATATGTTCATCGGTGCTCGCTGATATAGGTTGCAGAGTGCGATGGCAATGTCAGTGACGTTTATCACTCTGAACAGGCTGTACTCCCTCGTCTTCTTCGGCATTTCCATCGTCTGCATCGCGACGAACATCCTCCAGCACTACAACTTCGCCGTCATGGGCGAGCGCCTGACAGAGCGCGTCCGTGGGCAGATGCTCGCCAAGATACTCTCGTTCGAGGTGGCGTGGTTTGACAAGGACGAAAACTCGAGCGCCGCGGTGTGCGCGCGGCTGGCGACGCAGGCCACCAAGGTGCGCTCCCTCGTCGGCGACAGGATGTCCCTCCTGGTCCAGGCGGCCGCCAACGCGTCGCTGGGGTTCTCGCTGGCGCTCGCCGTGTCGTGGCGGCTCGCACTGGTCATGATGGCAATGCATCCGCTGATCATCGCGAGCTTCTACTTCAAGAAGGTGCTCATGACGGCCATGTCCAAGAAGGCGAAGAAGGCGCAGGTGCAGGGGAGCCAGCTCGCCGGCGAGGCCGTGGTGAACCACCGGACGATCACCGCGTTCTCGTCGCAGCGGCGGATGCTCTGCCTGTACGAGGACGCGCAGGAGGGGCCCCGGAAGGACAACAGGGTGCAGTCGTGGTACTCCGGCTTCTGCCTGTCCCTGTGCCAGTTCAGCAACACGGGCAGCATGGCGCTTGCGCTGTGGTACGGAGGCAAGCTCATGGCCAGAGGCCTCATCACCCCCACCCACCTGTTCCAGGTGTTCTTCATGCTCATGACCATGGGGAGGGTGATCGCCGACGCCGGGAGCTTGACGTCCGACCTAGCGAAGGGCGGTGACGCCGTGCGGTCCGTCCTCGACACGCTGGACCGTGAACCGATGGATCAAGGATGACGACGACGACGACGGCAGCCAAGGCAGGGGGTCAAAGAAGAACAGGAAACAGAATCAGAAGAAGGAGATCGAATGGCGCAATCGAGTTCAGGAACGTGCACTTCAGCTACCCGACGCGGCCAGGAGGTGACCGTTCTCGACGGGTTCAGCCTGGAGATAGGCGCGGGGAAGACGGTGGCGCTAGTCGGGCCGAGCGGGTCCGGCAAGTCCACGGTGATCGCCCTCATCGAGCGCTTCTACGACGTGCAGAAAGGCTCGGTCCTGGTCGACGGCAGGGGACATCAGGAGCTACAGCCTGGCGCACCTCCGGTCGCACATCGCGCTCGTCAGCCAGGAGCCGACGCTGTTCTCCGGCACCATACGCGACAACATCATGTACGGCGACGAGCACGCCACCGAGGACGAGGTGATCGGCGCCGCCAAGCTCGCCAATGCCCACGAATTCATCAGGTACAAACAGATGCTGCAGATGATTCTGATTTCTGTCACTTCACCTCTCTGCTGGGTTCCTTCAACTGAAAAAACAAACTGCTTGGCCCGACAGCGCGATGGAGGGCGGCTACGACGCGCGCGTCGGGGAGCGAGGCGCGCAGCTGTCCGGCGGGCAGAGGCAGCGGATCGCGCTGGCGCGCGCGGTGCTGAAGAACGCGCGGGTGCTGCTGCTGGACGAGGCGACGAGCGCGCTGGACACCGTGTCGGAGCGGCTGGTGCAGGACGCCATCGACAGGATGCTGCAGGGGAGGACGTGCGTCGTCGTGGCGCACCGCCTCTCGACGGTGCAGAAGGCAGATACGATCGCGGTGGTGAAGAGCGGCAAGGTGGCGGAGAGAGGGCGGCACAGCGAGCTCGTCGCCGCCGGACGTGGAGGGATGTACTACAACCTGATCAAGTTGCAACACGGTACGTCACCGTGCCTTAGTCCTATATAAAAAAAAAACTTTTTATTGGATTTTCTATGTACCAGATACTAGTTGTAAATGGCTGAATGTAGCAAGAACTACTTTGCTAAACAAGTCTGGCAATGCGTCCAACTTTGGTTTGATCTAGGCAAAACAATCTAACAGAACTACAACAGACACCGAAGAATGGTCTGTCTTAGAGGAGGTGTCTGTAACTCTGTATCTCGGCTCTCAAGTAGTAGGCGACAAGGACGGTGGAATGGCAGAAACACAGCGCGCCCGACTGGCCACAATTTACGAGCAGCTGGACAGGATTGACCTGGCGGAGTCGACCGCCCAGCCCGCGGCGTCCCGCAGGAACGCGACCATGGCCTCGCACTCCGCGATCACCTGCTTGTCGGCGCCGGGCCTCGTGATCGGCGGGAAGAAGAGCCAGAACCCCGTCACGCCCACGAACGCCACCGTCAGCGGCGCGGCCAGGGCGCGCGGCGGGCGCGGCCACGCCCGGTGCGCGGCCCACCACCCCTCTGCCACGGCGCACACCCCGTGCAGCGCGAAGAACGCGGTCTCCTCCCCCGTGGGCGGCCGCAGCGTGGCGTAGGAGAACATGAGCTCGTGCATCAGCCCGGAGACGACGAACGCCGCCAGCACGCCAGCGGGGGCGCCGAGGCGCGCGCGCACGGGGCGGAACACGCACGGGCGGAGCAGCGCCGGCACCGAGAGGTTCCACCGGCGGCCCCAGAAGTCCCGCAGCGAGGACGAGAGGTAGGGCCGGTCGAACTGCGGCTCCAGGTCCAGGCCCGCGAGCGCGCGCGCCGCCGCCGCGGTCGCCGCCAGGACGAGCTCCAGCGCGAGGTACACGTGCAGCGAGTAGAGAGCGAGAAGGACGTACCCGTGCATCCGTTCCTCGTGACGGTACAGCGACACGATGGCCGCGAGCAGTGCGGCCATGACGGCGGACTCGATGAGCCCGAGACCAGGCCTCGCGGCGGAGGTCTTGGGGTCCCGGAGCGTGACGGGGAAGGTGGCGACGGCGACGAAGGTGGGCAGCGGGAAGGGCCAGGTGGAGCGGGCCCTGGCCGGAGGCCAGGAGCAGGAGCTTGAACTCGGCGACCCATGCGAGGAAGAACCCGGAGATGACGCGCAGGTGGACCGCGCGAAAGGCGAGCGGAAAGAACGGTAAGATGACGAGCACCGGGAGGAACGTGGCCAGGCGGGGCAGGCCCGGGCGGAGCCGGCGCGAGGCCAGGCGGGCGTAGCCCATGCACGCGATCACCGCGGGCACAACGGCGGCGAGGCTGCGCAGGTCGCCGCCGGACATTTTACGGTTGGCTCAAAGTCAAATCTGACGATGGATCCAGATCGGGTATTTACGACGGTGTCGTTGGCTTGGGCAATTGGGAATTGGGATGCCCGCCCCAAACCCAAAAGCCATTAAAAAAGGGTCGCTACACGCAACTGTTTAATCTCGTGGCTAACCACCACATGGTGTCTAGTGTCTTGATGCTAAAGTACCAACGTGGCTAACCACCAACTGTTTATATTGCTGCAGTCATCACTATCGCTTGACAAGTCACATAACTGTAAATAACAATTAAACATAAATATGATCACCCTTATTGATTCATAGACTCAAACCTAAACCGGTGTGCATGTTCCATCACAAACACCCCAACCAAATGAGCTACACCTAGTTCACGACAGACCTTTATATAACACATGCAACCTGCTCAGCGCGCCCCTAGTCTCCTTAAACCCTTATCATCTCCATCCAATGCTAAACTAATTTGCTCCAATTTAGTGTTCGCATGTTGCCTAACCTGCCCACTGGGCCACCACAAACCAGTCACCCCATACGGTGCCACCTTCTTGCCACGCCATTGCCAATCTTTGCCTCCCTAATCCCCTCCCTCTAAGCCTACCTCAATGGAGGCGACGAAAACCTTTTCCCTAACCTCTCACGAGCATTGTACCTAGCAACAATTGTGAAGTGTCAACGATGGTATGTATTTATGTATAACCTAAAATCTTATCTAATTTCATGCAAGTAAAAGGACAAAGCATGTGCTAGAAATAGCATAATCTAATGTTCATCACTACCTCTATACTTATTGGCATTACATTAGAGTTGTTAGTGTTAGTGGCGGTAGGGTTTTATTTCCATGGGACTCATGGAATGGGAGTCCGACAGGGTGGAGGCATACCCGTTGGGTAGGGCAGAAGATGCAGTTGTCATCAACGGCAAGCTCCGAAAGACATTTGTTGTTAGGATATATCTAGTGATGGTTATTTGCCGCTAGAGACGGATCATAGAAACACTTAAGGCTTGTTTGGATAGACCAAGTCCAAATGAATCGAGTATGATTGAAGACCTAATACATATTTTTTTAGGAAGACGGAGGGGAAAAGATTTCCCCACTTTGTTCACTCAAAAGCTCAATAACAATATTGAGCTAAGTAGCGATTACAGCAAAGGGGATGGGACAGAAGGCGTCTACCACCGAGTTACAACAACGGGACACAAACCTAAACATACAAGCAAGAGGGGAGAAATAAAACTGTTCACCAACTACAATTCATGTCTTAACCTCACACAACGGATGCATGGCACTGCGCGCTGACCAATGCCACCACCAAGTAGCAAAACCTCGAAGAGCTCCATTCCAAAGGTGGCCTGAAGCACTGAGTCAAGATTTTGACAGACGACGGTCGTGACTCCAGCATCTTGGGGGCACATTTAGGATCCTATCGCTACCACCAACGCCATGTGAGGGGAGGAAACCTCAAAGGAGGGAGAGCCAAGGATAGGAGAGCGAGGAGATCCAAGTGAGGGGACCATGGTTTGGCTAACCCGGCAATTAATGAGACGGTGCGGTCAAGGATCATGGAGGACGACGAGGCAGAGCGACTGGCCGCAAGCATTTGGCAGCGAGCAGCTATAGTGCAACCATCGGGGAGGATCAGCAGTCACTGTAGAGAGACCAAGGCGTCGAGCTTTGCATGAGACCTCCATGACGTCTACAGGTCAACTGAAGATTGATGTGTTTCCAGGAAATCGATGTATTGCGTCACATAAGTCATAATCTTCATGCCTAGTATTAAACGCAGTCTTCCGCAGAGATGTGAACCATCATTTGCAGTTGCAGGTGCACGTCGTTGTCTTTTTCTTTTTTGAATTCACGGCCTTGCGCTGGCCGCTAGTATAAGTTTGCTCAACATGTCCCGCCCGCCCATCACTCAAAATCTCAAATGATTTGGAAATGAGACTCTTTGGAAATTAACTCCTAAAAAAATCGATCCATAGTCAAAATGTTGCTCAATCCCATCGCCAAAGTTACGACCTCTGCTATTATACAAGTCGTTAATATTTCGTTTGGAATATGAACTCACACAAAGCGCGGTGCAGATAAAAAAGTTCGATTGATACTTCCTCCGGCTCAAATTGCAAACACAAGAATCAACAGACATCTAACAGAGGCAATGCAACGTCTTATTGTACAGCGCAACAAGCACACATGACATCGCTCTATGGCCGTATGGACTTGATTCATCGGAGTCTCGCAGACGCAGGGATCGAACGCGTACAGCGTACTGTACATTGTTGTCAGCGCGCAGACGCATTCTTCAGCCGTAGCAGCGGATGGGGTCGCTGCAGCCCTTCCTGGCGGACTGGCCGCCCTTCTCGAGGTACTGCTGGTGGTACTCCTCGGCGGGGTAGAAGCGCCGCGCCGGCAGCACCTCGGTCACGATGGTGTCCTTCCACTCCTCCTGCTTCTCCGCCAGCGACTCGCGCGCCTGCCTCTCCTGCTCCGCCGTGTAGTAGTAGATGCCCGACCGGTACTGCGTCCCGACGTCGTTGCCCTGGTGGCGGCATCGGGGCAAAGCAATTGAATTAAACAAACAGGGTTGAAATCGGTTCATCCTCTCAACTAACTGAGACGTGCTGCCAATCTGCGTTACATTAATTGTCGTCACGCGACACGATCGATCTTCTCATCAGCAAATGTAGGCGTGCTGTGCGGTGTGTTTTGTTTATGTGATCAAATGTTAGTCCGCTGAAACCAGCTATATATGTTATACAAGAAAATCAAAACGGTCAGGTTTCATAAGATCAGCAGCCGAGTTTTGAATTTTGATATCAACGACCAGCCTGTTGCCATTCATCTCCTGACGCTGCTCTACAGCTCCGTAAGACATGCTTACCGCTTTTTATTATGATCGATTGGCATTTCTGAATTTCACTGGCACTAGAGTGAATCGCTAAGTAAATTAACGAGCTGGAGAACACTAGCCACGGCGAGCACCAAAGAGGCAGCGAATTCCCCTGCCGTGTTTAACGGTCCCGGAAGGCGCCACTTGGCGCATCCTATTCTACGCGGCCGCATCTAACAAAGTCCCGTTCCAGGTTCATTGAACCTCGCCGCAACAACAAGTAGCAGTGGTGGGGCCCTCTACAAACGCCGGCGGGGGACAGAATCGGCTGGGCCGGCGCCGGAGACACACACAGAGAGAGATCAAGTGGGGGGCTGCGTGCTTCGGTTTACCTGTCTGTTGAGCGTGGTGGGGTTGTGCTTGGCCCAGAAGACGTCGAGGAGGACGGCGTAGGGGCAGGCGCCGGGGTCGTAGTGCACGCGCACCACCTCGGCGTGGCCCGTGCCGCCGCCGCAGACGTCGCGGTAGGTGGGGGCGTGGCGGTGGCCCTGCGAGTAGCCCACCTCCGTGCGCGCCACGCCGGGGAGGCGCTGGTACGCCAGCTCCACGCTCCAGAAGCACCCGGCGCCGAACTGCGCCAGCGCCAGGCCCTCGCCCGCGGGCGCGTCCGCGTCCGGCGCCAGGGCCGGGCTCCCCGCGCCCGCGCCGTCGCTGGACATGGCGCCGCCCGTGGTCGGTCGATCTGTTTGGGCGGTGGTGAGGTGAGGTGAGGTGCGGGGTCGAACGACCTTGTAAAGGCTTTGGGCGTCCCAATCTCATTCTCATCTCGTGCCTTCTATTCTGTAGCCGGTTCTGTTCTTTGCCGTCTGCGGTTGGCTTTGTTTTTTTTTTTTTTTTGAGTCAGCAGTGACGTCTGGCCCCATGGTGGCCCACTTGCATCTGTGATAAAAATTTGATCAGTGATCACAGTGTGTGCTTCGAATGTCTAAAGTCCACTCTTCTGAAAATACGAGTAAAATGTGTGGACGGGCCATGACCTTGTCCGTGGAGTAAAATTGAAGATGCACATCAATAAGGATTTGCTCTGACGGTGATGTTCACCGAGACGGTCAAGGTTAGCTCAATTAATTTGGCATTCATGTCGTGGTCAGATTTGACACGATCGGGCGGTCGGATTGAAATCAAATGGACCGAAATTCGGGTGTTGATTGCTCTAGAAGCACACGATTTTTAGGATATTTGGTGTGTTTCCAGATTGCGACGAGCCGACGACATTTGCCCGGCTGTTGCCATAAAACCACCAAGTACGCACTAGAAATGACCAAGTTATAGTTTGGACCTTGGGCTTAGATAGTCAGATAGTGCTTTGTGTTCTACACTTGTACTGAAAGCACAGGCCCAAAACCAAAATGGCACAGTGCAGGGCCCCGGAGGTCCGTTGCCGGAAACGAGTGCCTAGGAAGTAGCCAACCTGAAGAATAAAACGGTGCGTTTTGGGCTATCAATTACAGTAGAGCATGGCCAATTCGACACATGGGCATATGGCCTAGGAGATAAATCTTTCACTCGCATGCAAAAAAATTAGACCAACCTGAGGAACTAGATGGCCTTTAATAAGAAGAAAATTGGCATCTAAATTCGAGTTGGAGACCATGCATGGCCAGTCCAAAACCATGTTTTTTTTAAGCTACCATAAATCATGATGATATTTGAGAGTGCAATTAGAAAAAAAATTAGCCAAACCATGAAAACTTTGCATAGGAATAATATAGTTTCAAATACTCTAAAGAGATAATTTCACCAACGGTACTCGAACTTGTTCCGAGGTTTCATCTAGGTCCCGGTACTTTCAAAATGCACATTTAAGTCCTTAAACTTGTCTCGAGGTTTCATCTAGCACCCGATAATCTCAAAATGCACATTTAATGCAAGTTAGAAGTATTAAATGTGGTTTAATTAGAAAAATAATTACACAGACGAGGACTAAACAGCGAGACGAATTTATTAAGCCTAATTAATCCATGATTAATGAATGGTTAATATAGCATCACATTTGCTAATCATATATTAATTATGTTTAATTAATTCGTTTCGTCGTTTAATCCTCGTCTGTGTAATTAATTTTATCATTAAATTATATTTAATACTTCTAACTAGCTAAATTTTAGGTTGGGATCTAAACAGGACCTTGGCCCTACTAGCAGGCTATGACTATGATCCAGCTGCTTCCAGCCATTTATTTGTCAGTTGTATGCATGCTCCGCGACAGCGACGTGAACGGCCACGGTGCATGCATGGGGCATTGGCATGTTTCGAGCCGTCATCTCATCTGGGACCCCGGCCGGCGGCGCGCTACCTCCACCAGTCTCCACCGATGCGTGCAGTGCGGTGCAGCCGTGCATGGTGATGGAGCTCGGTTCAGTTGCCGTGGATTGCCATTGGCTATATATGCCGCTGTGCGGAGAAGATCAGGAGCGTGCAGTGTCGTAGAACAAATTGGCCGCGGCGTACCAAGCTGGACCTCACAGTGAGTCAGTGACCCTGAACACGATCTGCTGACAAGCCAACACACAACAGTTGCACCGATGATGTTATATCGATCATCGATCCTGGCCGTCGGCCGCCGTCAGTTTTAGCCAGGGTGGTCAGTGGTCACTCCCCGGGTGCACGGACAAGGCTGGCATTGGCACTGCGACGACGAATTGAAGGCTCCTCGAAGAATATCTTGTGTGACGCAAGAGTCCGGAGCCGGAGAGATCCTTTTCGTGCAGCATCTCGTGAGAGGAGAAAAAAAGCGACAGAGCCGTACTACGTCGCTTCGGTGCTTGCGAAACAACAAAATGTGAAAAGACTCCAGTTTTATCTTGTCCGCTTATTTAGTACTAATACGTTCTCCAAACCAAAGTCGCAATACTCAAATCAAACGTCAATATATAGACAAAAAATATATGTGAATCAATAATCTATAGACTAAAAATATATGCAAATTCAATAGTCCATAGCAGGATAATAAACTATAGCCTACGGGAACGCAGGAACCGAAGAGCCTACACAGCCACTGCAGCAGGCAGCCCACACAGCTAATGAAAACCATAATCAAGTATTCTCCATTTCTATTCTATTTTGATATGGATTGAATGATTATAGATAGAGTCATCCCACGATGCAAACATGTCGAGCTTCAAATATATTTACTCTAATATCTAATCTATATGCGTTGTTCGTTCTCGGTCTACTGATCCTCCTTGAAATATTTTCCGGTTCCGCCAACGGTGCTCCAGCTTCCCGTGCTGCAATTTTCTCACAGAAAATGGACAAATTGCTGCCCCGACGGCGACGTGCACGTCGTTAACATGCATGCGAGATGCGACGCTGGGCCGCACGAGCGATCCTGAGCCGTCGGTTGCCCCGGCCAATGAGGGCAACGCCTCTGTCGTCACCTGGGGGCTGGGGCCCGATCGAAGCGAGGTTGGCTTTGGATTTGCTTATCGATTCGCGATATGTACCCATTGGAACTGATATCCTACCTCGCCTATCTCTTGTGTAAGTCATTGGCTATCACGTCGGAGCAGAGGCCAACCAACATCTTGCGGTTTATCTACACAGACATACAATCGAGGTAAACATAGTGTTTTTTTCCGTCCCGAATGTTTTAGGTTTTTTTATATGTTTTAACTTTTTAATAGATTCATACGATGTTTTATAGATTACACACACACATACGTCGAGATCCATATAGATATACATTATACATGGAGAATATAAAGAAAAAACATTATAATTTGGGCCCAAGGGCCGAATGGAATGTTGTCACCGCAACAATAGCTCGCCTTTTATCGTCTAGGCCAGCCCCAGCTGTGCAGGTCATCTTTCATCGTCTCTGCGTGTCCAGCTCGCCTTGCCAACCTGTCTTGACCCCTACAGAGCTGCCTTTAACAGCCGCCGTCGCCCGCCAGCCCGCCACCGGACGTGATTTGCTAATTCCCGGTGTTTAGCACAGGAGGTGTGAGAGGAAAATACTTTGTGGGGGATACTTCAAAAGGCCGGGTGGGCGACCCACACGATCGTCGGAATTATTAGGTTCAAGAGAAACAATCAACAGATTAAATCCGAGTCCTCACCCAACCGGATATGCGTCCAGCTCAGCGGGGGATTAAAATTGATCAACCAACGCGTGTTGCCGTGTTGCCGTGTCAGCAACATCCCAGCCAAATGAACCAATCCCCAACCAAAATCTCCCCTCGCCAAACTAGGGGCCTGCGCTTGCGCTGACGTGTCGCCCCCGTCCACTCCCCCAAGGCCTCTGCCGGCGGGCCCAGCCGCGTCCCCACCCGGCACCCGCCATCGCCCTGCTGACTCGGATCCTACCACCGAGAAAGGTCACCGACGCGTCTCAAGACGGCTGCTCCCCTCCCCCAGCGGGTCGCTGCTGTATCCGATCCTCTTCACGGCCGCTGCCTATATAGCTGTCGCCGAGCTTGCGCTGCTCCATCTCCGCACTCATCCCCGCTCCCGTTGGCTGCGTTCCAATCCTTTGTTTCCACGGCGTTGGGAGATCCATTCTTGAGTCGCTTCGTTAGGTTTGTTTGTTTGTTGAGGGGAAAATTCCATCCATCCATGGCGCTGTCCGCGGATCTCGAGGCGCTCCGGGCGTCGGCGGCGGACGTGCGGATCGTCACGTCAGACGGCCAGACCATCGCCGCGCACTCCTACGTTCTTGTAAGCCGACCGGATCGTTATTTCCCTTCGCCTCGCGCGGTTTGTTACTTCTGTTCGATCTCGTCTTGTGTGCGGTTGCTGATCATGGTCTGCGATTCGGCGGCGGCTCTTTGTTCCAGGCCTTGGCGTCGCCGGTGCTGGAGAGGATGATCGACAGGGCGTGCCGCGGGTGGGGCACCAACGACTGCACCATCCGCATCCTCGGCGTCCACTCCGACGCCGTCCTCGCCTTCCTCCACCTCCTCTACTCCTCCAGGTAATTGCCAATTCACCATCCCTTGCCTTCGGGTCAACCGTCAGATGGATGGAAGCCTGACGCGGCCGTACGTCGCAATGCCCCGCAGGGTGGCGCCGGGAATGGAGGACGCGGTGGCCGCGCACGGGCCGCAGCTGCTGGCGCTGGCGCACGCGTACCGCGTGGAGTGGCTGAAGCGCGCGGCCGAGTCCTGCCGTGTCCGCGCGCCTCACCGCGGACCGCGCCGTGGACATGCTGAAGCTGGCGAGGCTCTGCGACGCGCCGCGGCTGCGCGCGCGGTGCGCGCGCCTGGCCGCCAAGGACCTGGCGGCCGTCGAGGCGTCCGACGGCTGGCGCTTCGCGCGGCGCCACGACCCCGCGCTGGAGCTGGAGCTGCTCCAGCTGCTCGACGACGCCGACCGGAGGCGCGCGCGGTGGGCGCGCGCGCGGGCGTCTCAGGAGGCGTACCGGCAGCTCGCCGAGGCCATGGACGCCCTCGACCGCGTCTTCTGCGGCGACGCGGGCGAGCCGTGCGCGACGGACGACGCCACGTGCGGGGGCATGCGGCTGCTGATGCGGCACTTCGCCACGTGCGCCCGCAAGGTCGCGCCGGGCGGCTGCGCGCGCTGCAAGCGCGTGCTGCAGCTCTTCCGCCTCCACGCCTCCGTCTGCGACCGGCCGGAGCAGGACCAGCCGTGCCGCGTGCCGCTCTGCAGGTGAGGGATAATTGCATCGCATCGGCGACATTTTCTTTTGACGCAGTAAATGGTGAAACCGATCTCTGTCGCCCGGCACGATTTGGAAATATCCGTGCTCCAGATTCATGGATCCACGAGCGTCCAAACAAAAAAGTCCGGCGATCGTACAACGCCACTCGATCGCCAACCAAGGATCTGGCTGGCGGGATGCCCTCTCCGCGAATAGGAATCATCACCGCTCGACGATCGTACTGGCCTAGCTTTGAGCCTTTCACCAATCATTTCCGTGACAGTGACACGAACGGCATGGCGCTGCCTCTGAAAATCTCCACCCAGAAAAAAATCTGATCGATGCATGCATAGCACTTCGTTCGACCCAGTTTTCTCTCTCATTTTTAATTGGGTGCTGACGTGAACTGTTAATTTTAATTTGCGCAGCCATTTCACGGCGAAGATGCAGACGGAGACGGCGGACAAGACATGGCGGCTCCTGGTGAAGAAGGTGACAAGGGCTAGGGCGATGGCCGGCTTGGCCGACAGGCAGGTGCCGGAGGTTGTGGCCATGTCATGGGCGAGGTACAACAGCAGCAGCAAATGGGCGAAAATGAGATGAAGCCGCCATGTACTCTCTCCGTCTCGCATGCATGATTTTGCTGTAGCCTGTCTTTTGCAATTTTTTCACTGACGGACTAGGGCAAATGAGGTGCCATATGCTGTATATGGGTCGGTTGGAAGGCAAATGTAGGCGTAGTCGATTCGTACACGATAGGGTCGTTTAATGTTATTTTTAGAGAGATAATGAGAATATATGTACTAGCACTAGCACTGTTGTAGCCCGTGTATTTGTGCACTCAAGACTTGGTATATCAGAATTCAGAAGTATATTCTGTTCGTTTAATGCGCTCGCTCCGGTTTTAAATATAAGTCATCGGTTAATCTTTTTCACAACTTCAATTGTTTGTTTTATTTAAAAAAATTAGAAACATATAACAAAATAAATCGTGCAAAAACTCTTAACAATGATAAAACAAATCACAAAAAAAAATAACTTGTATTCTTTTAATAAAACAAATGATCAAAGTTTAAAAAAGGGTCAAACTACATATTTAAATACGGAGTGAGTATAAGAAAACAAGTAATGCTCAAACTCTCTACGATAAAACAAATAAAAAATAATAACTTGTATTTTTAAAATAAGATGGACGATCACACTTTTATAAGAAAAGTCAGCCACGATATATATTTAAAAATGAAGGGAGTACAAGTGCCTGGATCCTAACGCTCACCTCATCCTAGTTCTATCATAGCCGGCGCCACAGGAGCGGAGCGAACGGAGATGAAGGCCGTGTATCAATGGAGTAGCAGCATAGATATACTGTGCGTCACACACGCCATGGACTACATCTCAACCGGCGGGTCTATGTCGATCATGTGAATAGTGTAGGTCGTCGAGAAAAAAGGAAGAATATGAAAATAAGAATTAAAAGAAAGGAGACTCATTTGATTGACTGTTCTTCCTTTTTTTTTACTAATTTCAAGACAAGCAAAGTACCTGCTGTGTATGGGTACAAATGAGATGAGAAAAATAAAAAGACTAAAGGATGCAAATGCTTTTCTTATACCAGTTTTAGACCCTTTTTAACATTTTCTAATCCTTTCCAAGATGTATAGTGGGACCAATATGAATGATACAGAGGTTTTGTGGGATAATGATAAAATGATATTACGAAAAACTCACCCTTCCACACCATATAAGATTCCGCACATTCATTTAAAAACAAAGATGGTGCTCCTAGAAAAAGGGCGGTGACATGCCTGGTCGTGATGCGAATAAGCACAATCAACAGAGCCTGCTAAGAAGACGAACTCCTATCTGCTGATTCAAGTTGCACGTATTTTTTTGGCCCAATAAGCCCTGCCGCGGCAAGGAGACGAAAGGTCAGCTCGGCGATCTTGGCCCACGAAATGTTGACAAAGACAAACGGAAACTTTTGCCCGAGCAGATAAATGGGCCCGCTGTGGCCCCGCCCATCAATTCATTCCGCTTCTGCCCATCTAGCTTTGCAAGCCACGCAGGGCGGCAGAGCACGGCACCACACCAGCGCGTGAACCCGGACAGTGTGGACGAACGAACGAATGGACCCAGCAAAGCAACAGCGGCAGGTAGGCAGGCGGGCAAGGCATCTCTTGGGACGAGGGGAGGGAGAGCGCGGGGCATTGGCTGGCGAGGCGCACCAGGCCTCGTGTCGAGGGCCTTGCCCGATGCCCGTCCGCGTCCGCCCCCGGGGCTCCGAGCGATCGCGAGCCGTCCCCCGTGCGCCACCGACGGACGGGACCCCAGAGGTCACACGGGACGGCCGTCCCTCGGCCAGGCCGCCACCACGTCTCCCCGGCCTCGGCCTCGGCAATCCGTCTCGCGGGTACGGCACGTCTCGGTTGCGGTTTCTTTAACCGCGCGCTGTGCAGCCGCTCGTGGCGTGTCCCTCGGGCGCGCGGACCAAACCTTTCGCTTTGCATGCCCGGGCGCTAGGGATTATTCGTCCGCCGTGTCCGGCCGATTCCACCGGCGAATGGGCTTTCACGGCGATATCATACGATCTCTTCGACTACACTGTATCCGTGTGCTCCGCCTGCGCTCGGCGGCGGAGGGTGCCGTTGGTTGCTACGCTGGCGGATGGGGCCCAGTTTGGTGCTCCACGCGTGCAGACAACATCTACTGGTAGTTTTTTTTTTTCAGTGCGATCGATCATTTGCCTGCAGTGCAGCCTGCTGCTTGCTTTCCCCCCCGGTTTCACGTACGCCCCGGCAGGCCTATCACGATGGCCAAAAGCAACCGGTGGCCAGTAGCCCTGGCATGGCCTCCCACGGTGTCAGTGCCCGCCTGATGAGGCTTCTCTGGTGCCTGGACTCCAGACACCGCCGCTGACATACAGTAGGCACGTCGTCCGGGGCACCATCTCTGGCTGAATGGCGAACGGGAATGGTGCCTGGACTCTCCACACCACCGCTGAAATACAGTAGGTCGCGGGCGCGGTCCACAGGCCGGTGCACGTCGCCGGGCCACCATCTCGGACTGAATGGCGAACGGGAACGGAGCGTCGGAGCTGGCCGGCTGGACGGGACGGCCACCACCGTACTGCACTGCTGTGGCCGGCTGCCCACGCACTCGCTTTCGCTTGCACAATTCTGGCCCTGCCCGACGGGCGTTCGTCCCGTCGCCGTACGACACGTCTGAAAAAGGGCAACGTTTCCGAAGCGCCCGCGCCACGCCACGCCACGCCACGACGGGGGGTTGGTGTGTGCCTGTGTGGTGTGGGTGGGTCAAAGCGCGGCGGAAGGGGTGGTCGGTCAAAAGCCTAATCCCCGTTCTGCCCGGCCACTCCGCGGCGCCCCAGGCGATCCATGTGATCGCTCGCTTTCCCGTTCGCGATCAGCTGCGCGGCAGGAGCAAACCTTTTTGGTCTGCTAGCTGCCTGGTACGGCCGCTGCCGGCCCCGCCCCGCAAAGCGAGAGCCCGCCGCCCGCCGATGTGTGAACAGCCGGCGGCGAGGAGCTGCGGTAGCAACGGCGCAACGCGGTGTGTGCTCGATCGGCGATTTCGCGGTACATGCGGCGAAAGCTGGAGCGGGCGATCACCATTCGCCCAGCCTGGGTCGGAGCTCTGAATATTCTAAGCTCTTCTGCTCAGTAAAACTGCAGAGCTGCACCTGCACGTATCCGTTCACTGCTCCCAACAGTTCACGCTAAAGGAGCTGCAAATCACGATTTTTTGTTCCAAGTAACTACTCCTTCCAATTATAGGCCACTTTAGCTTTGTATAATAAGCTAAAACTCTTAAGCTTTAACCAAGTTTATAGAACAACCACACTAGAACTTTGTTAGGTTCATCATGAAATATGTTTAGGTAGTCACACCGTACATGCTAATGGATTTTTATTGGTCAACGTCAAAGCCAAAGAGGTTTAGATTTGGACAAAACAGCAGAGGGATATACATATACCATCAGCATACTTGAGTAAGCGTCATCATAAGGCGTATACCACTGTAATTACTATAGTTGCGGCTTGCTTAGTTCTAACAGAGCAGGAAGTTGTTCATATGACCTGTTAACGGCTGCCATCGAGAGTGCTTCGTATGGGTGTCTAAAACTAATCGTTTGAAAAGCATGCCAGCCATACCCATACGCGTAACAACTTACAGACCATCTCATTTCTCTCTCTGAATCCATCTTCTCAGACATAGCATATCAGCACTCTGAATACCTAACACATTTGCTATTACATGACTTGGTTCATGAAGCGATGTCGTTAAAAAAGAGGCAGAGCACGAGAAAATGAATGGTCAATGAATAATAACAGCACTAGAGTCTAGCATGAGGGGGAAAAAAAGAGTAAAGAAACATACCTAGCTAATGAACTTCCTCCAATTAAAGGAAAATATAGAACTGATGAGGCTGACAGAGAGACAATGGTGCAAATGCTCCTTCAGTGTACTTATTCCATTATGGGTGGACATGTTCACTACATAAGCATTTCCATGTCTGAACATTCCGGTGACCTCCTATTTCACTTACAGAAGAAGCAGAACTTTTCACCTAGTCCAAATACAAGACACCAACACCTTATTACAAATGTTTAACTAAGAGTAGACACTGATCAGTACTAGAACTATAAACTGCGTAGTATATATTTATCCTAGTGGTCAGGGGGCAAAATTTGCGCGCATGTACCTGCACGCTGTGGGCACATAGATACACATACATCTGCAAGGAAAGAATCACACCGAATATCAACTTGTCCAGTTCTCCTGCTGTCTGTCATCATGCTAGATGCTGCTAATGCTGGAGCCTGAAGAACGGACAGTGGGCTGAGACTGAGCCCATCAGAAAGCTTGACTTCTCACGTCTTCATGCTTCGATGGATGCTGCTGGTGCTGCCCCCCTGGAGACTGAATAGTGGGCAGTGTGCTCGAAGCGTCAGGCTTTCTGAATCTTCCTGGGGCCTAGTAGTTCAATCAGTTGTGCTTCGGCACGCGGCGGTGCCATCTGGCGTAATCCATGGTCATGTACGATCTCAGCTCATTCCTCTCCTCCACCCACTGCTGCGCGTGTTGCCTTCTGTCATGCAACCTTATAGCACCTTCAGAACGCAAAAGGCAGTCGTCAGTCTTCACTCGTCATTAAAACAGTAAACATTCAGATCGAAGAGGTTGCGGCAGTGAAAGATGAAGGACGCATGTAGCATCATTAGCAGTTGCAGTAAATCTGAACAAAAAACAGATATATAATTACTATAGCAGAAGATGACTCACCAACGCCTGCTTGTTGATGATGCAGTGATGAACTGAAGATTACCAAAAGCACCAAAGCGGCCAGCCTCACAATCCCAAGAAGCGACACCATGCTGCTTTCTCACCTCACCCGCGTTCGTTCTCAGTCCCACGGTCTCACTCTCACCTACCTCCTTGCATCTGCGAGCGTGTGTGCATATATAGCGGCAAGGCTCGTCAAAGACAGTTGGGCACACACAGCCCGCCCAAGTCAAAGACACAGGAGATTTGGCTCTAGGCAGCGCAGGGTTTCGAGTTTTAATACCTCCGTCCTGTCCCCCTCCCCGGCCTCGGCCTTCGAAAGAGGGACGCATCCCATGAGAAGAATCTATAGTTTCTGGAGCTCGCGCCTTTTGTTTAAGCTCGCGGCCCTGCCATGGCTTTTTGGGGCCGAGAGCTGATGAGCTAGTTTAATGGCGGCTCATGTGAGCTCCACTTGCCCGAGCGAACCACGCACACGAATGCCGAGGCCGATATTAGCTAGTAAACAGGGTGGTTTTGAATTCAGAAAAGGTTTGAGAGAGCATGGTTTTTTATAGTTTGTTCTAGGCTCTTCAGTAGGCTCATGGTCTCTGGATCTAGCTGGATTAGGCTTACTAATATTCACATGCTAGGTGTTGCAAATCTGCTAGATTATTGAACCGTTTGCGGTACAATTGGTTGATTTGATTTTTTCTCTACTCCTAGCTGCCAGTGGCTTCTGAAGATTGGTTGTCCTCAGGACTGTTTTTAAGCTGCCACTTTAGTCTTTAAGTACCCTGATAGTTTGTGAAAGTAGATAGCTTGCTAGTGATCGTCGGGATGATCAAACTTTGAATCCTTGGTGCTGCTCTTTTCTGCCACAACAAACACCCCAGGATCTCTTTGTATACAATATTTTAGAGCTCGTCAAGATTAGCCTGCAATCTCAGATGAATGTAACATCATTAGGTAGCTAGTCTATATGTAGGTTGTCTTGGATTAGCCATGCTGCTTAAGTTGTGTTCAGCTGGAACAGATAACAATATTTTAGTGCCATAATACTTTGCGAAAGTAGATTGGTGATAGTGCTAAAGATTGTGGGGTTTATACAACATGATACTGTCGCCACTTGCCATATCAGGATCTCTAGCTTGAGATACCATCTTGTTACTAGACCAATTCATTCTTGCAAATCCAGTTAGATTGATTGAGCAGGATCAGCAATACATAGGCTGCTTGTACATTCAGGATACCGCAGCATCATGTCTCCCTATATCATTTGTTAGTCGCTGTATGGGCTATTAAGCTGTTCTTGACAGACATCAGAGCTCGCCTCTTGACACTTCCTACAGAAACCAGAAACGCAGCAACTGCTGCCACAGCACAGTAAGCAGACAGATTTCAATTAGGAAACTGTTCAACTGGAAAAGCTTGCCCCAATCCTGAAGATAGAAATCCCAATGAAATTTGTGTTTCTCTATGCTTCACCAATAATATTACTGACAAAAGCTAGACTGAACAGTAATATTGGACGGGAGAGGGAGTTGATGCTGGGTGACAGCAAGCCCAAGTTCGTGTTATGCCGCTGACGCGCAGTGCGGGGTTGGGTGACTCGCATACTTGTTAGGGGAGAGGCCGGCGGCCTATTGGGTCCAAACAAAGAAGGGGAGAAAAGGCCTGCATGGCAGATTACGCCAAAAGTATTTTGGTCACCCAGGAGATCCATGGTAAAGTTTTAGGGGATTTATTGAGAAGTCGATTATATCACAAGGAGAATTGATTGATGTCTCAATTTCATCGAACGTAGTGAAACTGTGAGTACACAGCGACAAAAGACAGCCTAAGACTGTCTAGATCAGCTAGAGCTCAGCTACAAGAAATTGTTATTTCTTTGCTACTAAGTAATGGGTTGCAAGTTCACGTGATGGGAAAAAACTAGTATAAAAATAGCAGCTCTAGCTTATCTAGACAGCATCACCTAGTTAGTAAAAAGGTATTAACGGGCCCTAGCTATTATTACAACTAACAATTATTTAGAAGAATCCAAACAGGGCAAATATACGTGGACTTGCAACAAACGAAACAGCTAATCAAACAAGATTTGGCAGTATACTAAGATAAAGCTCGACCATATAAGGGGAATGTGGAATGCATTCCACGTGTTGATGTTAAACAAATATAACGAGACAACAAACCACTGTCAACAGCAATTTCATTATTTCGCAATACGTCATGCATAAGAATTGGATTGCATGAACTAAATCGGTACAATGTTAGCAGACTCATCGTGTGACGCTCAAAACGCCATCATCTTCTGTCACATTTTGCTGAACTACAGTTTCCTGAAGGGAATCAAAAATTATCTCAGCAGGTATGCATAAAAGCAGCTACTGTATCCCAGCTCTGGAAAGATTTCATGGAGCTCTGTCAAATGGGCGTGTGTCATTGTAGCATATATTCCATATTGCTTCGACTGCATCTTTCGCAGACGCCTCTGAACAGTTTGGGTTGTTTTTGAGAGACATCAGAGCACGCCTTTTGACACAATCCTTTCAAATGTAAAAAGAAATGTCACAGAAGAAATTCAATTAGGCTAAAGTTATAATTAGAAGAGGATATCAGTTGAAGCTACAGCATAACCTCAGAAAACCTAGGAAGCTCAAGAAAAATTTCAATATCCTTGGATGCTTTTCATAATCGACGAGAGCAACTGAGGATTTTATTGCTAATACAGATGAATTGAATTTGATAGTTAATTGTTTTAATAAGTTCATATGCAGAAATGATATGCATGAATGGAGCACAAAAAGGCAACTAAGTAACAGAGGCATGTCTAGTCAGTAGCTCGAATAATCGCTAGGTCAGGAAAAAGATACTTACTTGTTCATGACCCCTAATCTTCATGAAGCCACGCAACAATTCACGTTTGTAGTGGCAATCACCACTAAGATGATTGGCTCGAATCTAAGAAAATAGAAATGCATTTGTATTAAACCAAATAAGTTTCATGCAAAAAATACGTGACAAAAAGTCTATATGACAAGGCAAGAGCTTTCTTACCTCAGAGCAAGCATGATGAGCACAATTGTTCCAGTTCATATTCTTGGTAACACAGTCGTCATAAGCATGTATCAGCTCATGGATAATGACCTGAGTTATCTCATCTTGAAATCTTATGTTATTGCAGCAAACTCGTATCTGGATACAGATAATTGAAAAACCAAGTGTATTCTGCCATTAGTAGTTAGCTTTACATTACTAAATGGCAAATGAATGAAAGACCTGAATTCGGAGCTTTTGACAAATTCATAAGCACACATGATATGTATTACAATTTAAAATATTACTGAGAAAAAAAAAAGGAGTCCATCTGTATCAAGAGACTCCTGTGTCAACCATGAGCTCAACTGATGTGTCTAAATACTAAGTTTTCTGTGAAGCAATGTCCCAGAAGCTAACATCCATATAAGAATTTACACCGCTGCAAAAGTTGAAAGGCTCTCTAGTCTCTACCTCTAAGCAATAGGTTACCAATTGATGTACAATTGACATATATAAATATTTAAAGCCGACTACACCTAACTAGGGGGACAGTCAATGACTAGCTCCAAAATGCTTTATGAGTAGCTCCGAACCCTTTCTATTTTGAGGGGAGATATCCACTTTATGCATCTCACAATTTCGGGTGCCCTCTAGCGAGACGGCAGGCAATTAGCACCGTTGTAGTGTAGCTAATTTTGAGCTAAATCAGCATCCAGTCATATCATCAAAGAAATGTAAAGGACTGTCATTCTCCCAAACCCAAACCAGATTGTTCGCAGCACGTTCCACTGGAATCCTGGAAACGATGTTGCACTGAATCGCTCGAAGCTTACTCTAAAAAAAAAAATCATTCGGAGCAGTGAACAGGCAGACAGATACATACATCCCAAGCGCAGTAATAGCAGCAGCGCCATTGGTCAACCAAGGTTCCTCCGGGAGCAAAAGAGACAGGGGGAAGGGAAGTAGCGAAGAGCGTACCCCTCCTCCGCTGCGGTAGTCACCGGCGGTGGGGCAAGTGGCCCCCTTTATGAAGTGCCCCCACACCGGGCATCCCGCTTTCTCCATCTCCCCCAGCAGGAACCGCACCTTCGGATCTGCGCGTCAGATTGGCAGCACGCCGAGGTCACTCACACGCGGCAAGCTCGAGACCAACGTAGCAAGAGAGAAAGGAAGAGCCGGCGGCGCGGCGCCGAGGTGGGGGTGGGGTGGGAGAGGGCGCGGGCGCGGGCGCGGGCGCGTACGATTGGCCGCGGACAAGATGCCTTTGACGCAGTCCTCGGGCGACATGCCGCCGCCGTTCGAGCCTCCGCTCTTGCCCGAGGAGGACTCGGCCTCCACGCGGATGCCCGCCTCGGCGCCGCCGCCGCCGCCGCCGTGCCCCTCCGCCATTCCAGTCCCCCCCTCCGCCGGCGGCTGTTGCGTCGAGGGGGTTTAGGTCTGGCCGTCGCCTCAGCTTGGGCCTTTGCGAGTGAGTTGGTCCGTTTGGGCCTGCCGGTTGCGGGGCGACTCGCGTGGACGGGGGAGGAGGAAGACAGGACGAGATTCACGAGAAGGTGGCGCGCAGAGATTGATGGGCCGGGAGATTGCTGGGCCAAAATCTCGTACTTACAAGGCTGCTCAGGCACCGAAGCTCTCGCAATTTCTTCCTCCCTAGAAAAAATAAAAACCGTGAGCATAAAAGGCACATTGCACCAAGCTGCAGCTGCTTGTGTATTTTTTTTCCTCAGCATCGACAAATTGGAAAAAAAAAATGGCGAGCACAGGAAGGCAGAGACGACTAGAGGACGAGGGAGCCATGGTCGTCCAGGTCCATGCATGGATGGCGAGGTCGCAACGAGACAAAACCTAACATCGGGCAGAGCAGGTAGCAGAAGCACGCTTTTGTACGTTTACCTGCGTCTCTGGGCCGCGCCGGTCTGGAGTGTGCAGTGGCACGCACTGCACGATCGCCGCATGCACGTGGCGCCAAACAGACGCGAATCCAGGGCTCCTCGTCGCTCAAGAATCCAAGGGAGCCAGGCCGTGCGGAACTGCGGACCGGTGCTCCGCCTCCGCAGTTTCTTCAAAGTTTGTGCGGCGCACGAGACACTACACGGTCTACTGCATGCAGCACTGCACTGCACTGTCTGGACCCCTCTGTCCGATCTGGTCCTCGCTTTCGGTCAGCTCGACATCCACACACGGGGACACACACACACCATGACACCACACCACTGCAAGAACTGATCCCGTTTCTTTTATAATTTGTGATTTTGTGCAGAGGGAGTGCGGGACGATGCATGGACGAAAGGTTCCATTGTATTAGGCTTACTCTAACGGCGTGCTATCCAGAGCAAGAGGAACAATGCATGAGGCAAACGACGGTACCACGACTCGCAGCCTCACCCCCACACAGCCACGTACAGGCACCAAGGACGACGTGAGAATCTCCTGGCCTGCGCCTGGGTGGGAGCGAGGCTTTGGGCACGTGCCCACGACCCGATCATCGACCATACACGCGCTGTGGCCTGGGAGCCGCCGGCCCGGCCGGCATCAGTGATTGCATCATTGCACGTGGGGTTACAATACCATACGTTTGCCCCCTCTCGCTCCCACCTCCAACTCCATCGTTCATAGGGCTCCTTTGAAACAATTTTTTTACAAAACCATACAAATTTTTTTATATAAAATAGCTAGTTTAAAAACACAGAAAAAAAAACGTAGAATTGAGTAATTTTTACCGTATCTCTACGATACAAATAAAAGCGGGCGCCCAATAGGCCCACGTCGCCCGTTAGACTCCTATCCGTTGGATCCGCTGAGCGAGCGATATCAACCGTTTGATGCGAATTGGATCGGGTCTGCACCCACTTGGTAAACAACTCGAAACATCGGGATGGTTCGCGGGCCGTTCCTGAGCGGCGACCGCTGCCCCGCCTCTCTCGAGGTTCGCTCCTTCCCCTCCGCCGGGCGCCACCACGGCCGTCGTAGCCTCCATCCGCCTCTCTCCCAAACACCGGTCACCGCGAGGGGCGAGGGCCACCGCAGATTCCATAGTCCATTCCCTCCGCATCCGCCTCCCTCCGTCGGACGCCGCGAGTCCGCGACGGCCATCGCATCCTCCATTCCCCTCGGCGTCCGCCTCTCTCCTCTCCGCCGGTAGCCACCGCGGCCTGCCTACGTTGTCCGTTCTGTAAGATCCTGAAGCTTCCTCAGCACCGCGTCCCCGTTCATCAGCCGTGAGAGCAGGCCCAGAGCCTTGCCTCTGTGCTTATGGTTACAACAAGCTACGGTACATGGCCTGCAACCAGAGCTTCGGCGCGGCCGGCAAGCAGCGGCGTGAAGCCTGATGAACTCGCGAGGGGCGACGACCTTGTACGACCGGCGGATGGACCGCGGCAAGCTGCGATGTGTGGTGTGTGGAGCTCGCAGGGGGCAACAGGAATTTGTGCGATGCCTGGCGTGCGGCCTGCAGAGCTCGCGGCAGGCTGTGCGCGCAGCCTGCGTAGCTCGAGATGTAGCGACAAAGAGGTGCGTCTGCAGAACGCCCTGGTTCAAACGACATCGCGTATCAGGAAGGGAGCCAGAACAGATGAGCTCGTGACCACGCTACCTCCACTACCTGCATGGTGTTCGACAAAATGTGCAGCTCTTAATACCGTGACCTCAAATTGGTTTAGGAATTCTGGAGTAGTTTAGTTGGCTTTTCATTATGAATATATAATTCTAATCAGTGCCAATTGCAATAATCACACAGGCTTAGGAAGGGCTATTTGTATTCAACTCTAGCTGCTGCTTTTTCATACAAATATCAATTGAGTTGCTGACTCGGAAAGTTACATAAGTACTATCAGATTTGCAAATGTTTTTTTCCCTGCACATGTAGCACTGTATTGCATTTTCAAAAAAAAAAAAGATCTTGCATTGTTGTGATTTTCAGTATAAATTATGAAATTGACTCGATTATATGAAAATTATAGGACTGGTTGGGCTCTAAATTGAAACAAACTGATGAGATTAAGGTGTTCCGAAGAAGAGTGCACCGATCAATTCAATGCTGCTTTATGAAATATCAAGAAAATTCAATTGAAGACCCACTGAATCACTTTCAGAATGTCACATATGGAGTAAACAGTATATCTAATTTATGGGCTGGTGAGAGTTAGGTGAGATCATGAGAGGCCGAGAGGGAGACGTGAGTACCAGACTTGTTTTCTAAAAAAGATTGCAACCTGACAAGGGGTGTTATTGCTATTCTCAATATGCACTTTTACTTCGTTGGATGATATTTCCCTTTTGTTATACTGATACAGTAATCAAATCCAGAACAAGGGCCAAGCATACATGCTCATTAAATAACTCAGTGGCTTATATATCTTCAATTCTTCATAGAAAATGGTTGATCCAACTTTCACATTCTTTTCTTAAAAATAATTTCCTACTCAGGGACTACCAGAAGTTAGAAAGCATAAATGTAGAAACTTTTGCTTTTTAATAATGGATATAAAAAATCGGTGTTACTCCCCAAAACTAAAAAACTATCATGACAGTCATATGAAACTGTTATCCAATAGATTCCCAATGTTGATAACCACTGTCTATTCCTTTTGTGCATATTTTGCTTTCCTTCAGTTAGCAACGTTCAAACTCATGTTGTCTAGGCAACATGCATATAGCAAGCCTACCTTTATATTATTCTTATCCGCAACAAATATTTGTTACGCCTTAACTAACATTTTGCTTGTTTACAATCCCATGTACAGTAGGTAGACAAATACGTATTGCATTTTTTACCATCCTATGTAATATATCTTTACTTCATTGATGCATATATCTCTATTGCTCTTATCAATACACCAAGGCAGTACCCCTATAACAAGAGTGCATCTATTTCTATACATACACACTACAATGGACTGTTGCTATATGACACTATAGCACAATGTAGAAACAACATATCCTCTAATGGACATGAGTACACTGATTAGAAGCTTGATCATCAAATTTGATCACAAGAGCTCAACGCGGATCAAAATAAGGATATGTTCACAAAGGAAAAATGAACATTGAGATATAATAGGCCTTAGCATCTTTATTCCAACAGCTGTCAACTCTTAAATCATTTATTTGAAGAGTTCACCTTTGAGTAAAATTATGTAGAAAGATGAATGCGTTTAATGAATATCAACAGTGACATGCTTACAAATTACAAATAACAACCGGTCTATTTTGGCTGGTGCGCGGCAATCAATTCTAAAGGAGGCCTTAGGACTACAACCTCTTCTTGAATATTCATCATCAATTAGTTTATCTTTTCAAAGGAAAAGTATTAAAGGCAAAACGGAGGTAGTATTATTGTCATACAGCAGTAGCAGTAGTAGTAGAGTAGTAGAACATGATTAATCATCGTTCCCTCAGATTGTAGAGAGCAAAGTAAAGTACTACAAAGCTGATGACCATGGTTAATGATAGCGCATCATGGCTGGAAGAACACAGATGTCTCCCCTTTTTGCAGTCGGAGGCCCCGCTAAGCTACTGTCTCCGTCCGAGGTTGTATAGATCTCAACTAGATTTATTTATTTTTTCATATATGAGTCTTCAATATGTATCTATGTTTATCAATATCCATATAAATATAGAAAAAAAAGACTAGATTCCATATATTAGTGTTTAATATGTATCTAGGTTTATCGTCGTCCATGTGAATATAGAAAAAAAAGACCAGAACCTTTCGATTTGAGGAGACGGAGGGAGCGCAATGTCCAGACTGCCGGCAGGCTCAAACAATGGTCATATCAGATTACCTAGTCGGCTAGCTCATCGATGTCCTATTCAGGTAACTATAGGAGTAGATTAGTGTTTAGTTAATTTTTTGGTTTATGCGTCGTGTGGCCACGGCCGGCCTAAATTCCGCTACAGTATAAATACGCTGACTAATATAATCAGTCTTCCTAAATATACAAACATATTTTTCTTAAAATGCACTCTCAGGTAATAATTATAAAAGTTTCATTTGGACCTGGGCAAACATTCTAGAAAACAAAAAAGAATAGAAAAACGAACTAGAGAAGCATCCGTTTTTTTCCCGGTCAAAGGCGCGCCAGCTTTTCCTCGATTCGAGCCTGGGCTTACATTGGACGTCCGATCAACGTTGTACGGAGTACGTAGGAGTATTCCGTATCCGTGGCGCACGGCGTACAGAGATGCCTGCCCTGCCCCCCACCAGTCCCCTACCGCTCCTACTCGCCTAGCCTTTCACGTACTGGCGATGTTATCCATGCACACACGCGCACGTCGAACGGAAGCTAGTTTTTCTGCTTTCGTCCTTCTCGAAGAAAATTTCCTGCTATTTTTGCGGCGCGGCTTTCTGCAATTCTGGGGCATCGAGTGCGACGTGACGTGGGTGTTTGTTCTGTTGCATTTTGTCATCCGGTCTTTTCATGCCGGGGTTTCATGGGCATACCGCCGTTCGTTGGAGCCGCTTGACTGGGGTATTTGCACTTCGAGTCTCAGAGGATGGGTGGAAAACACTATTTATGCATTATATATAAAATAAAAAAAATAATTGTGCGATGTAATGTACACAAGTGATACTAGTAGACATTTGATAAGGTGGCCCAAGGGTTCTCTCCGCGACTTGGCATCGCCTGGCAGCGAGCTGCGAATGTACTGCACATTTTGCTCCGCCTGGGTTTACCTCGCCGGTGCATAAGGTTTTTCCCAATAGGACGTGTAACTGTAGCGCATAGACGGAAAGACGAGTAATTAAAACAGTGGATACATATCGCACTGGGAAAGGCATATCTAGCCTAGTTTATCGCGGTATCCGACTACGTTAATGAAATGTACGTGCCGGGCCTTGATTTCAAGCTGCACGGAGGTGCCGCGTGCACACGAAAGCGACGCTGCACAGAGCGAGCGTGACCACTCTTGTGCTGCCCTGGAACGCCACAGCAAACAAAAAGCCTATCAGCCTTTCCATCGCTCACTCGCACACGCAGCACTGGGGTGCAGACTGCTCTCCTGCCTGGGCACCAGCAAGTCCTGCAGGCTGCGGCAGTGGCGCCACCATCTCCGCCCCCTCGCCTCCGCCGAAACTACAGAAACGCCATCGCCCCGGCACGGTACCCGAGGCAGCCGCGGCCCCACCGCCCAACGCCGTGGTGGGGGTGCTGCCGTCGCCATGACCACCGCACTTGTTTAATCCCCCGCCAGACGCCGAGACCTGCCCTTTTCCGTGCCGTTCTGCTCATGGCTCACACGCTCCCCGCTCTCGTCTCCGGGTCCGGGCTCCAGCCGCGCTGACTGTACCCGCCGCTGCCATTACCACGCTGCGCCGTACCACAGCAGGCCTCGTCACGCGACCGCTGTCCCGACCCCGTCGAGGCAAAATCCCTGGCCGTTCCCTCGCCCCGTGCCGCCGCCGCCGCCTCCGTGCAGGTTCCCTTCCGGTGAGAAGGCGTCCTCCATTATCCCTCGCATTCTTTGCCTTAATCTCGCGGTGTTGCCCTCCGCTCTGGGCCCTGCCTTTCCTTGCGGCGCGTTTCGGTGTTTGGACTGTTTGCTTGCCTCGCCACTGGATCTCGTGGTTCTTTCGCAATGCTGCGGCGCAGATTTGTGGTTCCAATCTGTGTTCTTGCGAGGAGCTAAACGAGAAGGGTTATTGCACCTTCGCAGCATCAATGCGGGACACATCCATTGCTGGTGATGGGTTGGGAGATGTGGGGGGATATGGGCCCCAAGATTCGAACTCTTCAGTGATTTTGTTTGAGGTTCTACTAAGATGGGTTCTTCGCTGTGTTCTTCGAGTTGTTTTTATTTGGGCTGTTTCTTCACTTCCTCGTGGTGACATTTCTTCCTGTGGTTGTTGGTGATTGGTGCTCTACTTGCAGTTGTGAGAGCTCTTCCCCTATTTTTAAGTACAGGCTATGGGGCTGAAGCTGTGGCACGATTTGACCTTTTCATTGTTTTCTCCACACTTGCTGTTTGTTTTTTCTTGGGAGCCCCACGTTCGTTAAGAAAAGGAGAGAATGCGTGGATTATCTGCACTGTTTTACCTTTCATTTCTGTGAGGAAAGGAAAGGGAGAAGTGACGGTTGATTCTTTGATTCCCTTCCACAGCAAAATGAACCATCTCATTTTACCACCTTGATCTGTGCTTATTGAATGACACTGGGGCCTGGAGATTTCGTACTTCGCTTCTATGGACCTGTTCTAGTGCATATAAATGCTTCAACACTGCGCTAACCGCTAAGATAGCCTTAAACACAACCTCACCCCGTACTCTTTCCCAAGTTCTGGAGATCCGAAAGATGCGGCATTTTCTGTTTGAGCTAAAAAGCAATGCAAATGATTCGCCTTTGGTACATTTTTATTAGCGTTGATGTGTTGAGCTACGACCTTGAACTCATCTGAGTTGAATCTCCTTGTTGGCTGTGCAAGGGGAGAGTCAGGCCAAATACATAAATATGTGTTCTTATGGTGCTTGTGTCTGATTTTCTGCAGGTTGCTGTGACCTTTTGTTTTTTACGATGGTTCATGTGCTAATCAAAAGGACCACATTTTTAGGTCAGCGTTGAACATATTGCCTTTCATTGCTGGGGTAAGTTGGAACAGAGAAGCTCTGTATTCAAGATGACGGACACAAGACGTCATTCTGTGGATGTTCCGCTGTCAAGGACCATAGTGCAGCTCAAGCGAGTGAGATCGCTACGGGATCCAGCAACAAACTCATTGAACAAGTATGCATCTCCTTCTGACCACATGATCTGGGAGACTGCTTCTAGCAATGGGGTGGCTCTGGACCTTGGCAGTGGCAGGTCAGCACATCATCAGCTGGTTGAAGAAGACGAAGATCTCAGAGCTGAGGCTACAATGGGGTCAGAGCGGAGTTTTCGGGCACCAAATGCAAGGACTGCATCGTATAGGAAATCCTCTACTGTCAAGATCAGAGGCTTGAACCCACCAAGAAACAAGCAGGTTCATCGTGTCCGCCAAGATGGTCACCGCAGATCGTTGGATTCTAACCACTCGAACAATAGTTCTATGCGGCAATTGGCAAACAACATGGTCAACAATGTGGATGCAGAGAAGGAAGACGAGGAAGTGAATTCTTATGAAAGAACAAATTTTGTATTGCCAGAGAAGGTTGATGAAGAGGTGAAAATGCCAGGCTACTCCAAATTCAAGACCAAGTCCTCTGCTGCAATGAGCCGTGTTGGGAGCCCTTGTATGTCAGTCAGTGAGGCACGCTCTGTTGGGTCAAGAAGAAGCACTCTAGGGCATGGAACTGAGGATACCCGACTAAGGTCAAATGATGTCGTTGGATCAAATTTTAGTGGTTGTGGCATAAGCTACTGCTGGTCAGGAGCATCAAAGTACAAAGAACTTTATTCCGACAGTGATGGTCCAGAGCAACCTCTCTTATCTACTGATGGGACTGAGGCTGCATTTCAAAGCAATGTACCATACACTGAGACACCGAGGTGTTTAAGCCAGAAATTTCGCCCTCGGTCCTTCAGTGAACTGATTGGCCTAAATGTTGTTGCTCAGTCCCTCTTATATTCCTCTTGCAAAGGAAAAGTTGCTCCAATGTACTTGTTTCATGGTCCCCGGGGTACAGGCAAGACCTCCACAGCGAGGATTTTTGCCGCTGCTCTAAATTGTGTCTCCCTTGAAGAGCAAAGGCCATGTGGGTTCTGTAAAGAGTGTGTCATTCTTTTCTCTGGGAAGAGTAGGGATGTGAAAGAACTTGATGCAGCAAAAATGGATCGATTAGGTCGAGTAAAGGCACTTCTCAAGAGTGCATCTCTCGTCCCATACTCTTCACGCTTCAAGGTTTTTATTATAGATGAATGCCATCTCTTGCAAGAAGATGCATGGTCAGCAATACTGAAGAGTCTTGATGAACCATACCGGCATACAGTGTACATTATGATTACTTCTGACATAGAAAGCCTACCTCGCACTTCAATCACACATTGCCAGAAGTTCCATTTTCCAAAGATAAAGGTTGCAGATATTGTCTACAGGTTGGAGAGAATCTGTATAGAAGAAGGACTGGAATTTGACCATGATGGGTTGTACTTCATTGCTGCAAAGTCTAACGGTTCTCTTAGAGACTCAGAAATAATGCTTGACCAACTCAGTTTGCTTGGGAAGAAGATCACAATTTCTCTTGTGCATGAACTTGTGAGTTGTTTACTGACTACTGTTATCTTTCATGTTCGAAGTGATAAATCAAAGAGTCAGTGTTTTCATGTTTATACAACTCTATATGTTATTTGCAGGTAGGATCAGTGTCTGATGACGAATTGATCGAATTGCTTGATCTAGCACTGTCATCCGACACCACCAATACTGTAAGACGAGCTCGAGAACTTATGGGGTCAGCAATTGATCCTCTGCAGCTGGTTTCTCAGTTGGCTAACCTTATTATGGATATTCTCTCTGGGCGATGCCAATCTGCAGCCACTGAAGTCAGCAAAAGTTTCTTGGGAAGATATGCATGTGCGTATCCTTTCATTGACATAATGACATGTTTCTTTCTGGTTTGCCACATGTGCATTATCCTATTGTTGAAAATCGCTTGCTATTATTTTTGAAGATGCTCAAGTTGAATCAATCATAGGATCATACTTTTATTGTTGGAAAATTATAATGACCATAATTTAATCTTGAATTTTTTAACCGTCGCTCCACATCCCTGTGTGCGCCACAAAGTTTTTAGTCTTATGTCTGAGCCTTTTATCATGATTATGCAGTATCAGAGGTTGGAGTAAAGAAATTAAGACATGCACTGAAGATACTATCAGAAACTGAAAAGCAATTGAGGACATCAAGAAACCAAGCTACTTGGGTGACAGTTGCACTTTTGCAGTTTAGCAGCAATGAACCTAACCTTGTTGCTGAACCGAATGATGCGCATCCACATTCAGTGACTGGATATACAGGTAAATATAATAAAACCCAGTATCACATGTAATTCTGATTTCCAGACAGGATGGAATTATAACCATTTTTGATATCCCACTGTGTAGATGACTGGGTTTCCAAGGTGCACTCAAGCTCCAATTTTTGTCAGGCATGTAACAGCAACAAATCCAACTGTTCTGAGAGACATTGTAGGCGGCTTAAGCTTGAGAACATATGGAGGAGAGCCATTGGAAAGTGTCGATCAAGGTCAGCAAAAAATTTCCTCAGGAAAGAAGGCTTCTTATCATCGGTCCATGTTACCGAAGGTAAAGACACAAATACTATCTCTACTGAATTTCCAATTTCTCGTATGGATTATGCTGAAAATGACACTAAATGTGCAAATTCTCAGAGCTGGCCATAGCAGAAGTTGGTTTTGGACACCCGGATCACCTATCGAGAGCGGAGAAAATGCAAAGCCTAATAGAATGCGCTTTGCAACATGTTCTCGGGTGCAATGTGGAGATCAGATTCAAACTTGTACCGTGTACAGTGAGGAAAGATGCTAGGTTGAAGAGACAATCGTTCAGTTTTCTCAACTGCTCAGGACGGAAGCAAGAGCTGTCAGATTCAGTTGTGACTGATGAAGATGAAGCTGCGAGGCCTGGAGCAAGAGCGACACCACTTAAGGGCTACACATCTAGTCAGCAGGAATCACCATATATCATGCAACGTGTTGATTCGAAACAAACAGTCCATGGGTGTGATGATGATGCTCACAGCACCTTGACGTCAAACAGATCCATGACAGATGACCTAACAAGGACGTGTAGGTCGGGTATAAGTGAGCAGGGCCGTTTCGGTAGCATCCAGGAGCCGGATCTACAACCGAACTGCTTCTCACGAACGCTCAAGCTTCAAAAGAAGCTATTGGCATCTGGTGCAGCACACACAATCTGTTTGAGGATCCAGCCACATAACAAAATGGACTTCTTACCTAAGAAAGAATTTGATACGTACTTCTGCGCGTACGAACCTTACGAGCAGTGTTCAAGATCAAATTCACGAGCTACTTACAGTTCAAGAGATGATGACTTGTAAGCAATCTGAAACATTATCCCACTGTACTTTTACTGATAGTCTCAATTAACGCTTCTTCACAGGCAACTACTCCGTATCTAACAATATAATTTCAGTAACATTGCTGAACTCTTTTTGTTTCTTCTGCAGGTGGAGCAAGAATTCACGGTTTGGTTCGAATCTTCTTTGCTGGAGGGCCCCAAAACAATCCATGTAACAGAGGTACTCCATATTTTCACATTACTTGGTCAGAAAAGCCATGTGATTTCACAGTTTTTGCCTGCGCGGTTGCTAGTGTTCATGTGGCATGTTGACCCAAGTTCTGCCAGAGCATCCCCCACATCAGCAGGTGCTTTATTGCAACCGTAGCTGCAGACAGCCACTGCAACAACCAGCACAAACATTGCTGCTGGGAAAAAGTGAACCATGATAGCAGAACGACAAAAGAAAATGCTGAAAAATAGTGGCAAATCATTCAGCTTACCTTTTTTGCATTTCTTTGTGAATTTGCAGGGAAAAAAATGAGCAAACTAGATGGAACGCATCAATCCTGCTATGACATTTACCAATATCCCCAAAGCTGCAGACATGGACATCTGGGGGGCAATTTTTGAAGGAAAGTTCAGGAATAGGGTCTGTGTTCTTCTTGGTAGGCATCTGAGAAACAATTGTTTGATCCGTAGAGCGCATTTAGTGATATTTTCTTGGTAATGCAGGTTCTTTTATGAGAGGAATAATGCTAGTGGTCAGTTGTACAGCACGCCAACGATGAAACCCTGTGTATACTGAATAGTTCTGTTTTCTGAATTTTGTAGGTCTATTGGATGCCCACGACAATTACATGATCTTTTTCCATCTTGAATTTCTTGTGGTTATTTTTATGATTCATGGACCCCCAGTAGGCTACCGTATTGTATGAGCTGAATTACTAGCCATTCCCACGGATGGATCTTCATCAGAAAACTGGCAACTGCACTTTGTTGGCAGTAGGATTGAGGAAATTTCGACCTCTGATGCAGAACATATGAATGACCCATTACCATTGCAATCCACCTCAAACACCAGTCAACCGATTAGAAGCCATGGCACAATCTGTCCAATTCCCCAAAAAAGAGGCCACCACGTAACCTATAGTCCATCAAGACTCTAAAGCGAGCTAACATATTCCTAAATATCCACGCTTTTAACCCATTTCAGCACCGCACCACCACCAGCTAACCATGGGGAATGGTGGCTGAGGCCGATGCTGGAGAAACTAGGCGAGATCAATGGCGACACGATCCGGGGCAGCCCTCGTCGCCTGTCCCTCAGCAAGCTTCACACCGAGCTGGCCCCCGTCACCTCCTCCCAAGGAGTACAGCCTGCCAGATTCGGTGAGGACGAGCGTGTGAGGGTGAACCGTATTCCGGTGAACCCAGTCCATGGCGTTCGTCGCGCTGATCTGCACCACCTTTTCATCCAGTGCGTCGATCGAAGCGGCTAGCTTGGGGACCAGGACATTCGCAGTTCCTGCGCCGTCGGCCTGAAACGGAAACGGCAGAACCAGGAATTCACAAGTTTAATTCAGCAATATTCAGCAATTGGTTGTTACCATGACTTCATCAGGATTTTAAGGAGGACGATGATCGAACCTGAGCAACGCCCAGGTTCTCCGAGACCCCCCACCCAAAGGAATAGACGGCGCCATTGTCTGCGACGACGAAGGTGGTGTAGTATCCGGCTGAGACATGCCGAGCTCTCACACCCTCCAAGCCTGCCACTGCCGTGGGGAGGACCACACACCCTTCTTCTACTTCTGCATCAGCAGCAAGCCCCAGACAACCATGGCCACTCCACCCCCAGGTGAACACGCTCCCATCTCGGGCCAGAACTGCGCAATGTAAAGTCCCTGCTGAAATCGACAGCGGTCTCACATCCTGTGTCTGGAAATGTTGGATCAACCTTGGGATCCCCATGCTTTTCTTGCATCCATGCCCAAGCTTGCCTCCTAGACCGCAGCCTACTGAGTAAACCGACCTGCAAATCGATATAAATTCAAAAGACTTGTCGCAAGAAAAGGAGACTATTGACATACTGTAATACTGTTACACAGGAGCTTTTATATGTCACTAGCAAATAATTCCAACAAATCATTATAGGTTTTTTCAATGCATGACTGCATGAGTGGTGGTGCTTGTTTGATAAAACTACAGTAATTAAGAAGATCAGCAAGAAAGAAAGACTGCGTGTAGTAATAAATAACACTCACATTCCAGTCGGATGGTACGCCAACATAAGGAGATAGCAATTGCCGGCAGAAATCTGCACGACAAGAGCATCCTCAAGAGGCCCAGAGAGGAGGCGTGGCTCAACATCAGCGACATCTGCATTATGGCCAAGCCTCTCGTCGCGGCCCCAAGAGAGAGTATAAACCTGACCCTCTCTAGACAGAACTGCAGAGAAGAAACCTCCTATAGATGCTTGAACCACAAATACGCCTTTCAGTGACTTCACCAGCTTAGGACTGCTAGTGTAAGCACCAAAGCCTACTGAACCCCCAAAGGTTTCCTGTCCAAATGCGTATACACTCCCTGTGTCGCTCACAAGCATTGTCCGCCCTGACCCAACCGCAGCTTGTGTGATTCTGATGCCTTTAAGAGACCTACATACAGGGACAAGGGCCAGGTGATGACCAGAGTTGGCATTGTTTGTACGCATGATTCTAGTTATCAGCAAAATTAATCAACATATAGCTTATATACCTAATAAGGCATGGTTTGAACTGGTTTTCGGTGTCTCCAAGCCCAAGCTGCCCGGAGGAGTTCTCGCCGAACGAGTACACGTCACCCTTTGTGGTGACAACAATGCTGTGTCCTGGTCCAGCAATAACCTGAGATTTCCCAAGGCGGCAATTCTTCTCACCGATCAGCAGGTACCTGAGGACGAGCTTCCAAGAACCCCCACACCGCTGCCTCAGCCTTTCCTTGTCGTCATGTTTCATCGACCTAAACATGGCCCTCTGACAGCAAGCATCAAACGCTGCGAGTTCTGGAAGAGGCAGCGCGGCATCCGGCTGCAAGTTTGCAGGGCTTCGGAAGTATTTACTTGCAGCCTGCAGGAACAGCATTGTACCTCGTCATAGACAGACATCATAATAAGCATCATTTCAAAAATCAAAATGCTGAAGAAAAATGTTTATGGCTGTAGAAAGTTTGCCTCCAATGCAGCCAGATCTTCAGGTTCCAGCTCGTAGGACGAGAGCACATGGAGGAGAACGGACGGATTTGCGGCGAGGGGGATTTCCTCTGTGGCTTCGTTTCCAAAGCAGTAACGCTGTGAGTGATCCGTTGCTTGATGCGATGGAGGATCGTTGGTGTCATCCACATGTTGGTGGAACTTTTTAACCGTGATGGCTTTGCTCTCGGTGGCACCCATTTGGCACTGACTGAATGAGCTTGCGGTGCCCTTGCGAGGTCGAAACCGGAAAGAACTAGAGCTGCTGAGAGAAAAGAAGCCAGTCACATACTCTGGATAGCCATCTTGACCAAGTACCAACTACCGTCTTTACGATCATGGATTTCAAAGAGAATAGTTAAATGCATTTTATGTGCTAAACTATCAGTCAAAACTAGGTTTTCTAGTTTACAAAGATACAAATCAGCAGTAACTGTTAAAAGGGTAAAAGAACAGTTCATGTAAAGGAGTGCCTGAGATGGGATGCTAAAGTGAGCAATTCTGACGATGAAACGAAATTAGGTGAAGCAGCAAGACCATTGCTGAAGCTAGCTATGCGAGTATATTCATCAAAGTGTATAAAACTAATCTAAGAAAGAAGTATATACCGCATTAAGAATTCAAGAAAACCAGGCAAATCTTGTGAAACAATTCCGCACAATGCCACTACTATGCCAGTGCCAATGCACAACCCAATCTGCAAGGCAAAAAGGTATACATGTTTGAGATCTCTACATGTTTTTCCTTATAAAAAGGTGTAGTAATGCTTCAGACGAAGGAAAGGTCCCATCTTACATCTTAGCAAGTGGAAACATGATCTTCACAAGATCACAATCCAAAACCATCACAGTCGTTACACAGTTACGCACCAAAGCAGCACTGCCGCAAACCAACAGATGAACAACAAGATCCTCTTTCGAATTTTCTTCCCGTTCTTTTTTATTTGACGTTTCTTAATTCAAAAATAAATTGGCCAGCGATAAATGTTCGACAAGAGAGGTAGTACTAAGTTTGCACAATCATCTATCCAAAAACCCTAACTTGGACCATCGTAAAAACGGAACGACTGGAGATCAGAGACTGTTGAAAACGCGCTGGCGAATGACGAGGGGCGGATCAGTCGATCGGAGTTACCGAGTCAGTAGGTAATTAAGGGTCATTCAGTGCATACCTGGATAGCAGTCAGCGGCGGCGAAGGGTCCGACGATGAACACCTCGCCGTCGCCGCCACCGCCGCCAGGAAAGAAGGGCAGGGAGGGACTAGTGTACGTGATTGTTTGTTTGGATTCTCCTCGCCTCCCTATATATCTGATGATATCTCAACTTCTGTACAACGTATCTGCATTCGTCGTGCGTTCCGTTGCGTCCCCTGTGGGCTCTGCGCCGACAGGTGGGGCTCCAGCGCGCGTCGCGTCGCGTCGTGCGTCGGCGTCCCCAACCGCGCGCTCCTAGCCGCGTTCCTCGCTCACGCCCTCCCCTCGCCGCAGGCCGCACCCGGCCGGCCGTCTCTTCCCGCTTCCCTCTCAAGTTTCACCGGCCGGCTGGGTACTTTTGGCGGGTCGGCGGCCACCACCGATCGAGCGCGCCGCGCCGTACTAGCTGTCCGCGAACTGCGGTCCCGTTCCTCCCCCGCTTCCGACGACCGAACCAGCACGGGCCACCGACACGTAGTTACGTGATCGAGCAGCCTCTCCGCCGCCGTCGTCACATCGGGTGGCCGTGCAGCCACACAGAGCTCCAAGTCGCTTCGCTCGCCTCCGTCATCTACGTTCGCAAGACGCAAGCTGTTACTACAGCCGCCTACTGCACCTCCTATGCCGCCGGTGGCTTTGATTCTTTGAGCGAACGGAACACATACGCCACCAGCCATCGAATATGAAGCTCCATGCCCATCGAATATATATGAATCCCCTACGCTGGGATTCATGCATGGAATGTGTGTTTTTCTGAGTCAAACAATTCACTCAGCCTACTAATTGAAGCGTATACCAACCATAAAAATGTCGCAATAGAAGCATGGACGAACGAAGCCACGAAGGAGGACAAGAGCATGCAAAACAAACACTCACCGGAGACAATCAGTTGGGCGACTGAGTGAATCAATTCGATGGTTGCAGAACCAACTCTATCTGAAAATGCAAACACAGGATAAATTAAAATGTCGGCAGAGTGTCTCGCCAAATTAATCAATTAATGAGAAGCTCTGATGCTTGCAGAACCGAACCAAGCACAGGCAAGGAAAACCAATCATGCAAAAACGGTCATGATCTTAACAACCCTGCCTTATTGTGCCCATCGTGTTTTGTTTTACCGTCTACTCCCTCCATCCCATCCATTATAATTGTTGTTTTAGGATTCAAAAATTATCCTATGATAAATAATCAACCAAAAAGGTAAGTTAATCCATGTATGCATGCATATACCTGATAAAAAAGACAAATATGTTAACTGGAGGTACATCATCTTTGCCCGTTGTCACTTAATTGTCTAAAATTTTATTAAAATAACAGTTATTTTGGAATGGAGGGAGTACATAAATATGTTTTTCTTGAGTTCCAAGGAATCAAGTACCTTAGGTAAAAAATTGGAAAATTGAATTCACAATGCATAATATCTTTAGAGAAAAGGTCTGCCCACTTCCATTCATGGAGGCCTGTTTGGTTGATGACCTAGTGAGCCAAGCCAAATTTTGGTCATGACAATCTCTTTCTTTTTAAGGATACATGGGAGAGCTGCACATTTTCTTATATTAGCGTAGAGATACATGCAATATGCACGTGGTAAATCCAAAAAGTCAAAAGAAAAGAAAGAATTGGCCGGACAACAATCAAAGGAGGAGGAAAAGGGAAGAGAAATAAAAAAAATTAAAAAAGGAGATCAGTTGATTGATGTCCTTCTTTTTTCATTGATTTCAAGACATGGAAACAACCTGATGGGTATTGGTAAAAAATGAGGTAAGAAAATAAAAGACTAAAGGGCAAAAACATTTTTCTTCTATCAGTTTTCGGCATTTCCATCATTTTCCAACCTTCTCCAATCTGCACAGTGGGGCCGGCGCGAGGGGTATAAGTTGGCCTTCCTAAGTAAAAAATGTTTTCAAAAAACTCGTTCTTTTGTAGTGTAGATTAATATTAAGAAAGAAATAATATTGTAACAACCATGCAACCAGGCAACGCTCGAACAAACACTTGGCCAGCACATGGACAACGTACTCAGAGAACAAACAGGACTCAGAGAACAAACAGGCCATCATGCAACAACAAGAGAACAACCAAACTATCTGCTCAGAAACGTTGAAAGCTTTCGCTTTGGCTTACGTAGCATCGCGCTTTCCACTCTTTCTATATGGCCCAGGACACAAGTGCAAACACATGTGCCATGTCAGCAATTTTGACATTAGTTTGGTTGAAGGTCTAAATTTATCCATGCCTAACTAAATCTTAGCTTGCCAAAGTCTTTGTATGAAAGTTTGGCCAACCAAAACGCTTGCCAATGCTTAACTTGGGCTGCCTTCACTCCTCTTTGGTGATGTATCTTTCTTCGGAACACAGTTTGCAGACACTCATGCACGCATGTACACTCATCATTATGAATACAAGGCAAGAGAATAAAGAGATTTTTTCTTGCTTGCCTTTTCTTGTCCGAAACACAGTAAAATACATACGCTCACACGTGCGTATTGCCCATGCTTTATTACAAACGAAAGTTAGGGGTTTCGGGTTTGGTATTGGGCTTTGGCATGTGCTCACGCTGCAAAAAAATGCAACTCACCCTATGAAAAAACGCATCCATAAACAATAACTTCTAGACCGTATATCTGACTAATAACCCATTTAAACCGTTGGATTTAATGTACAAAATAAGGCTCATGTTAACGGCTGTATATCTCAAAATACAAAAAATAACATGTAGGACCCAAGAATCATACTCATAGTTTTAATATGATTAAAATTTTAACACTCTTGCCCAGTCTTTGGCCATGGACAATTACGCGACCAATCGTGTTGGGGCCACGGACCAATCGTGTCCAGAATGGGCTGACCCAATTACGCGACTACTGAATCTATGATTTTTGAGTCGACAGCCTGGCCAGAATCCATCTTTGATAACCTCGCAGAATGGAACGAGAAGAAAGAAATGGGCAGCGCTGCTGATGCGCAGATACGAAGAAAACAGAAACCATGCACGGAGCTAATTACCAAAAAAAAAAAAAAAACGAAGGTCGGTATACAACGCATGACCGGAAACGAAATGGTTTTATTCTTTTAACTCTCCAAGTCATACCCTCCCAGACCAGACCAATAGAATACTATCTCAACAAGCGAAACCACATCAATCCTACAATCCTCGGGTATACAGTAACATAATAACTAGGAACAGGAAAACTTTGGTATGGTGCTAATGACAGCTTGGACACAAATGTACACATAGTAAAGGTATCGCCAGCAGTGGAAGCTCAGGGAATGGAGGCAAAGGTCGGCAGCAGCCAGCCATGCCCTGTCGCAAGCTCTACATACTCTCCAAACTTCTCCTGCGCATTTGGGATGTCAAGGATCAGATCGTCGAGGCCTTCCTTGACACGGGTAAAGCCTTTGGTCATCTGGTTGATGGTTATCAGTCCCTCACTGAAGCACTCCTGCAACAGGGCCAAAATGCTGGTATCGTTCTGCTTCTCCATTGCCACAACTAGTGCCTTCTTTACCACCTCATGGTTGAAGAAGGGCATCCCAAGGTCACGGATGCATCTGCAGGCTTCTCCCAGGTCACCACCAGTGTTGTATTCCTCCAAGAGCTTAGTGATCTTGTCCTTGGCATCTTCCACAGCCCAACCGGTGCCGCCGCCCCAGCACCGCAGTATCCGCTCACCAGAGTGGCGAGCTGACAGCAAGGCACGGGCCATCTGGACAGTTTGGCTACCACTGCTATTTGGGCGAAGCTTGCTCCTGATTTCATCCAAATTCAGTGGAGTCAATACTTCATCAATCACAGCCCTAGCTAGGAAGAGGGCAAGTTCACTGGGAGCATCCACAATGTCAAGGGCAGTGTCTTCTGCTGACTGCAAGAGCATTATAAACCCCTTCATGATGTCATCAGTGGAAAATAATTCCAAGCTGAGTGAAGAGAGAAGTATAGATGCCATCTCCTTCTCTCTGTTCTTTCTGTCCATAGCAAGCGTAACAAGCTTCTTAAGGAAGATAGGATTGTATTCTGGAGCAGAAAGCTCTTCAAGGCTTCGAATAAGTTCCGGGACGTCGTCTGAGAGAAAATACTCATGAATTATGTGCCCAGATTCTTCTTTAAAGCGTTTCACCTTGTCAGCACTCGAGTTTTGCATCTCTTCCTCAGGAGCAGCAGATTTACTAAAAGAAGCATCAAGCCATCCTTCAGACATAGCTATTGAAACCAGCTTGTCAAAAAGAGCTTTAGCATTAGGAATGTCAAGACTCAGGTCATCAACACTCTCAGCTAGTCGAGAAAAACCCTTTGACATTTGATTAGAACTTATCAAGCAACCTGCAGCTGCCTCCTTCAATAACTTCAGGATCAATGGCTTCGAGGATATGTTTTCCATACCAAAGGTGAGAGCACGCTTAACAACCTCATGATGGAAGAACGGAAGGCTAAGCTCTCTTATACACCTAAAGGCTTCATCTATGTCTCCACTCTCAATATACTCTCTCAGAATATCCTGAATCCTCCTCTTTGCCTCTTCTACAGTAAAGTGTGTGCTTCCACCCCATTTGCGTTCGACTAACTCCGCATGGTGGGGAGCTGACAAATAGCTCTTTTCAACAACCTGCAGAACTTGAATACCCTTGGAAAATTCTGGAAGTAGTGCTCTAGCTCGAGTGAGGAAAACAGGAGGCAAAATTTCATCAACAATAGCTCGTGCAATAAAAACTGCCAAGACATCAACAGCATCTGGTATATCAACAGTCAGATCTTCCGTAGACTCCAGAAGCATCATGAAACCTTCACTGATTGTGTAGGAGCTCAGTATGTCAGCGTACAAAGAAGATAACAGAACTGATGCCATTTCTTTTTCTTTGTCATGACGGTCCATTGCTATAGATATGAGCTTCTTGACAAAGTAATGCTGAAACTGATCAGATCCAAGACGCCTTAGCTCTAAAGCCGCCAATTCCACAACTCCTGTACTAAAATACTCCTCAACTATCGGGACTACAAGCTTTCTATAGTCATCTAAAGTACAAGGAACCTGCATTTGCAGTAACACAGAGCAATGTTAGATTAGAATACCATACCAAGAGCAAATGCAAGAGACATCATGGAGTGTAGATCAAACCTTACTGTTCCCATTAGCTAGTTTTTTTAACTCATGAGATGGTAAAGAGTCTGCACCTTCATTATTGTCTTGTTCAGTTTTCTCACCAATACCATCTGAAAGAAATATCCATGGAGTTCGTAGAATATCAGCATGGAACACAGCAAAAAATAAAGTAAATAACAATAAGCTTTCTCCAACAAAAAAGGACTGCTATGGAACCCAAACCATGATCATGAATAAATCTTAGAAACTTCAAATGTATTACCAAATCTCCATGTAGTCAATCCACATTTAAAGTTACAGAACCAGTTCATCCCATCATTTCTAAATATATACATACCTCAGACATAACCAGGTTTTATGTGCTCCAGAGTAGAATTATTAGTAACCTAAGCAAACTAGCTCTAATTATTTTCTGGCAAGATCTACCACAGGTTAAATACAGGTATCAAGCCTTACAAGAATAGATCATTGCAATTCGTACTGCGATAACTAATAAATAGTTCTCAGCTTCTATATTCACAATTCATACTGCAAAAGTACTCCAAATCTCACGAACATGTAGTAGATAAGTGAGCAAATAACGACAAATAACACTGACATGTCATGGGCAGTCGGCTGGGCCGTTTGGGCTGGTTCCGCGGCACATGGTCCAGCCAACTGCCCATAAACATACATGCCAAAACAAGACATTGCAAAGTCAAGTTAGACATGACTTGTTAGAAGCCTAAATGTTCAGCATTCATATTAGCTAGTAAAATATTTCCTAAACAACCACTATTAGAGTGATATTTAAGAAATAAATCATACAAACCCATGCCATCGAAACAATGGAACCATAGATTTCAAGAGAAAATCCCTAGCTATCGCATTTAGAGATCACAAGGTTTCTGCTTGTGAATAAAAACAACCCTAAGTACTGCCTTCATAAAACTTCAGGTTCAAACCAAATCACTAGTTAACCTTCTATGCAGAAATGGCGAAAGGCCCCCATACTTGGAGTTTATACCTGTGGCACCTTTGTGCTCACGCTAAAAAACCCACAAACACTTAGCCACTCATAAATATCTACTGACTGTGGAACAATAGAACACTTGGATCTGCATATATATTGAAACTCAAAACAGATAAAGGCACTAATAACTGCATGGCCTCTAGCACATGAATTGAGAAACCCTAGGACCAAAAGATCCGTCACCTATCATGATGAGTCATCGGTGCTTACCGTATAACCAAAATCTCAGGAAACAGCAGAACCAAACCTTTGAATTAAGTTATGTAAAGCGACTCTAAACATTTATTTCGCCACAACAGCATCTCGTAGGACACTTCGGTGCTCGGGAGAGGACTAGATGTGTACTCGTACGGATGAGTAGCGGTCACCTTTCTTTGCGGGGTGGTGGTGCGGGAGGTGCCTGACGGCGATCCCGCCGTCGGCCGGTGCGCCCCCGCCGGTGGCCACCCGCAGGTGCCCCTCCGCCAGCATCCTCGTCGGTGACATCACCCCCTCCTCCGCCGCCATCTCCCTCTGCCCCTCCTCCTCACGCCCTACACCACACGCACAGCGCCACAACGAAATCACATCACCGCCAAACGGAAACAGAAGGGGGACCGGTACCAAATCCGGACGGTACGATCCCACAGCGATCCGGAAGGAGCGTGCGGCGGCCTCACCTGCGGAGATCGGAGGCGGTGGGGGCGGTGGCGGGGACGGCGGAGGCCGGCGCGGATCTCACCCCGGGCGTGGCGTTTCCGCCGCGCGGCGAGTCGCGAGCGAGGCGAGGGAGGGGGTGCGAGGGCGAGGGGGCGGAGAGGGAGTTTCTCGTTTTATTTACCCACCTCCCCCACTTTCTGACGGTTGATTATTTATGGCCATCCGATTTGTAATTACGATGGTTCCTCCGGGGTTCGATGGTAAAAAACCCCTCGGGTTTTCTTCTTTTTCTTACTCCCCAAGCAGGCAGCCACCGCCGTGAGACTGGCAGTCGGACCCACTTGTAAGTGGTTGCTTCCTCAGGGAGGCGGCCTGCCGTGTGTGGAACGGGTGTATGCGCCGGGAGGCGATCGGGCGCCTGGCAACTGGCAGGTGGCAGCGAACGGACGGCTGGTGCGGCGTATGGACGGCGTCCACGTAGGCATGGGCGGGGACGGGCGGCGGCGTGGGGGAGTTGGCGCGGCCACGTCGGTCAGGATGAGGGCGTGGGCGTCGCGCGGCGGCGGCAAAAGCTGAAACGGAAATGCGACGGCGCCCGGGGCCAGCTCCAGGTGGCCGGCCCGGAGCGCATCGGCTGACGGGGAAAGCCGGGGCGGGAAAGCCACCCGGCGGTCGCCGGTCACCACACCGGCGGCGCCTGAGACTTTTTCCTTCCCCCACTCCCGGTCCCGGCGTTCGGAATGCTCGTGTCGCGCTGGCCAGTCACGTGGCCGACGGCGACCGGAGGGGGAGAGGAGCCGTGACCAGCGGTCGAGGCCGTGAGGGGGACGCCAGCAGCCTTTACACCCTGTTGTGTCGATGATGCTTATCGCGATCGACGCGTCGCATCATCATCCCATCCATCCATGCACCCACGGCAGAAAACGCAAGTCGACAAAACTAAAAAAAACTAATCCCAAGCGGCCATTGGCCAAGACGTGTAGATGACAGGACAGGGATAAATTAGCTAAGCACTCCCTTTCAGATCAGAGGAGATAGATTAAGCTAAGCCAAGCACGCACGCACGCACGAGTGGCATCATCGCACGTCTTGGCTTGGCTAGATCGATTCGATCCTCTGGCCGGATGCCCGGACAGAGCATCAGTTTCCTCCACCGTCGCCAACTTTTTCTCTGAAAACTGAAAAAAGATATGCATCGTTTTACTGAACTTTATGCCTCATCTCGCCTTTTCATCAGTCACACATAGCAGCCAGCAGGCAGGGACACACTATCCCTGGCTGACGCATGGCCGGCCATGATCATCCGCCCACTGGGACGACAAGTGCTCGGTGGACAGAGAGAGAGTCACAGAGCAGCAGTGGATCCATTGCTGTTTTTACAGGCAGCCCGGCAGGTGGCTAGCTACGACTGGTCGAGCAGGTTTTGGAGGTAGAGGTTGAGGATGTATCTGCCGGTGGAGAGGACGTCGAGGCGCTTCTCGCTCGGCTCGTACCGCCCCTTGCGCAGCTGGTACCGGTGCGTCACCGCCGACACCGTGTACGCCTGCCCCTCGATCGTCACGCTCTCGCCGCAGTGGATGTTCTGCTACCGCCATCGTCGACACCGCCCCGCCCACAACCAAGAAACAACATCGTTAGTAACCAGCAGTTGCACTGATAATTGTAACTTGTGCGAGGTGCGGACGGTGTGCAGTAGTGATGAATGAAAAAAGGGCACCGATCCCTGCGGAAAGCCTTTAATTTATGCGATATCTTGATGTTGTAGGTGTCGATATAGTGTCTTTCCTTAAAACCGGTGAAGGTTAGAGAAACCTGACTTGCTTACAAGTTTGAAACAGAGGGGATAGACAGTATTTAGCAGAGTACTACTGACTGCGAATGCTGACGTTCTCGGAATACTTGAGCAGGTTCTGTGCAGGGGACTGTCAATTCTGTGACGGATGCATTCTGAACTTGCCAAGCGGTCTTCAGGCACAATGCTACTCCATTGGCTTAATCAGGATCTGGCTGTGCAGGGTGTGATTGGAACAGCCAAAGTAGTATTTAGCAGGCTTAATCAGGATTGACTATGGGTGTGATTGGAACAGCCAAAATAGTGGCTGTGCAGCTGGTTTGGCTGCAGCTTCTTTTTTTACTTTTCTCCTCAGTAAACACTGTACAATGTAGCTGCAGGACAGCAGGAGTAGCATTTTGCCATCTGCTGCTGAGCTTAGCCCAGGTTGGGTTTGGGATAAAGCCGTCAGAAAAGGCCAAGTTTTTAGGCGATGATGGCAACCTGGTTGGGGCAAAGTGCTTATTACTGCTCAAGACTCCAAGGCTTCAAGCTAGATCCATAGGTGAAAGGATATGTTTCTTTACGGACAGGTGAGATAAAGAATATAATCGGCATCAAAATTAAAGATTAGCTCTCTTTTCCCCGTGAAAGCTCAAGCAGCTGACTACATCTGACTGCGAGTCTCTCCAACCATGGCAGCTTAGCTGCAAGCCTACTATATGCATCCGAATTGAATTGGACGACAGATCGGAAGAGAGATGGATGCTGCGTACGGTGGGGAAGCAGCGGACGCCGAGGCACCGCGGCGGCGGCGTGATCTCGACGACCTTGAAGGGGTACTTGTGCTCCTTGCCGTCCCGCTCCCGCTCCCTGCTGCTGTCCCGGCCGTCCTTGTTCTTCCTGCACACCACCGCGAAACGCGGCTGCAGTTCCAACCAGCAGCATAGATTAGCGAACTGCATACCACCACCTCATCGATCACCTCAGCAATTGAATTCGCACGGGCTGTGTGCGCTAACCTTGTGGTACGTGAAGGAGGTGGAGGCGACCATGGCCATGGCGGAGGACGGCGCGCACTTGCTGAGTTCCTGGTGCCGAAGAGCTCGATCTACTGGCTCGTTGCTGCGGCGACGATGAACCGTGAAATCGTCGTAGGGGCAACCGGCGGTAGGCAGATATTTTTGGTTCTGTACGTGCTCCGGTGGTCGTCGATGGTTGCAGTTGGTTGGGGCCTGCAGGCGCCAGGCGGGCGATTTCCAAGCCGATTCACGGAGTGTGGAACAAGCCGCGCCACGCGCGTCGCGCGGTACTATGTTCCAACCACGTTGCCTGGATCATTGGCACAGGTGTCTGGGCCACTTTGTGACAGTTTCTTGTGCTGTGTGTGGCTGTGTCGACACCATACCATTCTTCAGTTTTCGGTGGTCTGTGTTTATCAACTTGCCAGAATGACATTGGGTTATTTTTCTTACGCCCTGACGCTCTGTTTGGTTCCATTATTAGCGGCTAATAATTAGTTCTTTTAGCAAACATTAGTCAGATAATTGTTAGCCGGCAACCTATTAGCTCGATGATGTTTGGTTCCGACAACTAATATATTACTTAGCTATTTAACTAATAGATATAAGATTGTTTGTATGTGTTATTAGTCGTTATTACTTGAATTAGCTGGGTTGAGGCAGTTAATGAGATAACTGTTAGCTAGAGCACGGCTAATTATTAGCTATTCTATTAGCTGCATCCGTTTGGTTCTTTAGTTGCTATCTTTTAATAGCTAACTATTAGCTAGTGGCGGAGCTACATGTCAGCCAAGGTGGGCCACTGCCCCTTCTTGTTCCAAAGAGATTTCTATTGATGTTATCTTATACAATAAATGTTCTTGACAATATACTATTTGATTGAAGAAATAAACCACACACTTGAGCGCTGTCCTCGTGTGCATGTAGTGGCACTGGCAGCTTGCATTGCTACGCGCTCGCTTTGCTCTCTGGCTCAGCTACTCCACTCCCTAATCTACAGTCAGCCAGTCATAGTGTGGTAGTATCTACTCATCGGTAAGTCTGCAGCTTACATACGCTATTTTGCTCGTTGCTTGCATTGTTTGCTTCCAAACCTGACACCTCAAAAGTTGTATCAAATATGTAGATTGTGTACATGTTGATTCGAACTTAGACAAAATAGCCCCCTCTACATGTTGTTTCTAGCTCCGCAACTGCTATTAGCTACAGGGTCCCAAACAGGACCTTAGATAGAGAAATGGGAAAAATTTAGGTTTGAGACTTTAGGATAGGGATGCAAGTGGGTCTGTTCGCTATGCGTGGCTAGCTTGCATGCTTGCCCTAGAAAAAAGCCATCATTAACAATTCAATACTGGGTCATTGTTGCGTTGTAAATAGTAAATAATCTGGTTGCCTTGCATTGTCCGATTTAGTTTCACAAAATTGGTGTAGTTATTGTCCCGTTCCAAAGCATAAAATGCTTTTAGCTATTTCTAGATTAAATTTCTTTCACTTCAATTATCTGTATAGAAAAGTACACTACGTCTATAACATCAAATAGTTTAATTACATTTGACATCCATCATAAAATATATATTGATAGTGCGCTTATTTTAGATGTCAATACATTTTTTCTAAAAATGTGGCTAAATAAAGATGATCAACTTACAATTTTTGAATGGAGAGAGTAATGGAAAATTGACCCCCAAGCCTTAAAACTCAGTGTCCAAGTAACACTCATCCATGGATTACAGGTAAACTAAGGGTAATTAGTTTGAGAAATGGAGTGGTCTGTCCGTTTCTCATTCTTCACATTTAACTATTTTGTCACCACCAGATCCCTCACAAGCTTATGGTTAGCTTAACAACAAGGAACTAGATGATACCCCGCGCGTTGCGGCGGGGATTTTGTAGTATTGAAATTGACATGATTTATAAAATGAGATGCAATAAATAAAATACTAAAGTAATTTGTAGTATTAAAATTGACATGATTTATAAATAAATACTAAAATATTAGAAAAAAATATATGTATATTTTAATTAACCACATGCATGAGTGATGTTGGGCATAGAAAATCGACGAAACCATCAATGGGTAGTGCTTAGTGGCTAGTGGGCCCTATGATGACGTGGATATGCTGCATGTCAAGAGAAATACTTAGTGGACTTCACTTATATAGTATGTACAAATAAGTTCGTCCCATTAAAATTCACAGGATAAGCCCACCATACACCATTTTTTAACAAGAGGGGGTTCCCTTGCTGGATATACATTAAATATAAAACCAACAAAGAGGGCTAGGAAACAAAAAAATGTTAAGAAGGAAGTAAAAACTAATTAAGACTTAAAGCTACCTAACCGTAGTTCTATTTGGGGGAAGAGGATTTTCTTTGCTCTGTGCAAAAATCAAGGCAAACTCTTTTTTGAAGGTCAATTTACAATCACTCTAGCTCATCAGAATAATAATGGTTTGTACAGAGAAAGGCACAACTTTAAATTTTTCCCAGAATGTCCAAGTGAAGACCGAAGAAAAGATTCAGAGGCCCGACATTGTTTAGCACATCATAGATCATTTCATTCCACACGGAGTGGTTTCCATACGCCTGTTAAGTGGCGCCACAGGGTCTTTCTGATCAGCTCTCCTGACATAAGAGCACATTCATCACCCAAACCCTTTGATTCATTCATGCATGTCGACCGCGGCGCCTACCCAATGCGTACATACGCGCGCTGCTCTTCGTCTTCATCCGGCCGCACCCGCACAGGTGGGCCGCCGGACATGCATCACATGGCGCAACAGTCACACAGGCGGGCAGAGCTCCAGACTCAACAGAGTGCTTCGCGATCTACCAAGGGACCAAATTAAGGAGCAGCAGGCGAGATCGTCGCCAGGCCACGCCCACGCGCGCTGCGGGGAATCCCGATCCACGCAAGCGGCATGTGCGCCGGGAGCCTGCGTGTCACCGCACGGAGATGCTTTAGTTTGGCTCGGCTCGAAGAACGGTGGGGGGCATTCCGAGGCGTCAGGACAAAGATGCTTCAGTTTAACAATGTCCTGCACACACGTTCACCAAATATGCTCAGGACGGACGGATGATGCATGAGCTCTGCGCTAGGGGCCTCTGCGCTGAATATACGTACTAAACACATGCAGAGTCGCTGAACTTGTTGGGATCGGAGAAGCCAACAAGTATTCAGCAGTCGTGTTCAGACGACGGACAGTTTGATCAGTTTGGTGGACATTTTCTCTACAGGACCCATGTCGGCTACTAACTGCATACTCCAGTATACAGTTGGGACTTGTCACCACTTGTGGCGGAACCGCCGATTTAATCCGGGCTAAGCACACCTGTCACCTCTGGCTTGCAGTGCGATTAGACCGAACTAAACCCGGTCGTCCGTCGAGAGTCATTCGACTCCCGATGTTACCTTTTCCCAGAGGAACCGACATCATACACATCCAGCCCACAATGGAGCCACACAGATACATCATCTCAGGCAGTTGAATATAGCATATAAAAACTTATTTTTCAAACCGGTTCGAAATAATATCACAAGTTTCATCATATTACCATACGAAAGTTTGAAACAGATATCGGAAGCGAATTTGAAAACATCTCACTGCGGAACGAAATACTTTACTAGTCTTCATGCAACGTTGATCGAGATGAGCAACACCGAGCCCACCGGTACTACTCTCCTCCAAGCAGTTGTCCAGATGTCACCGGTACCTGTTCTCAAAAGGTGGGGGCAAACCCTGAGTACTAATTACTCAGTAGGTCTTAATGGATTTGGCTTACGGCTGACGCGAAGTGGCTTACTAGCAAGTGGATCCTTAGCCTTTAGTTTTAAACAGTAACATGTGTAACATAAATAGCAAGTTTTCATCATTTGTATAACCTTCAACACAATTGTAACTCGCAGTAAGGTAAACAGTTCAATTCAATCATGTGGTATTCCAAAAACCATGAGTATTAAACACCGAGAGTTTAAGTAGTTACTACGTTGCCCGTGTGCATTATCAGCATTCCCACACCTGGTGGGCATCAGCGATTCGAATCGATTTTAATTCCCGGGAATAACTATCATGCCAGGGGTATATGCTTACTAGCCATCGCGTTCCCACATATAGCCCCAATCTTAACCTGCCTCGTCCCAAGTTCGATTCACTCCCGCCTAGCCCCCGGGTTGTGCCCCCATGACGAGCCTGCCGACATCTCGGTCTCCCCGTCATGAGTACCAAGCTCCCCCGGGCCACCTTCCTCTCAACCAGCGGGTAGGAACGTGTCTCTGTGCTTCGGACGAGCCCAGGAAAGACTTTTCCGGTCCCATATCCCGGATAAGCACTCTAGCAATGTTATGCTGAACAGCAGCCGAACAGCGGACGGGCCTTATGCGACTCGGGCGGAGCCAAACGCACACCACATAATAAAATTATTCTCCGCCCGGTCTCCATTTAAATCATGAGCATAGTATTACTTTCTCAATAGTAAAAGTTTTGCAACCTTTGAAATCACTTACGTGACGAGTGACTCCTTTCACTCGTGTCTACTCGCACCTAGCAGAGCCTAGGCAACTCGTCCTACGAACTCTATATATAGGTGCTAGGGCCAGGGCGGCCAGGGAGTCTAATGCAGTTGGTTTCAAGCAACTCCTAATGCATGTGCGTAATCATCAAATATAATTTGTTTGCTGGGTAGAGTATGGTCCTGCCTACCTTTGCTTATTCTTATCAAACCAACAAACTAAACTAGGTTAGTTTGTCGGGTTGTGAGGCTTTGCCCCAGGCAACCCCTTGATCACTTGGACAACTCCTCCTTCCAACCACGACTGATGGGCTCTCCAGGTCGTGTCTGGGGCTTACTTGATCTTCTGGATCACCATTGCTTAAAGTAGCTCCCGCACTTGTTTCTCAATCACGTATCTGCAATAAGCGTTGCTATATGAATGCTATGCATGACACAGTGAATGAGATGCACGATCCTCAAGCATACAACTGGTTAAGCAAAATATGAGGCAAACATCTAGTTACGCATGTAATGGATTACTAGCTCAATCAAAACCTCCCGACTGGCACTAGGATTAATACTACTTTTATGGACCCGAAGCAATCGTGTATTTGCAATCCCACAAGAACACATATACAAAAATCAAGTTGTCAATCATAAAGCTAACATGGTGATGTGAGCCGCTAAAACATGCAATAGTTATTTAGTCATTAAGATTACTATGGTAAGTGTGGGGGTTTTTATTGGATATATTGGTCTCACACTTTCTATTATTTATGTAAGTTTGCATTATTTCTACTATTTTCAAATCAGAGTCAAAACCTTACATGCACCACTTCCTACTTTAGCAATGAGTCATGTTCATAACCTAGGGTTCATATCAAGCTCCTAAAGTCACATGGAGCATTTTTCTCCATAGCAACCTTTTCCTAAATTAATATATGCTTAAATATAAGACAAGGGCAAAATAGTAATTAAACAGTTAATGCTAGGGCTACCAAAATTTAGACAGAGCCTATACAGGTTAATAAGGTCTCTGCCCAAATTTCATAATTTTTGAGGTTCATTTTATCCACATTTCCTATTTATCAAGGTTTTTCATGCATGCACAATAACAGGGGCAAAAAGGTCTTTTCCTACTCAACCATCATATCAATTCTATAGATCTACTTAATAGGAATACAATACAACAAAGTTTGTATTTTTCTGATTTTTATTTGATTTATTACGAATTTCCAAAGTTTTCAGCCTAATAAAACACATTAAATCGAAAATCCTAATGACCAGGGACCTTAATACGATTAACTATGGACTTCAGGGACCTGCATGGAAGACATTATGGACTCAGTGAATAGTACACAAACAGAAAGTGCAAAAATAGACAAACTCAGGGGGTTTTCGGCAAACCGGCCTTCTTCTACCTTCGGTCGACAGAGCGAGGCGCGCGGTCGCCGGGGTTCTCGCGCGCGGCGCGTCGCGTGGAGGCGCCGACTTGGAGCCGACGAGGTCTGGGGACGCGTTCCTAGCGTGGGGCTTCCTTTCCCCTAAGACGGTGTCGTGAGAGGGGGCCGGAGTGCGCGAGGAACGCCGGTGAACCGGACGTGGAGCCGGGCGACGCGGAGGACGGGGCGGCGGCTCGATCTGGTGGAAGAGTGGGGGACCGGCGTCTCGGGGCAGCGCGCGAGCTGCGCGGTGACGAGGGGAGCTCGGAGGGGGCGCGGATTGCAGGCTCGGGGACAGCTCCGGGATGGTCCTCCACGGCGAGACACGGTGGACCGGGTCACCGCGTGGGAGCGCATGTGGACGAGGCCGTTAGAGGCGGTGTAGGTGGCCCGGACCTTGGGGAATCGGCGGAGGATGGTGGCGTGGGTGTGGTGCTTGCGGCCGTTGAACGGGAGGAGCACCGGAGGAGGCGGGGCGCGAGCTCAGTGCTCGGCCATGGCGGCGTCGGCGCTGGGCAGTTCCGGCAGCGCGAGCCACGGGGAGGGCGCGGTTGAGAGCGGAGGAGGTCTGTGAGCGAGGGAAGGGACCGAGTTCTCTGCTCTTGTCCGCGGCGCGAGGTGGCGCGGGCAGGGCCAGGGTAGGTCGGGGGCGGGCGCGTGGCCATGGCGTGGCGAGCTGGCGCTCGCGACGCGGCGTGCGCTGCCGCGTGCACGCGAGGGAGGGAGAAAGAAGAGAGAGCGGCCAGCGTGGACTGGGTCCGGTGAACCGGAGTCACTGACTGGTGGGGCCAAGGCGAAATAAAATGGAGATGGTCTATGGACCGGGTGCGGGAGAGCGTGGAGCTGTGGGATGGCCTGGTGGGGCCCACACCGAAGCCGTCCCCGCCCGGATCCGAAGCCTGACGGGTGGGTCCCACGCGTCATACACACAAAAGGGAAATAAAACTCGAAAATGGAAAAATGGCTATTTGACCAGGATGACAGGGTTCTGAATTTCACATTTTTGAATATCTTAGAGGCCGAATTAGACCAAACTTAAAATATAAAAGTTATTGTAAACTTGATAATATACAACTTTGTCAAAAGGAGTAATATCAGATTCCAAGTTTAAATATGATTAAATTTGAATTTAACCTGCTGACCCCAGTTTGACCAAGGTTTAATGCAAACTTAGAAATTCTAAAAATCTATTTGATGCTCATTTTCAGAAAAAAAGTATTATACCAATGTTGTGTGGTTTTTAATTTTCTACAACTTTCTTATATGATGTTTTGCATGATAGGGACTTTTGTTCCTTTGAAATTTGAATTTTGCTTACCGATCAAGTTTAGGCAGATTTCTGTCTTTTTCATTAATCGACTCAAAACTCCACCTAAACCTTTGTGCATGTTACCACACTCAATAACAAAGTTGATCTATATAAAATTGTCTACAAGTTTGTTATAGAGAGTCTGGTCCAAAACACATTATATTTTGAACTATAGTCACAAGTGCACTCAGGGGTTTTGCATATTTCACTGGAAAAAATTTGGACTTCGTGATTTACTAGCCTAGTTGTTGCTCTTCTCTAAACATCATTAAGCCAAATCCTTGACTACCGCTAACCTAATCACGTGTTAAGACTTTCGAGATGCCGGGGCATCACACCACTCACCAAGGCGATGAGTTCCATAACGAGCTTCTCCTGCTGTGTCGTAGCTATATGTCAATTATAACTTACCTGCAACAGAGAAATTCGCTCTTTATGCTTGCAGATGATCAATGCCGGCCAGGCCAGCCGCCGGGCTACTGCGACACCAACTGACCTAATACGTGTCTTGTTGTCTTACAAAGACCAAAATTATGCATCACAACTGTATCTGTACGTATGGCAGAAGATAAAGTAAGTATATTTAGTACGTAATAAGATGTTTTGGACTTGGCCGGTTAGCCTCACATCATGTCAAGCCCCACATGCTAGCTGATTCCTTATTAACCACCGCGCTAAAGCCTGAACCTGCTGCTGCTGATTGATATAGCTAAACCTCATCACAGTTTTTCTAGAGTATTTAGTACTAGCACGTACTTAATACTATATCCTAGCTACAGTTTATCTTACTAATACTAATTAGAGGCTCCTAGGCTCCTTTTAAGCCTCCACGTTAATTCTCACGAAACGCATTAGAAAAAAAATAAATTTTAGAAATCACAAAAATCAGAAACATCCAACCATCCATTAACAGATTGGAATAATAATAGCCATTGGATCTGTTTTTAAGTAATTACCCACCTATACCATTATGAAAGGTTTTAAGTTCAACTCTGAAAACAAATTTCTTTTTTTTTTTTGCAGATTTTTTCCATTTTTAATTTATTTTCTAAGTAATTACTCACCTATGCTATTATGAAAAGTCTTGAGTTCAATTCTCAACGAAAGCAAATTTTTTCTTTTTTGAAAGATTTATTCTATTTTCAAATTTACTCTTAGTTTTTTTGTCAATTTTTTTCCATTTATAAATTTACACTATTAAATGATTCCGTAACTTTTTTTCATAAAGATGATAGTTTCTATTAAACAGATATTTTGTACTTAATTTTGCTATTACTTATTAATCCTCACAAGAAGTGCTAGATAAAAGATAAAATCATAAAAATTCTCACAATAATTAAGAACATCCTATTATCGATTGCAAATTGAAATTTTAATAGTCATTAGATTTGTTTGCTATGTAACTAATATCCCGTCATCCATCATGTAGCTATAATAATAAATCTGATTTTAGGAAAAAGACAAATTTTAAAAATTCTCAAAAAAATCAGAAACATCCCATCATCCATCATGTAGCTCTAATAACAGTAGTAGTCATTAGATATGTTATAGTTTCTAAAAAAATTACCACCATGACATTATGAAAGATGAAATAAAATAATTTTTAAAATTTGTATAAAAAATTGCCCATCATACCATTATAAAATATGAATTAAATAACCATTTAAATTTGCATAAAATTACCCACTATGCCATTATGAAATAGTAACTAAAATAGCATCCTAAATCTACATATAAATTACTCAACATGTCATTATAGAAGATGAATTAAAATAAATCCTAAACCTGCATATACATTATCCAACATGACATCATAAAATATAAATTAAAATAATTTTTAAATTTGCATGTACATTATCCACAATGATATTACAAAAGATGAATTAAAACAATCAGCTCTAATATTATTACGGATTAAATCTATATTCTCTAAAACTCTAACCTGTGCTCTCGCACGGGTTGATGGACTATACACGTACGTACGAGCAGCGAGCTCTGAACAAATCATCATCACGCCGTATCACCCTTTTCGTTGTCCCCAAACGTGTGCCCGTCTCTATCAGTGGCGAGCATCAGGCGCGGAGCACCAGCCGGAAAACATGCGCCCAACCGCCGGCGATTACAATAATCCCGGTAGGTTTGCGGCCTAACCCGACCGCCCTAATCATCGTGCCCTGCATTGGGGCCCCATGCATGCGCTTTGCCAACTCCCATGTGTTCGCATTGCTGCGCATGCACCGCAATATTCTATCTCTATCAACCAGCTTCGCGCCCTGTTTTTTACCCAACAACACGACCCAAATGCCAAACACATCTCCTACTCCGATCCTTGGTTTTACGACGACGACGAGCACGGGCGTGCAGTGTAAAATGGCAGGGCATGAATAACGGTGATCTAGAGACAAGCCTGCCACATTGATCGGTTCAGACTTCAGAGTTCAGACAAGATCCTACTGCTTCCTACCACTACAGAGTACAGACCTGCAGCTGCAGTACAGCATTCGAGCATGGAGAGCGGGGAGAACAGGCCCCACCTGTCATACCTGCGCAAATTAGAGCCGTGTGCCCGTGTGGCCGTGTTGTTTCGCCTTTGTGAGCTCGCTCTAGCCGCTTTGGACTTTGCGAGGATCTCCTGCCACAATGTCCCCCGCCCCTCGTCAACTCCGCGCCCCTTTTTCTGTTGAACAAACGCACGCTTGCAAAGCTTGTCCTCTCCTCTGCGAGCCATGGCCGGCCGGCCCCTTCTTCTAGTCCTCCGTCCCCTATATATACACACAAGGTGACCTCCTTGTTCTACGGCCACACCAGCATTTCAGCGGCCTCTGCCCCTCCATTGTTCAAAGAGCTCGTTCGGTTGTTGATCAAGTGAGCAGCAGACAGCAGAGCAGGGCGAGGTTGATTTCGACGATGATCAAGCTGAGGTGCTCCAAGAAGCTGTTCAGGAGGAGCTCCTCCAAGGGCAGCACCTCCAGCAGCAGCAGCGACGGCGGCGGCGATGCCGGCAGCGTCCGCGGGGAGATAGAGTGGGAGGTGCGGCCGGGGGGCATGCTGGTGCAGAAGAGGGACGGGAGGGGCGACGTGGAGGTCATCACCGTCAGGGTCGCCACCGGCTTCTCCTGGCATGACGTCTCCATTGGGGCTACCTGCACTTTTGGTGAGTACTTGTAGTCTCCTACTCTGCAAATCTTTCTGTTGCTGATCAATGCTCTCTCACATTTGTCCAAACAAAAGCCATATTCAGGAAAGTCGTTCCTGAGATTGGTAGAGTGCGTTCATGCAAAGTTGATTTGACCAGTATTTTTTTGGCCTTTTGGAGTTTTACGTCCATTCTCCAAGCAGTTAGCACACCTCTTGTGGTAAAGATAAATGGATGAGTAGTTCAATGGGGGTATACATCCCAAAGTTGGTTCAGTCAAAGTTTCAGGTTGTAGAGTGCAGATGTGTCAGTAGAGATAGAGATGCTAGTTCAGTTGTTCGGTCGAAAAGGCCGTGCCTCCATTGTTCAGTTGCAGATTTGATTCCTGATGGATGTCGAATACTGAAAGGAAGAACTAAACAGGTCAATTCAGTTTGACACAGCCTATGGCTCTGTTCCACAGCCAGATCCACGCATTGAATCCACATCATTGACCCTTCTGAACTCAGTTTATCCGAGAGATGAGAGACGAGAGAGAAATATCCAGTAGCGATGTCACCAACTTCCGCAATAAAATGCCTGACGAGTGTGTCACCCTCAACAACTCCTGAAGTAACACTGATCGACGTCTGCATTAGCTATCTGCAAGCACATGGCAATGATCCTGAGTGGAACCTTCCCACATTTTGTCACCTAGGTAGCGCAAGTCCTGAACAACTATGTTTGTCGTTACACTGGAATAAATCAAATATGACATAATTTATTATGGGGGCATTTTTTTGGTTCGAGATCTAACGCATGCCCGTGGAAAACGATTGCAGGGGAGCTGAAAGCGGTGGTGTCGTTGGTGACAGGGCTGGAGCCACGGGAGCAGAGGCTGTTGTTCAGGGGAAAGGAGAGGGAGGACAGCGACCACCTCCACATGATCGGAGTGAGGGACATGGACAAGGTGCTCCTCCTCGAGGACCCTGCCCTCAAGGACATGAAGCTCCGGTTGGGGCTCGTGCCCCAGCAGGCCGTGCAGAGCCCATACCGGCCTTTTATTAAGGTGTAGGCTGGCCTGCCTGGCTTGCCCGTTTCCACCCTAAACTAGTAGTACTCCAGAGTCATGATTGGTGACCATCTGATGTTAATCAGTGCTAAGTACCACTCCATGAATGGGCAAAGAAAAGGCCCTCTTCATGTTAGAGTCAGAGTACCACTGCTTGTTAGTTGTGTGTTTAATTTGTCATGCTTAGCTAGATGCACTTGTAACTTGTACCGTTGTACGTCGGCACGTGCTCAGTGTGGCTATCATGCATGCTAAGTTTGGTTGTTAGAAAAAAAAAGGGGTCTATTTTTTGCCGTCCAACTATGGCCAGAGTCTGATTTTGGCGATTTAACTTGAAAACCATAAACCATTGATCTATCAAAACTTCTCAAGTTTAGCTCTCTGGCTGGTTTCAAACAAGTTTCCCCTTATTTTTGTGTTTGGTAAAAAAATAATAAATTTTATTTAATATCTAGAAATTGTAAAATAGTTCATTTTAAATTTTAAAATATTTATCTGTTACCAACTTTTTCCTTAAAACATATAATGTATCTATTGGTGAACTTTTTCGAGTTATTTTTTACTTTGTTTTGACTTTTGGAGAATGTCATACTATGATACTAGCCATAACACCTAAATATGATCGATATGTGGTGAATAATGGACACGTGATGTTGTGTCATCTTCTTGATCTTTTATGCACTTGTAGTCTGCTCAATCCTCTTTGTCGATCTTGGGTCTAACATGGCGCACAATGGTGTTTAAAATAAAAAATGGCCATGACTACAATCCATAGAAAACTTGAAACAAAACAAACAAAATCTAAATTACCTTATTAATTTGAGCATCACTAAATATATAATGCATGTTTAAAAAATAATTCTGAATTTGTTGAGATTAAAACATTTTTTTTGTATTTTAGAGAGCATATATATGGGGAAAACTGCCTTTCAAACCAGCTCATCAGTAGCCCAATTTGTTTGGTTTTGATAGTTTGATAATTAATGGCACATGGTCTGTTGAGCTGTATGGCTAAAATCAGACTACGATAAGATTTAGATGGCCAAAAACAGAGTTCTCAAAATGCAAACTTAGATGATGCAGTCCTAGCAAGTTCCACACACATGTTTCAAGCCACCTCCAGACTGACATATGGAGATGAGCATTCTACCTTTTTAGGCAATGCTACTGCTTATTAACTTCGGTTATCCTATTGTAAAAGAATGACTATTGCCCTGTATTCTCTGACAAATTGTTCGAGAGACGCTTGCTTCAGAGCCTAAGGCGCCCTGTTAGAACCAAACAACCCCCTTCCATTTCACATCCTTCAAAACACTGGCATCTCTGAGCTTACTGACCAGCTAGCTGAACCTCGCCTGACATCTGTAGATCGAACGGCAGCATCGACGACACTTGACAGAGCACTGTTTTCCTGGTAGCATATGCCTACTATACCCACCGTTTCAAAGCTTTCTCCTCCCATTCATGTCGATCGCTGCACCTACACAGAAGTGTACGACAACATGCTACTCCTATACTGGCAATGCTTGTTCTTATTTTGGCCGCAACAGGGTGCCCGCGCATGCATCACGAGGCGTGGTACTGGTAGTAGGAACTGTATGAACGCCGTTTCCATATGCATGGGAAGATCGTCGCCACGTACGTATGGCGGCCGGCGGCGGATCCCCATCCACGCAAGCCGCATGTGGATCTCCACCGCCGCGTGCCACGGCGACAGAGATGATGAAGATGCCTTGGCCTTTGGCTCCAGGGAAAAGCAGGGATCCCGAGGCGTAGCGACAAGAGCATCCTTGTTAACTATACCCTGCACAAGTTCTGAGTTCAGCAATCAGCCTGTAGTACCAACCACATGCACGATCGAGCCGCTGGCTGGTGAGCTTCTTGGAAGCTATCACTGTTCAGACGTTGGGCAATTGGACACCTTAATTTCATTGTGCGCCGATGATGAGTGATGACCAGTAGTTGGGTGTTGATTTTCTATGGAGGATCCAGTCATCCAGGTGTCCTAGCTAGCATTCTAGCAAACTGCACACTCCTAAACCCGGAGTAATTGCTTGGGATAGTATCACCCGCCACCAGGTTGTTGATCCACACATGAGCATTTATTAAGAAAAATCTGTGCTACAACCGGGTGTCTTTGTCTCTCAAAACGTTTGATTTATTTTTTTCAGTGCTTCTCGTTTCTCCCCCAACATCTCGCATCCTTCTGCGCTTAAGAAAATGAAACAAAAAGTTGACCTGCAAACAGAAAATTGCCTATACACTTTCCGTTGGATATACCAGCCAGGCGACCTGCACCTACGTACATTTATTTCTGTCATGCAGTGATCGAAAAGCCAAAAGATTTGCTAAATCTAGCTGGGGTGCTTTGGACTAGCCCGGAGTATAGTCCAAACTCCGAACCCCACCATGCTGCCTTAACCACCGCTAAACCCCAAGCTAAAAGCCCATCAACCCAAAAATATACTACTGCTACTGCCACCAAACGTTGTCGATTAATAAAAGGCCGCGACACATGCACATTTCTTAATCCTCCTACAGCTAAGCAGCTAGCTGCACACGTACGAGCTAATTGATCTGATCATCTGAACGATTAATCATCGTGCCATCATCGTAATATCCTTTTCCCGGCCGGCGGGCCAGTTCGTACGCGCACTCGATAACGATAATAGTAAGTGGCGAGCAGGAGGCCCTGCCGGAGCAGAATCCGGAAAAACTGCCGGCGATTACAATAATCACGGTAGGTTTACGCCCTAACCGACAGCCCTAATCATCGTGCTGTACACCTTGCATGCATGCGTTTTGCCGGCTCTCATGTCATGTACTCATGTGTGGTCGCATTGCGCATGCTCGGTAGCAAAGCCGTTTGACCATGTGTTTACCTGGTAACATATTAAACCCCAGACGCTAAACACATTCCCTTGCTTTTACCGGCCGGATCGGAGGAGCGATAAAGGAAACCCGCGACGATGAGCTGTTTGGATCAACTATTTTCGTCAGAATCGGAGGGGATCGAGGAAACAGCCATTCGTGCTTGATATGTGTTCGCCGCCGACACGGAACGCGACGAACCGGCAGGGCGCGCGGCTGGCTGCACACGTCAGCCGCTCCATAGCTTCGTGGAAGCCTCCGGTGCACAGCTACAGCGCCTACATCGACTGCAAATTGGAGCAGAATCCGAATATCGCCCGCGGCTCTGTGAGCTAGCCCGTTTTGGACTTTGCGAAGATCGCCTGTCCTACTGTCCCCTCTCGATCACCAGCAGCGCGCGGTGCCTTTATTTGTTTTTGAGTAAATTGCATACCAAATTCTTAAACTTATTTCGCGGTACCATCTAAATCCATGAATTTTCAAAGTGATCATCTGACTTTTCAAAGTGATCATCTAGGTACATCAATTTTTCATTCTTCGTTCATTTGAAGTCCAATTCGCGGACCTAGATTTACACTAAAATGACCCACTTGAAAAGTTGAAGGACATAGATGGTCACTTTAAAAGATCGTGGACCTAGATAGTACCACGAAATAAGTTTAAACACCTGGCTTGCAATTCACTCTTTGGTTTTAACAAACGCACGCACGCTTCTAAAGCTTGTCCTCGCTCCGGACGCACAGCCATGCCGGCCTTGCCTCGGCTCCCTTTCTTCGTGCTCCTCATCACCTATATATACACAGTGACCTCCTGTTCTATGGCCGCACCCAGCGGTGGCCGTCGTCAACTGCCTCCTCCCTCCTCCATTCCTGCTGCGGCGAGCAACCTTGTGGGTTGTCTGCGACAATGATCAAGCTCAGGTGCTCCAAGAAGCTGTTCAGGAGGAGCTCCTCCAAGGGCAGCACCTCCAGCAGCAGCAGCGACGGCGGCGATGCCGGCAGCGTCCGCGGGGAGATAGAGTGGGAGGTGCGCCCGGGAGGGATGCTGGTGCAGAAGAGGGACGGGAGGGGCGACGTGGAGGTCATCACCGTCAGGGTCGCCACCGGCTTCTCCTGGCATGACGTCTCCATTGGGGCTACCTCCACTTTTGGTGAGTACTCGTAGTATCTTGTTTTGTGTGTGACTGCTCATTTGCACGCCATTTTTGGGCAGAGCTGTGTCTGACTCTGGTGTGTTGTTCTTAGGAAGCTGTTTATTCTGACAATCGTTCCTTTTCGGGCTTAATTATCTTTAAAAGACGTTCTGAGTTTGCACGCCGGCCTTTTGCTAATAAAAAAGATGAATATTCCATAAAGCTCATTCGGTAAGCACGATGACAAAGGCCTTGGAACAGCTTAGCATACACACACACTGGCGCTCGTTCGCATATTCCACTTGTTGCTGCATACCATAGCTAGGTTCAGCTGTAATGTCCCCGGATGGATTCTAAATACTGTCGACCTTCCTAAATAAAAAAGAATAAGCTTTGACCTTCCTAAAAGAAAATCAACTTCCACAAAGGATAAGACCAAACTGCCCGATGGGCGTTGTTTGTCGCCCAGTTTACACAGCCAGCAGATCCATCCAGTCGTCATCCGGCATTGTCGGCATTTGCATCTCTACTTTTTTTTTTTTTTGGTCTGGAGATCTAACGACGGCGCGTCCCCGTGCGAAACCGTGTTTGCAGAGGAGCTGAAGGCGGTGGTGTCCATGGCGACGGGGCTGGAGCCGCGGGAGCAGCGGCTGCTGTTCCGGGGCAAGGAGAGGGAGGACGGCGACCGCCTCCACATGGTCGGGGTGCGGGACAAGGACAAGGTGCTGCTCCTCGAGGACCCCGCCCTCAAGGACCTGAAGCTCCGGGCCGCGCTGTAGCGGGCCGGCCCGGCGCGGCCTGCTGTGTCCGTCCCGACTCTCGCGCTAACCGCACTACCGTAGAGCTGACCACTCCATCAGCAGCAGGTTAGGTTTAAAATCCTGCTAGAAATGCCTAATGATGTATGCTGCGATGTACTCGAAACCTGCTGCTCCTGGTTGCTGATTGAGTTCCGGTCGTCAGTGATATCTATGCACTAAACTCCGTGGCAAGGGAAGGTTAATTATAGGCGGCCCTCTTTGATCATGCGAGTGTTTTTAGGGTAGCGCGCTGCTACTCTAGTTGGGTTTTCGTGTCGTCAGGGCATGATAGTTGATAGGTTTGGTTGGAAGGATGCAGGGAGCTTAGATATTTGCCTGCGAGACCTACTATTAGGATGCATGGATGGAGATGGAATGTTGTTGCGTCAACGATCCATGAGTGCCACCATCATGTTACTTGGAAGCTAGAATCATCACAGGCTGACAAAGAATTCGTGTATGCGCAAGCAGCCGAATGACGAGCCGGCAGGTGCAAATTTAAAAGGTTAACTACCAGTGCCGGTGGAGTGCATGATGAATGTGCCGGCACCCCAGACCCGGAACACGGCTGCTGCAAATGAGGTGGTGCACTCAGTGTCAGTGAACAAGATCAATTCAGGAGTCATCTGTGCTCGCGCGATAAGAGACGGCTGGTGTTCCCTGCTGAACAGACAGGGAGCGGCCCCGATGAGGGATTGAGGGGTGTGCGTGTGCGCGTGTCTGTGGGTGGCTGTGTGTCCCTGCGCCCGCGTACGTCTCGGCGTCAGTGAACCTCCCTCTCGGTGCTCTGACTGTGCAGCCTCTTGCGCCGTGACAACACCGGCAACCCCAGCCATAGTGTGGCACACGCACCCTGCAACTCAAGAGTCAAGATCAGAAATTCGGCCATAGCCTCCGAAGTTGCACCATTGATCATCCCGGTGTCCGAATTAATTAATTAAAACTGAATAAAATAAAAGGAAAAGGTGGCATCCGCCATGCCTCGTCTCCTCCGGGCCGGACCAAGTCGTCTGTCGTCGTCGTCGTCTCGTACTGTGTGCGTGTCCCCGGCGCATGCAGTCATGCAGATGCCGTGCGGGAGTTGGCCTACTAGCTATCTACCTGCTCTCCCAGTCCCCGTCCCCGGCCAGGTAGCATCATAGCTAGGTCATCCTCCACTCGCGTGGCGAGTGAGAGTGACTGAGGCCCGGGGCCAATGAAGCAGGGGAAAGGCAATCAAAACAAAGCAACACGATCCGATATGGATGCATGCCAGTGGAACGGAATGAGAGTGACGACGATCACGAGGAACGCGTCTTCGTTCCCGCAGCGACGCGTGCGGCCTCGATCGGCTCTACCGCTCTAGGACGACGAGACGTCCCGGCCCGCCGCACGTACCGATCGAATCCACCACCCGAAACGGAGCGGGACGATGAACCCGCCGCCGGCCGCGGTGCCCCTGCTCTGTTTCTGTTGGCCCTACTGAAGTAGGCAGGACAGCAACACACGGCTACTGAAGTAGTAGTGCTGGTTTCCCCGTTTTAGGTAACGCTACGTAGCACGTAGTACCTTGCCACACCACACATCGAGCCTTTTTTTTTTATAAAAAGAAGAAGAAAACTGCACGCAAACGAAAAGGCCCTGCTGTGCAAGTGCACCCCCGGTTTTTTTTTTGTATGTTTTCATACCCGGAATCCAGACGAGCGTCCATCATTGCTTTCGATTAGCCTCTACTGACAGCGTGGCTCTGTTCCATCCACCATCGCTTTTATTTCTGTAGGAAATCCATCATCGCTTGGCCGTCGTGTAACGACACGTACCACACCAGTAATGATAAGTAAACCATTTCCTCCTGCTTCTCGGTCCACTCATCTGCCTCACGCGTAGACGTAGTAGCATTGTCACTGCACCGGCCCTCCATTTTTCTGAAACGATGAACTGAAAGTTACAGAGGACTAAACAGCCTTCAACCCGCAACAGCGCGCGTCCAGGCTCCAGAGTCGTCCTCAAGGCCAGATGTGCAAGCCGAAGCCACGCCGGACTAGACGAGTGAACGCCATTTGGAGGAAAAATGGAAGAAAGCTATTCAAGTTTCTGACCTTTAACTGAATATAACAACTACACTGCTGTTTTCCTTTTTGCAAAAAACCAGTCCTTTTCGTCGTGACAACGATGACGACGAGACGTCACGTCGCAGGTTCCGGAAGAACATATACGTTGGCGGAAACGGAACTTTGCACTTGCACTGCCGCCGCCCGGATCGGGTGCGCCCGCGTTCCCTCTGTTGCATTTCGGCATTTCCGCAGCGCCGTCGCCATTGCCACCGGTGCCGCGACGTCCCCCACCCCACCCACCCCACAAAGCACATCATCACCGCGTCCGCTTCGCTTTGTGCCACCGTGCTTGCATTGCACACGGAAGTTACACGGAGCCAAAAGAAAATACTAGTACTTATAAAGAAAGAAAATACTACAGCCAAGCTGATCCTGGTGCTCCGAAGGGAGACACCGACTCACCGAGTAAAGAAAAACAAAGATACTAGGAAGGAAGAAGATCCAGCGCCACGGCGATAATGTGGCACTAGTTTCTCTCAACCAACGAGATAACGTGGCACCTGTTGTAGAGAGATGCAAGAACCACTCCGTTTAAACGAGTGGAGTCCTCTATATTCCGCCTGTATGAAGAAGAATAGTTGAATTGTTGGAGTAGGTAGCATTTCTTAACTTCGTGTAGGTGTTGTCACGACCGGTGGATGAATCGTAACACCATGACTATCGATTTTCATCAAAATAGCATGAAATTAATCAAAATAAATATCAATCAATGATGTTCGATTTTATGTGGGTACATGCACGTCACATTTACTTGTGTCGTTCATCCATCTCAGGACCAATGGAATGTGTCAGTTGGTTTGCCTTCTGTATGCTTCAGCGCACGGGTACGGGGCCGGGCCGGGCCAATTGGGCGGCATGAGGCACGACACCGATTTTAGCTCGTCACGAACATGTGACGCCTGCTCGCCATGTCGTGTTTGGACTGCCGCTGAGGTATGGTGGGCTAGCTCAGATATGGCATGTTTATCGTTACGACGTTTTAAGAAAGAAATATATATTGTTATATACGATGCTATATATGTCGTCAAACACAAACGAAGCAAACGGTCTGTTGGCGTCATTCAAAGGGTCGTCCTGTAGACCTGGACGCACCAACTGGCTCATTATAAGACGCCATCGTCTTGTAGACATTAACGGACGATGTACTGTTGTGTCATGGAGAAGTAGCTAGAATCATGACAAGCTGACAAGTCATCTCCGGAAGGCGGCGGTTGCTGCCGGCTTTCTGACCTAAAGCTATGGGCACTGGATCATGCAAATAAGCCTGTAAACCTGTAGGTGAGCCTCTAAAACAACTTTAAATGGAATGGAGTTTGAAATAGAAGATAAGATAGAAAGCTGTATAGAAGTTTTCGGGCGATGGTAGCCTAATCGTCATCGTCTCGTACTGTCTGTCGCTAGGGCACGCAGACATATATACCGTGCAGGAGTTGACCTAACCTGCTCCACCCCGGCCACGCCATCGCCAGCCACGCACGCCGGGGAAGGAACGGCCCGGTACGTAGCTGGTAGCTTAGCTAGCCCTCATCCTCCACTCGCAAAACGGAGGAAAGCCAAAGCAACACGGCGACGCGCTATCGATGCCAATGGAACGGAACGAGAACGACGACGACGAGGGACGTCGCTTGGCTTCACTCGAGTGCCGATCGACACCCCCCGATGGACGTACAAGGTCGACCACGCTCCATCGTCCATCGACGGCTGTCCGTGCGCAGCTGACACTGTTTCTTCTCCCTCGTATCCATCCATCCATCTGACGGCGCTCTCCGGCCGTGTCGGCCGGCGACGGATCGGCTCGGATTCCTGTTCCTGTGGCTGTGGGTGCGCGCGGAATCTCTCGGCAGGCAGCTGCGCCTGCGCTTGCACGCTCGCGTACGGTTGCAGCAACGTTCCCCGGCCCGTTTCTCTTCCTCGCTCGCGACGAGCCGGCGGACGCGGGTCTTCCATTCCACCGTCCATAGCGCCATGCTGCGCGCACATCGATAGCGACGCCGCTGACGCTGAGCGAGGACGACACCGACCCAAAACACGGTGTCCGCGCGCGAACACGGCGGCCCCAACGACGACACGGTGCCGGACTGCCGTGTGCCCAAAAAGGAGGGACTGCCGGGATCCTCTACTCCTCTGGCGATAGATACCACAACAAGGTAATCTTAACACATTTCCCCGTATAAGCATAGGCAGGGAGAGGAACATTCAGTAGGCAGGCAGCAGTACGGACGTACATACCCAAATCCAGGCGATCTTGATCGTCCATCATTGCTTTTCGATTAGGCTCCGCTACTGTGGCTCTGTTTCGTCCATCAGGGGCGTCGTGTAACGTCGCCCGGACGCCGGCCGACACCACACCGGTAATATGTACGTACTACTGTAGCACAAAATCGTCTCCTCCTGCTTCTCTGTCCGGTCACCTGCCTCACACGTAGAGACGTATAGCATTGTCACCGCACCAACCATAATTAAAAACAGCGTCCAGTCCGCAACAGATCGAGGTCCTGAAAGCCAGATCGATATGCAAAGCCGAAGCCACGTTTAGTCCGCTATAAGACGGTCAACGCCATTTCGAGGAGAAGGTAGCAAATCGAAAATGCTGAGGCTCTTCTTTAACAAACCCAGAAAATATAAAACATGCAGTCTCATAGCAGCTGAGGAGTACCACTGCACCACTGAGCAGCTTTTTCTTCCCGGCGGCGGTGAGCACTCCTCCCCTTTTCTCTCTTCTTCCCCGTGCCGGGCCGTCCGTCGACCGTCGACTAACGGTAAGACAAAATTTCAGACTATTGATGAATAGCAAATATAATGTAGCACAAACCTGCTTTTGAGGACTAAATTAATTGCGACCGCTTGTCTTTCTTTACGGTGATGCGTACGCCGCTGGTATACATGAATGGCAGAAGTGGCCATTTCCGTTGCCGAAGAACACAAAAAAGAGCGAGGCTACAGCCACAAAAGGGAGTTGCGATAGCTGCCAAATTTCGCTAGATTTTGTTCAGGTGAACGGTCCCCCTTTTCGCGTCGCCCGCGCCGTGCGAACTCCCCCGTCCACAGCAACCGCCCCCGCCCAGCGCCTGCAGAAGGGTCGCTCGCCGAACCCACGGCAGCCATGCATCTACCTGCTGCTGCCCAGCGCGCAGCGCAGCGCAGTCCCTTGTTCTCCCCTCGGCCAACGGCAACGAATCCGCCTCGTCTTCTCTCGCTCGCTCATCACATCCCGCCAGCATCTGATTCGCTCTACTAAACCCTCCTGTTGCAGTTTCTAATCCGTTCCGGATAATAATCGCCCCCGTTATTTTCCTCAGAGCTCGTCACAATTACCCATATTCTTCTTCCGCCTTCTCCTCTCCTTTCCTCTCCCACCAACGGGACTGTGGGGGGTAGCAGCTACCCTCGCCCACCACCACCACCGCCTCTGCAATTTTCACCATCCGACCTCCAACCTCCTGCCATCTGCTGCCAACGGCACACGGCTGTGTGTCACCGGGGCGGCCCCACTCCCCCGCCGTCGTCTTGCTCACGCCGCTTGCGGTTCCAGAGGTTCCTCTCCCAATCAGTTCCATTTCCGGAGTTCGGGGTTCTCCCGGTTCTTGGCTTCGGGTGGAAGCAGGCGTTGTGCCGGCCGGTGCTTCAGGAGCGTGCAGTTTCTCTTTCTCCTCCCACCGAAGGTGTTCTAGCTGGTGCTTGCGAGTGTGAGCTCTGCGGAATTGGGAAACTCTGCCAGGGCCGCCTTGGAGGAAAATCATCGGGTGGTTCAGAATCGGGAGCTTTTGAGGAAAATTCGAGTCTGTGGCATCTAGGTTGGTTTGGGCGAGGCCGACCGAGGAAGTTACCAATGGAGCCGCCGACTGGGTTCTGGGCCTCTCTCTTGAGCCTCCTCAAGTTCTTGCCCTACTTCTGCGGCCTCCTCATCTTGGGGTTCATCAAAGGTGACATTGCTGCTCTGCTCTCTTGCCTCATTTTTGGGCTTTTGGCACTCTCTCTTAAATGGGAGAGCTCTGAGTCCAACCCTCGTGCAATTTCTGCCTTTTTAAGTGGTTGCTTCTCTTCGATTTCATGTTCTGCTCGGACAGGGCAGCTTGATTCAGAATTTCCTCCCTTTTCTTAGAAAAAAATAGTTGGGACCACTTAAATAATTGGTACGCTGTCCTAGTTTCAGTTAGGCTCTGCACTGACTTGACTTAAATCTTTAATTTGCAGTAGGAGAAGTTATAAGTAATTGATGTGCGGATTTAATACCTAATTCTGACTTAGAAGTCCTGGGGCCAGGTTTGGTTAGAACTAGCTTCTGTCGGAGGCTACTCTGTGAAAATGTCCTTTTAACTGTTACATATAAGAAGTTACGGGTTCTGCAAGATTAGATTTCAGTGCAATGCATTGGGCCACTTGACTGCTTGTTTGTGAACGAAAATCCAGTTATTTACTCATGCACTGCGGCCAGAATTTCAAGTACCTGTGTTCGACAAAGTCAATGTAATTTTTCAGATGAGCGATCAATTGACATATTACTACAAAAAAAAACTGACCTTTATTCTAAAAACACACGATCTTGTGTTGTCAAACACTTATTTGTATGTATGTTCAGGTGCCAATGTGTTCATTTTTGTTGCCATTCTTCTTTATCTCCAAACTATGATATGGCATGCAATCCTCATTTCACAACATTTGGTCTGCCAGGTGTTTTATTGTGCCCTTGGGCATGTTTGATTATGGCAATTGGAATATCTGCACTAGTGCTGGGCTTATGGCCTATGCATCTGATTTGGACATACTACTGCATTTTCAGGTACAGCATGCATGTTCTGCTGTTCCATTTTCGGCAACTTAATTAAATTACTAACCCAAAGTGCTTACATCTTATCTCGTCCTTTTTTTCTTGAGGCAGAACCAAGCTGGTGGGACCTGTGGTAAAGCTTCTGCTTCTTATTGCTGCTACTGCTGTCTTGATCATATGGTTGATAATTGGCATCCCAGGAAGCGTATTTGCTGGACTAGTATATGGTTTTCTAGCACCCATAATGGCCACATTTGGTGCAGTTGGAGAAGGCAAAGAGAAGCCATTTGTTCATTGTTTTGTGGTAACTTTCCCCTTTTATGGTTTGTTTTGTTTATGTTTATCTCTATGGTTGTCTGTTGGCATTTCTTTTAGTCTTTAGACATTGCTTGCTGTTCCGAACTGCAGGATGGAACTTGGAGTACTATCACTGGAAGCTGTACAGTAGTCCGGGATGCGAAAGACTTGCTTTTCCACTCCTATTTTTCAATTATGGATGACCTTCTTCAGAAACCTCCTGATGGGAAGCCATACGAGATAAGGTCTGCTTCCTTTTCACTGTTCCTGTTTATATCTGGATCTTTTACATTTACACGTCAAGACCATAGACTTTTGTTGTTACCTTTCCTCTTCTCTTCTTTTAGCATTACAGCATTCAGCTTAATGTGCAAGTATGGCCCTTTACGCTTGACTTGAGATAACTTGCAAGAAAGCATGCATTCAGACATTCCTTTTGAGTAATATAATCCGCAGATGCAGTGCTTTGCATTTAGTTGACACTTCTCTGATTATTTTTCATCTAAAGAACAATGTATAATAAACTGACGTACGTAACTTTCCTTTTCCCAGATTGCTTGATATTCCTGGGGCACTAATAGCAGCTGCATGTGGGCTCCTATTTGATGGAATAATGTTCACATTAATTGCCTTCTACAAGTGCCCTGTGATGCTTTTCAAAGGATGGAAACGACTGATCCAGGATATGATTGGGAGAGAAGGGCCTTTTCTGGAAACAGCTTGTGTGCCATTTGCTGGTCTTGCTATTCTTCTTTGGCCATTTGCTGTAGTAGGAGCTGTTCTAGCATCCATCCTCTCGAGCATCCCTCTAGGTGCTTATGGTGCAGTTGTGGCTTATCAGGTATGGTAAAAATTCCTTTTTTTTAGTGTACTGATGATGGACTGCATGTTTTTTATGGTATCATTTGTTGAGCAAGCAAGCATTCCAACTTATGATGAATATTAGCTTCTTTAACCTGTTGCTGTTGAATTCATGGAGCTTGATCTTATTGATGTATCAGGAATCCTCCCTTACGATGGGACTAGCCTATGTTTTCTCATCAGTGTCTATCTTTGATGAATACACGAACGATGTTCTCGACATGGCACCTGGTTCTTGCTTTCCAAGGTAAATTATACTGAATGCCTTTGGTTGTTGTGGTAAACAACTCAAAATGGCCAGTGCTGAGTGCTGACATATGGAATCTCTAGATTTAATTATCGAAAAGGCAAGGATGAGTCTTCACACGGACATGGTGCTCCAGCTCCGTTATCTAGGCCAGCATCATTCAACAGGGAGAAGCAAGAGGGGAAAAGACCTCCATCTCGTGTTACTTCATTTAAGAATAGCATCGATGAGTTCAATCCATTCAAGGTGATTCTTTCCTCCTAATATTCATACTGCCGTGCAATTGCTTATCGGTACTCTAAATTTTTTAGACAAGGTGTCAAGGCTTCACTTTTTATGCAATCCAATAGACATAGTACATGCTTAGAATAGGTTGTTCAAGATATAAACAAGTTTACAGTAGTCATTTTCCGTACAACCAGTAATACGAAAACTTAAGTCAGGGCACTGTATAACTGAATGATACCATTGTGCAGTTGCTGGACCACCTCTTTGCCGAATGCAGGATCCAGGGGGAGGCTTTGGTCAACAAAGGAGTGATAACAATGAAAGATATCGAGGAAACGAAGTCTGGCAAAGTTGGCAGTGGTGTTCTTAATGTCGGTCTACCAGCATATGTTATCCTTAATGCACTTATTCGGTCTGCAAAAGCTAATTCTGAGGGGCTAATCTTAAGTAAGTGCCCGTTAAAAGAAGGTTTTCTTCCATTTGAAGAAGGGTTGTTGTGACTTCAGCTTGACTTGGTTTGGAAAATATGCAGGTAATGGCTCCGAGATTACATCTGACAATAGACCTAAAAATACTATCTTTGATTGGTTCTTTGACCCTCTTATGGTTATAAAAGAACAAATCAAAGCTGAGAATTTCAGTGAAGAAGAGGAAGAGTATCTGAAAATGCAAGTGTTATTGGCTGGTGATCCCAATCGCCTGAAGGGCTCTTTGCCTCATGTTCCATTCTTGACTGAGCGTAAAAAGGCTGACATAGACGCATTTGCTCGCAGGTAAACCCTGTCTCCTATTTTTGATAAATGCAATCATCGACATTTACTAATCTTTCACTCCTTTGCTGCTGCAAGACTGCAAGGAATCACCAAATCAATATCAAGATATCCTACAGCAAAGCGCCGTTTCGATGTTCTTGTGAAGGCACTCCTGTCAGAGCTTGAGAGGACGATGGGGGGCAGCCGATCTACCAATGGGTCCCAGGCACAGAGACTGCGGAACTCGGTAGCCCGGATGCTCAGCCAGAAATCCATGGGCAAGACAGCGAACATCAGGGAAGAAGACCTAGAAGCACAAATGACAATCTCGTCTCACAATCCATGATAGTTTCTAGTTTGACGATGCGGTATTGCGTGGCTGGAACGTCAGTGTAGTGAATGTTTCACATGCCATGCCAGCTTTGTACAAATGAGTAGACGTTGTGGCTTTCAGCTGATTCTAACCATTCTCCTGTATGATTTGTATATTTTGGTCACCATATGCATCAAGTATGTTGCATGCAATGAAATTCACACAACACAAGATCAGATGAATTGTTCGTCAATCGTCACCCAAGATCCGATCAATTAGGACTCTGAAGCACAAATATAAGATGAACATTACTACCAGAAATTGAAAGGATTCATGGCTCACAAATGAGAAACCAATAATGCAGTTGCCTAGCATAAGACCGGCAGTTTGGCATGATCATCAATCATCCTAGGCAAAAACACACTTTACAAGTGTAAATGCCTAACAAAAGTATGACCAAACGCGTGTAGTGCATGGCTGACCAACAAAAATGCCATTAACACTCACGCAACTGGGCATGCATTATGGACGATAACTTAAGAGAGGTTTGGCTGCAATTCTTGTGAAGCCTATCATCGTAGGCACTCACACCAGGTGGACAGAGGCACAATTTACACAGGATAAGGTGGATAGATTCAAAAGGTTGGAGGGTCTGTGCTTTTCTTAATCATGTTATAACTCCAAAGGTCTTCCGTGGGCTGGCTATCAGGCACGATGGTGTCATCATCCAATAGCTCCTTTTGCTTCTGCTTCACCTTCTTATAGCTACTGGAACCCCGGAGGATGGAGCTGATGTGCAGACCTTCTTTGAGACTCTTCTGAGATCTGAATAAGTGATAACAAAGCGACTCAGATGTCAGTAAGTTTCAGCTGATGGCAACAAAACAGCCATGCCCATCACTAGACAAACAATTCTATTAACGGAGTCACTGTATTGTTGTTTCTAAGATTATTCTACAAGACAACTACTCTATAACACTAATGCTATCCTCTAGACACGGTATATATTAAGTTACTATTGGAACTTGAGCTATCATCGCGGATAATGCCTACCATGCAACATTTATACATGCTTGTCTACGTTGCCACATTCTGATAAAAGAAAATAGGCATTTCTCCAGTAACTATATTATGTGCTTACAAGCTAGAGAGCTTACAATGATACAGTGCCATCATCATCATCAGGAACCTCACTTTCATCATAGGCTGCTGATGAAATACCTGCCAAAGGCAAAATGATTAGACACGTGGGTTAATCAGCAACCCAAAGGAGACAGCAAGTTTTCACCGGTTTATTGTTCATGCATTTGATTGCAGGTAGGGTATCCACCCTGAGAAGCATAAATAGATAAACAACCAAAGGGAAGTGATCTTTAAAATCATAAGACATAAATTAGTGCATAACCAAGTGCAAATGCAATCCTATTCCATGCGATACTATCTCAGTAAGGTTCCCACCTGAGTCAGCAGATGTAGATGAATTATCAGGTGAAGCTTTCATGACAGCCTTTTCACTATTGCTGTCCAATTCATCTTCAGACCCTTCGCTAATAGCGTCATTGAATATTGCACCAGAACCTAACTTCCTCCTCTCTTTTTTGGATTTTGCACTGGTCTGCTCATACCTTTGCTTTGGAACTTTCCGTACTGCAACTCTAAACCGGTTAGCATGTGGAGTGCTCTCTGTGCTATCACTTGATGCTCGTGGACTCATGGAAAAGTCCTTCACAAGGTTTCTTACAGGCTTAGGACTTGGAGCTACCCTTCCCTTCATAGACTCAAAAGCCTTAGAATTGGAATTTGTCTGAGAAGTGGACTTCCTCACATCTTTGCTTATCTGTACATGATCCCTGTCAGTGAGCAACTTGTTCTGACCATCAAAAACACTCGGGTGGAGATTCTTCTCAAGAGTATGATCCCTTGTGGCATCTTCTGGTTGACGTTGCATCATACTGTCATTCTGAGTAACTTTACTGTTGCCCTCTTTTCCATTGTGTTGTCCCATCCTTCCTTTTTGTCCAGCAGAAACAAGTGTTTCTTGGGTACCAATATCAGTGTCTTGATTATAACAATTAGGATCGTCCTTTTCAGCACCAGATACTTCCATATTAGCTCTCACTTTTCTCTTCTTCTTTTCCTTGCTGTTCTTCACATTTTCATTTTCTCTGTTCATGTTTTCTGCTGCAATAGGTGGCTCAATAGCCTTGCTGGTACCAAAATGACCAGTTAAGCTCGTTTTGTCTGTGGTAGTTAGAGATTCTAGAACATTACTTTGTTCAATGCTACTAGTACCTTGCTTTCGTTTCTTCTTCTTTTTATTCTTCACTTCCCTTAGAGTTTCATCTTCATTGTTTTGTTTATTTTCCGCAGAAACTGGTGGATCATCATTCATCTTGCTGCAGCTAAAATGATCAAGGAAATTGATTTCATCACTAGAAGGATTAACCACGATATGAGCATCAGCAAAAGTTTTAGGGCTAATCAGACCATTTTCATTTTCAGTCCTGGAGTTCACCAAATATGCACTGGAACCATGTCCCAGGGCAGAATCCCGACCTTGAAGTTCAAAATTCAAAGATGTTTTCTTTTCATTTTGAGCATTAGGGCTGGCAGATTTGACTATGGCATCTTTCTGAACATCATGCAGTGTTGGAGTCCCTGCAGCATTTTCACCCTGGCTGTTCTTAGCTAAGTGCCCATCCAGCCCATGGGTAGAACAATTAGTTTCTTGTATTTTAGGAGTCAGAGTCTCGGAAGACATGTCTTCCTGCTCTACATTCCCAACAGTACTCAATGGAGTGTCAATTGCAGTACCTCTTTGAACCAAATTTGCTTCTGAAGCATTCCCTTCCTTCAAGTCCAATGTACCAAGTACCTGCTTTACAGAACCCTTCTTTCTTTGACGCTTAGTGGCTTTGGGTTTATCATCAGCTTGCGCAACTACATCTCCAGTTAATATATCCTTGGGGTCACTTGTTTTATCAGCAAACCTCAAAGAATCAAACTCATTTAATTCTCTGTTAGTATCTTCTTCAGGTAGACCACTTGAATGATCAGAGGAGTTAGTCCTGGTCCTGGTTGATAGCACTTTAGGTTTTTTCCCCTTAGACTTCTTATGTCTAGGTGAGCTGACAGGAGCATCAGAGTGAACAGCTGCAGGATATTTTGGAGGTAATGCTGCAGTACCACCAAGTTTATCCGCAGTGGATTCAGGGAGTTCTACAATATTTTGATTGGTACCTAGGTGAGTTTGTCCTGTTAACAGATGTCCATCCAACTCCTTGCTTAAGTTGTCTTTGGATCTTAGATCTGCTAATACCCCATCAATCACATCTTTCGCCGATATATCCGGGATCTCACCAAGGTTCTTGTGCTGAATAATTGTTGGTCCTTCTATAATGTCAGGGGTTGTTTGGTTTGCATCTAAGGGAGCAGCATCTGTATCTTGTAATTGACCAGCAGTATCAAGGGAAGGCATGTCAACAGTAACTTTCTTCGATTTCTTGCGCTTCGTCCCTTGAGAAATATTTTTATTTGTTTGCCTATTGTCATGGGTATCTGTACTTTTGCCATCTTTCTCCATGATGCTTGTTTCAGGTACACCTTCATCATGACTTCCTTCATTGTGCCGCTTTATTTCTTCGGACTTGTTCTTTCCATCCGAAGGGCCACATATTCCTTTTGCATGGTCACCTGGATGGTAAAAAAAATGAAAGGAAATCAGTATCCTTGCATTAAACAATGAAAATACTCTCCAAGTATGTTCCTAAGCAGAGAAATGAGAAGATAGATTTATAGTTCCATGGTATTCAAGACAAATATAGAGCATGCTGGGAGTTAGGGCCAAAGGGGGAAAATGTGTAGACCAAATTTGCATTAGTTGTTCGGCTCAACTACCAAAACCAAACATTTGAAACCAAGATCATATGAATATATCGAGCACATGATAAAGATATTTGCAAATGAATTCAAGCACAAAGAATGCTGTATGGTACATAGTATCTCATCATAGAGCATCCAAACAACTTGAGTATGGTAATACAATACGGTTATTATTGCTCTGTATCCTTAGGCTGTTAAGGTAGAACACTAGAACTTCACCTCTGGACTTTGATAAATCTGCTGCCCAAGCTGACGGCTCTGTCGTTTCCTGAGCAGAGGCAGATTTTGAAGGGGCCAATTGACGCCTTTTCTTCGTTTTCTTTCCAACAGTGCTTGGATCTTCTAGCTGGATGGAATCCTCATGTAAAGTGTCATGGACTTCTTGATGATTAGAAGTGATCAAAGGTTCCCCAAGAGAAGTAGTTCCTGTTTCCAGTAGAGCCCTACTTGATGAGTCCAAAGAACCAGTCACAGATTTTTTGTGCTCCTTTTCTTGTGAAAGATCATCCTTTGCATATACATTATTCCTCTGTAGCCCTAGAGTGTTATGCTGCAGAACTTCACCTGTGGATTTTGGTAAATCCGCTGCTCCTGCTGATGTTTCTGCCCTATCTTGAGCAGAGGCAGATGCTGAAGGGGCTAATTGACGCCTTTTCCTTTTCTTTTTCTTTCCAACAGTGCTTGGATTTTCTAGCTGCATTGACTCCGCATGTAAAGTGTCATGGACTTCTTCATTAGAAGTGTTTAAAGGTTCCCCAAGAGTAGTAGTGTCTGTTTCCAGTACAGCCCTACTTGATGTGTCAAAAGAACCAATCCTAGACTTTTCATGCTCCTTTTCTTGTGAAACAATATCCTTTGCATGTATCTCTTCCAACACTCGTTCCTCTACCATGACTTGCTTTTTGTCAGAAACACCAGCACCTACATCACGATCCTGACCACCATGCAAAATGTCTTCCTTTCTTCCATGTAGCTCATCCACAGTATGTGGCATATTGCTTTCTTTTGAAGATTTACCAACATGCGCCATTGGAGCGGAACTAATATAAGCATCTTCAGTTTGATTAGCATTTCTTATCTGGCCACTGTAACTCTTTGCTTTGTCAACAACTTGATCAAACCCTGCTTCTGTATCACTGGCCAGACCTACTGTGTTTTTCTTCTTTATTTCAGTATTCAGCTGTGATAAGGAAGGCACCAAGATACAATTTGGTGATGCATCATGTTCTTGAGCAATATTCAATGCCGCATCATCATTACCACCTTCAAAAGAAGCGATAGCCCAATTACAATAACTAGAGGTAAAGGACAAAAGGGACTAATATTATAAGCTACTGAAAAGGAACAGCTTCAACCCCATACCTCAAGGGATTCAAGAGAATTACTCAACAAGAAGTTGCATATTCATCAAAGAGATGTTTAAACATTAAGGAGATAACTTCTCATTAGAATATGATGCATGTGAAGTTTTAGCTTCTGCTGGGTGTGAAACGTTTCTAGATTGATCTTGATGTAAGAGGCATGCAATAAAGACTCACTTCGGAAATACACAAACTTAAACATCCAATTCAACTGAATTGTGTAGTCAACCAAGCATACAGATAACAAGCAAGAAGGAATATTAACTTGATATGTTCATATTACAAAGATAACTCTTAGGTTGTACCTTCAAGGCATATTACAAAGATAACTCTTAGGTTGTACCTTCAAGGCATCGAGGAAGCATATCACGGGCAATATCTGATGACATCGCAGGCAGCTCCTGAACACACTTCTTTACATGATTTCCAAGATGGCCATCACTCAATCTTCTTCCATTGATGGCTGAAGTCTCTTGGCAGCAGTGGGTGGGTGCTGCTGCATCTTCCATCTTGACATGAAGAAAGCACCCACCTTTGATTTTGGTGAAGGCACTTGTAAGTGTCATTGAATCAGAGAGGTGATACAGTACACCCTTCCGGCGAACCTGGTGAATAAGAAACAATTTTAGAAGCTAACAATACCCTTTGCAAGGTTTTAATATGATTAGATAAAAATGCTAAATTCCTAGTTATTCCTTAGATCATCAATAATTGACACTTCGACCTCATGCCTTTGGTTCACAGAAGTTATTTTTGAATCTATCTTAAGAATCATGTTCATCAAAACACACAATTTGCATGCACAGCTAAGCCAGATTGTGAAACTGCAACGAGAACAGCACTAACCACTCATTGGAATTAATTACAGGCTTACAAAGCTATTCCGACTTACTCAGAATGCAATACATATGCAACAAAAAGTTTGCACCAATGTGGTATAATAGATAGTAATTCCACTGTATTGTACTACAAGATGATATCCTCTTGTGCTTCAATAGTCACATAATGTGGGTGAAAATACAACAAAGCAGGTGGCAGATTCCATGCAAGAACAGCCCATCCAGTACCCAAAACTTCAACGCTATTGATGTCAAGGCTTATGAGAAATCTCATTCACGGCCAGACAGCCTCATAGTCATAGGGCAACTCCACATAGGCACATAGCAGCTAATTCAGCACCAACTCATCAGATCCTCCCCAGTCCAAACACTAAAAAAGAATTTGAATCCGACATAAGCTTCACACACTTCATGTGACACTGACAAGTTCATTACGAATCCTCTGCATCACACAGGCCACACTGGCTGAAACCACCTGATCTCCCACCTTACCCAGCTTTCGACAAAACCAACACTTGTATAACGCCAAAAAAAAAAAACTTTACCCCAAGCTAAATCACGCCTATGCGATCTCGATGAGCCGATTAAAATCACAAAACTTCACTGAAAAAAAATGAAAATCGATTGGAGCCACGAAACAGCACCTGGAAGGACTTGACGGCGACGGGGCCGATGTCGGGGAAAGCGGCAGCGTGCTCCGCGGCCACCTGCGCTGCGTAGAGACCAACACACGAATCAGTTCCGATAGGCACTCGCAGTAATAAGGGACGGGTAGAAGAGGCGCAGGGGCAATACACTTCAGGCCACGGATGGCGGTGTCCGGGGCGACGAGCAGGGCGAGATGGGTGCCGAGGTCGGTGTCTAGGAAGAGGGAGACGGGGGCGTCTCCGCCGTCGTGGCGCGCCTTCAGCGGCCGCGGTGACTGCGGGGCGGCGGCCATCGCGGAGAGCGGCGGCCACTAGTGAGGCCGTGAGGGAGGTAGGGAGGCGAGGGCAGAGCGGCGCGGGGAATGGTGCGTTTTAGGGCATCCAAAGGCGAATACTTTAAACTGTATTTTTGAAATTCGAAATTTGTTTAAATGTACAGAGAGAAGTCTAGGGCAGAGCCTCTGGTGCTTTGGAGTACAGTGCAGAGCGGCGGCCGCTCTAACCTGCTGTTGGATCTCCAATAGTAAATGGCAACCTGACACTTTGACTACGGAATGGATAAACTTGTGAAAATTTTAAAGAAGCTTACGGCTGGATTAACTCTTTCATCGGGATGCAATATCCCGGTGAGGACCGTAAACTGAAAACCGGCCGGATTTCGGACTTTCCGGTCGATTTTTTGGTGTTTTTCGTCGGAATTCCGTTCTGCAAATGGGACGGAAACGGAAATCATCGGAATTCGACCAGATTTTAGACCGAAACGAAGAACCCTGGCTCACGGTTAATCAAGATTTGGCCACATTATTCTTGAAACTTTGGCCTTGAGTGTCTGTCAAAATATTTATTGGGGAGAGCACTGGGCCATTGCGTCTGCATTGAAGCATTACATACTTGGGTGGAGACAAAGACGAAACTATATTGGTCATCGTGGGTGCGTATGTATTCTCGAAAATACATAATCGGTTATGGTGATTTAATTTTCACTATATATGCATACACCACAGAAAAATATACACACCAGATACGTATATCCACTTGAATTTGCTTTAGCTTCACCAGTACGTGGAGAGGAGCCAAACCCAAGGCCCTTCGATTATTTGTTGTGTGGCATACCGCTACGAGCCACGACACGGGGCTTCGACAAGGCAACAATTGAAAGTTTCTAGCATGCCAGCACACCACGCTATTCCATATTAGAGACATAAGGCGTCAGCCTCCCATGCATCCAGCAGCTGTATGATCAATCTTGACTCTTGAGGCCGGCCCTCTTCCTGGCGTATTTGGCGCGTCCCATGGCACGGATGTTGAGGGCCCTGTTGAGCAGCATGCTGTCGGCGATGGGCTCAGGTACTACGGAGATGAGGAGCCACAGCAGCGCGTGCGCCCAGTATGGCGTGCACCGCGGTCCGTAGCCGATGTGCCGGACGGCGGCGTGGGCGTAAGTGTCCGGCGATGGCGCGAACAAGGAGGGAGTCTTGATGGACGCCATCTTCGTGGCCACTAACATTGGTACCTGCGCATGGAATTTCATGGATCAGAGAACATCGTACCGGGACGTGCTCGTCAGTAGTCACTCTCGTGCATGGCGACAGAGTTCAGAAGCCTTTGAATCATCTTGATGTTGCCTCTCTGACAGCAGTCATAAACAGTCAAAAGAGATTTGTATAAAGGGTCTAATTAATCTCCAACAAAAAAAATGCATATCAGTTTCTTGGTACTAAAAAAAACAGTTTCTTCTTGGAACAATCAGCTAACAAACCGTGCGGCAGAGTGTGAAAGTGCAGTATATCCATCCACGCTTCAGCACAACTAGTTATTAGTTGCTACTTTTCCCTGTAGGTGCGAAACTTGTACAGAAAGATCATGACTGATAACTGTTACTAACTGATGTCCATTCAAGCATTCAGGAAATTAATAAAATGTATCAAGGAAACGCAAATGTTCTTATTTCATACAAAAATAATTAAAATTATTCAACGAGAGAATGAAAGACCCAAAAGTATTTTACAGTCTGATTTAAGAAAATATTAGCGATTAGGTGAAATAATTTCGTGGTCAGAAGAGGTTAGTTCATACCTGGCATTGCACGTCGATGCCTTTGCTTCTGTACTCGACATAAAGGCATCTTGAAAATTGTTCGATGTAGCTGGTAAATCAAAGCAAAGTGGTCATATCACCGGTTTGTCTCGTAAGTACATCACAATCACATCGACCCACAGCAAACAACAACTGAACACAATGAGCAAATATCAAGCATCCTATTTGTTCATTAAAAAATATATGTCACTACCTCTTTAGATTCCCTAAATTGGAGGAAGCAGCATCCTAGTAAACATTTGAGTAACCGGAAGTCTAAAATTTCTCAAGACAATTTGGTAGACCTGCTCGTGCATTGATCTGTAGTCATCACAGTAAAAATTTCTTGTTTTATATTAGCATTAGTCAGTTCATTAATATCCATGTTCCAAGTCATCATTATCTCCATAACGGTTTTGTACGGTCAAGTTTATGCTCACTAGCTACTTAAACCCAAGGAAGGCACCTCTCCAGTTTCAAGTTTCAACCTCATGATTTTTCCCAGTGCTGAGCAGTATGAAAGATGTAGCAAATAGAAGACCCTGAAATAACCAAGAAACTACTGAAGAGTTTGAAGACTGAAGAGAGCAGCACAATGCGAGAAGCACTCACGCCTTGGTCGCGGCGTAGACGGTGTAGAGCGGGTCAGAGGGCACGACGCAGGAAGCGCCGGAGCCGATGTTCACCACGGCGCCCCTCCCGCGCCGCACCATGCCGGGGAGCACGGCGTGCGTCACCCGCGTGACGGTCTCCACGTTGAGCCGTATCAGGTTCCGCACGAGCGCCCCGTCCACCTCGTGCAAGTATTTTGCGTACGGGTAGCAGGCGCCCGCATTGTTCACGAGCACGCCGACGTCGAGGCCCGCGACGAACTCCGCGAGCGCTCCCACCTTCCGGGCGAGGCCGTCGCCGGCGAAGTCGAGCACGAAGGTGCGGACCTGGGTGCCGGGGTGCCTGGCCTCGACCTCGGCCGAGACGGTCGCCAGCTTGTCAGGGCTGCGGCCCACGAGGACGAGCCCCAGGTCGGCCGCGGCCAGCCGGAAGGCGAGCGCGCGGCCGATGCCGTCCGTGGCGCCCGTGACGACGGCCCACGTGCCGTAGCGGCGGCGCAGCGGCTTCGCGGGGCGGAGGAACGCCGCGTACAGCCACAGCGCGAAGCCGCGCCGCGGTGCGCGCGGTCAGGACGAGCCCCCCCAACGCTGCGAGCGCCAGCGCCCACGACGCCTCGGCCATGGGAACGAAGGGGATGGAGGATACGAGCTGCTCGCCGGTCCGCGGAGCGTGGTTTCGCGGTGGGAAGCGCGCGCGCACGGTGTGCGAGTCGTTGCGACGATCTTGGTTGGAGGAAGGCTGTAGATATAGCGCGGGAGGGAGGGATCGGGCCATCAGGGAGGATGCCTGACGGCCTGCTCTCGCTGGGCGCTGGGCGCTGGGCGTTGGCGGTGCGCGGATGCCAGGCGCCCAGGCTGCAGGGCGTGCGGGGGGAAAACATGTTTGCTGTTGGCGTGCCACCGGCACAACGCGCGCGCCATCGTGAGCGTGGCGTCCTGGAACAGTGTTACAGTGGAACTACTTCGGCCTTCAGGGTGGGGTGGTCACCAATTTGTAGCTTGCCTAAATTTCGCCTTCTTTCAGTTCCTAAAACGCACGAAGCATTTTTTGTTGAGGAGCAACTAAGCACCATGGGCGAGCCTTTGCAACGAAGGAAAAAAATAGAGTTAATTTTTAAGGAATCCTATAACAAATTTTCTATGAGGCTATGAATCAAAGGATTGTCGACCTCTCTAAAACACATGATTTTCATAGGAGAAACAAATTGCATGCCCCTTGCAGTTCTATACAAAAGATGAAGATTTAACGGAGTGTTCGGATACAATATAGGAAAACACAAGAATTAGAAAATAGATGAACACAAATAGATCCTATTAAATTTGTATGGTATGGCTTGTTCCATACTTCTACAAACTTTGTTGTTAGGAGGAATCCTACTGAATCATCGAACCTAATGGAAAGTTTGCTTTGTTTGTCTCTCTCGCTGAATTCACACGTTTTTCGTGCTCCATCAAACGTAAATTCATCCTCGTTTCATGTGCCTCTTCAATCCATAACATTCAAGATGTTTGCTGAAAATTCAGATATCATTTGGGAAACTATAATTGAGAATTTTAAATTATTACTCCCTCCGTTCCAGATAACAAGGCGTTCTATGTCGGTGTTGAGTACCGGCAGTGCACCATGATATGTGTCACGTAGTGCTTTTGTGGTTTGCGAGATCGCCGTACCTTTGATGGTTCGCGTGGAACACGGCGGGAACGAGATTTATATAGGTTCAAGCCGCGGAAAGCATAATACCCTACGTCCTGTTGGTGGTGAATTGTATTGTTCTGAGTTTTCGAGATTACAATGAGGGCTCAGCTTGCTAGAGGTTTGGTATGCGATGACCAGATGTGGTCCTGTGTAGTGATCTCTCACCCGCCTTATATAGACTGACGGGTTCTTGGGTTACAAGTTAGGTTCCTTCTATATCTCCTAGACGGTCTAGATTACAAAAGATTACATAAAATCTACGATCTATATCTTTCCTACCTTCAAGTTCCGTATTATTTGGAGATAGAGTCCGAGTCACGTACTCCTTCACGCTTTCCTGAATTACAGCTCCTTGCCTTGATCGCCAAGTTCTGCTCGCTATTGCTATCTTAAAGCCCAAACCGAATAGTCAGTCCATAAAATCTGCTGTCCAGCCTGCCTGGGCCGCCCATCAACAGCCCATGTCTCGAATCTGTGCCACGAGGATTCAGGGCATATCTATCCCTCGCATTCTAGATTTATCCTAAATCAAACTTTATAAAGTTTAACCAAATTTATAGAGAAACGTATCGATATTTATGAAGCCAAATTGATGTCTCATGAATCCCTCGCATTCTAGATTTATCCTAAATCAAACTTTATAAAGTTTGACCAAATTTATAGAGAAACGTATCGATATTTATGAAGCCAAATTGGTGTCTCATGAAAATACACGTGACAATGAATCTAATAATACTTATTTGGTACTATAAATATTTATATTTTTTCATATAAATTTGGTTACACTTGACAAAGTTTGACTTAGAACAAAACCAGAATGTTTTGTTTTCTGGGACGGAGGGAGTAAGTGTTAAGATAAAAGAATAATATTTTATAGCATGAGTCAGAATAAATATATCCATCACCATTGCCACGATCATGAGCATTATTAACATTAATGGCTTGATTATCGAGGAACCTTGTGGTTATACGAGGGTGTTTGGATCCAGAAGATAAAATTTAGCTCACGTCACATCACATCGGATGTTTGACGCTAATTAAAAGTATTAAATATGATCTAATTATAAAACTAATTATATAGACGAGGGCTAAACGGCGAGACGAATTTATTAAGTTAATTAATCCGTGTTTAACAAATGGTTACTGTAGCATCACATTTGCTAATCATAGATTAATTAGGCTTAATAAATTCATCTCGCCGTTTAGTCCTCATCCGTGTAATTAGTTTTATAATTAGACTATATTTAATACTTCTAACTGGCTTCTAAACATCCGATATGATGTGAGCTAAAATTTAGACGGTGGATCCAAACACCCCCGAAATAAACATGTCCCTGTCGACGGTGCTCGACACCCCGGTACCGTACTGGGACCGGCCAAGGGTAGAGTTGCGTAGGGGTGTGGACGTTGTCGCTAAGGCCGATGTACTGCGAGGAGCTGGAGAGGAGGATTCAGAGAGGTTCGGGCCACTCGAAGGTGTAATACCCTACGTCTTCTTAGGCCGGTACTTGTAGAGAAGATGGAGTATGTTTACGAGCGTTGCTAGGGGCCAATGCTCCTGGAGGTACGAGGTGAGCTCTTGAGTGAATTGGTGAGTGTGTGTCGTCTACGTGTTGCACCACGCCTTATTATAGCCTAAGGGTGCACGCAGGCGGTACAGAGTTGGTAGCACAGTGCTACATTAGACAGTAAGGCCATGGTCAATGGCACATCTCCCCTCCACTATGCGGAGGCATGGGATGTTCTATTCCTTGTTTCGGTTGTCGTGACAGGCGGAGGGCGCACTGCTGGCGTCCGCCCCATCTGCCGGTACGGCGATGTGACCTGCACGCCGCATGGAGCGTGTAGGAGTACTGTTTGGCTTGTGCGCCCCCGCTACATTTAATGCGGCTGGTGGGGTGCCTTCCCCCAGAAGGGTCTTTCTCGGGGCTTGAGCGGTGAGCCCACCAAGGGGTCCCGGAGGCTCGCCACATGTCTTCATCCGCGCTAGTGTCTCCCAGAACCCGCCGCTCGCGCGGTAACCGTCTTCTCGTAGTTATCCTCTTTTACTCGATGGGGCGCTTTGTGTGCATGTCTGGCTATGAGTTGACGCCAACAGTCCCTATCTGGTTTCTATGGTTGAGTGGAGCGACCAGTTTTTTCCCTGTTATTCTTGACCACGAAATGTCCATAACGAACCTTGAGGCACTGCATCGGGATTCGGGAAGGAAGAAATGTCTAGGCATAGGTCACACATGCCAAAAGGCTCTTTTTATGGCACTAGCTATTTGGTTCGAAGTATCGTGAATTCGTGATTCGTGAATCTAAACACGTGGCGGTTTATGTTTCAATTTTAGAGTACATTACAATTTCTTACACACTTGATGTACGTACGACTCGGTGACATGCATGATGTGAGAACTGGCGAAGGGCTTGCCAAATAGCTCGCCGACCAAATATCCTAACGCCTCGCAAGCATTCGCAGTATCAGTGACGCAAACTGTTTACCTTCCATTTTTTGACGCTGAACGTACTGGTTACATGCATCACCATGTATATATATATTGGCAATGAACAAACATCTGGTCAAACAAATTGTCATGCATTGTCTTTAACTTATTCCACAGACCCAGTAGCCGCCGCATCACAAACTCATCGACATTCAGAGTGTACCAACATACTGAGAGAACTCCGACATGTAAACACGGCCATGCATGATAGAGGGCTTAATAAGGCATCAGCTCCCAGGGCTGCAAATTAAACGCAGTAATCAGCAGCACGGAGACCGACCGCCCGGTAGCTCGTCACAGCGCCTTCTTCTTGGCCTCTTTGGCACGCGCCCTGGCGCGGATGCTGAGGGACCTGTTGAGGAACATCCTGTCGGCGATGGGCTCGGGCAGAAGCGAGATGAGGAGCCAGAACAGCGCGTGCGGCCAGTACGGCGTGCACCGCGCCTCGTAGCCGATGTAGCGGACGGCGGCGCGGGCATACGTGTCCGGAGATGGCGCCAGGAAGGTGGGCTTCCTGATGGACGACAGCTTCGTTGCCACCAGTATGGGTACCTGCATGCATGATCAGATCAGATCGAGGGCAACGGATTCGTGAGTAGGGCCATTCCATGGGGAAAGAGTTCAGAATGCTGTGTAGGTCATCTCTGAATGTTGCAGATGTAATTAATGTAGCTATTTGAAAAGCATATGCAAGCTAGATAGTATAGGTAATGCAATGCTTAATAAATAATGAGTAAATTATATAGGCGGTCCCTAAACTATGTCGGAGGTGTCATCTGGGTCCCAAAACTATAAAAATGCATATTTAGATCTCTAAAATATGTCGAAGGTGTCGTCTAGTCCATAAGCTATGAAAATGCATATCCAAGTCCCTAAACTACGTCGGCAGTCTCGTCTAGGTTCCCAAACTATGAAAATGCATCTCTAGATCCCTAAACTATTTAAAGTGAGTTATTCTAGTCCCAAACCTGCCACACGAGCGGCCATGAGCCAGCGCGGCAAGTTGACGTGAAATCTGCAGGGTGGGGCCCACGTATTAGTCACACTGCTTGCGTGCATAACCGCCGCACACTACGGAGCGTTGCTTGCACGTGTCGCCGCCGTGCCTCCCTCTCTGCTGCCGCCCGCCGCGCGAGCCGTCCGCCATGCCTTACGCCTGGCCGCCGTCGCCGCTGTGCCTCGAAACCTCCCCGCCGCCGCCTGCTGCCGGACCGTCCGCCATGCCTCACACCTGACCACCATCGCCGCCATGCCTCCGAATTAGCCACCGCCAATATCCTACGGCATACGGCAGCGACGCGAAAGGCAATTGCAGCGAGAAGACCGTGGAAGAAGAAGAGACATGAGAGTGTGATTGACATGTAGGCCCTACCTGTAGATTACAAGTTAGCTTGCCACGTTGGCACATGACAGCTCGTGTGGACAGGTTTGGGACCGAAATGACTCACTTTAAATAGTTTAAGGACCTATATATATGCATTTTTAGTTTGGAGACTCAACGAGACCCACGACATAGTTTAGAAACCTAGATATACATTTTCATAGTTTATAGACCTAGATGACACCCTCAACATAGTTTGGGGATCTAAATATGCATTTTCATAGTTTGGGGACCTAGATGATATCCCCGACATAGTTTAGAGACCGCTCATATAATTTACTCATAAATAATTAAGGATACTTATCATAGCATGAATTCCTGGCAGCAACAGCGGGCATGTATCACTGACGTATGGTGAAACGAATTTGTGGTTATTGTTGCTATATATATATGAGGCACATCGGAGTGATTTTAGATAAGTTGTTCAGCTTATTATGGTTCTTCAAGTGTGACGACTGGTGGGTTTATTTGTGAAGGTAGAGATATCAAAGGACTCATGTGCATTGATGCTGCATTCATTATTATATTATATACACACCTACTATGTGCATTCATTACATATATACAGGACCGGTGTGCATTAATTCAAGCTTTCAAAGGAGAGTACTCACGAAGTGCAGAGTAAATTGAATGCATTGCATTGTGATCGGAAAAGAGAATTAAAAAAGGATTAGTTCACACCTGGCATTGCACGTCGATACCTTTGCTCTTGTATTCGACATGTAGGCATCTCGAGAATTGATCGACATAGCTGGTAAATTAAGAACAGGTAGTCTTATAAGCTGTTTTCATAAAAGGATTGTACTCCCCACATAAACGATTTTTAGCAGAGGGAGTAGCAGCAGGCACACGTAGCCGCTCATAGACGTCATAATATGAGAGTATGATAATCAATGTGGCCTACAACAACTGGTTCAGTACATGTCTTAATTTGTCATAAAACATTGTACGTGGTATTGGTCCGTACCGAAAGTTACCAACAAAACCTCCTTCTGTTTTCTTCTAAAGCATCGATAACCACAAATGTACTCTCTGATGAGAGTTTAGATAATGGATAAGAGAGGAATAGAGATGAAAGGGCGAGATATGGGATTGTTTGGATCGTGTCTGAGGCTCTGATCGAACTCGCTGCACCTTGGACTTCGGTGCCGCCGAATATGAGATGGCAAAAGCGAGCGCCTACGCAACTGTGGTACGAAAAAATATTAGTATACCGCATCCCTCTAGAGCAGGTGCGACAGGTCGGAGTTGAGCTTGAGCACTAAAACAAACAGCCCTGTCTATCTTTATTCTTATCTCTATTCCTAACCCAACATATATAGTATACTAATCTAAACGCCACCTATATATAAGCATATACGCCACTAATAATCTGACCTGACATAACCCGACCAAGGCTTTAAATGTATTGAATGAATGTGGACCGCGATATTTGATCCTACTCAACCCGCCCGGTGCATCCAACACGCTGCACGTCGGCTAAAAAAGTTCTAGCAGCAAGTTCTTTTTTCCCGATAAGGATCCAGGCAAGGGTTGGAGTTGGATGCGGGCTGCCATAAATAGCGCTGTTTTTTATCTAACCCGAGCCAAGGTTTTTGAACAGGTCTTATATGTACTAAATGCTCAGTTCTGTCGTAGGATGAAATTAACAATAATCAAGTTTATAAAATATATTTAATATCTATAACACCAAATAAATGCATATATAATGTTATTTGTAGCAAATGCAACTTTAGCTAGGCTTCTAAACTCAAATAAAACGTAAGTGATCCAAAGAAAGTTATATATGTACGCCTTTTTTAAACGAATTATATATGTACGCTTAAACCTAAAGGAGGAGGTAACAAACGTGGCCCGCTACTACCTTATGAAATTCTAGTGTCTAGCTAGTGTTGCAGACATAGTGAGCGAGGCCGGTTTATACTCACGCTTTGGTGGCAACGTAGACGGTGTAGAGCGGGTCGGACGGCATGATGGCGGAGGCGCCGGAGCCCATGTTCACGACGGCGCCCCGCCCGCGCTCCAACATGCCGGGGAGCACGGCGTGCGTGACCCGCGTGACGGCCTCGACGTTGAGCCGTATCAGCTTCCGCGCGAGCGCCTCGTCCACCTCGTGGAAGTAGCGCGCGTACGGGTAGGACGCGCCGACGTTGTTGACGAGGACGCCGACGTCAAGGCCCCGGAGCAGCTCCCCGAGCTCGCCCACCTTCTCGGGTACATCGTCGGCCTCGAAGTCGAGGACGAAGGTGCGGACCTGCGCCCCGGGGCGCCTGGCCTTGAGCTCGTCGGAGACGGCGGCGAGCTTGTCCGCGCTCCGGCCGACGAGGACGACCCCGAGGTCGGCCGCGGCGAGGCGGAAGGCGAGCGCTCGGCCGATGCCGTCCGTGGAGCCCGTGACGACGGCCCACGAGCCGTAGCTGCGGCGCAGCGGCTTCGCGGGGCGGAGGAACGCCGCGTACAGCCACAGCGCGAGCCGCGCCGCGGCGCGCGCGGCCAGGAACAGCCCCAGCGCCGCGAGCGCCAGCGCCCACGCTGGCCTGTCCATGGGAACGGGGGGCTCTGGAGGAGGCGAGCGCGAGGTGTGGCTGCTGAGAGCGGTCGGACGCGGGCAGCTGCTGACCGGCGCACGTTTGTGCTACTGCTGTCCGGGGGGCAGGGCAGCTGCAGTTGTGGGTGCTGGTGCGCCGTGGGCGTCAGCAAAAAATGCAGGCCGGGTCTGTGCAACTGTCTTGGTGAGCGGTGGAGCGATTTATTGTGGGCAGGTGGGGTGGTTTAACTGTGGGCAGGGCCGCAAGGCTGCGACTGCGACCTCCGTTGTTGTCAAAATCTAGCGGGTGGCAGGCAGAGCACATAAATCAGCTGCTTTCGCGAACACAGATTCGACGACATTTTAACAGAGCACATGTGCTTCTTCTTGCGAGTACTGGAGCTCTACTCCGCCGTGTGCTCGGCCTCCCGCGCACACATGGCACACAAAAGTGAGCCGATAATACAGCTCTGAATACAGTGTATTGGTGCGCGCTTTGCGCGCGTTTGCCACGTGTTGTTTGGTCTGAAGTCGGGAGTTTAGGTTCCATGTAGTATGATATTGGATGGTGCAATATAAAGGGTGGTTACGACAGAATTAGCTACACACTTGGAGCGGTATATATTATAGCTGAAGATTGTTCATACACAGAACGTGATGCATAGCTAATAGATAACATTGAGTTAAACAAACACAAATAAACATTGTGGTAGGCTGAGGGGTCATAGCACATTAGGAAAGTTACTGCCGTAATTTCTGTGTGACCATCAAGCATTGCTTTTACACCTGCACTTCAGCAACGCACCTGCTTTTACACCTGCACTACAGTAACATAGACACTTCTTCGTAGTGAGCTGGGGGTTCTTTCTTTGAATGTTCCTTTTACACCATCAAGCACTGTGGTGTAGTGGGAGGCATCGTGCTACATTTGCAAAATAAAAGCTGCATCTGAACACCTGCAAACCACGTCAAATAACCTGCTACCAATCTATGTGGAAGAGTATGATGGTAAATGGCCTAAAAAGCTGAGACAGTTCAAGGAATCATCAAACCTAATTGTCTTCACTTAGAACTGCATCCTTAGCGTCCGAAGCGGCATCAACAACATCAGGGTTGGCGTCTGGGATAGAACTGAAGAAGCAAAAGTGGTGTGTATGTTTAGATAGACAGCGAGGAACATCGATTGTTTAGGTCGAAGAAAACTCAATGGTGCTACAGCCGTTTTCAGAAGGATTGGTCTTAACCTTTTTCCTGACCGGTTGGCACCTTCTTTTATCTCCAATATAGCACACTGTTTTTGTGTTTTTGATCTTTTAGTTCCAGCTGATGCAGATGTGGTGTCCTACATGGTATATGGCACGAATTTAACAGAGTGATGATTGCTCAGTTCTATAAGATAATAGACGCAGCAAATAGTATTAGCAGAGAATCTATACTCCGGGTTTAGTGTCCGTTGAGACTGACAGCTTTCTCTGGGCGGTGGTCCGCACGTTTTTAGCCAAAGAGTGTCTGTGGATGTACAGCGACGGAGACATATGTGAATCAAAGTATAGATAAACAATGGTTGTACAAAGATAGGAGGTGAGACTAAATATATAGTAGAGGAGTAGTTTGATGCATACCTAGACAAGCCTCTTTTTCCAGGATGTATAGCTGCATCTTTAATAGAGGGTGGAGCCTGCATTGCAACAAAAGCTAACAGGAGTGTGGCGGCATCCGCTATGTAAGTAGGTTACTGCACAGATGATAAGCAGAACTAACATTAATGGATGGAAGAGGAGCTGTTACAATCTCAATAACTGGAGGCGTGGCTGTGTACTGAGCAGAGTGTGGCGTGGCTTCAAGCATCTGATGTATTTTTCCAAGAGGGGTTGTTGGTGCTTGTTGTTTAAAGAAGGAAAATAGCTTGAAGCATCTACTGTGAGATTCTGACTGAGACATAATTGTAGAATATTTTTAGTTCGCCGAGAGAGAACATGTGTGAGATATTTATGAAATAAAATCAGAAAAGCATAAACCTTTCTGGGAAAAGCCACGCCCTCAAGCATCCGAAGAAACTTTTTTCTTCTGAAATCAATCATCGTATAAATCCATCTGAAGTTTCATATTTTTCATTAGACATTACCAGTCTTCATCTTCTTCCTATATTTGTTGACCAGCCACAAGAAACAAATCACGCATTAGAGCTCTAAAATCTAACTCTGTACAGCAAGTACAAAGCACCGGTGGAAATCAGAAGAAAATAAAATAAAAGGAAATCACAGATACAGGAGGAGGGTAGAGAACAAACTGGGGCTGCACGTTTCATACCTCACATCTGCTGCAGGGAAGAGATGGTCTATCGATAAAACTGATGGGATGAGCCTCAGCACAAGAGAAATCCGATAGGAATAGATTGCAGTACATCAGCTGGGGAGCCATGGCATGCAGTGTGAGGCAAGCAGCACCATGCATATAGAATGGGAAAAGAAGCACATGACCTGTAGAAGTGCTAAACCACTTTGATTAGGAAGAAGAGCTGTTGAACACCTGCCTCTTGGAGCTTGGTTGAGAGCTGCTGTGATCAGCGGCGACAGTGCTGAAAGTGAACATAGGCCGGGTTCATAAATAAATACTATTGGTCTGACTGCACGCACATAAAAACTAAATCAGATGAACCAATCTTTTCGAATCCAGAGTTGTATGACATAATTAACTATGTTATAAACTGCAGAGACACATTAAAGCTTAGGTTTGAATTTGTGCAATGTAGTTTCCTATAGTTCTTAGCCGACAATACAAATGAAACAGAAAATACCATACTTGATAAGTCTCAAAATTAGTTTCTAATCAAATTCCATCTCCAGGTACCTGCGTGAGTGCTTGAAAATCAAGGAGAAAAGTGCTTGAGAGGATAGAGGTGTACCTGCGTGAGTTTCAGAGCGAGCAAGAGGAAAGAAACGTGTAGCCGGCAGCTGCCTAGGACGAGGACACGCGTGTGCCTTCAAGAGGTTACGTAGATAACAACACAATGAGAAGGGGGAAAGAGCCCCTAAATGGCTCAGATTTATCAACTACCAGTGTGAATGCTGCAGTTTATAGTGTAAGTACAATGCGATCTCACTGCCTCCTACACCCAAACAAACAATAAAATAGCATTGTCCATTGCTCTTTCAGATAGACAGGCAACTTCATATAGGCAGTTTCTGCGACTGACCACATAACTGGTTGCTTGCTAAGGCACATGGCATCCAAGCCACGTGACAAACCGAATAAAATATGGAAGACACCAGGTTAGAAGGTGTTAAAAAGTAGAAGGTTTCCAATGAAAAGGCGAATCATCACAACCACTCAAGGGCAGCATAAAACAAAAAATGAGATATAAGGATCATAAACGCAACCGACCACATAACTGGTTGCTTGTTAAGGCACAAGCCATCTAAGTTAAGTAGCACATAGAATAAGATATCCAACACATCAGTTCAGAGGATGCTAGAGGGCGAAACTGTCTGATTGAAGGGTAGCAGAAAACAAAAACAAGACACAAGACGTCATAAACAGGATTTAAGAACAAGCATTTGGCTGGAGCTTCCAGGCAGAGGGCAAGTCCACCCGGGCCCTTACCCAGATGCAAAGCCTAAGAAGTCTAGTCAAATGGCTCACTTTACAATATAAGTGACAAAGATGATATCATTATTAAATTGTTGAGGTAATAGTAATTTAAAGAATGAAATAGCTGTCCAAATGCAAAGCTTCAGATGTTCAGTCCAAATATAGCTAAGGTCCTAAAAATCTTGAAGTAAAACAGGGGTACCAGATTCATCATATTCATCATGTGCATAGATCATGCTCTAATAGAGACATGTCAATGTGCAATTTGGCCTATCAATTACAATGCACATTTACATCTACAGGGAGCACTCAATGAGAAGGTGTCAAAATTAGAACCGCTTTAATCAACGTTAGTGGATGTGTGATTACTCAATGCAATAGCTCTTATATTACAATATAATGGATGCAACTTGGAAATTTTAAGTTTGCACTAAATTTAGTTATTCATGGAAAAATATATTCGTTTTGAGACAAGGCCGAGATGCCACTAAAAGGGCCATCATTTAATTCCCAAGTTACTGACCTTGAGCATGAGTACAATGTACTCACCGCAGCCTAAACATTGAAACAACCATATGAATCCGTGCCGCGTGAAGTTGAATTCAGTTCTGCTTTGTTTGGGACCAGAGTGCAGGTAGTATAATTGCATAGGGATGGAGGGATCAAATTCAGAAACAGATGCAATATTTTGCTGGTCTAGATGGTTCCCTATACAGTACATTTGCCAGCTTCAATCAGACGCGTATCAAGGTGTAGAAAACATTAAGAACGAAAAATGATGAGATGAGATGAGAGCTAAGGATTCATCAGAATTTGAAGGCATTCTCAGCCAACTTTGGAGCTCCGCCATTCCTGCAAACATAGAGAATGAGAAAAATGAAAATCACATCGCTGAGACTATTGCTTTTATGAGTGAATGAAGCACATATTGCAAGCTCAACAGCATACAGTAGCAGGTCTATTTTTTTTCCACCTTTGCAATGGCAATTTATAGAAATTTTTCACAGCTTTTGTTCACCACATTGATTTTGTGTTCCAGTGGTGCTACGGTCTCAACCTAATCATGGTGGCATACCTATCTGCCATGCATGTCGCCTCCAATAATTCATTAGCGAGGAATAGAACAAAGCAAATTCTGCAAGAAGACAACCAAATAAACAATCTAAGAGTTACACCTATCCAGCGGTGATTCTAGATGGCCTGTGAGCATAATCATTTACAGTTTTAACCCAAATTCTGGCTGGTTTTAGCCAATCACACAATGAAGCATCATTTTAGCTTGATGGAGTAGACCTACAATGGTAGTCTATGAATCAACCTCCTTGCATCATTTTAGAATAGATATCATTCCAATGCAACCTGAGTTTTTTTTAAGCTAGGGAAAACAGAGAGAATTAAAAACAAGAGTGTCTTGAACATTCGTACCAATCACCATGGATTTGAGCAGAACAGAACCACAAAACCTACAAAAAAGGTACAGTAAGCAAAGCTCACACCACAGGAAACTGTCTAATTTTACATTTAATCTTCCAATCGTTACGAACTAATCACAACTTTCAAATATACTAACAGGGTATCAACATAATCTGAACAGATATAGATATCATTGTATTTCTGTGATTTCAGTTGCACTAAATTGTAAATTCCAATTCCTTTATTCAAGGTAGGTATCATCAAGTCACAGCTCGAGGCTACATTGTTAGCTTAGCAGGTTTCGATAGCTTCAGTAGATATAGATTAGGTTAGAGCAATATCTGCAGCACATAAAGATCTAAGATTGAGAAACACACAGATCCTGATTAGAAAGTTTCTTCCACTTCATGGCAGTACATGTAGACATATAGTTTACCACCATCAGTGTGGCTGTTACGAAGAGTTTAAATGATTCAAGAATTGTCCAGAATATATATTACAATACATTATCGAAAAATAGTTCCAGCAAAGAAAATATAAAATGAGGAAGGAAAAACACTTATCCTCCAGACCTCCACACTATTCGTGCATGCATCTATCCCTCTATACATTTATGTATTTTATTGTCAGGCAAACAAGGTTCTACTCAGACCAAACAAAGGAGGGCTAAAGTTTAATAACCCGATTCCTTTCATTCTCAAGGTTTTTGAGAAAACTGTTGCTTTCGGCCACCAATTTTATTCACTAATTGAACGAGCAAAATGAGTGGCTCATGTTTACCATATGTTGATTTTGCTTGGCACGAAGAATAAGAAATCTCTAAAGAAGTAATTTCTAAAACAAGACAAAAATCCTTCCTTAGGATTCTTTTTTATATGAGCCATAAAAGATACACTAAATAGTCAGGCAGAGTGGGCACAATTCTTCGCTACAGCGTTGTCTGATACAGCAGATCAATCTAAATGAGCACATGGAACACAAACAGAGCCCACCAACCATAAATAGTATAGAACCATAAATTACCACATAACAATGCAGAGACTGTAGACCTAGGTAATCTCGAGCTGAATAGAGACACCCACACGCAAATGTTAGCTATTTGTAGAACAGCACCTGACATACAAAGGCACCCTAGAACCCTACCAAAAGCACAGCAAGCATAACAGCAGCAACCAGGATAGGAGCACAACGAGCACCACCTCATCCAGGATTCCAGGGAGAAATCGTGGAAACTAAAAATCGCAGGCGTCAATCTTACTGAGGCTACGAGCACCAAACAGGATGCCTTCTTCTCCGCTACCCCCTCCTCTCTGCCTTGCTGAACCCTGCAAGAGAAAACACAGAGCAAAGAAGCACATGGATTAGGAGGTGGCCAGGCATTGACCGGAAGCAAATATAAAGCACGCCACACATGAGCCCCTGATACCAATGCACACCTGCACAACAGAACAGCGGACAAGCCACCTCCATTCCTCTGTAGATGTAGAGGCAGCCAAGGAAGCACACAGCCAGGCATGGGGAAGTAAAACGGAGAGACGGAGAGAGTAGCCGGGGAATCACCTCCATTGCGCCATGCCGTTACTACGACGCGTGACGCCGCCGCCGCACCTGGTGCCAGGCCGCCGCTGGATCCTCCGCTGCCGCCCTGTGCGGATGCCGCCTGCTCCTTAGCGCCCGGGCCTCCGCTCCGCAGGGTCGTGACCCTAGCCCCGCGCATGGCCGTTCCACTGCAGTGCGGCGCTGGCGCGCGCCCGCTCCGCTGCCAGCGCGGGGAGTTGACCGTTTGTTTCGTCGGCGTGGGGCGGCTGTGAGGAGGACAGAGGAGGAAGATTGGTGCAATGGTCTGAGCCGCTGACTGGCCAAGGACGGGGAGCGGCGACACCGGGGGAGGGAAGGAGGCAGAACCGGCGCTGGTTCCTCGCTGGCGCACAGCCACCGGGTCCTTGTCGTGGCGCGACGTGGAGGACAGCGAGATAGATTTGCGTCGGCATTGCTGTTACCGCCCCGCAGGTTCATGCTGTTGTAGATTCGCATCGCCGTTGCCTCCCCGCGTCGGCCATGGGCCGCGATGCGGATGCTCGTGTGGGGCCGTTGCGCATGCCGCTGCTCGAAAAGCGCCACCGCAGCCACACAGATTCGGGCATGCCGCCGCTCTAGGATGGCACAAGGGACGCCGGAGGTGGATGGGCCGACCGACGAGCCAGGGAAGTGGCTTTGCCTCAGAGGAGAGGAGAGGCCGAGGTTGCCGAGGATGAGGACGATGAGGCGGCATCCGTGCCGGTGCGTGAGTCCGGCAGGCATGGCTACGTCAGAAGATCCGCACCGCGCGCCGCACGGCCATCACCCCAGAAGGCATGGCTACCCCCGCTCCCGCGCCGCGCGCCGGAGCCACTGACCACACCGTAGCCGCACCATCAAATCGCCGACAAGCAATCGAAACGATAGAGGACTAGCGGGAGGAATGGAACGGACCTAGGAGGGCGCTGCATGGGGCGAGGCCTGGCCTTTATTGGTGCCCACCCCGCATCTCCACCTACTGCCCCCGCGGCGCCATGCCGGTGCACAGGACCGGAGGACCAACGACCGATGAAGGCATGGCTGCCGCCCAACCACTCCGCTGTAGACACAGCACGATGAGGATGCCGACGCTGTGGGAACAGCGGTAGGCGCTGGAGTAGCCGGCTCGCCCACCAACGGGAGGCAGCCATGCCACGGAGGACTGCAGCGAGTGGGTCCACGACGGCAAGCGTCGGGCGGCGTGGCCGGCCGCGGCGGGCGCTGGTGACGAGTCCCCACTGGGAGCGGCTCCGGGGTAGAGTGCCGCGACCCCGCTCCCGGTCAGAGCAACTCCCCGCGCGCGGGCGGCCGCACATCGCCGCATCGAGCGGCCGGCGGCGGGGAGCGGCCGGAGCTGCCCCTAGTTCCCGGAAGCGCTAGGCGCTTTAGTGTCTCTGTATTTCTTGCTTCCAACCAGGTGACACCGTGACATAGCACGAGATAGGCAGGGTGCGTTTGGAATCAAAGTTTTTACGTGCCTTGATTTTAGAAAATTATAGTTTTTATTTGTCTATGACATCCTACGATATTTCTATACCATAGTAAAATCAGAGTATAGTTCAAAACCGAGATCCATTTGGTTCCACGGTATTGAGGAAGGCAAGTGGCGTGTGCGGTGCCCGATTGGGGAGAGACAGGCCGCACGGGGACGAGGTGAGCCGCGCGGGGCAGCGGCGCTATGCCAGAGCCATGCCACGCCGGGGGGATGTCCGCGCGGGCGACGACGATGCACCGGGGCGGTCATGAGGAGCCTGACTGCGCGGGTGGCGGTGCCGGACCTGGAGGAGGACCGCGGCGCCTCGCCGCTTGCCGGGCAGGAGGAGGCCGCGTAGGAGGCGGTGCCGCGCCGAGGAGGAGGCCAGCCACGTGAGCGGCGGCGCCGCGCCGGGAGGAGGCTGGCCGCGCGGGTTACACTGCGCCGCGACGTGGAGGAAGGCCCCGATGCCTTGCTGGGGTGGAGGAGGCCGCGCGAGAGGCGACGCCGCGTAAAGGAGGCCCACCGCAGGCACAGGAGATGGGCAGTGCAAGCGGCGGCGCCTCGCGGGGATGAGGAGCCGACAAAGGTGCGGCTGGGTGGGGAAATAGCGTGGAAGGGCAGGGAAGATGCGCACTCTAGATAAAACAGAGGGAAACTGAGCTATACTACAGTATGCAATACAGTGTTTTGGGTGAGGTAACCAAACACCTTTGGAGCAGAAACACTACAGTATTGCCCAATACTATGGTTTTATAGCAAAACTGTAAAAATACTTTGATGTCAAACATGCCCTAAGCCATTTCTGCGGTGGAGTTTCATTTGAGTTTCATTTTAATTAAATGTTATGCCACGTCAATATGACAGATGCCATGGCAAGGTACTTATGAGGAGAGAGATAGAGAGTTTAATGAGAAGGGAGAGATGAAACTCAGGATGCACTCTTACCTAGACAAAAATGATGCATCGTTTTTGGAAACTGGTGAATAAAACTTCCCACTGAGAATGGCCTTATACCTCGTCCAGTATTGGTTTGAGTTGCTTGTACCATGTTTCGCATATATAGTATAAAAAGGATGAACATTGATACTCAGACGAGGCAAAAAGATAGCTCATGTGGGTCAGTGGGTGTCAATATGCTTATGAGTCGAGACAAAACATAGTTCAGATGAACGAATCCATTTTGCCATCAAATCTCAAACTTTGAGTTAATAGATGACTTTGTGTTGCCTGGAATTAACTGCACCTATGGATACGACAACTGCTAAAGTAAAGATGAAGATGGAACAAAGCATACAATCAATGCTGATGAAACTTGCTCCAACTGCTTTAACCATGGTCTGAAGGCTGAACCCATGTTGTGTTTTGTGAGAAACATGGCATCTGAACAAGAAGATCCCTGCAAGAGGTCACTAACATCTAAATCTATCTCCAGCAGCATACTCATCACATTCCTAAAATTCAAACTCTGCACCGTCCACATTGTCAGAACAGGACCAAACAATGTTAGATTTCCCAAAAGAGGCAACATCTAGAGTGAGCCTAAGGAAGGAAACACAGAATATATAGATGGAATGATTATTTTGACTGCAACCCATGTTTTGTTTACATTATGTAATCCACCAATTCACATGTTATAAAATGGGAAAACTGACTTGGGGCTATCATTAGGATCTTAAATATATGACTATCTTGCATCCAAAATCCTAGTGAATTAGAAAGAGATATTATTAGAATCAAGAAATGCTCCACAACTGAAAAATATGAAACGTCATTGCCGGGTGGAGGGCGGAGGTGGAGCAGCAGCGCCGTCGCGGTCACCTTCTTGGTCTCGCGTGTCGCCCTGCGCTCAAGAAAAGTCGAGGTCGGGGGATGGGGCGTCGACCGAGTGGGCTACTGCTGAGCTAATCGGAGGTTTGACCCAGGGAAAGAGTCAAGGACACGAGCCTTCCAGTGACGTGACTTGGTAGTTGGTACGGGTTCCTGTGCAGCCGTTTCTCCCTTCACAGTTCCGAGCCCTTCGCCTTCGCCTTCGCATGAAGGAGACCACCATGGGCAAAGCCTCCCTACATGCATCCAACAAGGAGTTGCATCACGATCCTATTCTACGCGTGTGTGTCGGGTAGAGGGAGGGGGGCGACACTGTAAGGGAAATGGCCTCATGTGCCATATTTTCATTCATTGTGTTTTTGTGATTAATTGACAACCAACACTTGGACTAATGAACTTGTCAAGATATATATTCTCAGGTGTTTGGGTCCAATGGATGAAGAAGAAGAAAAGCCGAAGACAAGGCCCAAAGGGCTACCCCAACGGGGGTTCCGCTACCTCCGTTGGGGAGCCACCCCTCGCGGGTCTCAGGGGCAGTGCCCTGAAACCTCACAAGAATGTGAGGACCGGAAGGTACAGTCTGTGAGACCGTACTATCGAACGGACCAAGTTTCCCTAAGGGGCTAAAAAGTTGAAGCCTGGTGATTTGTGAAGACCGGATGGTACGATCTCAAGGGGTTTGAATGGACCGTACCAATCTAGCAGTGACGAAGCTGAGGAAACCAAGATTACACAGACCATAGACCGGACTATGTTGGCCAAGGGTGTGAAGATTGAAGCAGTGGAAGATTACAACAGGCCGTATGGTACGGTTTTGAAGACCGTCCATGGACCATCCTATTTAACCCGAGGCTAAGTACTTTGGGGGAGTTCCAGTGATCAACGGATCGTATGGTACGGTCTAACAGACCGTCCTAACCTTCAGATCAAAGTACAATGACGTATGTGGTTCAGTGACCGTTGGAAAAGTACATGAACCATATGGTCCGGTCCATGGAAAAAGCATAGACCGTATAGTACGGTCTACACTGCATCAGTAGCCTGTTGGCCCAATAGCTAGTTTGTGTTTGGGGCTATATAAGCCACCCCACCTAGCCATTTCTGTAGAGTTTGAGGCACTGAAGTTGAGAGCAAGTCTAGAGGTGTACTCCAAGCACATCCATCACTCCAACCACCATATGAGAGCTTAGTGCATAGGTTAGAGCTTAGAAAGTGTGAGTTTGCGAGCTCTTCTTGAGAGTAGCTCCTGTGTGAGCTAGAGAGAAGCCTTGGCTGCTGTCAAGCCATTTGCACTCATTGCTAGACCCTCCTCCTTGGTGTAGAGTGGCGGCGACAACTTGTGCGGGGATGAGGAGACCCTACAAACTCCGTAGTGAAGCATCCGGTGCCTTGTGATAGAGATAGACGGTGGCAGTGGCTAAGCCTTTGTGGCTTAGTGGAACTTAGCCTTTGCTTGCCGTGAGCCTTGGTGGCTAGAGCAAGATGGTGATTGAGAGAGTCTTGGTGCCCAGTTTGGATTTTGCCTTCGGTGGTGAGCCCGTGGACGTAGCACTTAGTGGTGAACCACGTTAAATCCTCATGTCATCTCGGGAGTTTGCATCCCCTTCCATACTCTCTTTACTTACCGCATTTACGTTTTCGCATTTACGTTCCTTATGTGCCTTTAGCTTTCCTAGTTGATTTGAGTTGGCTCTAGGTTACAAGTCTCTTCGGTAAGTTAGAGAGCGCATAGATAAACCTTAGACTTAATTAGTATGCGTAGGACGCGATAGGTTTATCTTATGCAATAGAATGCCCTAGGTTTTAGAAGAGTGATTAGCGACTCAATTCACCCCTCCCCCTCTTGGGTCGGATACTCCGGCATATTCCTTTCAGATGCGCACGGGTCTTTCTTCTTCCTTCTCCCCCATTCTCCTTCCTCCACCCGCCTCCGCCCCTCCCTCTAACCTAGGTGCCCCTCCCCCCATCGCCGACCCTTCCCGACAGCCGTCCTCCCCCGCCCGACCGGCGGCGCCCTCACCGTCGGTCTCTCCGCTGCCCTACCAACTACCTCCACCTCCTGGTCGTCCGGCCACCCTGGCCCTCCCTCTATGGCCAGATATGGAGGCCATTGCGGTGGCGCCCACACCCCAACCCCGAACCGCCTCGGCACCCTCGCCGCGGCCTCCCCGCCCACTCGCCGCCGCCCCGCTGCCCCTTCCCACGCCTCCCGGTCCTGTCCCGACAGCGCCACTTGGCGGCCGTGGGAGGGCGCGCACTGGGAGGGGCCTATAGCGCGCGCAGAATAAGGATTTGGGGAGTTGCAGGCCAATGCCGTCGCGGAAGCTAAGGGGACGGGGCAGTGCACGGGCGCCATTGTGGTGTGCATCATTAATTGGTTGGGGCGGCGCTGCAGCCCATGTCGGGTCGCGTGCACGGGCGGCGAGGGACGCACAACGACACCAACAGGGCTGGATCGAAGATGAACAGTACTAGATGATTAGATGACTTGCATGAAATTCCTAAAATGCCCCTTTTAATTTAGCTCTTGTTAGGAAATTAAGGTTACTGGCCCGCAAGTTTTAAGTTTCGGCCCACGACTTTAGTTCCTCCTAACATGTTCCTCCTACTTTTTAGCCACTGGATGAAGAGTTGAAGACCAACAAATGACTGCTATTAGTTTCAAGCGCCGTAAATTTCCTCAATAAATAGAATAGTCTTTTTATACCGCACGGAATGGGTGCAGGAATAGAAAAGCATCGTTAGCTTCGAAGGCTAGGGGCTATAGTCGACATTGGTTGGATATTTTTAATGTAGCTAACTAAAAAAATGAACACGAAAATTTTAAAATTTGTGTCATAATTTGTACTGGCCCATTTAAATTGATTTCAGATTTAATGGAAGAAATTGCAATAAGCTTGTTACAAATTGGTTCTTTTCTGGATTGTCGATGCCCTAGGGATAACTGTCACTTGCAGTCCTTTTTGAGTTGTCCCTAAAAGTATATTTCTTTATGGAAAGATACTAAGATACGTCTTTTCAAATCTATTTGCACATTGCAGGATGACAAGGGATCATATATCCTTTGAAACAAAGTAAAAAACTAATATAGCAATGGTTCTTGGTGGTGTCGTGGTCCTGGGTTCGACTCCGTGTGGGAACAAATTTAAACAAGAGGCTGTCCCTCAAAACCCCCCAGGCTGGCCATACTATGTGCAATTAATGGAGCTTAATGGTTGTTATTGTGTGTTCAAAGTCTACAACAAATTTTGTACTCCTACATAACGAATGCTAGTAATGCAATCAGCTATAAAATGCAATCGTGCAATCAACGGTTGTTGACCGGACGATATGCATTCCACGCTCCTGCTAATTTTGCACATAACACCTTCCGTTTGCCCCCCTCGGTCCGTGTGCAAATATTCAATAACCCCCTCCCTTGGTCTGTTCTATCTTCTCGGATCGATTCTTCCCTCACCCGCAGTCTGCAGATCGGCGCCACCACCGTGCGCTCCTTTAACCTCCCATTTGTTAGCCGGAATTCCTCCGGCCAAGAACTTCTGAGGCTCTCAGGAACACAAGAACGAAAGTGAACACAGGTGGTTTTTTTGGTGCCGCTCTAATCACGACTTTTCTGTTCGTCTGCTATTTATTATATATAAACGGAAAACAAAGATAGGCAGGACGTGCTCCACTCCGTCCCTGCATGCGCGCGCTACAACCTGATCTTTGCGTGTGCCATCCCACACGCCACGTAGTGGCGCGCGCGCTACGACCACGATGCGAACACAGCGCAGCTCTGACCGGACGACGCGCTCAGCTCCGGATAAGCCGTGAGACTGAGCACTCTACTGAATGCAAAAGGAAATCAACTGAACTACGTACAGGACACAAGTTTACTAATATAACTAACATTTTCACCCCCTAAACTTGATGTCCCTTGCTGATCTTGATCATTCCCAAAAGAGCTCGAAGTTCGCAGAACCTGTCTCGCCCAAGTGGTTTCGTCAGAATATCAGCAAGCTGCTCCTCAGTGCAAATGTGTTTAACACTCATTTTTCCGTCTCCAATGCATTCTCTAATGAAGTGAAATCTTGTGTCGATGTGTTTGCTTCTTTCATGGAAGACAGGATTCTTACTGAGAGCAATAGCTGACCGGCTGTCCATCCTGAGAAGGAAGGGCTTGTACTCCTCGCTTCTCAGCTCGGAGAGTAGGTGTCGGAGCGGGAGTGCTCCTGGTCAGGTGGCGGAGTGCACCCGGCCGATATCCTAAGTACTGGGAGTAGTTAGGGGGAGCAATCGTTGTTAGCTAAGTTGGTGGTGGCACGATGGTGGCGAGAGGATTTAGAGTGGTTCGGGCCGCCGGAGCGTAATACCCTACGTCCACTGTGGGTGTGTTCTTGTATTTCGTGGGCTAGTTCGAGCTTGTCTGAGTCTGTCCTTTGTGTTGCGTATGCCTCCCCTTTTATAGCCCAAGGAGGGCATGTACATGGTGGCCGGGCCCCGACAGGTGGTCCCGGCCATTTCCTCTATGCTACAGTTCTATTCTGTGCCTGATGTCCAACGCTTCCATGCTTCGCGCCTGTACCACCGTCGTGACCGGGTATGGCCTGGAGATCCGCCATACCGTCTTGTCGCCCGGATACGGCGCCGCGCCGTCCTGTCTCACGCCGTCCTGTCCCATCGGCTGCTAAACCCGCTGAGAGGCTTTAGAGGACGAGGGGCAGGGGACGCGCACGCGCGACAGGACAGGGCGCCCGTAGCAGCGTTGTAGCGCCGCTGCCTAGTATTAGGCTGAGCGCGGCCGCCGCGCGAGGCGCGGCTCATGATGAGTACAGCGTACTTGTCTTCTCAATATAGACCCCAGTGTAGCTGGGGAAATCAACTGTAGTGCTCTGTCATCGCCGCCGCGCCTTGGTAAGGCGCGCCCCCTTGCCTCGCCGCTGCCGCCTGCCAGCGGCGGTGCCAGCGGCGATGGGGGCACACCCGTCTGACAGCGGCGGCGTCGGCGGGCGACGGGGGCACGCCTGTCTGACAACGGCGGCGGGCTACGGGGGCACGCCTGCCTGACACTCGTGGTGTCAGCGGCATTGGGGCATGCCAGCCTGACAGCGGTGGTGTCAGCGGCATCGGGCACGCCCACCTGCCCGCAATAAATGCGGCAGGTGGGCGAGGCGCCCGCCTGAAGGCCCCGCCACGCGCCTTGTGGGCACGTGGCAACGCGAGACCTTCCCTTGCCCTGTGGTGGCGGCCCCGGACCACCGAGGGCGCCGGCTCCGGACCTCCCCGTGCTCTACGGGCACGTGGCGCCCCCGGACCACCGAGGGCGCTGGTTCCGGACCTCCACGCGCTTCTGCACGTGGCGGCCCCGGACCACCGAGGGCGCCGGCTCCGGACCTCCCCGTGCTCTGTGGGCACGAGGCGGCCCCGGGCCACCGAAGGTACGGGCTCCGGGCTCCGGCCCGAGAGGTCCGGACCTCTCCTCGCGTGGCTGGGGGAGGCTCGGTCCTCAAGGAGGTCCGGGGCCTCCCCTGTGGGCCGGGTGCGTGGCCCTAGCTTTCCCAAGGAGTGGGCCGGGCCCATCTGTACGCGGCCTTAGGCCCTCCTTGTACTGCAGTAGTTACCTCCCTAGTGATCTTCGTCCAGTGTAAGCGGGTACCCGGTTAGCTGGGTACCGACAGTGGCCCCTGGGCTCGCCTTTGGTGAGTTCTTTGAACCTGAGGTGAGCCCACCGTCGCTTACTACACAAGCCGCCGGGAGCCGTGTGTGGCTACCGGCGCTTAGCCGTTAAGCTCATAGTTGGGCAGCCACCTGACCCCGCGGGGTGGCCCCATGGGTTCCCATGATCTGGGGACGCGCGATCGTGGGAATCTCTCGGGAAACGTGGGGACAGGCCCGCATCGGAAACCGCGCAGCGGTTCACCTACTTCTTCTCCTGCCATTAAGGCGGGGCAGACGGCTACGTGGGCAGCCGTGCGTAAAGCGGAAAAGGCACGGGCCCCGCACATCGCGCCGGGACGCGCGTCCGCGAGCGGCGCCGGTTCACCTTCCTGCCTTGCTTGCTCTTCTACCCGCCTGTCATGACTGCCTCCTCGGGCCCCTGCTATCATAGACTTGGTGGCCCGTGGGTGCGCCCGAGCGTGCGTACACTTGTCGTCCGCGACTTGCGGAGGATTGGGGGCAACCGTCAAATAGGGTCCTCGGCCATCGGCCGAGCACGTCCTTCTGCCATTTGCCTTTGCACCCCTCGCTTCCGCCGCGGCGCTTCATCTTCCTCGCAGCAGAGCTTTCGCTCCTTGCCCGCTGCGTGCTCCTCGCCTTCTCCATCGCCAGCTTCCTCAGCGATGGGTCCGAGCCACCAATCCCCCCGGGAGACTGAGGAGAACCTCACCCGCGTCCGCCGCCTGCTCGGCTGGACGGACGCGGAGCGCCGCGATAATGTTCGCACGGGCTCCTCCCCCCACCGCAACTTGCAGCTGGGGGAGTTCGTCCTCTTCGTCCCCTACCTCTACTGTGGGTTGGGGATTCCAATTTCTTCTTTCTTCATGCTGGTGCTGGAGACGTTTGGGCTGCAGCTTCAGCACCTCACCCCCCACTCCATCCTCCATGCGGCTATCTTTGCCCATTTCTGCGAGATGTTCGTGGGGGTTCCTCCCTGCGTGACGCTCTTCCGCCACTTCTTCTCAGTGAGGTGTTCCGGGCGGAGCTCGACGGAGATCGGCCGGTACTACTTCCTGCTGAAGGGGTCCGGGGGAAGATCGACCTACCTCCCCACCTTCGCCAGCGCCAAGTGGGAGCACTGGCGCAATGACTGGGTGATCATCAAGGCGGAGCCGAACGACCGGTTGGCGCTCCCGGACAGCAGCCCCGACGCACCCCTCCCGGAGGGTGCCTCGACGGATCTGCCACCCGAGCTTTCCCCCGTGCTGGCCAGGATCGCCGAGCTCGTCAGCGGCGGCCTGACCTCGCTGCACGTGCTCGCGGACTTCCTCAGGCGGAGGCTCGCTCCCTTGCAGATGCGGCCAAGGTTGGCGTGGAACTACACCGGCCCCAACGACTGCAGCCGGGTAGTACGTGGCGAAGAGCACGACCTGACGCCGCTCCTGCTGGAGGAATGGGTGCGGTGCGTCACGGACGTGAACTTCCCTCCGGAGCAGCTGCGCCTGCCGTCCGCTATCGTGCCGCTCTGCCGCGACCAGGCCTTGCGGACGGCGGTGCTCCGGGAGATGCCCACGCTCGACGACGGCGGCCTCGCGGCGCGGCAGCTTGGAGGCGATCCCAACCGGGGGATCCACATCGCCGACGCCCCGGTTGGGGGTTCTGGTGCCAGAGGCACCGCCCCTGCTGACAAGGGCAAGGAGCCGGTGGCAGCGTCCCCCGCCGCTCCGCCGGCGGGTGGTGAGGGGACGCGGCGAAGGCTGGCCCGCGGCGACGGGACCTTTGTCTCGGAGCCCGACCCGAAGCGTCAGCGGACCTCAGGGGAAGGCAGCTCCTCTGGGCAAGAGGAGCGAGTGCCACCGCCGCCTCCGGGCCAGCGGCACCCTCAGCGCCGGGCACCTCCTCCGACGCCGGACCAGCAGCGGCGACCCTCTCCGGCAGCGCCGGCCTCGGGCCCGCGGCAACAGCAGCCATCGGCAGCGTCGACCGCAGATCGGCAGCCGCGGCGAGGCTCCGGCCTTCGTGGCCGCTGGTCGGCGCCTACCTCGAGGTAAGCCCTTTGGATTAGCTTCGCATACTTCGTGGTACTACGGCTAGCTTTTTTCAGGCTCCTCAGCCTTTCGCCGTGCATTCTTGTTTAGGCCGACACGCCCGGGCGGCGTTCCTCCCCCCAGCGGCTCTGGTGGCCGGGCGACCACGGCGGAGAAGCGCGCCCCTGGTGGTCCGACGGCGGAAGACGCCACGCGGGCCCGGGCTACGACCGAGGGGCCTGCACCGGAGGCCACCCCGTCTGTCCAGCCCCAGGCCCCAGGTGGACCGACGCCGGGGGGCGCCTCGGGGGTCGAGACCGCACCCGGAGTGCCTGCTGAGGGGGTAGCTCCGGGCGCGCAGCCCCAGGCACCAGGCAGCCCGGTGCCGGAGGGCGTCGCGACCCAAGGGCCTACGCCGGGGGCGGCTCCTGACTGCCGGACCTCGGAGCCTTCGTCGCCCGCCGCCCAGACGACCAGCCCCAGATCTCCGCCTCCTACCGAGGGGGAACTGGAGGAGGTTCTGGGTAGGCCGCTCCTGCCCCTGCCCCAGCCGGGTGGAGCCCCTCTCCCTCGCGTGCTACGTTGGGCGCACCAAGCCTTGGACGACGCCCAGGAGGCGCTCCAGCTGGAGTGGGCCCGGCTGCAACAGGAGCGCGAGGGCCTGGACGGCTGGCGGGCCCGTCTGGGGGAGCAGATCGAAGCCGCCACCGCCCAGCACTCACGGACCCGTGCGGAGCTTTCCACCGCCCGCACCGAGCTCGATGCTGACCGCGCGGCCTTGCAAGAGGACCTGCAGAGGTTCGCTAGCCGGGAGCGCGCGGTTGGGCTCCGCGAGAAGCAGACCGAGGTGGCCGAGGCACGGCTAAAGCTCGAGCAGGCGAAGCTGGAGTCCGCGTGGAAGGGCGTGGAGCAGCGCCGGCAAGAGCTGGTGGAGGTGTCTGAGCGGCAAGCTGCCGTCAACTCCGAGCTCGACAAGATGAAGTCGAGGCTTGTCGAGCGCGAGGCAGCGGTTGCGGCTCGTGAGGACTCCGCCGCTCAGCGGGAGGCGTCGGCCAAGGCTCTGAGGGACTCTGCTGCTCGCCAGGCTGCCACGCTCAAGGTCCGCGAGGATTGGGTGAAGTCCCGTGAAGCGGGGCTGGCGGAGCAGGAGAAGCAGCTGCTGGCTGAGCGGGCCGCTCTGGAGCAGCTGAAGCAGGGTGCTGCTCAGCAGGCGGCGGTGGAGGACCGGGAGCAGATGCGCGCCGGCCTCCAAGGCATCGCCGACTGGGCCGGGGAGGCGAGTTCGGCTCTGGTACCGCTCGGACTGAGTCCGATCCGGGTGACAGAGCCGCCGTCCACTATTGCGGACGCCCTCCCTGTCCTTGACTCGGCGGTGGAGCGACTCCGGCGCCTAGACTCCATGCTCGGAGAGCGCCTTGAAGCCGAGGGCCGCGAGTTGTGCCGCCTTGTGGTGGAGCACCTCCTGGTCTGCTTCCGGAGCCACGACCCCGCCATCTCCTTGGACCCGGTCATCGCAGGTCCGGTGGAGGAAGCGGAGGCCGCCGCTCGGGTCAGCGTGCAGGAGGCGGTGGAGGTCGTCGCCGCCCGGTTCCAGCGGACCCCTGCAGACGAGGGCCCGGATGTACCGGGGACAGGGGCCTCTCCAGCGCCGTAGGGCAACAGCTTTTGCTGTTTTGTTTTTTCTTTTTTTTTTTTGAATGTAAAACATTAGTATGCCAAGTAATATAAGTATGGTAGTTGCGACTTATCTCCATTTGCTCCCTGCTGCATGTTGGTGCGTTGTTACCTGACCCCCTGGCCCCCTGGTAGGTAGGCTCTAAGTTTTGAGGCTGGCTACCACCAAGTCAGAGGCCAGACCTGCATGCAACTCACGGCAAACGTCAATGTCGCACCTACGGGACCCACTCTGAGTTGACCTTTTCCGCTACTCGAGGTCCGGAGCGTTTGCTGTCCGGGCCAGGGGCTAGGATGTTTGTTCGTGGGATAGCAGGGTGTGTGAGTTAAGGGTACGGAACCAGGCAAAACTGCGACACAGCCCTGGACTATCCTTAGTCCAAAACACCTTAGCTCTGGTCCGGTCCTGCAGTCGTTCGGACCTCTCCTAGCGAAATAAAAAGGTAACCGCGCTGCCTCGAAGTCCTCGGAGTCGCAGCCGGACCTCGCTGCTGAGGTTAGGGGGTGTGCCATTAGCTTAGGGGGTGGTCCGGAGCACTAAACGCACTGTTCCTGATACTGGGGGAACTCACGGCGTGGTAGGGAGTGTTCAGTGCCTAGGGTATGAGACCAGGCTAAGCAGCTGACAGCTCCGTGCTACCAAGGCGAGCCCCTTTTCTCTGGACCTGGCACCTAGTATTCCGGACCTCCTTCCCAGCCTCTGTGCTAACCGCTTCACACTCGAGCTGCTAAGTCCTGCTGGTTCCAAGGAGATTTTTGGCAAGAGTAGGATTCCACATAGGGGTTAGGAAAAATTGAAACAAGTAGTAATAACGGAGACAAGAATTTCAGGGCTAAACTCTTTCTTTAATCAAGCGGTACAGGGTGTCATGTGATGTCAGCCAGAGGTCGGGATTACAAGGGCGGACCTTCACCGCTCTGGTCCACATGGTGGTCCTATTTAGCTTACAAAAAGAAAAAGGAGTTGCCCTGAATTTCTTGCCTACGGATAAAACTTACGGAGGTGCTCTATATTCCAAGGGTTCGGTAGCGGAACTCCTTCCTCCGTGGCGAGGCGAACGCAACCGGGGCGACTAACTTCTGTCACCTTGAAGGGGCCTTCCCAGCTGGGGGAGAGCTTGTTGCGCCCTTCTCGGCTCAAGATGCGCCTCAGGACCAGGTCTCCAGGTTGGAGCACCCTGCCCCGCACGGTTCGCTCATGATAGCGTTTGAGCGATTGGTTGTACCGTGCGTTCCGAATTGCAGCCTGCCATCTTTGCTCCTCGACGAGGTCGACGTCGTCGCTCCTAGCTTGTTCCTGCAAAGATTCATCGAAAGCTTGGACCCGTGGGGAGCCCAAGAGTATTTCTGGCGGGAGGCATGCCTCGGCCCCGTATACCAGGAAGTATGGGGTTTCCCCGGTTGCTCGGCTGGGTGTGGTCCGGATCCCCCATAGCACGCAGGGGAGCTCATCAACCCACTTCGCACCGTGCTTTCCCAAGCAGTTGAAGGTGCGGGTTTTGAGCCCCTTGAGGATTTCTGCGTTAGCTCTCTCGACCTGTCCATTGCTCCTAGGATGTGCTACAGAGGCGAAGCATAACTGTATGCCAACGCCGTCGCAATAGTCCTGGAAGACCTGGCTCGTGAACTGGGTCCCATTGTCCGTTATAATACGGCTAGGGACGCCGAACCGGCACACAATGGACTTAAGGAAAGCTGTTGCAGTTCCTTGGGTGATGCTTACTACTGGGGTTACCTCAGGCCATTTTGTGAATTTGTCAATGGCGACGTAGAGGTACCGGTACCCACCGACAGCTCTAGGGAAAGGTCCCAGGATGTCCACCCCCCATACCGCGAAGGGCCAAGAGGGTGGAATCATCTGCAGAGACTGAGCCGGTGTGTGTATCTGCTTTGCGTGGAACTGACACGCCTTGCAGGACCTTACTAGCTCAGCTGCATCCTAGAGCGCTGTCGGCCAGTAAAAGCCATGCCGAAAGGCTTTACCGACCAGCGTACGGGACCCTGAATGATTCCCGCACTCGCCTCCATGGATCTCCGCGAGTAAATCGCGGCCCTCCTCCCGGGTTATGCATCGCATGAGGATGCCATTGGCGCCACGCCTGTAGAGATCCCCTTCTACTAGCGTGTAGCGTTTAGCCAACCGTACTATGCGCTCAGCGGACACACGTTCTTCGGGAAGGATTTTGTCCTTCAGGTAGTCCCGGATCTCTGAGATCCGTGCATCGGGACTGCCCTGAGCCATTGGATGTGTCCCTGATGACATGCCGGGGTCATCAGTCCACACGATCCTTGGTGGGCTCCAGAGATGGAGGACCACCGGGACTGCTAGCTTCGAGGTGCTAGTTCTGCCCCCTTCGCCCAGTTCGGCTGGCTGGGCGGTTGGTCTCAGCAGCTGTCTTTTGAAGACGCCCTCGGGTACTGAGCCCCGAGTCGATGCCCTCGCGGAGAGGTCATCTGCCACTGAGTTGAGGTTCCTGGGAACGTGCTGCAGTTCTAGGACCTCGAAGTCCTTCTCGAGCTCCCTCACTCGCATGAGGTATGCTGCGAGCTGGGGGTTATTGCAGCAGCACTCCCCCCGGACCTGTCGGATCACCAACTGGGAATCCCCCTTAACCAGGAGCTGCTTGATTCCCAATGAGTGAGCGATCATGAGCCCAAAGATCAAGCCTTCGTATTCCGCCATGTTGTTAGTGGCTTTGAATTCGAAGCATACTATGTATTTTACTTGATCCCCGTTTGGGTCCACGAGGGCCACTCCTGCTCCGGACCCTTTTTCGCGGGCGGACCCGTCGAAGAAGAGAGTCCAGTGCGGCTCGGTGAAAACCCGGACGGTCCTGTCCAGCTGGGAAGGTTCCGCCTCGGCTTGCGGACCTCCAGATTCCGAGGCGGTGGGAGTCCACTCTGCGATGAAGTCGGCTAAGACTTGGCTCTTGGCAGCATTTCGGGGCTGGAAGTCGAGTTGGAATTCTGCCAGCTCCGCAGCCCATTTGGCGATATTCCCAGTAGCGTTAGAATTGCGCAGGATTGCTCTTAATGGGTAAGAGGTCACCACGACAACCTTATGCGCCTGGAAATAGTGGCGCAACTTTCTAGAAGCAATAAGTAATGCGTAGGCGAACTTGTGAGCTTCCAGATACCTGGCCTTCGCCCCGTGGAGGACTTCACTGACGTAATAGACTGGCCTCTGGGTGGTCCGGACCTTAGTGGCAGGTCCGAGACCATCTCCCCCTGCCAGGCTGGCCCCCTGGGCGGCTTGGCCTCCAGTTTCTGGCGGCTTACCGCCTTGGCAGGGCAACGTGCCAACCGGTCCTCCGATATCGGGGCCGGCTGCAGCTCCCGTGGTGGGCGGACCACCACCTTCCACTTGGGGGACCCCGGTGTCTCCTTCGTGGGGATGGGCTGGTCGCTCGGCGACCAAGACCATGCTTACTACCTCGGATGTCGCCGCGAGGTAGAGAAACAAGGTCTCACCAGACTCTGGCGCCACTAGAACGGGCAGAGTAGTGAGATGCTGCTTCAACTCCTGGAAGGCTTGCTCAGCCTCTTCGGTCCATATGAATGGTCCGGACTTCCTCAAAAGCTTGAAGAAGGGCAGGGCTCTCTCAGCTAGCTTTGAGATAAAACGGCTGAGGGCTGCCAAGGACCCAGTGAGTTTCTGGAGGTCCTTAATGCAGGCCGGCGGCCGCATAGCCTCGATCGCCCTGATCTTGGTTGGGTTTGCCTCAATGCCGCGATGTGACACTAGGAACCCTAACAGTTTACCGGCCGAGACGCCAAAGACGCATTTCTCGGGGTTCAGCTTCGTGCGCGTTGTGCGCAACCTATCGAAAACGAGGGCTAGGTCTTCCATCAAGGTCGACCCTACCCTGGTCTTGACAACAATGTCATCGACATAGACCTCTACTATGTTTCTGATCAGGTCGTGGAACGTGAAGTTCATGGCACGCAGAAACGTAGGTAAAGCATTCCTCAGACCATATGGCATTACAACGTAACAATATAAACCATCTACTGTTATGAAAGCTGTATGCCTCTTATCCTCCTCATCCATCTGGATCTGATGAAACCCAGAGTACGCATCTAAAAAAGACAAGAGTTCACACCCGGAGGTGGAATCTACTATCTGGTCTATGCGCGGGAGGGGATAAGGGTCTGGAGGACATACTTTGTTGAGGCTGGTGTAGTCGATACACATCCGAAGCTTCTCGTTCGCCTTGGGGACGACCACCGGGTTGGCCAGCCACTCGGGGTGATGGACCTCCTCGATGAAGCCTGCGTCCAGGAGCTTCCGGACCTCCTGACGGATGAAGTCTTGGCGCTCCACGGACTGCCTCCGCGGCTTTTGCCGCACCGGCTTGGCGTCTGGGTTGATCTTCAGATGGTGCTCAATCACTTCCCTAGGGATCCCAGGCATCTGTGACGGTTCCCAGGCGAACACGTCGACATTTGCCCGGAGGAAAGCAACGAGCGCGTCTCCCTATTTCTCTCCCAGATTCCCTGCGATGCGGGTGGTCTGGGAGGGCTCCGCCCCGATCTGGACGGTCTTGACTGGCACGTCCTCGGGGTCGGAAGGGCGTACCTTGGGCACCTTTGGTTCCTTAACAGGAACCTTGGCCCGAGAGGTCGAGGGGTTGTCCCCCGCCGGGTTCGCTGCGTCAGTAGCGAGAGCATGGAGCTTCTCTACTGCGGCGACGGCTGCGTGGCGGTCTCCCGGCACGGTGAGAACACCCGCCGGGGATGGCATCTTCACGACCAAGTACCCGTAATGGGCAACGGCCATGAAGCGGTACAGTGCCGGTCTGCCAATGATGGCGTTGAACGGCAGGTTGACTTCTGCGACATCGAACTGGACGTTCTCTGTGCGGAACTTCTCCGGGGTCCCGAAGGTGATCGGCAGGTCGATCTTCCCTTTCGGGTAGATCGGCACTGGACCCACGCCGGAGAATGGGCGCGTCGGAGCCAGGCGCGACTCCGGAATCTGCAGCTGCTTGAAGGCTGCATGGCTGATGATGTTGAGGGCGGCCCCTCCGTCGATCAACACGTGGTGGAGCCGTATGTTGGCGACCACTGGAGATGTGATGATCGGCAGTACGCTAGCCCCAGCCATGTTTTCTGGGCAGTCGGCCGGCCCGAAGGAAATGGTGGTGTCCTTCCACTTGTGGTGTGGAGCCACCCCAGGGACACTCGGCCTGACCGAGAGGACTTCTCGGCGCAGGGCCTTCACGTCCCGCCGGGAAGAGACTGCCCAGCTTCCGCCATACATGACGTACAGCCTCTTGCGACGTTCGTTGTCGCTAGATTCGGAGCTGGAGTGGCCTAGAGCGTAGACGCTCTTGAGCTCCCGCTCCGGGGGCTGGTAGCCCATCTCCTTGCCCCCAGCGGCGGGCCCATCGCCGCTGGTAGCCTTCCCCTTGCCAGGACGCTGGCGTGGGGGCGAGTCATCCTTGGTCGGACGCTCTCGGCGCTCACTGAGACGCCGCTGCACGAGCTTTTGTATCTCGCGGCAGTCGGCAGCGCTGTGACCGCTGTTGGGATGAACAGGACATGAGCCGCCACCGTTCCGCGCCTGTTGCCTCGGGCGCTTGCCACCGGTGTCGCGGCCTCCAGGTCCTGCCGCAGCGACAGGGGCCCCTTCCAGGAACCTCTCAGGGCGTCGGCCCTTCTTCTTTTTCTTGCCGCCCTCTCGGGCAGCACTGGCAGAGGCGCCTGGCTGGGCAGTCCTGTCCTGCTGTGGGGAGTGCCATGCACGCCCCTCGGCAGCCCTAGCGCACTTGTCCGCCAGCGCGTACAGGGTGGCGACGTCCTGTACTTGGCGGGTCGCCAGTTTCTCCAGCATCTTCTCATCACGGACGCCTTGCCGGAAGGCTGTGATGATGGATGCGTCGGAGATGCGAGGGATTGTCCCCCGCACCTTGGCGAAACGAGCGATGAACGCTCGGAGGGATTCGCCAGGCTCTTGGCGTACTGCATGGAGGTGGGCCTCCACGCCGTACTGCTGGCATGCACTCGCGAAATTCGCCTGGAACAGAGTGCAGAGCTCCTCCCAGGACCGGATTGACCCGGGGGAGAGGTTCATGAGCCAAGTCCGGGCCGGCCCAGACAAGGCGACATGGAAGTATGATGCCATAACGGCGTCGTCTCCGCCAGCCGCTGTGATAGCGGTGACGTACACCTGCAGGAATTCCGACGGGTTGGTATTCCCGTCGTATTTTTCCGGCAGGTGCGGCCGGAACTTCTGCGGCCAGCGCGCGGAGCGGAGACTGTCCGCGAGTGCTGCGCAGCCAACTCCAGCCGATACGACCCCTGGTGGCGTTTGCACGCCAACCGGGGGTGGCGCGTAAGCCGGGGGCTTAGGTGCTGCAGCGGCGAACGCCGCGTCAAGGTTCTTGCCCTTGGCGGCGCTTGGCTGCATCCGTGGTTGCTCCACGGTGGTGGGGGTGCCTGCTCGCCGGCGGTTGAGCTCGGCTCGCAGGTCTTCCGTCTGCGCGCTCCTTACTGAGGGGGAGCGCGCGGATGTTGCTGCATCGTGCTGCCTGCGGCGGTTCGACCTCCCCCCGCTGCTGGGAGGGAGTCGTGACCCAGTCCTAGCCGGGCCAGGGGTGACCTCGGCGAGGTGGATCAGGCGATCTACATCGCTTCGCCACTGCGCCAAGGCACTAGGTGAGGCTGTCGGCCCCGGAGGGTTACGCAGCAACTCCCTGGCTGCGGCGAGCGGGCCGCTAGCAGCAGCGGGGTTCGCTATGGCGGCGTTTGCCGCTACAGCACTTGTTACTGCAGTGTTTGCAGCAGCGGCGCCCCCCGCGGGGCGTCGAGGGAGCCGCGGCGTTCGCGCCGCGCCCTCAGAACGGTGGGGGGAGGCCTGCGACCTAGTCGAGGCCACCTCCTCTGATGCGGCTGCATCCTCATGGAAATCGCGGATACGCACCATCATGCGGTGAGGGATGAAGCTAACTGATGCCCTCCCCCTACCTGGCGCGCCAAATGTCGGAGCGGGAGTGCTCCTGGTCAGGTGGCGGAGTGCACCCGGCCGAGATCCTAAGTACTGGGAGCAGTTAGGGGGAGCAATCGTTGTTAGCTAAGTTGGTGGTGGCACGATGGTGGCGAGAGGATTTAGAGTGGTTCGGGCCGCCGGAGCGTAATACCCTACGTCCACTGTGGGTGTGTTCTTGTATTTCGTGGGCTAGTTCGAGCTTGTCTGAGTCTGTCCTTTGTGTTGCGTATGCCTCCCCTTTTATAGCCCAAGGAGGGCATGTACATGGTGGCCGGGCCCCGACAGGTGGTCCCGGCCATTTCCTCTATGCTACAGTTCTATTCTGTGCCTGATGTCCAACGCTTCCATGCTTCGCGCCTGTACCACCGTCGTGACCGGGTATGGCCTGGAGATCCGCCATACCGTCTTGTCGCCCGGATACGGCGCCGCGCCGTCCTGTCTCACGCCGTCCTGTCCCATCGGCTGCTAAACCCGCTGAGAGGCTTCAGAGGCCGAGGGGCAGGGGACGCGCACGCGCGACAGGACAGGGCGCCCGTAGCAGCGTTGTAGCGCCGCTGCCTAGTATTAGGCTGAGCGCGGCCGCCGCGCGAGGCGCGGCTCATGATGAGTACAGCGTACTTGTCTTCTCAATATAGATCCCAGTGTAGCTGGGGAAATCAACTGTAGTGCTCTGTTATCGCCGCCGCGCCTTGGTAAGGCGCGCCCCCTTGCCTCGCCGCTGCCGCCTGCCAGCGGCGGTGCCAGCGGCGATGGGGGCACACCCGTCTGACAGCGGCGGCGTCGGCGGGCGACGGGGGCACGCCTGTCTGACAACGGCGGCGGGCTACGGGGGCACGCCTGCCTGACACTCGTGGTGTCAGCGGCATTGGGGCGTGCCAGCCTGACAGCGGTGGTGTCAGCGGCATCGGGCACGCCCACCTGCCCGCAATAAATGCGGCAAGTGGGCGAGGCGCCCGCCTGAAGGCCCCGCCACGCGCCTTGTGGGCACGTGGCAACGCGAGACCTTCCCTTGCCCTGTGGTGGCGGCCTCGGACCACCGAGGGCGCCGGCTCCGGACCTCCCCGTGCTCTGCGGGCACGTGGCGCCCCCGGACCACCGAGGGCGCTGGTTCCGGACCTCCACGCGCTTCTGCACGTGGCGGCCCCGGACCACCGAGGGCGCCGGCTCCGGACCTCCCCGTGCTCTGTGGGCACGAGGCGGCCCCGGGCCACCGAAGGTACGGGCTCCGGGCTCCGGCCCGAGAGGTCCGGACCTCTCCTCGCGTGGCTGGGGGAGGCTCGGTCCTCAAGGAGGTCCGGGGCCTCCCCTGTGGGCCGGGTGCGTGGCCCTAGCTTTCCCAAGGAGTGGGCCGGGCCCATCTGTACGCGGCCTTAGGCCCTCCTTGTACTGCAGTAGTTACCTCCCTAGTGATCTTCGTCCAGTGTAAGCGGGTACCCGGTTAGCTGGGTACCGACAGTAGGCGTGCCAACCATACGCCTTGACATGCCGCCGTTGTCCCTGCAATGTATTCAGCTTCGCAGGAGGACAAGGCAACAACCTTCTGTTTCTGTGATTGCCATGTGATTGGACAGTCGCCAAGGAGGAACAGTACTCCAGAGGTGCTCTTCCGAGTATCAATGTCCCCAGCCATGTCTGCATCACTATAGCCATGCAGCTTCAGTATGGATGCTGTCTTCTTCTTGTAGCTGCACCCAAGCTCGATGGTTCCAGCCACATAGCGCAGTATCCTCTTTACTACACTAAGGTGCTCGATTGTGGGAGCTTCCATGAACCTACTGACATACCCCACTGCATAGGCGATGTCAGGTCTAGAGTGAACCAAATACCGAAGGCTTCCAACAATCCCTCAGTACACTGTTGCATCAACTGGAGCCGCAGTGCTGAATTTACTGAGTTTGAGTCTTGGCTCCATGGGAGTGCGACTTGGATTACACGCTGCCATGCCATCTCGCTCTAGTATCTTTCTTGCATAAGCTACCTGTGAGAGTGTGATGCCGTGCTTTGTCTGATTGACTTCAATTCCTAGATAGAAGCACAACAAACCAAGGTCACTCATTTTGAACTTGGACTGCATCTGGCGCTTGAATGATTCAATTTCTGCACTGTCACTTCCAGTGATGATGAGATCGTCCACATATACCCAGACCAACAGCCTGGAAGCTCCTCACCCTCGTGCATACACAGCATGTTCGGATGCACTACGCTGGAAGCCAAGCTCCACCAGGGTGGTGTGTAGCTTGTCGTTCCATGCACGTGGAACCTGTCGGAGCCCATAGAGAGCTTTGTTGAGCTTGACCACCTTATGTTCTTCACCTTCAACGATGAACCCCGGAGGCTGCTTGATGTACACCTCTTCACGCAGCTCCCCATTGAGGAAGGTGGATTTGATGTCCATGTGGTGGACTGCCCATCCTTCCTATGCGGCTAGCGCCAACAGCAGGCGCACTGACTCGATCCTGGCCACGTGTGCGAACGCCTCTTCATAGTCAATTCCTTGATGCTGCACGTACCCCTTGGCAACAAGTCGTGCCTTGTGTTTCACCACCTCACCGCTGCTGTTCTTCTTCACCTTAAACACCCATTTTAGTCCAATTGGACGTTGGTCGGGTGGCAAGGGAACGAGATGCCAGGTTTGATTTGCCTTGATTGACTCCATTTCCTCAATCATGGCCTGCCGCCACGAAGCATACCGCTCTGCCTCTACAAATGAAGCTGGCCCTTCTCCTATCTAGAGGTTCAGCTCCTCCCTGAGGTCGCGGGGTGTAAGACCGGGAGCTCGCCCAGTCCCGAGGATGTTGTCGATGCGGCGGAACCGTGGCGTCGTCTCGGTGTCAGAGTCAACTTAGTCGTCGAAATTTGATGGAGGCGAGGCATAGTCCAGCTGGGGTGCCGGGCTTGGCGTCGATGCGGTGCCTATCCCTAGTGCATTGCCTAGTTGTGTTGGTGCAACCGGATCAGGCGTGCATGGAGTCGGTGCAGGCGCCTCTAGCTTGACGTCGTGCGCATCAGGGTCATCTGCAGCGAGCTCCTCTATCGAGTACTTGACCACGAACTCAGAGCCGTGGACGCCGTTGTTGTCGTCGTGCGAGGCTGTTCCCCAGTCCCACGCCTTGCCTTCAACGAACACGGCGTCGCGGGAGACGATGACGCGGCGTGTTGCAGGACCGTAGAAACGCCACGCCTTGGCACCGGCTTCGTACCTGATGAAGATTGCCGGTGTGCCGCGGTCGTCGAGCTTCTTCAGGTGCGGCTTCACGTTCTTGACGTAGGCCACGCACCCAAAGGTTTGGAGGAAGTGCACGTTTGGCTTGTAGCCGTGCCAAGCCTTGAACGGCGGCATGCCGTTGACATTCTTCGTGGGCGCCCTGTTGAGAAGGAACACGGCTGTCGCCACGGCTTCTCCCCACAGACACGCTGGCACTCTCCTCCCTTTGAGCAAGCTTCTCGCCATGGTAACCATGGACTGGTTGAGCCTCTCAACGACCCCGTTCTATTGTGGGATGTAGGGGGCCGAGTGCTGTCGCTGGACGCCACGTTCATTGCAGTAAGTTTGAAACTCAATGGACATGAACTCACCCCCGTTATCCGTGCGGAGCACTCACCGCCGCCGGCCAGTCTCTACCTCAACCTTCACTTGGAACATCTTCAGGGCCGCTAGGGTGTCACTCTTGCCCGCCAGCAGTACGAGCCACATGTAGCGGCTTCGATCATCCACCAGGAGCAAAAAGAAACGCTTGCCGCCGGGTGTTGATGGTGTGATTGGGCCGCAAAGGTCACCATGGACCAAGTCCAGCAGCCCTGCAGCCCGGCGCTTGGCCTGTGACGGGAACGTCTTGCGCTTGAGTTTGGTGGTAACGCAGTTGCCGTAAATCTGGTGCTCGCGGTCGACGTGAGGCAGGCCGCGTACCATCTTCTTCTCTCCGAGCTTGTGGATGGAGTCGAAGTGGAGATGACCGTAGCGCTCGTGCCACAGCCATGAGCTGTCGTCACGCCTTGCTGCCAAGCACAGTGGCGGGGCGATGGTGACACGTAGGAGGTACAGGCGATTGCACGTACGCCGCACCTAGGTCAGCAACCTCCCCTGCTTGTCGCGGATCCGCAGGAGCCCCTTGTTGATGTGGACGTCGCAGTCGCCTTCATTGAGTTGCCCGAGGCTGATGATGTTGGTGGTGAGTCTCAGGATGAAGAACACCCCCGTGAGTGGAGTGTGCTCGCCATGGCACCCCTGGAAGACGACTGTGCCGGAGCCCTCAATCGCCACCTCGAAGCCATCTCCGAAGTTGACAGAGCCATGGATCTTGGGGTCGAGGTCGGAGAACGCACCCCAGCAGCCTGACATATGATTAGTAGCCCCGGTATCGAGATACCAGAGGCCCTCGTCGTGGCTTGAGTTGTCATCGAACTGAGCATATACCTTGGCTTCGACGACGCGGATGGGCTTGGTGGCGGCGCCGGCGAAGTCGGAGACAGGGCTGGAGGTGTTAGCGATGGGTCATGGGGAAGACAAGCTGACGCCATCAGCAGCACGGGCTCGGACTCCTCCTCACCCTCGACCACGTGGGCTTCGGCCCGCTTCAGCTTGCTCCAGCAGTCCTTGGCCCAGTGCCCACGCTTGCCGCAGTTCTTGCAGCGGTCGGGGTTCTTCTCGGACTGAGCCGCCGCGGGGGGCGACTGCTGCTTGGAGTCGGATGCGCCGCCGCCACGACCTTTTGTGCGAGACTTGTTCGTCTTCTTCTTCTTCTTCTTCCCATCGGAGCTGTTCCCGGTCTCCGCGTCGCGCAGCTTCAGCTTGGCTGCCCAGTCCTCCTCACACAGCATGAGGCGGCCTTGGTTGTCGTAGACGGGTGGTGGCTTGCGCCTCTGCTCGACGGCACGCAGACGCCTGGTGACCTCCTTGATGGAGATCGTGTTCAGATCGAGCAGGGTCTCAATGGAGATGGCGACCTGCTCAAGGTAGTCCGGCACGATCTGCATCATCTTCTTTACCACCTCTTTGTCAGTGATGTTGTTGCCGAGCAGCCGCAGGTTGTTCGCTAGGCCGGTGATGCGGTTTGCGAACTCTTCTACGCCTTCACCGTCCTTGAACGACATGGCAATGAACTCTCGACGGAGCTGCTGTGCGTTTGCCTCCCGGACTCGCTCGACGCCGACGTGCATCGTCTTCAACGCCTCCCAGGCAGAACGGGCCGTGCACTTGCGCCCGAGTGTGCCCAGCATCTCGGCTGGCACGGAGCGCAGTATGGCAGCGAGCGCCAGCCGGTCGTCGCGGTACTCGATGTCGTCGTCGTCCTCCGGCTCGATCGCATGCCAGAGTCCGGCGGCCTCCAACTTCACATGCATCAGGATCGCCCAATCTTGATAGTTGGTGCGCATAAGCTGGGGATACTGGACGGCGGCGCTTGTCTCCTTGATGACGCGCTGGACGACAAGGCCACGGCGCCCGCGGCGCGGTGGCGGCGATGGTGAGGCACACGGGTGGCGTTGCGGAGTGCGCGGGTGGGCATGGAGCTGTGGCTCGGAATGCGCAGACATCACAGGTCCCTAACTGATCAATGCTCTGAGGCCAAATGTCAGCCGGAATTCCTCCGGCCAAGAACTTCTGAGGCCCTCAGGAACACGAGAACGAAAGTGAACACAGGTGGTTTTTTGGTGCCGCTCTAATCACGACTTTTCTATTCGTCTACTATTTATTATATATAAACAGAAAACAAAGATATGCAGTACGTGCTCCACTCCGTCCCTGCATGCGCGCGCTGCAACCCGATCTTTGCGTGTGCCATCCCACACCCCAGCCACGGCCATGATGCGAACACAGCGCAGCTCTAACCGGACGACGCGCTCAGCTCCAGATAAGCCGTGAGACCGAGCACTCTACTGAATGCAAAAGGAAATCAGCTGAACTCCGTACAGGACACAAGTTTACTAATATAACTAACACCATTTTCGCTGCCGCCCAAGGTCTCGTGGGCATGGCATCGCCTCGCCACGCTAGGTCGTCGTTAACATGGCAACGCCCTGCTGCCCAAGCTCTGGGCGCACCGGCCGCCCCACCGCGCCCAGCTGACCTGGGCACTCCTGTTTTTAGAGAGCGCAAGAATCAGTGCTTGGAAATTAGCTAAACTTCGATCGTTGAACATCTTGCAATCGATTAGCTGAACATTGATTCTGGAACATCCTGCAGTGCCATGGAACTTCGATTTTGGAACTTTTGCTGGTCATAGCAGGGCCAAGCCGAGCACTCCTATGCAAGGTAATAAATAGCGGACAGCGGGTTCGTAGCGGATTGATGTCTGTGCAGCGGATAGCAGATAGCGGACGCTAAGTTCCAATAGCGTCATTTAAAAATCACTAATAAAATTAAGTATATATGTCATGTACTATGACTTTTGAACACACTAAAATATACTTAAAAACAAAAAACTAACAGATAAATACAAATATCACTTAAAAAGTAGACATAAAATGCACTTAGACGAGATATAGGTAAAAAAAACTTAAAATTAACATAAAAAATATTATGTCGCAATTATAATCATGATATGTCATTTATAAAAGAGCGTCATAAACCCATTGTTGCTTAATTAGAGCTGTGGATGGTTGAATCAAATACATGTAATAGAATTAGTTGATGAACTAGTCCGCAATAGCGGTCTGCTAAACGCTATTGCGGACCGCTATAGCGGCCGCTAAGTTCCACGACGCTATTTATAGGCTGCTACGCGTACCGCTACAGCGACCGGTACCGGACACTATTCAGTACCTTGCTCCTATGCCGGCTGCAATAAATTGCATTCAATTTTCTTACGCTCGTTTCAGTTTTTTACGGAAAAATTATAAACTTTGATAAATCAGAAGAATTCACTGCATCGTTGAGGCCAACAATTGATCGAATGATGTCTCGATTAATAAATCCAGCTGCTACATATAAACTGAATTGTGAAAGATAAACCAAGCTGAAGATCTCTGTCAGTTCTAGCACATCGCTCTGTTCATTCGTCTCTGTTGGAAGGAAAAAAAAAATGGAAGCGCAGATTGGCTTCGCGTAGGGGCGGTGGCTTGAAAGGACTCCGCCTGGAGGCAGGGGTGCCGGTGCCGATGGCCTCAGTTGTGGCCGGCGTTGTGCAGCAGCGTGGACGGCCTCCGTCTGGGGCGACGGGACTGACGGCCTACAGCTGCTGGTGTTGGATGACGGTGGCGCGAACAGGCTCCGCCTAGGGGCAGCGGCGTCGAATGCCTTTAGCTACGGTCGACAGCCGGCGGGTACGCGAACGACGGCGGCATCGATAATCGATGGTACGGAGATGCATACGGGCATGGCCTATCGAGGGGGATATTGCATTTTGTCATATGGAATGAGGGCACGGCGTGGGAGGGCCTAGTTCAAAAAATAGCAGTCACCATTGGTGCCGATCCAATAAAGCCGGTTGCCTAATTGTATAGTTGCACTGTAGTCTTTGCCGCTAGTCTATGAACCTAATTGTATAGTTGCACTGTACTCTTTGCCGCTAGTCTATGAGCCTAAATTTCTCGTGCGGCTTGTGCCTCTATACTGTGCTATGCTTAAAACACTTTGGCCCAGCACTACAATAATACACTCGTATTTGATGAACGTTGGGTATAAAATCACGGAATTGCCCCTAAAGACACCTAGGTATTTGACTTTTTTTAAAAAGAAATAACGTAGCACTGGCACAATTACCTCATTAAGCCCCCCTTTGAAATACTGAAATTTCTTGTTTTCTGCATTTCTCCTATAAAATTAAATTGTTTTTTCAAAAAATTCTATGTAATTTTTGTAAAATTTCTACGTTCTAAATGAGGTCTAAAGTTTTATTTGAGTTCCCGCTAGCAACTCGTTCGGCACTAGCACGGAGCCGAACTCGTCCTACCTTTTGCTCTGGACGCAGAAAAGAGCTGGTGGAGAAAGCTGATTATATTAAATTATTCTAATGCGTGGGTACCGTCTGAGCAGCTCCACGTCATCTGTTGATTTCGACAGGTCAGGTCGGGACGCCCTTACTACCTCAGGCTATCTTCAAGGGGGACTCGCATTCCCATTTTTCAAATCCCACTCCACCCTGCGTGTCATGTTATGAAAAGTGTAGAATAGTGCGAAACAATGACAAAATGAGGATTTTGGCAACCCCTTGGAGATAGTCTCGGTACACTGATATGTGTACCTGTGCCTCGTACATAGCAACAAAGAGTACTAGCTGTGTCTAGAAATTACTATGACTCCGTTTGAATGTTGATATTCGAGGCCATAGAATTGAATTGTCTCCAATACCAAATATATGTGGGAATTGAATTGAGCCTCAATCTAATCTTGGTGTTTGGATGGCTCCACGGCTTTTGTGATAAGCTTAGCAATGATGACACACAGAGGGCATTGTTGGGGACTGCCGTTGTCGGGAGTGTCGTTAGGGTGGTCTTTCATCGGTTTTTCAACCGCACGCTCAATGTAGTTTTGTAGTCCGGTTTTCCTTAAAACCGGATCAGTTTTTTTTTAATTGAAAGGTAGAACTTTTGTCATTATATTAAAAATTAGCTTACTTATCTAGCTTCCTTCCCACAAATTTTTTTTCTAGCGTTCTAGAATTCGATGAGCATATTGAGCGACTGAAATGCTCTTGATTTCAGGAATGTTTCCCCACTTTTCAGTTTCCCTAATATGTGTCCAGGAAGTAAACTGAAATGTTCCTATATTCCTGTTGGAAGGTCCTTGCCAAACACCCTGGTGAGTTCTTCGTTTATAATCCGTATCTCAGCCTACAACTTTATGCCTTTTCTCTGATGGTTGTTGGCGTCGATAGTAAGTAGGCTCATTTTTAGAGCAACGCTCCTCCATTAGCTTTCTGAATTAACCCTCCAATAGCAAAGCCACGTGCTCATCTCATCTCTGAACCTTCACCTCTCTTTTGTTGATTTATTTCTGCCTGAGAACTTGATATTATTGCGATGAAGCAAGACCAGTGGCCCCATCCTCTCATGCTGCACACAACTTTGGCCCCTGGTAAACTCTCCAGGGTCATGAGTTAATGTTGGATCTTTGTTCAGAATGACAGAATAAGGGGCTTACCCTCCATTATATTCTTCCATCGTTAGCAGATTGGTTCCGAAATAGCTGACTGCATGCTTTGTTTAAATTACATTTTTTGAGCTTAGCTTTGTTTAAATTTACATTGCAAACTGCAGATTGGTTCCGAAATAGCTGACTGCATGCTTTGTTTAAATTACATTTTTTTGAGCTTAGCTTTGTTTAAATTTACATTGCAAACTGATTTACGATGTGTTCCTTCAAGGAAAGAAAGTCTGAATGGCCACGACGATAGAGCAATTCATGTAAAAGGCTTCAAAAATATTATGGAGTTGGCTTTGTTTAGCACTGGAACTGCCTTTCCTAAAGAAAAGTGTCACATTCATGTTTCATTCTTTAGGTGGACTTGACGCCTAGAACAGGTTCGATTTGATTCTCTGTTGATACTTTCTTAACCATCTTATTTACTTTGTCACATCATGTTATACTCATAGGTTCGCTGGAAAATCCCAAAGATGATTTTTGAGTTGCAATCACCGTCCTTTCTGCCCTGGTAGGATATTGTGCTAAGATATGTTCCTTGTATCTTTTGTTTATTTGTGTTTCTATTTTGTCCATTTTATCACCGATTTTATTATGAAAAAAATATAAAAGGTGCGAGACTTTTGTTTCTATGAGCTTGTAATCACACTCCAGAGGTGATTCACGCAACACGCAACCATTGTTTGTTAGGATAATATAACTAGTGTTTATAGCTGTGTTTGGCTATCTATTACGAAGCTATTTTTTAACGCATGTTTGTTGTGTTGGGCAGTCTGTTAAATATGTTTTTTATGCAGCTTTCAACAGAACATGGCAAGGGCAACCTCACCTCCCAATACCACTCAATCGTTATATGGCAGGCAACTGGATAATGGGAGAGGGCGACCCCTTGCACCTATTCATTGAATTGTTGATGTAATATAGGAGGTATGTCTATGGTTGGTGTTTCGTTGAGAACCACCAAAAAACAAAGCTTGGTATGCTCAAGGCAAGGCAAGGCAGCCAGTGTGCCGATTGCACATTCTTTGGAAAATACCTTGCTGCAATGGACACACCTTCGATTGATGATAAAATTTGACAGAATTTTGTATGCATTTTGATTCAGTTGGTTTCTTTGAGATCCTTTGTGAACACTATTTTTGAACTATTTATTTGAATGGAATGATGAGCTACATATAACCACTCCACTAGGATAATTTTCTGAATAGTGGTCTTCCTTTTTTTATCAATGGCTTCAATGATTTGTGCATCATACAAGGTGGTTGCTGTAAAATAGCAAATATTGAAACATTATTCCACAATTCCATTATACTCCTATCAAACTTGTGTTTCTATTTTTTATATTTGTGTCTGGCAAGTCAGATGCAATTTGTCATCGAGGGCTTCATCTGTTGCATTTGTGATGTTAAAGGACCACTGAACAAAAATGGTTATTATCTGGCATGTGAATTGTTTGAATCTGCAAGCTTATGTTTTCCTTGGTGCTGATTCAATTCTTTTTTTGCTGATAGAATGTATTTGGTTGCAAGTATGTACTTGGTTGCTGATTCTCACATTGTTGCAGCCCGCTTCACCATGAATTTGATGTGGCAATGTACAAAGCCTGCTTAGGTAAATTTATATTGTGCTCGCTCTTAGTTGCCTAAGTACCACAGCGCAATCGTGCATGAACATCTAGAGGGAGCTGAGGTCCAAGCATGCCACACTGATCAAATTCTGTGTAAATTGGCGGTGACATTTAATTGTGCATTGGCCATCTGACAGGCATGCTGTTTCTCATACGGAAGGTGTACCATTTGTATTCCGTAATGATCGGTATGTCATGGCGTATGAGGGGGATGGGGAGATGCAGAGGTACTGCAGAAGCAGGTTGAGTTAATTGGACTGTTCAATGACGGTTTTGTGTGTTTTTACGACAAAAACTAAACCGCGTATGAGAGGGATGGGGAGATGCAGATGTACTGCAGAAGCAGGTTGAGTTAATTGGACTAGGCCTGTTTAACGACGGTTTTGTGTGTTTTTACGACAAAAACTAAACCAACCTATACAAAGACGGTTTCAGCGGATTGGTTTTCACGGGTTTGACGGTTTCACACCATGGACGCGGCGGTCACCATGGGCGAGCGCGCGCTCGCCGGCCTGGGCGTCGGCCAGCGCGGCGGCGTGGCCCGCTCCCAGCGCGTCTGCGCCTTCGAAGGATCGGGCTCGTCGGAGATGAACGCAAATTGGAGGTTGAAGATGCTAACCCAGAACATGGCTGAGAGGAGTGACTTGACAGAACAAGGGAAGGCTGACACGGTGACAAGCACTTGCAAGAAGAAGCAGTACAGATCGTTCAAGCAATCGGACGGACACTGCCAATTTTGTGTTTTAGCCCTCCCAGGGCTCCAATCGAATACAAAGTAAAAAAACGCAAATAACGCCCCATACATATATCCGCATGGACTTGCTGCCCTTCCGTCCCTTCGTTCAGGCACCCGTCCATGCAGATGCAGTGATGCAGATCGTGAGTTGGCACCTCAGGTCTCGGCCGGACCCAAGGTCCCGCGCGGCCACCGGCCGGAGCCTAGCACATGTGCCCCTTGCCCCTAGACCGGGACTGCGCCGGCGTCATCCAGGCACCTGTAGAGCCACCGCCACCTTGGTACCTCCATTGTTGCGCGCCGCTGTCCAGGTGTTCGATGAAATGATAGTCCTGGTTTTTATGCCTGCTACCTCTGAGGGCATTGAGGGCCTGAATATTTTGATACAGGACATCAACTGAGATGATACAACCAAGTGCGTGTCTGAAATTTATGAAGCCATGTGATCGTGGTCCTGCAGACACAAGTATTGTTGAAGAGCATACGTGCCATGTGCTTGTTGACTGTAAAAATCGTGTTTGCAGTGTCGCGTGTGATTGTGTTTATTCAGTTTGATATGAATGAGCTACTGTTTGCGCTGTGTGTTTGCAATGTGCTCTGTCATTATTTATAAATTGTGTTTGCTATGTAATCTGCCATTCCCTGTCTCCTCGTTGTATTAGTTGGCGGCTTGGCGCTGACAAGCCTGCTGGCGCACACCACACTCCATTCACGCACAGAAGTAGGAACCTGAACCTACGATTCCACTACCAAACCAAACGGCAGAGGAGCTCAACAACCGTATGATATTATTCCTGAGGAATTCCTATTCCTGAAGATGGACTGCGTGCCCAACTGGCAACTCGAACTGGGGAGCGGCGGGCCATGAGCACCTCAAGACAGGAGCCCGGCGGCGCATGAAGACCTCAATCTTCTTAGCTTGGACCGTGCGGGGGGCGCCCATGGATATTGCCATGGAGGGGTGGACAAGCTCCTGCATTCCTGCAATCCGGCGATGGAGGGGTCTCATCACTGGAGTTCGGACGGGACGGAGAGGTGTGGGAAGAGATCCCGCCGGGAGGGGCAGGGATGATAGCTCGCCAGGAGAGGATGGCTGATGGCTGGATACAGTACATCCTACGGGCTACGGCCGTCGGCACGGAAGGCCTCGGAGGCCTCGTCGGACGCTGTGTTGGACTGTCGGGGCCATTGGCCTCTTTGTGAGGGTTAAATTCTTCCGTGGGGGTTATTGGTTAATTGTTTACGGAACTGGTGTTGCTGTTTCGGGGGGGCGATCTGCTAAAAAGGCACCACGCGTTGGGTGGTGATCGCTCGGTTTGGACGAGTTAATGGCACGCTTGCACGGCAGCCGTGCTTGCACCTCAGTAGCTGCCATCCTTCCACTCGCTCTGTCTCTGTTCTAACCTTAGCTTTCCACGAATCGTGATGGAGTCACTCCAGTCGGGATTCACTGGTTAGAGATATTAAACGAGATGGACAGAGAGCATCACAACAAATTCTGAAGCCTGCCATCGTTGATGCCTGTAATGGTGGGGGGCAGGTCGCAGGTTCCCATGGCTAGGCCTCAAATCTGAGAATTGAGATCGATGCCATTGCAGACGTTCACGGCGTTGGTCTTGCCGACGATCTCAGCCTCAGCAAGCAAGGTAGCTTTTGTGAACGGCTTTACTGGTCTAAACTGTGGTTTGGCCCAACCCGGTGGAAACCGCTAGAACGGTTTCGACGGCTTGGGTTGCCGGTTTTGGTGGGTTGACACCAACACGGTGAACAGGGCTAAATTGGACAATTCGAGTCTGAAAAAAATGCTCAGATGGAGTGGGGGCAGAAATTCAGCAAGTGCTGGGATCAACTGTGGTGCACATTATTCTTTTATTTATTACTTTTTGGACTAGATAGGATAACAAATAAAATGTGATAATATTATTGTTTGTACAATTATTTCTGTTCTCTAACTTTTGGAGGACGATTGTAAACTTCAACATAAGCTTAACGATGTGATATCAACAAGCACTTATTACATATGTCTGATGTGATATCTATCTCCTTGGGTGATACTCCTGATATGATTCAGCATAACAAAGATGTTATGAGAAAAGGGGAACCGGAGATGTCTAATAAATTTGAAAGTATTAATCCTGAGGTTAATCTCCCCACTGACATTGACATTAGTCGAGTGTTAGATAGCTGTAGTTTGGAAATGGGGCAGCAAATAATAGGGCCATCTCCTCTAAAGGAGTTACTGGAGTCTGAAAAAATATCGCACCCCCAGGTTGAATCTGTGGGTGATGATATTCTTAATACTATAGTTCAAAAATGATAGGTGCTTTCTGGAACATTAGAGGCCTGAATAAAACATGCAGATTACAATGTATAACTGATTTTATTAGGGATAATAACTTGTATTTTGTTGGTTTTAAAGGGACAAAGAAGGAGAAGTTTGACGATTCTTTTCTTAATTATGTTAATCCGCATTTTGACTGGCGGGTGATGCCTGCTGTGGGGACGGCGGGGGGTATTTTGGTTGGTTTTAGAAGCAGTAAGTTTGAGATTATAAGCTGCCAGCATGATTTGTTCACTACTCTGGAAATTCGTGGGACGGCGCCAAAAAATCTTCTATGTTTCAGTACATTGTTCTCTTAAGAGTGGTTGCTTTTCTTGTTCCATTGAACAAAGTTGTAGATTTGCAGTTTACTAAATGAATGGCTTGACAATCATCTGAAGTGAGTAGTTGATTCAGACCATTTTTTTAATCATGGCATTATGGTGGATGCCCTCATTCAGATTACAGTATTGATTAATAATTTAATTGCTGAGAATCAGTAGCATTTGCCTCTTTTAACTTGTGGTTTTTTACCACATTTAGCATTTGGCTCTTCTTTTTTCTTTCAGGCTGAGAAGAGGTTGATCCTGAAATTGTGCACCAGAGACTCCATATCGTGAAACTGATAATTCCTGGTTAAAGCAGCCACAAACTCGCATCCCACCTGATACAACTCTACTATGTATGGCTTCAAATATTGCACTGCATTTATTTTCTTCAGTACATAAGTTATGACACCCACAAGCTTTTCTTTCATGTAATGGGATGCCGGATGCATTACCATTTATTCCAACTACCATGTTTGAGCCTATGCTTGGGCATCTCCTAATTGAACGCAGCAGCCATTTTTTACTCGAATCATGCACTTCTTGCTAAATGCTAACTGATCTACAACCATGACAAGCTGAACTAATAGCTTGAATGATTAAGAAAACTCCTTGCTAGCTTAGGCACCTCTTTTATACTTACGTTGACCTCTCATTCCCCTGGCTGTGCTTTCTTACCCTATAGAATACACATTGATTTGAACTAAGCATGGCTCTTGAGCTACATTCGAAATGGGAAAAATGCAAGGCACCATCTCCAGAAAATGAAGAAATTGCAGCAAGGTAGACCAAGACCAAAACTTATATTACTTGATTGCATCCTTCAAGTGATCTAGAACAATTTACCTTGTTTTTTCACAGTCCTATCCGCTGCCTGCTGAATGAAGTTACTGTAAAATCAATCTGCTCCACTGTCCCATCAATTCAGAATGAAGCATATATGATATGCATAGCGAGGACATTTTGGAATTATTTTGGAAACTCAAGTTTTAGTTGCTCTAGGTTTTTATTGTTTTGTACCAACCGAACTTTCTTCAGAAAATACAATAAGCCAAGAACAGTGTCAGAGCTGGACAATCATCAGGTTCTTGAAGACATCCACACAGACAATGACATAGGCCAATTTTGCAAAATTGGATGGTGTTTAAAAAGTTGGCCTCAACTAAGCAATTAGTTAAGTAATAAATACGCATTCCGACTTTCAAACTGGAAACTCTAATGATACGTACGGCCCTCTAGGGTGAGTCGCCTTTTGGCTCTTCATAGGAGTAGAGGGAATGATTGAGAAAATACCCCAGCAAATCGACCCAACGAGCTTCTCCAGCATAGAGGAGTGGTGGGGGGGGCACGGAGGCCCTCTTCCCAAAAGACCGTAGGAGGATGTACAACGGCATCTTTACACTATGTGGAACATCTGGAAGGAGCGCAACCGTAGAATTTTTTTAGCATAGCTCGCTTACTCCGCTCCAAGTTGCTGGAAGAGTTAGGGAGGGCCTGTGCCTATATAGGACTGCGTTCCGCTAATCGGGCTTGAGTAGGGACCTAGCCCCTGTTTGTGTTCCTGAGTGTCCGGGCCTTGGCTGGCTTGCCACCGGCCCATGTGTATTTTTGACTTCTTTTCTTTCTTAATTGAAAGGCAGAGCTCCTGCCATTGCGTTCAAAAAAAAAACCAAACTGTGCTGGCTCAAGTAAAATCTTTTCACTCCAGATTGTGGCAGGTCTAAACCGAACATTGAGAAATAAAACAAAACTGAACCTCCTTTGCAAAAACAATACTGATAGACTACAGTTTTACTGAGGCCAACCAATGAGTTGTTTTCTGATCTCTTTCTCAGTAAACATCTACAAAAAAAACAACACAAATTTGCTGATTATTCATTAGCCTCAAAACCTGTGTAGAGGACTATGAAGTTGAAAGGCAAATACAATATCATTTTTTTTCTAACATGTACTGCTGCCATGAATCTAGAAGCAGCTGAAATTCAGTTTTATGAAACCAAAATAAAAAAAAACAGCCAAGCAATTCAACCTCCTGCTGTGCTCGTGCTGAAGCAGGACAAGAACAAAACCCCTACTTCCGATAAACATTATGGAATGTGGGTTTGTTTTTTAAGTACCAAAACTATTGTGCTGCATTCAGTCCAAGGAATGGTGATTCAATCCACCTTTAGTGATCACTTCATTGGTATTATGACTGTATCATTCATCAACATGACTGATTTTTTTAGAGTAGGGTCTACTGAAAGTCAGCAGGAAAGCTGAGCCCTTTAATCACAAAGTCTGTCATCCAATATTTGCTTTATAGGACTTGGATTCACATCTATACCAATGATTATTTCGATATAAAGGGCAGAGTTTAACAATGATTTTTAGTTGCCCAGCATCCTTGTGCTAATCAAATTAGAAACCTTTTTTTCTGCTGCAATGGAGGATGAACACACCATGATTACGTCTACTTATCTTTACTCGTAGCAATGTCCTGACAATGATAGACATAAGAGCAATTGTTTTTCACCTCGACAAAGCTGGAGATGATAGACACCGTTTTGGAGCTACTTATGTGGCTTATGATGTTTAGACCATATAACTTAATGGCTAGCTGTTATTTGAATACCTGATCGTTTGGAAGTGAGAGTGCCACTAGCTAATTTTGGGTTATAAGCTTATTTGAATGTATTTCAATCATGATAGTACAGCGAATTGTGAACTGCTTCAAACTAACTAACTGCTGCCTCCTTTTGCATGCAGTGTCAGTGTTCAACAATTCAAAAAAAATCTGTATAGGATGACATTATATACAAGGAGCATTACTGGATGCTAGAAGGAACTGGAAGGTACGAACATCATCAGTACTAGGACTTGTTCACATACATATACATGTACAAGAGCCACTTGGGCTATGGGCCATTTGGGCCATAATAGAGAATAACTACAGTACAAGTATATATATATATATATTTCTACACTTAACACCCCCCCTCAAACTCAAGGTGAGTCTTGATTAATGAGAGACATTGAGTTTGAGAAGATAAAAACGATGTTGTTCTTTTGTTTGAGCCTTGGTGAAGAAGTCAGCTACTTGAATCTCAGATGAAATGTATTGGAGATCAATCGTGGCTTGTTGGCAATGAGATCTGATGAATGATGCATCGACTCCAATATGCTTAGTTAGCTCATGCTTCACTGGATTTGTTGCTATTTGAATAGCACTAGTATTGTCGCACAGTAAAGGTGTAGGGCTATCACATGAAACTCCAAAATCAGCCAACAACCACCTAAGCCAGATTATTTCAGCAGTTGTGGTGGCAAGGGCTCTAAGTTCTGCTTCAGCACTGGAGCGTGATACAGCACTCTGTTTCTTTGATTTCCATGCAATTGGAGAATTGCCAATGAAAATGCAGTACCCAGTGATAGAGCGACGATCAGCAGGATCACTTGCCCAAGTTGAATCAGAGTAACCATGCAACTGAAGTGAGCTTGATTTTGCATAGAATAATTTCTGTGATGCTGTCCCCCGCAAATACCTCAAAACACGAAGCAAATGCGCATAATGAACTGAGGTGGGAGCACTAACAAATTGACTAAGAATATGAACAGCATGAGCAATGTCTGGTCTTGTGATAGTAAGGTAGACAAGACTACCCACAATATGGCGATATCTAGTAGGGTCAGTAAGAAGTGTACCATCATTTGGTCGTAGCTGGACATTGAGCTCCATAGGTGTTGCTGCAATGCGAGCATCAGTGATGCCAGAACGGGCTATCAAATCTTGAAGATATTTGTGTTGAGATAGATAATAACCATCCGAAGTTGATGTAACTTCAATGCCAAGAAAATAGCTCAAGGGACCCAAATCTGACATCATGAACTGCTCATTGAGGTGTGCCTTCACAAAGGCAATATAGTCACTGTCATCACCGGTAATCAACATGTCATCAACATAGAGTAAAAGTAGTGTACGTCCACGCTTAGAAACATGGACAAATAAAGCGGGATCATGATCACTGGGAGTAAAACCCACAGCTTTGACAACTGAAGTAAATCGTTCAAACCATGCACGAGGTGCTTGCTTTAAACCATAAAGAGCACGGCGGAGCCGACAAACATAACCATCAGGAACCGGAACACCTGGAGGTGGCTGCATATAAACCTCTTCATGCAAGTCACCATGAAGAAATGCATTTTTGACATCTAGTTGAGAGACATTCCATGAATGAATGGCAGCCACAGCAATAAGAGCTCGAACCGTAGTCATATGAGCAACCGGAGCAAAAGTCTCCTCATAGTCACGCCCATAAGACTGTTGAAAGCCTCTAGCAACTAGGCGAGCTTTGTATCGTTCGATTGAACCATCGGCTTTGGTCTTAACTTTAAATACCCATTTGCATGTGATAGGGACAGCATGTGAAGGTAAGGGAACCACTTCCCAAGTACCAGTACGTTGCAGGGCTGCAAGCTCTTCCGACATAGCATGCTCCCAAGCTGGAATACCAACAGCCTCCTGGTATGAAGATGGCTCACTAGTAGCACTAGCAGCAAGATATCCATACTTGGCACGTGGATGAATGGTGGCTCTATCTCTAAGATTATAATGTGGGGCTGAACTAGTTGGAGAGCTAGAAGGATCATCTGTGGTACTAGCTTGAGAATCAGGAGGAGGTGGTGGCTTAGAATTTGAAGGAACACGTGGACGACGACTATAATGAATAAGAATAGGAGGACGTGACGTAACAGGTTGTACAGGAACATCGGGATTGGGTGGAGGTACAGGTTGTGTAGGAACAGAGGGGTTTGGAGGGGAACTGGATTGTGTAGGGACATGAGAAATATTAGGAAAAGGTGTGATAGAGTCTGTAGGTGAAGTGGGTAGTAAAGATGATAGTGAATCTATATAGATAGTGTGGCGGAACCGCCGATTTAATCCGGCTAAGCACACCTGCCACCTCTGGCTTGCAGTGCGATTAGACTGAACTAAAGCCAGTCGTCCGTCGAGAGTCATTCGACCCCCGATATTACCTTTTCCCAGAGGAACCGACATCATACACATCTGACTCACGATGGAGCCTCAACAGAAACATCATCACAGGCAGTTGAATAGCATAAAATTAGACTTAGTTACAAACCAGTTTTTACATAAAATACAAGTCCAACATAATGTTATACGGTAGCAAGTTTTAAAAGTTTCTCGCAGCGGAAATATAAGTTTAGGGGTCACCATGTTATCACCAAAAGATTTGCATTAGAGGTACAACATCGAGCCCACCGATGTTGCCCTCGTGCCACTCAGTCACCTCATCCTAAATGAGGGCATGCCCCGCCTCCAACACAAGTGCACACCATGAACTCCATACCTGCGCTCAAAATGTGAGGGCAAACCCTGAGTACTAACTACTCAGTAGGTCTTAATGGATTTGGCTTACGGCTGACGCGAAGCGGCTTACTAGCAAGTGGATCCTTAGCCTTTAGTTTTAAACAGTAACATGTGTAACATAAATAGTAAGTTTTCATCATTTATAGAACCTTCAACACAACTGTAATTTGCAGAAAGGTAAACAGTTCAATTCAATCATGTGGTATTCCAAAAACCATGAGTATTAAACACCGAGAGTTTAAGTAGTTACTACGTTGAACGTCAAAGGCATTGGCATTCCCACACCTGGTGGGCATCAGCGATTCGAATCGATTTTTAATTCCCGGGAATAACTATCATGCCAGGGGTATATGCTTACTAGCCATTGCGTTCCCACATATAGCCCCCATCTCCACCTGTCTTGTCCCAAGATTCAAAGCACCCCCACCTAACCCCCGGGTTGTGCCCCCTCAGGAGCGATACCACAGTTCTCTGGGTCAGCCCTCCCTCGAGTACAAGCGCCCCCGGGCTCATCGGCCTCCAGCAAGTGGATGGGCGGAGCCTCGAAAACTTCGGACAAACCCAGGTAAGACTTCACCGGTCCCATTTCCCGGTTAAGCACTCTAGCAATGTTATGCCGACCAATAGGCGAACAGCGGACGGGCCTTATGCGACTCGGGCGGAGTCCAAAGTGCAACCTTATGAAATGCATATACTGAAATAAATCTCCGCCCGGTCTCCATTTAATTCATGAGCAACAGTAATAAATGATATAACCGTAAGCTTTGTAACTTTGAAAACACCTACGTGACGAGTCCACACACTCGTGTCTACTCGTACCTAGCAATTTCTAGGCATACTCGTCCTACGAACTCTATGTATAGGTGCCAGGGCCAGGGCGGCCAGGGAGTCTAATGCAATTGGTTCCAAGCAACTCCTAATGCATATGCTTAATCATCAGGTATAAATTATTTGCTGGGTTGAGTATGGTCCTGCCTACCTTCCTCGTTAGGGTCAATAGCTGCCTCCTGAGCGGAGTCGGGCCCTTGCTGTTGGTCCTCTAGCTCTTGGTGCAACTCCTCCTCGGGTTCCTCCGCGACGGGTTGGTTCGGCGGTGGTTCTTCGTTCGCGGAATCTATATGCATGACATGATGCAATTGGAGCATGTATTAGTGCAGTGCTTGCTTCAGGATGCAAGTGCAATGCAAGGCATCATGGTTTAAGGGATATCATTATGCATTTTTCGTGATGAAACTTGTTTAACGTTAAGAAATCGTACAAGCCATCACCTATGATAGCTTAGCTTGTCACATATGACTACGTGGGGTGTGTGACTGAATAGCATCGATTTATGCGAAAAGACCGGTGCTTACTATTATCTAGAGCTCTTTTACATTGTTAATTATATGCTTAATTGCTAGGCAAGGGTAAAATAGTTTATATACAGCAAGCATTTAAGCTATCACTTCTTATACTAAGCCTAGGCATACTAGCAATGTGGTTGCCCTAAATTCAGAAGTTTTGACTTCCATTTAACCTATATTTTCTATTTACTAATTTAAACATGTATGAACTTACCAATTCCAAAACACTAACTATTCTTGACATGCATAGAATCCCATTTCATCAGTGAGCTCTTTATACTACAGGGAGCACAAATAAAATATGTAAAACTATTTAGAGTCTAATTTCTATATAATTATCATTTCCTCATTTATTTCTATGCTAAAATCACATGTAGGGCAAAATGGTAATTAAGCATTTCATACTAGGGTTTCCAAAAACCACCATAGATCCTAATCATCATATAAAAGTCACTATCCAAGTTTCATAATTTTTGAAAGTGTCTAGCTTTAGTTTTGCTAATTATTTAAGAAACCTTAATATGCAAGCATTCAGGGGCAAAACAGTCATTTCATGGATCACTCTATTTTCCATTTTGTAGATCTACTTAAGAGGAGTGCAATGCAATAAAGTTTGCATTTTTCTGATTTTTATTTGATTTACTATGAATTTTTCAAAGTTCTCGGTTTATAGAAATTTAATAAATCAAAAATCATAACAGACAGGGACCTATTCGTGAATATCTGTTGACATCAGGGGCTAGCGCGTAATACCCACAAGTCACATTGTACAGTGCATAAATTAGGACTGCGAAATCGATAAAACCTAGGGTTAAATCGCAAAAGTGGCGGTCTTCTTCTACCTCTCGCCAGGGGTGAGGCCGCGCGCAGGGGAAGGTGTCGCGGGCGGCTCCGGCGGCGTGGAGGCTCGGTCTTGGAGCTGAGTCACCCCAGGGACGTGTTCCCGGTGAAGGGTTCCCCTTCCCCCAAGACGGCGCCACGCGACGAGCTCGGAGCGGGCACGGAACGCGACGTGAACCCGCGCGAACCGGAGAGCGTGGCCGCGGCATTGCCGGCTTCGATCTGTCGGGTGAGGTGACGAGCGGAGGAGCCGGAGGGTTCCTAAGCTGTGCAAAGAGGTGGCGCATCCTTTGGTTGGGAGTGGACCCCCAGGGGTGGACCGAGGGAGGCCATCCGCGGTGAGGTCGGGCTTGAGCTCGGAGCGGCCACGGTAGGCGAGCGGTGGCGCGGGTAGGGGCGATGGCGGCGGTTAAGGCGCGTTGGGGACGGTGGGGCGGAGTCGGGCGACCGCGGAGCGCTCGCTGCTGGGAGCAAAGGCGGCCGGAGGAGGCCGGCGCGCGAGCTCGGGGCGAGCTCCAATGGCGGTGACGGCGCTGCGTGGTCCCGGACGAGGCGAGGCAGGGGAGAGGGCGAGCCGGGAAGGGGCAGGCGAGTGCGGGGAGAGGGACAGGGTGCCGAGGCGCCTTCCACCCTTTGGAGCCGGGCGGGGCAGGCTGGGCGGCGCGTGGCCGGCGGTGTGGCATGCTGGCGCGCAGGGCGCGGCACGTCAGGGCGCGGCAGACGCGTGGGCGAGCGGGAGGGGAGGTGGAAGAAGATGAGCGCGCGGTGGACCGGGTCCATAGACCCTGAGTCTATGACAAGCGGGGTCGGGTCGGGGAAAAGAAAAATGGTGCACTGGACTGGGACCACGCAATAACAAGAACAGTTTTACAAAACCGGGGGAACCGGGTGGTTTCCGGTTTGCTACAGTACCATGCCGACTGGTGGGTCCCGCTCGTCAGTGACTCAAAGAAAATCGAAAAACCCCGAAATTGGAAAACTGGCTTTGACCTTATATACAGGTTTTGGAATTTGAGGATTTTGGACACCCTAGAGGCCGAATTTGGAAAAACCCAAAATACAAAAGTCGTTCTACTCTTCTAGATCTACAACTTTGTCAAAAGGAGAAATATCAGATTCCAAGTTTAAGTATGATTAAATTTGAATTTAACCTGCTGACTCCAGTTTGACCAAGGTTTAAGGCAAACTTAGAAATTCCTAAAGTCTATTTTATGCTCATTTTCATAGAAAGAGTATTATACAAATGTTTTGTAGTTTTTAATTATCTACAACTTTCATATATGATGTTTTGCATGATCATGTCTTTTGGTTGCTCAAAATTTGAATTTCCCATTCAGGTCTATTTGGACAGAATTCACTAGAAGATAGAAAATGAGCTAAAACACCTTGCACACCTTTATGCATGTCAACACACATAATACCAAAGTTATTCCTCATGAAATTTTATACAAGTTTGTTATAGAGAGTTTGGTCCAAAATACATTATATTTTGAACTATAGTCACAAGTGCCCTCAGGGTTTTGCATATTCCACTAGAAAATTTTTGGCTTCGTGATTTATTAGCCTAATTGTTGCTCTTCTCTAAACATTATTAAGCCAAATCCTTGACTACCGCTAATCTAATCGCGTGTTAAGACTTTCGAGATGCCGGGGGCATCACAGATAGGAGGTAGCGAAAGGAAAGAAAGAGACTCATTTGAAGACAGTTTAGATGTGGTTGAGTGAAAATAAGGGCGAGACTCAACAAAGGTGACATCACGTGATATACGAATACGCCTAGAAGATGGATCATAGCAACGATACCCCTTATGCTCAAGACTATAACCCAAAAAAACACACTCAACAGACTGAGCTGATAGTTTGGTGCGCTCATGAGGGGGAAGAAGAACATACCATGTGCAACCAAAAACACGAAGATGATCATAACTAGGAGGAGACCCATATAGAACTTCTCCAGAACATTTGCCCTGAAGGCGAGAGGAGGGTTGAAGATTGATTAAGTAGATAGCGGTAGAAACGGCCTCTGCCCAAAAGTGAGCGGGCACAAAAGAGGCAATTAAAAGCGTGCGAGCTGTTTCAATTATGTGATGATGCTTGCGCTCAGCAACACCATTTTGTGCATGAGCACCGGGACATGACAACTGAGGAAGAGTGCCTTCGGATGAAAGAAGTTGACGAAAAGCAGTTGATAGATACTCTCCCCCTGAATCAGAACGGAAAATCCGAATAGCAGAAGAAAACTGGGTATGTATCATACGAACAAATGACTGGTATATAGACAATAATTGAGAACGACGCTTCATAAAATAGACCCATGTATAGCGAGAGTAATCATCAATAAAGATAACATAGTATTTGTGACCACCTTTTGAAGCAAAAGGAGCAGGGCCCCATACATCAGAATGAACAATATCAAATTGTTTTGTAGTCCTAGAAGTGCTAGTGGAATATGGCAATTGTATTTGCTTGCCAAGTTTACAACCAGTACATTCAAAAGAGGGATCCATACACACTTTACCAAGGACGGCCTGCTGAACTAAGGTGGATAGACGCGAACCACACAAGTGACCCAAGCGATGATGCCATTGAGGAAAGGTAATGGCAGGTGATGCAAAAGATGATGCTGGTGAAGATTTTGATGAAGACAACGGCATATGTAGATGATCAAGAATGTAGAGGCCAGAGGAACCCTTATGGCGACGGCCAGTACCAAGAAGAGCTCGGGTTCGACGATCCTGAACAAAGCAAGACGTATCATCAAACCCAACGAAACAATTCATGTCGGTGAGCTGTCCAACAGACATCAAATTCATGGAAAGTTGAGGGACAATGGAAACATTTGAAACAGTGAAATCAGAAGTAGCAAGAGTACCATGATGAGTAACACTGCATGTGCTACCATCAGCAGTTTGGACATGGCGATGCTCAGTTAGAGGTTGACATAAAACTAAGTGAGATTTATCAGAAGTCATATGAAAAGAAGCTCCGGAGTCCAAGACCCAAGGTACAGAAATACCTGAAACAGAAGCTGAAGCAATAGAGCCATCGGACGTATAAGCACTAACAGGAGCTGAAGACTGAAGTGCTGCTGGAGTGGTACTAGGAGCCAGAACAGGAGAGCTGACAGGAGGAGCAGCTGCTACTGTACCCTTCTGAGATGCTGCACGCTTGGCCTTAAACTCCTTTAAAAGATGTGGATATTTCTTAAAGCAACGCTCTTCAGAATGTGTATTTTTACCACAATGCTTGCATTTAACTTTCTCTTTAGAAATGAGGTAGTTATCCATCACAATAGACTGAGGGCATGTTGCTAGAACAGAATGCTGAGAAACAGAAGAAGAGGCATCTATAGTGCGAAGACGTGTTTCTTCAGCAAGTACAACTGAAAGTGCCTCAGCCATTGTAGGAAATGTAGAACGGCCAAGAAGTTGAGCACGAACTGGTTCAAACTCTGACCGAAGGCCCATGACAAAGTGAAATACTTTGGTCTGCTGCTCATATTTGTCCCTAGCAAGACAATCCTTACAAGCTGAGTTGGGTTTAGGCACCATGGAATCTAATTGACTGGATAGTTTCATAAAAGAAGCATAATAATCCTCCACAGACATATCTTGTTGCTGAAGATGATGAAGCTGTTTGAGAGTGGAATAGCGAAGAGCTGAGCTGCTCTGCTGATATCGTTCCTTCAAGAAATCCCACATTTCTTTGGCTGTGTTCTGATCCTCAAGACAAAACCGGATAGTTGGATCAACACTCATGGCGAGAGCAGCCATTACTCGGTCATCAGCAATGCGCCAATCTTTTGCTTCCTTATCAGTAGCATTTGGCGGAGGGTCTGTAAGATGAGAGGCAAGACCAGCAGAACGGAGTAACATTTTAAATGAATATGCCCATTCTCGATAATTTTGGCCAGTCAATTTGATATCAAGCACTGGTGCAGCAAAAGCAATTGGTGCCATAGTAGAGGTGCATCAGTAGAGGTGGATGCAGCAGGTGAACTCATGTTCAGCAATTTCATCTACTAAATACTGACCCCAACTTTCAACGGTAAGAAATATACTTGGGGAGCCCAAACTGAGATGGAACAAGCCAAATTGCAAGACAAATTGCAGAGGTAAGTTGGAGCAGCAGAACCTTGCTAAGTTGAGAAGAAGCCGCAGGTCAGAATCAGCCACAAGTCCACGACGAGAAGATGAGCAATCTAGCTGGCCACGAGGACCAGCCTGCAACACGCAAGGGAAGGAGCACCGTGAGGACACCTGGAGATGCGTCAGCGTCGGCAACCTGACGAGGACCAGAGGCAGCAACGGCGACGGCGGCGTCCTGGCAACGGGCGCAGCGGCGGCAGTGACGAAGTCGCGGCCAAGGCAGAGGAACAGCCTGGGATGTGCCGCGACAGAGGCCGAGGATACGACGCCTAGGAACAGAGGAGAACTTGGTGGTGGAGAGAAAAAAAAAAGGACCAGGAGCTATGTCGCCGGAGATGCCGGCGGCGGCGACATCAAGAACCTTGCTCTGTTACCATGCTAGAAGGAACTGGAAGGTACGAACATCATCAGTACTAGGACTTGTTCACATACATATACATGTACAAGAGCCACTTGGGCTATGGGCCATTTGGGCCATAATAGAGAATAACTACAGTACAAGTATATATATATATATATTTCTACACTTAACACTGGATACTTGAAAAGTAGTAACCACTCTTCCATTCAGATCGATAAAGCATTTTCTATTCTTTAGATGCATTCATTCAGATATGCGTTGGACTACAGTGGTTGCATTGACGTGTACAACAAGAGCTTCATGACATTTGACACTGCCTACCTTGTCCAACCCCTGATGATTTGACCAACTAAACTTGATAATCACATATATGATCTGCACTACATCCTGAATGTGGACTCCCTGCAGGTGCAAAAGGATAATTGTTTAGAAAGTTTCTTCATCTTGCAGTGCAAGGAGCCCATGTTTCTGCTATCTTAAGTTTTTCTTTTCTGTAAGTTGCATCCTTGGGCCCTAGACTTTTACTCTTAAACAACATACATATGAGATGCTAATACTGCTCCACCCAGCGTGGCAGCTTGTGCTAGAAACCAAAACTGATGTCAAGGCTGGCTGCACTATTCTGTTTCCCATTATGTTCACAGCTCTTGAGTACTGTATGTGGATAGGTTGGCAAAAATCTGTATTGTTGTTCTTTATGGCCATTACCAAGTAGCTGACCTGCCTGAATGGTAGCTATGCTCTGAAATGATCAGTCGGGTAGTCAGTCTTCTTTTGTCCAAATATCTGAATGGTAGCTATGCTCTAAATGGCTATGTACCATTTAATTAATCTCTGGCAAAATATTGATCTCAGTGGAAATGCATCTCTTATATTATATTGCAAGACCTTTAAATCTTCACACATTATCATTTCCCCCCTAGAACAAGGTATTTTGTAATCTAATTTTCTATTGAATGTTTTACAGGGAATTCTAGAACGACGTTCTCGCCACAACTCTTTCACCCACTGCCGATTTTATGATCCTGTATGCTTATAGTTTCAATTTTTCTATTACAACAACCCTTCCTTCAGATCCTGTTCAAGGTCAGCACATGGGATGATGTAAATAGCTTAAATGATCTATGGCCCGAGAGGATACCGTTAAAAAAGTTTTCTTTGGGCATTGCACAATTTTAGGACATCAATGCTTGCAACTTGTATAATGATAATAGAATCGTTTAACAGGGTGCTAAACTGACATTAGTCGAAAGAATTCGTAAACATCCATTTTTTTTTTGTACGTGGTTATTTCTACAAACCAATTGTAGTATATGAGGTCAATGTCAAGAGATGTTCTTTGACAGAGAACCAGTTAACATGTCAACTATATTACTTATTCATGGGCGAATTTGTAGCCATACTTTACAGGCTAGTTAGCTTATGATAAAGGAGAGATTGATCATGTAATCATAGATGATTTACAACAAGTCTTTTTTTGATAAGGACAACAAGGCTTTAGTTGCTGCCCGTGGCAAAGCAGGGGCCATTGACTAGTCTCTCCCCTAAATATGTAGATCATTTGTGGACGGAGGGAGTATTATAATTTGGATGTTCTCTAGGAAAGTAAGGTCCTAGACTCCAAAGAAAAGGAGAGGATGAAGGATATTTCACAAGAGCTCCAACATATCTGGTCTATTGAAGAAAGGCTAGACAAAGATCTAGAGATAGGATTATTAAGGAAGGAGATAAAAACACTGCTTATTTTCAAGTGGTGGCAAACCAGAGAAGTAGGAAAAAGCATATTGATATGCTAGAGGGGCATGATGGTCCTTTGACAGGAAATAAAGAGATGTTGGACCATGCGGTGGACTTTTATAAAAACCTCTTTGGTTTTGAGGAGAGGATAGGTCTCAGCCTAGGAGAGAATTTTTGGCGAGAGGATGAAAAAGTTAGCAATGAGGAAAGTGAGACGCTTTAATCCCCTTTTTCTAAAGAAGAGATTAGGCTGGCTGTTTTTTACTCTTATGCTGAAGGCGCTCCTGGGCATGATGGCTTCCCTTTTCTGTTCTACCAAAAATTTTGGAGTCTTATTAGAAATGATTTGACATAGTGAGAGAGTTTGAAAAAGATACTCTGCAGTAGGAGAGATTGAACTACACTATGCTGACCTTCGTTCCTAAGGAACATGATGCTAAAGTTCTTAAACCAATTAGTCTTTTGAACTGTAATTTTAAGATCTTTGGTAAGGCTTTGAATAATAGATTGATCAAGATAGCAGACAGATTGGTTTCTTCAAACCAGACTGCCTTATTAAAAATAGGTTTGTCTTGGAAAGTTTGGTGGCTGCGCATGAGATTATTCATGAAGTGGCTAGAAAACATGATGCAGGGGTGGTTTTGAAGTTAGATTATGAGAAGGCTTATGATAGAGTAAACTGGAGTTTTCTAGAAGAGATGCTTATTTCAAGAGGCTTTGGGTGCACTTGGATTAAGTGGGTGCTTAGGGTAGTTAAAGGGGGATCTATTGGTGTGAGAATAAATAATGAGAATAGTGGTTTTTTCAAACAAGGAAAAGGACTTAGACAAGGGGACCCATTGTCTCCTTTACTTTTTAATTTGGTAGCTGATGTTTTTACTAAAATGTTAACCAAAGCTGCTGAAGCCAACCATATTAGGAGTTTACAATATGCTAATGATACTCTCTTGTTTTTGGAAAACAAAGTGGAGTTTACAAAACAGTTAAAATGGTTGCTGGTGTGTTTGAATACTTGTCTGGTATGAGAATTAATTATGATAAAAGTGATTTGATGCTTATTAGTTTGGAGGAGGGAGAGGAAAATTGTATGGCTAAGATATTTTGCTGTAAGAATAGGAATATCCCTATTAAATACTTAGGGGTCCCTCTCCATTTCTCTAAATTAAGGAGAGAGGACATACAACTAGTGGTGGACAAAATTATAAAGAGGGTAGCGGGGTGGAAAGGAAAGCTCCTATCTTATGGTGGGAGGCTTACTTTATTGAATGCTTGTTTAGCTAGTGTACCGATGTATTTGATGTCAATTATAAAGTTCCCTAGATGGGCGATAAACTTGATTAACTCTCAGATGGGCAATTTTTTCCGGAATGTCTCTGATTCTAATAGGAAATACCATTTGGCAAATTGCCAATTGATTGCCCAAAAGGAGTTCGGTGGCTTGGGAATTCCTGATCTAAGGAGTATGAATCTTTGCTTGTTAGCCTCTTGGATTTTTCGATACCACCTAAACACAAATGCGCTTTGGTCTAGGATTATAAACTTGAAATATGGAACTGAGAAACCAAATTTATTTTGCTGCCCAAAAGTTGGTGCCTCCCCTTTCTGGAGAGGGATTCTTTGGGCAGCACAAGCAGCCCATATGGGTGTGATGTGGAAGGTGGGTAATGGAAAATAGATCCATTTCTGGGAGGACCACTGGTTTGGTAATTCTAGCTTATCAATTCAATATTGGAATTTATATATCATCTGTAATGAGAAAGGGGCTACCATTTCTGAGGTTTGGAATGGTGTGGAGTTGAAACTAACCTTTAGAAGGACCATGTCTGCTCAAAATATGGAGCTATGGGATGAGTTGATTGCTATTGCTGAAAGTATAAGTTCACTACTGAGAATGATCAAGTGGTTTGGGCCTTTTGTTCTGATGGAAAATTTACGGTGCAATCTTTATATGCTGTGATTAGCTTTAGAGGTATTCACCCTGTTTTTGTGCCAGCTATCTGGAAGTTGAATATTCCACCTAGAGTGCAAGTGTTCTTGTGGCTGATTGCCAATAACAAAATCTTAACGTGAGATAATGTTGCAAAGAGAAAAACTGTAGATGATTTGTCTTGCCTTTTTTGTGCGGAGAATGAATCTATCTGTCACCTACTTTTTTAATGTTGTGTGTCATCTTGGATTTGGAAAGAGCTAAATATCTTTTCCAATGGAATTTGGGGCAGGATTTTGAATCCGTGGCTCGTTTTTGGATTAGCAATAATAAGAATATGATAAAGAATGTTGTTTGTGCGGCAACTATGTGGTGTATTTGGAAGACACGTAATTCTGTTTGTTTCCAGGGTACACCATGGTCTGGGATGCAGAAAGTGCTTGCAAGAGTGGCAAGGATGCTGAGAAGATGGAAGCCATTATTCAAGCAGAGTTGCCTGGAGGAGATGGAGCTACGCATTGGAACTTTGGAGTCAAGAGCTTGTATGCTGGCAAGCCTTGGTTGGACGCAGAGATCAAATTTGGTGTATTTGATGGAGGAGTAACACCGGGACTGTGGTCTTGCAGTGAGGAGTCTGGAGGGAGGAAGTGAATGATATGGTCTTGGTTCTGTTCTCTCTTTCTGCTCCTAGTAGTAGTCTACCGCGGGCGCGCCTCGAATACGCTTAAAGCTGTGGACGATTAAAACTGTTACGCTTTGTTTCTACAAAATAAAGCAGGGGGAACCTTCTGTCTAAAAAAATAAGCTTAACGATGCCTAAAATGCTTGTGGAGAGAGGGAACTGCTCAAATTGTGGATAAGAAGTGGTCTATGAACATGAAAGATCAAGTGTGAACAATCCTTCTGAATAGCTACTAAAGGGCACTTGTTCAAAATTGGCCCCAATTTATAGCCAAAGGTAGTGTTATTGACCAGCACAAAGCTGGGTTTTGATCATGATTTGGAGTGACAACTGGGACATCTGCTTCAAGACATTGTGGTGAATTGCAGTTGCAGGTTAGCAGAATCAGAACTTCAAGTGGTACTACTCATGGGAAATCATCTCTGCCACCACCAGGAAGCAGTGATAGCAGCCTAAATGCAGGACATGTTTTTTTATCAAAGCACATGGATTAATCCTTTTTAAAATCCCCAGTTTGCAGACATTTAAGCACAAGAAGCTGAGTAGGTCACAGAGATAGACAGGTAAAAATATGTGTAGCTTGCAATCATCTAAGCACATCACAATCCGAGAAAAATAGGATTAAATAAATAGTCCTCTCGATAATTTGGGCTCTAGAAATCTTGGGCGACTGGAACATGTCAGTTATTTATTTGGTTGGTCGAGCACGATAGATGTTGGATGGTTGATCGCCTTTATAGAAGAGGATTAACACATCAGGAGCGCTGACATTTCTGTGATCAGGACCAGGAGTCAATCAACGACTATCTGCTAATGACATGTGTCTTCTCACGGCAGTTTTGGTTCAGCCTCTTGCAGCAGCTGGGACTCCAAAGTTTCTCGCCACAACCTAATGAAATCTCCTTTGATTCTTGGTGGAGCACGGTATGAATTCCTTGATCATTCTAGGGGCCTGGATGCAATGGAAACAACGCAGCCTCTATGTCTTTGATTAGTGAGCGCCCAGCGTTGCAGCTGTCCTGCTTGCAGCCAGGGAGGAAGCTGAATTATGGTGATTGGCAGGGGCTAAAGATATCTCCCTGCAGGCACTAAAGAGGCAGTTTAGCTGGTTGTTTTGTCAGGAGGTAAATTTCTAGGAGTACTTGTTTTTACAGAATGTCTGTCTTGCCCTTGTTTTAGGGTTGGAGTGTGTTGAGGTGAATAATGTTCTAATGTTAAGGTTCTTTACCCCATTTTCTTCTTAATAAAACGAAAAATGGTACACATCTCTACTGTGTAGATGCTTCACCAAGACAGCTATGCTGCATATAAATTCTATTGTGAGAGAATAATTTTTTGGACATCTCATTGCCTTTCGTCATTGTAGACTGGAACATAAAAATGTAGATTCTATTATATTATTAGGTACGCATCCAACTTATTCTCACTCAACTTATAATATTGTCCCTGAAAAATGTTTGGTTGAGTGATTCATGATACCTTCACGACTTCACCTAACATATCACTTATGTGTACGTAAATATTACCCTGTTATAACGCACGACACACACCTGGTATATGTTGATGAATCTAAACACATGTATAATACACATATGGGATATTATATGAACTTAATTACAACCTAGATCCTTACAAAGGTCTGGAACCGAGGGAGTAATTCAAATGCCAATTTTCTTTTCTTTGAAAATAAAAAGGCTTCACCACTACACCAGCTTGTATGGATTCGACCTGTCAAGGTCACACCAGCTTGCAAAAATTTTAAAAAAATTATTACTACCCAAACCACCTCTAAAGCAGATATCAGACTAAAAACAAAAGTTCACTATAAATATAAAATCTAAACTAGTCCAGGTAGAGACCAGACATAACATCGATATATGATTACGTATCCGTACATTGATAGGTTTAGATCTACAGTGCGATATGATCAAGTATCCGTACACTGGTAGGTTTAGATCTACACTGTGATATGATTAAGTATCCGTACATCGATAGGTTTAGATCTCCACTGTGATATTTGTTTCCTTGTCCAATCCCTCTCTTCGTCAGTTCGCGGGAATCTTGTTGAAGGCTTAAAGTTACAGCTTGCGCACCAATTAGTGTCAAACAATATTATCAGTTCCAAATAAACAGCTGCTTCCACAACGTGTCTTATAAATGTGGTGAACTTCTTCTCATCTTGATATGCAACAACTGTTAGCTCTTTCAAATTGTAATGCTTAAAATTACCACGTGCCTCCCATGTCAATACGTTACTTCTCTTATCAAAGAGTTTCTGTAGCCTCGGATCCTCGCCATCTCCGCAACTTGTATGATCCCAAACCTGCACAAAGAGCCTAACTTTTTATACTAGTTTCAGTAGTCAAGGCCCTTGACTAGTGCTCAAGTAAGCATGTGTGGAGCGCATGGACAGTTAATGTTACATTTTTTAAAGATAGTTTCAGTACTCAAGGCCCTTGACTAATGCTCACGTAAGCATGTGTGGAGCGCACGGGCGGTTAATGTTACATTTTAAAGATAATTATTGGATGATCACAACCCTTAGCAATACTACTCCATCCATAAAAACAATCCATTCTACTTTTGTCCTATAAGTTAAGCTTTCTAAAGCATTCATGACACCAATAGGTATCTTATAAAAATCTATATCACGATGAATCTAATGATACTCATTTGGTATCATAAAAATTGATATTTTTCATATTAATTTCGTTAATCTTTAAAAGGTTTGGCTTAGGAAAAACTACGATGATTTGTTTTTTGGGTCACAGAGTATTTCTTATTTATTTGTTGAAGGAAAGAATCAAAGAAGAGACATTGAACAATGACAGTACTCCGTTTCACAATATTTGTGCGGTCCACGCATGCGCTGAAAGAAAGAAAAGAAATTGAACCAAATTGGTGTCTTCCATATCTATTAGTTTTTTCGATAAAGAATCACATCCATTCCATAAAAAATTACGTAGCTTTTGTGCCACCTAGTCATGCAAACTGGACAAATATTGCGGAGTAGAGGCAGTGTATAGTTTTTCTTGAGGCACTGTAATTTCGATTTCGAGAAGAAACTATAGTGTATAGTTATTGTACTTTGTTTCTCTGAACAGGTGAAATCATTTTTCTATGTAGGGTTCCAACGGAACAAAATTAGTACACACGTTCTAAAAATATAGCTGGATATCTCTGAGATACTTTTGACAGTTTAAAAGGTACCTGGACGTATAATTTCTTTAAGAGTGGTGCAGCTTCTAAGAAAAACATTATCCAATCTAGGTCACACTCTCCATGAACGCGTCGAAGAAAAAGGGAGTGTAGATTCTGCAACCGAGGAGCTACAAGTTTTGGATCTTCTAGTTGAATCCAAATCTGCACCAGATGAATTGAAAGGACTGAGTAGGGCACAAGCATATCCTTATAAATGTGTTAAATAGATAGAAAACATATATACATTCCTGTAATGAGTGCGTGATTACAACTTACCTTTTCACATTGAAAATCCAAACTCAACGCATCTATCATCACATTACTTAGGAACTCACTTAGCAGAAAATTTTTGGCCTTTTTGGGGCCTGGGTTACTTATAATTAGCGTGGATAGTTGAGGAACATAACCAAAGGATAGCGGGTATCGATACTGTGACGTCATCCAAGCCTGACAAGGCAAAACTCTGAGCTTTGGAAAACATCTAAGCACGACCGTCACAAATTCGCAGCAAGTAACCTTAAGCTCGGTAAGGCGTGGGTGCTCTATCTCCAAAACAGATTGACCTTCACAGTCGCATTCATGTAGACAGATGTAGTCCAGCTGATTGCATGTATTCAGCACATTATCCATCTCATCTTTGCTTAGCCCCACACATTCGATGTGCAGGTAAGTGAGGCCACCAAATGCATGGGGGGCGGCATCAAAGAACTTCATAAAACACCTTCCGTAGGTGACCCAATGTTCTTCGATGCAATCCCTGTCCACATTTTCTGGGGACATGATGAGCCATAATGAGGCAATCCGTCGTCCACTGACCACGGCGTTGTCGACGCAGCGGATAACATCAATAAACTCTTCCAGCGGCTGCAACCTTACGGATAGATGGCTGATGGTGACGGGTCATTGCATGTCGTGTACTCGTGTGCCAACATACACTTTGCAGCTTCGAGCATGCTGTCGCTGACTAACGGTAAATGCTTGCGTCCGAGCTCACCCTTGCACTTTTGGTTGAAGTGTGCTGAAGCGTCTAAGTTGATTCTTGAGAGGAAGCGGAAGAGATGCCTCCACCGTCTTGAAAGGATGCTGGTCCTTGCAGCCTCGGGTAGCATTATCCTCTCTAAGATGGAGGACAGGATATCATCTGGAAGGCTGCTAAGCCTGTCTTCCAGCTCGAGATCATCATCATGCAGTGTTGGTGAAACAAGATCGTCTTGCTCAGGTTCCTGGTGTTGAAGCTCCAGAGTTGGCGTAGGGATTTGTTCCTGCCCAAAAAGCACGTTGTAAGATTTATGCTGAATAAATAATAAGGGAAAAAAATAAAAGAGCATATACTAAATAATATGGCTTAATACGTTGGGAAAAACCTCAACCATCTTAGTAATTTGTTAATTACTAAGTATGGTTACCTTTTTCCTACTATATATATATATATATATATAATCATGGTCAGTGGTGGTGGTCAGCTGGGAAGCAATCCACAAGAGATCAACTCCATTTAATGGCTAAACAACAAGCCAACATCATCGACCCTTTAGTCTATTAGTTTGAAAATTCTTGGATCAAGGGGTTGAAGTGGATTGAAAGAAACTAAAGAAATTTTGATTTATTGCGGATTTAAACTCACCTTAATCAGCTGGCAATCTCTTCAATCTACTCCAATCCAAGAGTTGCACGTCTAGATACTAGAATTGTTGTTTGATCCAGCACGCATAGAGAAGAAAACCTAACGTAACTACGACTACGAGCTAGATCCGCATAGTATACACGTACATATACCTCGACGACGGCGGCCTTTGTTCCATTGACCTTCTCGACGGCGGCCTCCGGCCGGATGATGATGTCCGTCATCTGGGCAGCGGCAGGTACGGCGTCCCCGGGGGCCCTCCGTTCGGCTTCTGCACACGCACTTCTCCCCTGATCGCCTGGCCGATCGAGATCGAGGGTGGAACGTGGGCGTCGCCGCGGTTCGTTTGCGTCAGGTCGGGGGAGCGCAGGGCGCATGTATATATACTACCGTCTACCTGCGGTACCGGGGTGTATGCCCGTCGCTCCATAGAGAGATCATCCCGAACCCGAACCCGAACCGTGCACGGGAGCGAGTTGGAGTCAGCGTTTCTTTTTTATGACAATATAATGAGTTGGAGTCAGCGTTGGAGCCTTTGGTTGTTGCCAATGCCAAGTCGGTTCGCTTTGCTGTAACGCTGCATCCCTAGTTCTAGCCCTCGATTACTAGAAGGGAGAGTTGCTTATACTCATTCCATAGTTTGTTTGATTTTTCTTTTACATAAAACTTGACTAACTCATTTTATTTAAAAAAATTATAAGTGTCATTTATTGACATTGTGATTCATTTTATTCACATATAATATACTTTAACGCTTTGCTGTAACGCTGGGTCCCTAGTTCTAGCCCTCGATTACTAGCAGGGAGAGTTGCTTATACTCATTCCATAGTTTGTTTGATTTTTCTTTTACATAAAACTTGACTAACTCATCTCATTTAAAAATTTTATAAGTGTCATTTATTTACATTGTGATTTAGTTTATTCACATATAATATACTTTAATTACAATTTAATTCTTTTATACTTTCGCAAGAAATTTATATTTTCACAAATTTTTTTTAAAATAAGCCGAGTAGAACAAACTTGGTATGGAAAAAACAAACAACTACAATTTGTAACGGAAGAAGTATAAAATTTGAATTGGAGGAGGCAGTATAGTACTCCGATAGGAACGGCACGTACGGTGGTTCCAACAATGGTTTGATTGATTTGCTAACGTACATCTGAGTAATCTATGGCACTGGAAGGTTTGTAGCCTTCATTGGGAAAATCCCACTCCCAACCCTCCAATGCCTTAGCAATGTCCCAATATCGATCCCTTACGACGTGCAGACAACACTATAATTTATTGTTATCTGATACAGACAGCACGCATACCGGCATATATATAGACGAAATCAAGGACTCCCTAATGTACCTTCTCGACGGCTGCCTCCCGGCGGATGATGATGTCCGTCATCTGGGCAGCCAGGGGTGGATTCAGGACCGGGGCTAGGGGGGCTGCAGCCCCGGCCCAGCCCAAGTAAAACTGAAGGCCCCCATGTGTTTATATCCCATATTCAGTTCATCAAAAAAGGTCTAGTCATGGCAAGATGAAGGCATGCAGCACAGGAGCCCTCATTTGCTTGGTTTTGTCGATCTCTTTCGTTTGCTGCCGTTTGTGCCCTTTCTGTCTCTCACTCTCTCTGATCACCATCTATACTCCACGCACGCTCTATAGAAATTAGGCTGCTACACCTACACGTAGCTAATCCTTGGCGGCAACTGCACCTGCTAAGCCCTGTGTCTGCCCGACCTGCAGCACTAGCCGGCAGCTATTCAGCAACGACTGCATGCCTTGCCTCCCCGCCCACAAGCACAATTCAGGGTTGTGATCTGAGATGCTCCAACCTTAGCAAGGGTTGTCCTGTTGATGGCAATACCTAGAGAACATTATGATCATATTTGGCTGTGTTTTTTCTATCTATTATGATATCATTTGGTTTAACGCTAGTATGATTTTTAGCCTTTCACTACATAGCCCCCCCCCCCTTTACCACGTTTCTGGCTCCGCCACTGTGGGCAGCCTTCGTTCGCCTTCTACGCACGCACTTCTCTCCTGGTCATCTGGCCGATCGACGGCGACGGGATGTGCTGGCTCATCGCTCGAGGGGCCGAGGGTGGAACAACGTGGGCGCGTCGCGGCGATTCGTTTCAATCGTGTCGGGGAGGGCAGGCTATTCCTATAAATAAGATAATATGCTGTTGTTGATTCCTTATACAACTCCAACCGTTCGCATACGTAAACATAAGCTATCCTCACAAACTCTTTAATGATAAAACAAATGGCATGCTAGCTTATGATAGTTTTTGAATAAGATAAGTCATCAATTACTTAAAAACATTAATTATGAGTCCAAGACGTACCTACTCTTTGGTCCCAATTTATATTGCTCGTTCTATTCAAAAAATTTCATAATTATCATTTATTTTTATTGTGATTTAGTTTAGCATATAATATACTTCAACTATGAAGTGGATTTTTCTATATTTTCACAAATATTTAAAAAACGAGTGAGTCAGATTTGATGAAAAATATCAAATAATCTGTAAATTGGGACGGAGGGAGTACGGGGGTACCTAAACATGTCGTCCGATGACCTCTTCCCCCTATGTGATTCAGCTAAATGCTATTGCGAGATGCGAGTTTTGTTTTGCAGCTTAGTTTCCCAAAGCCCACGAGACAGACTTATTCAATTCCTTTCCTCTGTACTACTGCGCTGTAGTCATTTTTTTTTTCTTTGTTCGTTTCTTTTTTTTTCTCCTCTCCGTTAAGTGTTTTTTCCTTCCTTCATTTTTATTTTTCGTTGTTTCATTTTTTATTTTATTCATTTCATTTGTTCTGCTCCATGTTTCATTCTTACTAAATTAGACATACTTTACAAGCTGTACAATTTATTCTATGTGTATAAAATCATGAGTTACATTTTTGTTCCAGTGTATGTGTTTTTGTTTGCTGAGTTTATATAATAGATCCACGTACAAATATTATGTTTTACAAGTTGATACAAATCATTTTTAAATGTACACATCTTTTTCCATGAGTTTATGTGGAACAATTTTTCATTTGTTCTACGTGTATAAAATTTTGGTTTTCTATGCATGCCAAATTTATGCGTACATATCTTTTCGTCCCCGTTCTGTTCAACTTTGTTTTTTTTTCATTTTAAGTTGTTAAATTTTGTTTATGTGCATGTGTTTTGTTTTTATGAGTTGAGAATATTATATTTATAAAACTAGAATATTTCATACTTGAAGTTTGAATATTTTTCTGTATAGGAAAAGCATTTTCGGTTGTGGAGGTGAATATCTTTTTTGTGAAGACGGAATATTGTATTATCAATATAGAATATCTTTCTGTGAAGATATACTGTTCATCTTTTAAAACTAGAATATTTTTCTAGTGAAGCTAGAATATTATATTCTGAATTCAATATTTTCCTGTAAAGATAAAATAGTGTACCAAGAAACTAGAATATTACGGTAGTTAAGTTGGAATATTTATGTGACATTGTACATATATCTTTAAAAAAATCAAATATATTCAAGTGTAGACTTGCTTTGAAGATTTTGTTGCAAAGAACATGGTTAGAATTTAATTTGGACTTAGCTTATATTCACCGGAACGTCCATCCAACCCCGCTCATCTATCTCTTCCTGTCCACAGTTACGCAGTGGGATGGGCATGGCTAGTGAGCCTAGTCTTACAGTTATGGCTTTGTTTAGTTTAAAGCATGTGGGGTCCATGTGAATAAAAAGTCAATAACATCAGCATTGGATTTCTCATTGAGCAGTTAGTGTTGGTTGAATTCGACAGAATAAGTATATCGGTGGGCTTTTTACACTGACGTAGCCTAAATGAAAAATTGGAGAGCGCTTGAGACGAGCTGAAGTGAAGGAGAAAATATTCCAATACGCCGATGCCAGTCCGGTTCGCTTTGTTGCGTTCTTATTATTTGGCTACGGTCATAAAAGCGCGTATATAAACGTGCAGAACAAGTAGGCACAAAGACACGATCACAAGTAAAATTTGAAACATAAATAGTGAAATGAAGAGGCTGGTTAGCTCAACCTTGTCTCGGATGCAAAAAGGCAACCGAGGAACTCCCCCCGCGCGTCCAACTTCTCGGCAAGGCCGTCGCTGGCGAAGTCAAGTAAAAGGCCGGTTCTGTGCACATGTTTCTCAGCAAATGCACGTGAATTCAACATCGTGAGTACCATTATAAACCAAATAACGATTTTCTTCTCTCTCTTTTTCCTGCTTGGGTCCACATTGAAAATCCCCTCAAAGGAACTTGTGCCTTTGGAACACTCATTCAAAACTTCTGCTGCTTAAAAACAATAATCAATTAAAACCAAAACTATCTCCCTGCACTTTTCTGCTTGCCTTTCTTGGCGTCCTTCTTGGAACTAGTTGACGCACTGGCCTCTTCCTCTGCCTTCTGCTCGGCCTCCAGCACAACCAGCTGAACATGACGCACAAAATTGAGCCAATATTACACTACAGCTCTGAACATTCTTTGATTTCAAACTAGATAACATATAGCACAACACAATTACCTCATCGAGTATTGGTTTCAGTTCCTTGTACCGAGATTCGGCAAGATCGAAACCATCTTTCCGGAGCTCCTGCCATTGGACGTACAGTATTACATACAAAACACTTTCTGAAGGACAAGAATGGATATAATGGTTGACCCATGGATATTTTCAAGCAACGAAAACCAACCTTCCCAGTGTGTTGAGTGTGCTCGTAAGCGGCCATTTGCCAGTACATATTCGTTCTCTTGTAGAAATCTCTCAGTGATTCTCCAGGCTTTCAGAACAAACAAATGGAATTATAAAAGAATACTTTGGTTTTGTTAGCGCCAGTAATGAACAATTAGCCATGATCCTCTAGAACAAACATATGAAGGACAAGAGAACAGGTCGGAACAAAGGAAGAAATCAATCTAAAAGCAACAGAAAAATAAACAAAGCTAAGAAGTACAGCATTACCACTGGAGTCCTTTGAGAATCAGAAAGGCCAAGAATGACCCTGATTTGTTCTATCCGAGCACGCTTCTCTTTTCTACGCATGGTTTTACTCTCACCCTTCAGGAGAGACACAGCACTGGACACGTTCTTTGCAGCATCTTCATCAGACTACACAGGCATGTCGAGAATCATAGGTAAATAACTGTACACTAAGCACAAACTGTACAAACTAATCAAAAAGGACACACCCGAGGAATGTCTAACAGTCCAAGTATCAAGCTGGACTAACTCATACGGAGTCAGAAAATCGTTACTACGGATGTTCTATAAACCATTGTGCCCAACCAGAAGTTTAACATTAACACAATGGACAAGCAGCAAAACTATGCTAGCTTTTGTAAGAAAGCATGCTTATTGCAAGAGGTCATGTCTCCTTCAGTGCAATATCTCAAATAAAAAAACATGTACTGTACGCACTGGAAACTTTATAGGATAGAATTCCAAGAAATTGTAGAGGCCCTATTTCCTCTACATCCCCTAATGAAGTCAAGTATGAACTGCACAGTTAGTATTAAGTAATTTCTTTCTATTTGTTCAACAATCATGTATCGAGTGATATATCGGCAAACAAGGATCCAAATATTCCTGCTACCAACAGCCACCTCCTTTTATCATTTTTTAATAAAAAAATACTGTTAGTTCTGCCATTTGCCATATGGAATATGCATTAACATGCGATGCTTCCAAGTCCAGTTACTAGTCCTACAGTGGACACTGGAGATGAATCAGTTTTCTAATTACCCAATTTTAGCCCGACAAATAAATCTAACTTCAATCCCAGCAGGTCAGAAAGTTACCAGATCATTTGGCTTCAGGAAAACTTGAGGAATATGGCATGTAAGATCCCTCTACTTTCAAGTAAATATTCTGACATAACTGAGTTCTATAGGATAGTAAATCTAAAATCTGACTGATAAAAAATAATTAAAAGTAATAACCCAGAATAAAACAAGAAGATTTCGTCCAATACAACCTAATCCAGGATCTCATTGAGATTCACAGAAGCGGGGTATGAGAAATTGAGAACCTTAGTACTAGTGCACAGTGTTTAAAAGGCGTCACCTAGGCGACGCCTACCCCACCTAGGCGTTGCCTTATAGCCGCCTAGGCGTCTGGGCAGTGCCCGCTCGCCATGGCTCGCCTTACCGCCTTAAAAACCAAGCTAGTGCATACCTCTCCTTCATCTTCATCTGTCTGGCTAGCATCCCCCTCACTATCAGTTTCATTATCATCATCCTCATCATCTTCTTCTTCCTCTTCAGAAATTTCTAACCATTCAGATTCTGATGCCTGAATAAAAAGTATAGTAGTGACGTCTTCCACACATACAGGAAAAGGTATGCTATGACTAGAAGATAATTTATTCATCTGATATTCCAATTGAAATACATAATGATGTTAATTAAGACTGAAGTGGCAAAAGGAGATAGGTAGTTTGTTACTGACCGGTATGATACACTTCCACTCGTCAAGTTTACTAAGGTTAAGTGAATATAAATCATCAAGAGTAATTTCTCTATCTTTTACTTCCATCATTCCTCCATATAAGTAGAGCATATCTTTCCCTACAGTCATGCATGCATTGATACGACCGGTGGGCTTCACTGCCTGTTACTACCAAAAACCAATGAGCAACAGAAGTATCATTGCAATTTAGTAAATGATAAAGACTGAAATAACCTCAGGCAGGGCTTCTTGTGTTGTTGAATCAGAGGGGGGATCAATGTTTTTGTTTGAACCAAATTTAGTGATGTTCAGAGTCTTGGTCAGCTGATTAGAAACTCCACGGACTTCAGGTTGTTCTCCAATAGCTCCTTCTAAGTCCTCCGTGACCTCATCACCCTCATTATCAATAATAGGTTCTGCATCATTTGTTGATACTTTTCTTTTGATGTCCTTTGCCTATGCATGGAAACCAGCATTAGCATATGTGCATTTTTGACAGCTATAAACTTACCCACTTGCATTAAGCAAATACCCATGGGTTATAGGATATTTTTAAGTTCAGAACATATACTGTATGCACATTTTCAACAGCTACACTCTGTACAGTCAACTTGATTCTTGTTTCTTTCCCAATTATCAGAATGTTCTATGATGTCCTTGAGACAATGAATTTATATCTTATATCTTTAGATTACCAACCACAACCAATTGGATGCTTGATGACATGATTGCAATAAATGCACCACCTTATTTTTAGCAGGCTTGTCTTTCCTCAGCTCTAACGGATACCTGAGATATTCAGGGGGGAAAATCAATCAATATACAAACAGAATACACAACTAAACAAAGCATAACCTTTCAAATTTAGGCTCCAAAACACAGAAAAGTGATCAGTGCCAAATATCATCACTGATTGAAGCATGTGTCTTGGAGCAAGGGATCATAGGAGTATTTTACATAATTTCCACAATAGTGAAGTAATCTAGAGAATCACAAGAAGATTACTCCCTCCGTCCCTAACTGTAAAAGGGTTTGGGTTTCAAATAGATTCATGCATTATTCCACGTATGTGTTTTGCATATTTATCTAGATTCATCAACATTTATATGATTATGGACGGAGGGAGAACAAAAGATGTTCAATCCAAGATGGCAAATGAATGAAAAACGTACACATCAATTGCAAAGGAACACTATTTTCAAACCTAGATAGAAATATAATACCTATGTGTTTCAAGATAATAATGGTCCGAGTTGACCAAAATCCCTAGCCATATATTATTGAATTTGTGTCGGTACAAGTTGAAGCTGCATGCAACTATTCAAGCAATATTCTCAAAAAACAACAAAGAAAACTAAACTAGTATATAACTAATTTACTTAAAAAGAAAAATTGGCAAAAAAATGTCTTAAAGATGCTAAGAGAATCATACCAACGGTTATTATCCAATTGGAAACCATACAGCTCATTCATAAACATGCTCATAATGACGTCACCTACAAACCAAGAATTTCAGGGGAATGGTTGATATAAGTTTCCAAATATATACTATGTCAGAAATTGACTAACAAATAAAATATGAAGCTACTTTTTTTGACGTCAGTTTTTTTTACAGTGTGAGTGAATTTTATTTAATTCATTATTGGATGGTGTACCTCTACAGCACGTTACAGTTCAATGGCAATCAACTCAATTTGATATTAACATTCTCAATGGAAGTACCACAAGTCGCTACTATATAGTATCTACTATCTGCGTGCTACAGGAAACATCCATAGGACAAAAAGCAAACAATGGAGTTATCTATCAAGCTAAAGTAAAAACAACACAAAGTTCGAGATCCAAAGCACAACAAATCAGTTGCATGAACCTTCAGAGCACTGGGTTGCAAAACTTCTCCCATTTGAGATTATTTGAACCTTGAGAATATACACAGATCTCCTCATCGTGCTTTAGTTTGTCAAGGTTTTCAGTCTTTAGTTCATCACATATCATGAAATTGAATGGCTTTTGTGAGTTAATTTTTTCTTCTTTAAACCATTTGACTAAAATAGGAACTAGAAATGTTCAGGTGAACAGAACACCCTAACTAAAATATATGGATTCAACCATTTTAATCACCAAATAGAAATAGCAGATCAAGCATGCATTTGAAATATATAGCTAAGCATGTAGTGCAAGTGCAGAGTTCAGCTGTGAGTAACCTTCAACTTCCATATCTACCACACCACCAAAAAGAACAGCCCTTTTCTTGTGCACACACATTGAAAAGCCAGCTCTGGGACCAGGCGGCATCCCAGCCTTCTTAACCTATTAACGAACTAGATTAAATAAGTAAATATGAAAACACTCAATGGGCCTGCGGTTTTTTGAAGCAATACTCAAAATATTGTCAATCTTGGTGCGAGTACATGGGAAGATAGAAATCAACAGATAAAACATTTAAGATGATTACATATATTAAGTGTTGACCTTATTCCACTCCCAAGTACGAGGATCAAGAGACCACATATCAGCATGAACTGTTCCTTTTTCTTTGTCAGAAGAAACTTCTTTAAAATATCCACCATATAGATATATCTGCAAAAGAAAAAGAACATAAAGACATTTGCAACTAAAACGAATAAAAACAAGGCACAGTCATACTTGTCAGCTAATTTGTGTGCCAAAAACCCATAACTTCTCACATAGCTAAATAGCTATTAACCAGTTGACAAAAAAAGGTGCTATACTGCTATGACTTGTTGAGTTGGGAAAAAGTCCTAACTATCACTGAACAAAGATGTGTCCATGATTCTATCATCATGACATAAACATGCTAGTACCGAATCTACATATGATCCAAAAGGACACAGTTTTATATAAAAGGTTCAATATCATAACAATAAGAACTCTTACAAAAATATGTAGACATATGTTTGAAAAGTTTAGGTGGCATTAAAGAAAAGTAGCAAATACTACCTCTGTTTCTAAATATATGATATGAAACCGTTGACTATTGGAATGATGCTTGTCCATGTGTCTTATTCAAAAAGATTGAGCAAATATACAAAAATACAAGTCATACTTAAAGTACCATTAATGATAAAACAAGCCACAATAAAACAAATGATAATAATGTTTTTGAAAAAGAAAAATGGTCAAATGTTGTTCAAGAAGTTAATGGTATCATGTACTAAGAAACGGAGGTGGTATGATGCACAATAAATATCTATGAATAAGGAAAATTTATACTTGCCTGATCTTGGTAAACAGCAAGCTGAAAGCCACTTCTTGGACTTGGCCACAGGCACCCAGGGCGAGGCTTGATTTCCTCCCACTAAAACATCAAAGTGCTCAATAAGAATATTAAAATTGAGGGCATCATATGTTACTAAGAAAGATTATGTAAATGAAGATCAGCAATGTTTACTCACCTTGAAATTGTCCAGATCAAAAACATGCAGATCATTGTAGTACCTGATTAAGGATATAGTTATCAAGCATAGTCAGATCATATTTTATCAAATTCAGAAGACGGTCTATGCTATCAGTTTATTTTGTGGCATTTTGTGCATTGTCAACTGTAATAAATTACTACTGTTCAAGTGATTCATAACTCATAAGTTTGTGGGAGTTCGAACAAGATCTAGAAATAAATATCACTGACGCAATCGCATCACATAAAAAATGAGAACTACATAAAATCAACTCTACTGACCTCACTTCCCTAAGAGTGTCGTAAAAACCACCAAATAGCACGATCTTGTGCTTGTAAAGAACCTGTAGAAAAAGAAACAAATAATGGCTATCCTGATTATAAGTATAATATGGGATTACTATGGGAAAAAAATGAATATACATGTATGTCCTCTAAAAACTGTAAGACGATATTGAGCAATGGAAACCTTTTTCAATATTTTATACTCCTATCATAAATACTCCCTCCGTTCCAGATTATAGTTCACTTTGGGTTTGTCCTATGTCGAACCTCTCTAACTTTGACCAACTTTTTAGAATAATATATTAACATCTACAACAGTAAATAAATGCACTATTAAAACTTACTCAAGGATATAGAGGCTTGATTAAGGAGGACAAACCCAAAGGGAACTATAATTTGGAATGGAGGGGGTACATGTCAATTACACTGACTCAATCATGTATTTAAGGAACTCCATAAGTTAAATTATAAAGCCTGCTATCTCTCATATTTAAGTGCCCGAGCATTCCAAATATGTTGCATACAGTTAGGAACTACCAAACATTATCTTCCATAGTTCTGCTGGCATCATAAACTCATGTTTGATGCATTCTACAACTTCTACTGCCACAGAATAATAACTTTGTCCATTTTCATGACGCAAAAACAATCAGGAGAACAGGAACTGCAGCATTAAATAGACAGTTTGAACATAAAAACACTAACCATCCTGTGTCCTGAACGTGCACTTGGACAGCCCTTTGCAAGAATTTGTTCCCATTGATTTGTTTTCAGATCCAACGTCCAAAAGTCCTATGAAAATCAGTCAAGGAATATGAAAAGGCACCACTTTCTTTTTTTTGTTGCATCTAAGATATGTAGTGCAGTTCAACATTGATCCCTCAATGCTAAAGTATTTTCTACTTGAGTTATAGATGGCAGAAAGAGTGCACATATCAGTATCTACAGAAAAAACTTGATTAAAATCAAGTAATGTTCTCACAGAAAAAATTATAATCATGTAAACAAATGAATACCATTATTCCTATCTGGGTTCAAAACTGAAAAAGCAAGTCAAATACACATATATATTGCTCTTATCAAATGTGTATGCCTGATGCCAAGAATACATTCCCAAAAAGGTAATGAGAAAATTAGACTATCGCACTGATCTTTCTACCTTGTAGTGATGAAAACGTTCTTGGTTTGGTGAAGTAAATTCCCCACCTAAACCATCAATGAAGCAAAAGGTGTTAATTACACTGAAACAACATATTAATCATACAATGCCATCCCAGAGTGAAGTCTGTTACCAAACATGTATATATTATTCTTCCAGGCTACTGTCTGGTGAGCACTTCGCGGAGGTGGACTGTTAGGGCTAGATACCAACTTCCACTCATTTTTCTCTACATCATAGCGGTAAAGATCACCATAAACAAAGGTCTGCGCAGAAAGGATGACAATAGTATTCATCACATCAACATAGTCAAGAAGAATCTAATACAGGCTAACAAACCAATTACATCAGGCTAAAAGGTGCAGACGTGCAGTGTTAGTAAAGTTTTAAAAAATATGTGTAGAAGGAAATTAAAAAAAACTGAAAAGAGTGCAGTAAAAGTATAAGGCCTCCTTTGGAACGCAGGATTTTCATAGGAAATAGTTTAAAAACACAGGAAAAACGTAGGAATAGGATTTGAATCCTCCAACCAAAGGAGGCCTAAAATTACTAAGACATATTAAATAGCAAACTTATTACAAGGGCAGATTTTGACATATAAACGTTTGAAACGATGCCTGATGCCAAGAATACATTCCCTTTTAGACATATTAAAACGATGAAACGATGGAGGGCAGATTTTGATATTTAAACGTTTAAACGAACATTTAAACGTCGTTTTAAACAATATAGAAAAATATCAATATATCTTGAATTCACACAATATGCAAAGTTAAATACGGAGTACCAAACAACCAATATAGGTTCACATAATAATATGCATCACTTTGAGAACCAGCTGCTGAAGATGCATTAGTTCCCCCAGCATCACCACTACTTGCCATCTGGGCAGCACGCAACAGCAGCAGTAGCCAGTTTAAATGGGCAAAAACGAAAGTTTAAACGAGAAAACGGGAAAAACGGACATTTAAATGAGAAAACGGGAAAAAACGAACATTTAAACGAGGTAAAACGACGTTTTACGCGATTTGTGCGAAACGTTATAGCGTTTCATGACTGAGCAGCGTTTTCTCATTTAAACGACGTTTTCACGACATTTTAATAACCATGCTACAAACTCACAGAAGATGTGGTCCACACCTTGCTACCATTGTAGAACTCTCCCCCATACAGAATCAATTCTGTCTCCTTCAGTGGGTTAATGGTAAGCTGCAAAAGAAAACGTAAGGATTTTGGAATTCAATCCTCCAGATATACTGGATCAGCTAAATTTTTTTATGTGCAGACATCTGAGTTACAAAGTACTAGATGTTAAAAGGGTATATACAAATAGCAAACGATCACCGAGTGAAAAGGTATTCCATCAAGTGGTGGTCGAATGACACGTTCAGTCATGTAACAAGATCACTGTAATTCATCAATAGCTTCACTGAACTACTCTCAATCTAACTCATTAGCAATATGACCAGAGATATCATTTCTAAGAACCAAACAAGACTAGTACAATCATTTGAATTACATAACTATCATAAGAGGGGTATAGAGGGAAACTGGGCAATGCTAACTTATTCACTGGCAATTGAAGCACTGCAGTGCCTTACCGAGCAATTAGACCGAGGAGATGGTGCAGGGACGTTCTCCTCGACATGGACCTCCTTCTTCTTCGCCTCTTCCTTCTGTATGCTCCTCTGTAGTTAAGACAACCGAAAGGGATGAAATCAACAAAATAGCATACGAAGAAGCAGAAGTGCGTCAATGGGGGAGAAAGAAATCGGTTGCAGTGCGCAATTTCCCAAACACCAGCGCCACTATCAGATGCAAGGCAGCAGTGCACAAAATGCACAAGCAGAGACCATAAATTAAACAGGCTGACCCGCAGATAAAACAGCGCGGAAGTGTTCGGAAATCCGTAAATTCAGATTTCAGCCGCCGCCAGTACAGCAAAACGAGCAGCTTCGACTACACCAATAAGCGTAACCGAACTTGGAGCACATGGAAATAGGCGGGATGGATCGAGGGAATGGAGAGATTACTGACGAGGATGGCGTCGATGTCGTCCTCCTCGCCGACCTTGCGGGCCTCCCGGCGGGCGCGCTTCTCCTCGCCCTTGGCCGTCTTCCGCTCCGTCTTCTCCTTCCCCTTGCCAGGCTTTTTCTGCTTCTTCCCCATCCCCTCCCGCCTGCTAGAGCTCCCTCCCTCCCTCTACTTCAGTTCTCGGTTCTGGCGTAGAGGCGGCGGACCTCTGCTTCGGTCGTCGGCTCAGCCGTGGTCGCGTGGAGGCGGAGGCGTGCTAAAACCTCGCGGAGCAGTGAAGAGCGAGGGGTGGGAACTGTAGAGATGGGCTTCAACAAATTTGGGCCCTCTATTTCGTTGAAACAAGAAAAAAGGAATTTGGGCCAGGCGACCAGCAATCCTCCGAGCTCCCAGTCTCCCACTGAACAGGGTTCAAGGCGTTTAGTGGCCGGACTAAATTTTTACCATAGTTTGATTGCATTTGATTTTAAATTAAATTTAATCAAATAATAAATTATTCATTTATATGATTTAGACATAAGCAAATAAACTATATAGATAAAATTTATGTTGCATAGATAATTTAAATTTAGAGTCATAGGTGGTCAAATTTTAATGTAGCCACGGAGGGCTTTGAACCAGACCTAGGCTCAGCAATGTATCTATTTACACATCTCATTGGAAATTGTTTTAGGCACTCATATTGCGCGTCACTATCTGCATATACATATCTACAACATGCTAAAGTGTATAATAAATTGTACAAAATGCATATACCTACATATGTGTGTGGTGTTATATTCAACTACGGTTGGGAGATGGTCTATGATTTTTTTGCAACCATTAATGGTATTCCTTTTTTGTATCGCCAAGTAATTTAAGTTATTTGAAATTCAGATTCTTGAATTTGTTACCCAATATTGATCTAGAAAAGGTGAAACTAACATTTTGAGGTGATCTGGTTTTAAATAAAAAAATAAATTAGGGTTCGTTGGCCATTGTGGATCGAACAATACTCCATGTCAGCCAGTACTATGCTGCTCGGGTCAGGTCGGGTGCTGGCGGACGCGGATGGAGGCTGCGCCTGAGCGGATTGTCGGGCGGCGTGATTAACGGGCGGTAGAGAAAAAAAAGAACTTGGACGAAAAAACTGCAAGGTTTAAATCAGCCCTCTACCGTCGCGGCCCCTCCCTTTCACAACCGGCGGCGTACCACGCGCCTGTCGCCGGACAGACTTCCGTCTGAAGTCACTTTCCCTCCTCCACGCACCTCGGGAGGCACTTGCCCGCTCACTACTGCGGCCGGACAGGTGATGGAACTGGACGACGCCGACGGCACTTGCGATTCGTGGGCCCGATTCTGCTCTCTCTCCAACGAGCTTGTCGGCGGCGACGGTGACCTCTCCGTCGCGGTGCTCCTAGCGCCCGTCGTTGCCGACCTCTGCACCCGCGGCCTTACCACGCTCGTCCGCGACTACTTCCTCCACTCCCTCGAGGTCCATACCGCACTCCCCAGTCCCTCCCTCTTTTATCTCTCACGCGCGAGCACACACACAACGGTGGAAGTTTTGGCGGTGCTAGCCGCATTGCGTGAAGGTTCGCGCCTGCTGCATGTTAGGTGTTTGTGAAAATGCCTGCAGCAAATGGCAGCCTGGCAGGTGCGAGGATGGTATTGGGATGCTGTGCTGAGCTCTGTTGTTTATGGAGACGCCCAAGTAGGTCTCAACACTGCAGGTGTTGGATTTAGTACTGTGGTGCTCGGTTTTCTTCAAGTTCTTAACTTGCAGCACTGGCATGTTCTTGATGATTTTGAAAAGTTTTGTGTTCTACTCATTTTCTGTTGTCAACCTGTCCTTGGTGGTGCAGGAAACGTTTCGAAACAATGCAGTCAAGAAGTTCTGGCAGCACTTTCATCCTTACCGCAATGCCTCGGCAGTAGACAGAATTAAATTCTGTGTAAGTTGTGCAAAACTAATTTACTTACTTGTCTGATTGCACCTCTCATTTGTAATCTTGAGAATGGAGATCTCAGTTTCATAAAGAACAGTCAACAGTGCCTTAGCTGTTTCTTATTTCGTTCATCTTTTCTTATACAACAAGTATGTGGTGCCATACATATGTCATACCAGCAAACTAAAATGGCCTATTTTCATTGGTTATTGTTTGATGGCTCGACCATTTAGCACCTGTTTTTATCTCGTTTTTTTTCAATAATTCCACCTCTCAATTCATGCATTCCAGGTTAGAGAACATTGGCCCGAGGAAACCTTAAGTAGAGCACTGGAGGACATATGCTTGGAAAAGAATTATCAGGAAAAATGTGTTCTTGTTCTAGTCCAAGCTTTACAATCATACGAGGATAGAACACCGAAGAGAAAATTCAAAACAATGGACTGTAGTTCCAGCTTAATGCCTAGGTACCAGTTAATGGTATCATCAGTACTTCTGACAACACTGCCCTTGAGTTTTCCTGGTTAGTATCACTTTCTTCAGAATATTTTGTGCTGAATAGGACTTTTAATGCTCTGATGGTCACGGCTGTTGCCACCACCAGCTTATAGTGTGGACCACGTTGTCCAACAATGTTCCTTTGGATCATGCTTTGCAACAACAGCAGCAATGAAGCCTTTTAGGCTGATGCAAGTTGAGGTGGTTTAGAGTTGACTAAAAGTAAAAGGAGAGAGAGGGAGAAATAAAAGCCTAGTTATGGTTCATGTGAACAACTGCTTTCCATCCACCTGTCTGCGGAGAAATTTCTATGTATACTCCATACTTTCAAGTCTCTTTTTATTGTCTCACCCATGTCAAGTTTGGCCGACCCTGCCTCTCCTCACATTTACGTCATGCCTTTGGATTTCACTAAGCATTAGTACTTGTAGAGGTCTCCTTTCGACATGTCCAAACCATCTCAACCGTCATGGAACAAGTTTTTCTTCAATTGGTGCTACCCTTAGCCTATCACTCATATCGTTATTTTGGACTCTGTCCATTCTTGTGTGACTACAAATCCAACGCAATATACACATTTCTTGCCATTTAGCTGTTGAACATGTCATCTTTTTGTAGGCCAACATTCTGCACATACAATATCACAAGTCTAATCGGTATTCTATATAGCACTTGCCTTTTAGCTTTAGTAGCACCCTCTTGTCACAGAGAATCATAGATGCTTGGTGCCGTTTCATTCACCTAACTTTAACTCTATGGGTAACATCTTCATCAATATCCCCATCTCTCTATAATATTGATCCCAAATATCGAAAGGTACCCTTTCTGTGCATTACCTAACCATCCAAACCGACACCTCCTTCCTCATGTGTAATAGTGCCGAAATCACATCTCTCATACTCAATTTTAGTTCTGCTAAGTCAAACCTTTCGCCTCTAGGGTCAGCCACCACAAACCTAGTTTCATATTTAGTCTCGTCCAGCGTTCATCAATAGCACTGCATCATCAGCGAAAAAGCATACACCAAGGGATTAGGGAAATCCTTTGTGACCTCATCCATCAACCATGCACATACATAAAGGCTCAAAGCTGACTCTTGATGTAGTCCTATTTTAATCGGGAAGTCATCCATGTCACTATCACTTGTTTGAACACATGTCCTTGATGAGAGCAGCATACTTTGTTGTCTAGGTACAGTTACCCTGATTGTTTGGTCTCTGATGGCAACATATAGCTATTCCCTTAAGCTGTTGATGAGGGCAAGTTAGGTTCACTGATATGCACACCAAATTGGATATTGCCCTTTCACGGGTTAGCTCACATTATTCTTTGGGGTTGACATAGGGATTTTGTAGCATTTATCACCTCCCTCCCTATTGGTATACTGGATATTATCATTGTACTGGAGTACTTTAGTGAGTACATGCTTATCTGCATGTTGATATCCATGCAAGACATAATCACCGACAAATTGATTTCAACTATGTTTTACCAGATGCATTCTGCATTGCAATAGTTAATTCAAATACAAATCAGAATTAGTAATATTCAACTGGTGTTTGCTACCGCATTAAAATGTTGCATTTTATAAAATGAAATAATGTTCATTCTTTTTCTCACTTTTCAGAGATATTAAATGTCTATTTCAAGAAGAAGCTGGAGGAACTTAATACTATTATGGCTGGATCTTACGAAAGCGATCAACTTGGGAATCATGAGCCTTATTGGGATTCTGGAATGGACATTGATGGTCCAGAAGTTTCAGAAAGTAGCTACCTGATAAAGAACATTGGAAAAGTTGTTCGTGATCTTAGATGTCTTGGTTTTACATCTATGACTGAAGATGCTTATTCCTCTGCGATAATTTGGCTTTTAAAGGTATGCACATCCTTCTGTGTGTATCACCCACCGCATCACTTATTTTGGCATACTCTTGAATTTTTTATAGTAACCTCGTGTTATCTCTCATTCTCATTGTGCAGTCTAAAGTTTATGAACTAGCTAGTGATGATTATAGAGTTCCTGTCCTTGGGTGTGTGAAGAAGTGGATTCAGGTACCATCTCATCTCAGATCTCACTGTTTTGCAAAGTATGATATTTGGGTTTTCGATTATAGTTTTCCACCCATGTTCTCTGACTCAAAATTTGGATCTTGTCAGGCTGTTCCTCTTCAGTTTCTGCATGCTCTTTTAACATATCTCGGTGACTCAGTGGACTATGATAGTGGATCTTCTGGTCTCAAATCACCGTTAGCTTCACGTCCTTCTTCCTTCCCTGGGATTGGCGTTCCTTCTGAAGCCCTTGTGAGATGGCACATGCGCCTTGAGTATTTTGCTTACGAAACCTTGCAGGACCTACGAATTGGCAAGCTTTTTGAAATAATTGTAGATTATCCTGAGAGGTCAACCATTTTTCCATATATGGTGCTGTGAGATTTACGCATATACAGTATTTGGATTGCCAAAGTCCCTATTAAGGCACTATATGCATAAATAGTTTTCTTGACTTCTGTTCTGGGAAGCTTGCATGCATAGATTTTAGCAAATTGATTTATGAGGTAACTTTTGCAACATGTTTTCCTGGATGGCGACCATCTGGGCAGCATTTATATTCTCGCAAGCTATCCTCATCTAACTGGAGGAGTTGCTTAGTATCATGCTGTGGCTTATATAGGCATCTCATCATCTTTCTGCTATTTTTTTTATCTGTATGGATAATGAGTTTGGTTCTTTACTCCACCTCGATTCCTTAAGCACGTGTCCTATTTCATTTCATCTATCATACTGTGCATTTATTTTTAATACTCTTGTCATATGATCCTTGGACTTTACTATATTAATGCTACATTGGTTTCACTCTCTTGTTACTATCTTATGTACTTAAGTGATGCCAAATTCACACACATTTTTTGGGCATTGATGTAGCTCTCCAGCTATTGAAGACCTAAAGCTGTGTTTGGAGTACACAGGCCAACACTCTAAGCTTGTGGACTCATTTATATCATCACTTAAATATCGTCTACTTACTGCTGGTGCATCAACAAATGATATATTGCATCAATACGTGTCCACTATCAAGGCATTGCGGACGATTGACCCCACTGGCGTGTTCTTGGAGGCAGTTGGTGAACCAATTAGGGATTATCTGAGAGGTAGAAAAGACACTATCAAATGCATAGTGACAATGCTAACTGATGGGTCTGGAGGAAATGCAAGTGGAACAGGGAATGCAGGTGAGAATCTTCTGGAAGAGTTGAACAGAGATGCCGAAAACCAGGAAAATACTGACTATGATGATCATGCAAACATTGATGAGAAACAAGCATGGCTAAATTCTGAAAGGTATATCTTCTTAATTGTATTGATCATAATGTCACTTATACTGTGAATTCTAAGAAAGTTTGCTCCTCTAAATGTGCCATGTTACTGTAATTTGAATTTGAATTTTTGCAGCTGGGAACCTGATCCTGTAGAAGCAGACCCATTGAAAGGCAGCAGGAATAGAAGGAAAGTCGATATACTTGGATTGATGGTTAGTATAATTGGCTCGAAGGACCAACTTGTCAATGAATACCGTGTAATGTTGGCAGAAAAACTGCTCAACAAATCTGACTTTGAAATAGATTCAGATATTCGCACATTGGAACTTCTGAAGGTTAGACTGTTGATTTTATGATAAACTTATTCTTATTTGTGTTTGCAAGAGATTTGGTTATGTCGCATGACACATTACTCCTTCGCTAAAAAAGTGACATTGTTATCCTGGCAGATTCATTTTGGTGAGAGTAGCATGCAGAAGTGTGAGATTATGCTTAATGACTTGATTGACTCGAAGAGAACCAACTCGAACATTAAAACATCTTTGCTAAAGACATCCCAAACTGGTACTGCTCAAATATTGCAAGTTCTTTTTGCAAAACAGAGTTCAACTATATTGCAACAACATTTATATCTTCATTTTTGTTGGTAGTTCCTGGGCAAGAGGAGGCAGAAATGTCTCATGATGTTCTTGATGCCACGATAATATCATCCAACTTTTGGCCACCAATTCAGGTATTCCCTAAGGTCATTTCAAATCATGGTGGTAGATCTGGAGCTAAATCAGTGGCACTTTACCTATTTCTCCCTTTTCTCTGCTTAGACTGAGATGACTAATGAGTCAGGACATATACTTTTTTTTACTATGTTGGAAATGTCTACATTAGTCCTTTGTCATCACAACTATTCAAGCCATGGTCGCAAGTATCTGCAGATCACAAGAGCCATTGCTATTAGCGTTACTGCCATCCTCTATATCTGAGTTTATTTAACACTCTTATTTTCGTGATGGAACATCGGATCTTTTGAAGATAATTTGAACAGTTAGTAATTTTCTATCTCTTGTGTATTCTTTTTATTCGTCAACCTCTTGTGTCCAATGAAATGCAGACAGAAGACGTCGTTCTCCCTGCTTCAGTTGATCAGTTACTATCTGATTATGCAAAACGATTTCATCAGATAAAAACTCCGCGGAAGCTATTGTGGAAGAAAAATCTTGGAACAGTCAAGGTTATAAAACATTTAATTAATTTAATGGGTAGTTGGGTACTATTAAAATAAGCCTTTGTATGAGAAGTGGGTATAAATTATAACACTATTTGCTTTTGCAGTTAGAACTGCAATTCGAGGGAAGAAGTATGCAGTTTACTGTGGCTCCTGTTCATGCTGCAATTATAATGCGGTTTCAAGAGAAATCTAGGTAATTAAAGTACTGTATTACTGTATTTCTCGTATGTACTCTTTTTGACTAAATCTATCTAACTTTCCAGTTGGACTTCAAAGACACTTGCTACAGAAATTGGTATACCTACGGATTCTCTTAACAGAAGAATAAGCTTCTGGACAAGCAAGGTCTGGCACAGATGTATCAACGAATAAATGATACTTTATTTGTTTATGCGAAATATCTTTTGTCATTATGCAGATCATGGTAACATCACCATCGCTGTCGAACTTACCAACAATATCGCGTATTAGCTGTATGAGCTAAAGTCTGATGGGGACTACATAGTTGATAACACCTCGGTGTAGAGTTTGCATAAGTTATATGGTTTTTTCATTAACTGTAATGGAAATAAATACAAGATATTCTTAATCTTAAACATGCCTAAGTTGCATGATGGTTGTACAAGCATTTTTTTTCCTCGCATAATTAGCTGAGGTCTGTTTATGAAGAAGCTTTAACAATTCTGTAATATATACAGGGGGTCCTGACAGAATCAGAAGGACCAGGTGCTGATGATCGCACCTTCACTGTTGTTGAGAGCATGTCTGATGTCAACAAAAACAGTATTGCGAATGAACGCTTGGCAGAGTACCAAATGACTGAGGATGAAGGTGAAAGCTCTGTGGCTTCAGTGGAGGAACAACTTAGGAGAGAAATGGCAGTCTACGAGGTATGGCTCAAAGGAAGAAATACTGAATAAATCTAGGTTTTCAGTTTATTTATGTTCATTTTTCGTAATTGTGATGGTGTATGCCCTTCAGAAGTACATCATCGGAATGCTAACCAATTTTGGGAGTATGTCACTGGACAGGATACATAACACTTTAAAGGTATGCCTTCGTCAGATGTTAGTCTTTCTATCTACTTCACCTTTTGATCTCTTTTTAAACTGCTCATTTTTCAGATATTCTGTATCTCCGAGCCATCATATGACAAGACACTACAACAGCTGCAGAGTTTTCTTTCTGGTCTAGTAGCGGACGAAAAGCTAGAAACGAGGGATGGGTTGTACTTGCTAAAGAAGCAGGATTAAGCTATATTAGGATAATGAGTTAAAGATGTTGGGTTATCATCGATGTGTTATCGTGTTCCTCAGATGTTTTAGTATTTTATCCTAGGAACTAAAAAAGATCAGCATCGTTGGTGCCCAGAATCGTTTTCCCCCGCTCTTCTTGCATCTTTGAATGGAGATGATGTAATGTCGTGAGATTTTTCCAAAGCTTGTTGATAGTCGGCGCAGGCAATATCTCTAAAGGCTGGATTCTGGACAGAAAGGTCGGTCCTGTTACTCCATGAACCACGCCTTAGCCGTCTGATCGTTCCAACACCTGAGGAACAGCTCGCTCAGCCGTCTATCCCCCTCAGCCGTCCATCCAGGGAGAACTCCGAAGTCCGAACGAAAAGCTCGCTCCTGTTGCTTGACGAGCCACATCGCTTTTAGCAGTCTGATCGTTCAAACACCTGGTCTCAGCGTTGTTCACCCTCTGGCTCCACCTGCACTGCAGCTCGTCGTCCATGGCGCAGCCAGGGTGCTTGCTGGCTCCGTGTGTCCACGAGGCATCTCTGAAAGCTACAGGATGCATGCCTATACACTGTTGAAATTGATGACCAGGGCAGAGGAACATTTCATCCATGATGCCTCAGTCAGGATGGCTACACATTCTTAAAAGACACCATTTGGGCAATCTTGTGAAGAATCGTGATACCGATTGGATCATGGTTGTATATGTTGACATGTTGTAGTGAACAAACAGTTTTTCCAGTCCTAAACGACATTCTTAATTGACTAGAGGTAGTACAATATAAGAATTGAATTATATAAAAAAAAATTATTACTCTCTCCTTTTCAAATTATAGTTTTGATTTTTTTACGCCAAGTTTGACTCCCTCGTCTCATTCAAAGAATTACATAAATATATAAAAAATTAAGTCATGTTTAAAGTATATATGGTAAACTAAATCATATTGAGAATAAATGATAATTATATATTTTTTAAATAAGAAGAGTGGTACAATATACTAGTGGTGCCATGACATTTTTTTTAAAAGGGTGCATCCTTGTATTCGATATGAATCGCCGTATCCATATCTAAACAACATACAAGAACGGCCTTATCGTAGGACACAAGGCTGCCTGACATTTGTTTTGCGCATATGCAAGCAAGACCATCCATCATCATTCACCACTCGTCATTGCTACCGGTGGCATTGCCTATTTTGTTAGTCATTATTCATTGGCACCGAACTACAGCAACCTTCTTTATTTAATGGCCCAAATATAAGCACTTCATACACCTAAAACGGCATACAGGAGTTGATCATCTGTGCTATGGTTACTCATGAGATTTTGGTCGCTAATGAAATTTCAGCGGTGTCAGGACAGCAGAGGGTGAAACAAAAGAGAAGGGGGAAAAGGCAATGTGAAACTCGCACTGAAATAAAACTATTGACTTGTGGAGATCACAGTGTTCTCAGCGCCTTGATCCAATCAATCTCAAGCCTAAAATCACCAGGCCCAGTCTTCGCACAAGGAACACCGCCTTCCGCGTTTACAGAAAGAGACATTCCCATGATGCGGGCAGGGTTCATCTCCAACTTTGCCTCGATCACATTTCCTCTCCATGTAGGTAAATAGTGATCAAGCGGGATCTGAACCAAACAGAAAACCGGCGTGTCATCACAATTTTTCCACATATTTCCAATTTTGGACGGTAGTATAAATGATGATGAGTTTACCTTCAATATCTGCCATCTGTCCTGTGGTATGTACACAAAAGCCTGCCATGAGTTATCTTCTTGTTGTCCTGGTGAATTCACCCAATTCTCTGTGTATATCTGTACTAAAAAATTCAGACTATGTCGAACGATACTGAATGGACATGCGTTCAAAGGGACTCTAGGCTGGCAATACGTACGGTAGATATGTAGCATCTTCCATCCCCTTTGATCTTCATTGCTATTGTATCATATGCATCAAGGTCAATGAAGCCGTCAAACTGAATCAGGGAAATAGGGAATAGCATAAAGAAAAAAATATCAGTGCTGAGCAGAATAACCTCTGTAGATATTCAGCATGCATCTAGTTGACAAGTAGTACCTATATTTCTTGTTTGGTAGTCTTAAGCAAGAATTATTTACTTACATCCAGAGAACAATAAATGTGATCTAAAGTCCTTACATGTTCAAACTAAAGCCTAGAGAGGGTATGCTTAGCATTTCAGTGGCATTTTAAAGCACTTCTATTTTGTTGTATTTGGTTAGTACTAGCTGATAAGGGCAGCACAGCATTGCAAAAACAGGCTCAACATTCATGGAAAATTGGAAATAGCCAGGTTAGTATCCCAACACCACCCCTAAAACAGCAAAGTGTACCTTCTTTGATCGCATCCCGCAGAATCCATAGCGCCGGATCCTCCATGTTGAATCCTTGGACATATCCAAAGAAAGATTACCAGAAAACACACCTTACAGAATGCAGATGTTCAAAGAAAAAGTTACCAGAGTTGTCAAGATTACAAGACAGTCTAAGAAAATCACAAGTAAAATAAACTGCACACTCTATTCAATAATTAAAGCAAAGACAGTAGCTGGTATCCACTGTTGATTTGGACTCACTCAGAGCAGCATATAGTTCTAAAAACAACACTAGAAGGCATTTCATGGTCAATGAGGTTTATTATGCTAAACGAAAGAAGTTGCCAAAACTCTTGTAACAGAAAGTCAATCAATTCAGACATAACTTCAAACGGCTGGCACAAGCTGAAAAAAATAAGTTAACGTCAAACAATTAGTACCAGTTAGTGGAGTCTCTCCACCAGCAGCACCATCAGTAATTTCCAATGATGCAGAAGACAAACCTGGATAAAAAAAATCTGTCCAATCATATTCTATCATAGATGAAAATAAGAATCGTAGTAGTAGTAGTAGTAGTAGTAGTAGTAGTAGAAGCAAAGCCAAAAGACGTCCTGGAAAAGTATACAAACTTAATAGACATGTAAGGCATTATCTGTCATAGATAAACAAAGTCAACTGAATTCACAAGGGGAGATACAAAATACCGTCCCCTTATATATCATTCTAAGGCACAACTGTATGACTACACAATAAACTATAGCGTCAGTGTTTTTCCTGTTCATACAGAAGGGGAAGGTTCACCTGTGTGATATCATAAGCTATCTGATCCACTGGTTTCGAAACTAGCAAAAGATAATACAGTAATACACCAGTTTATGCATTATCAAGTACCCAGTGGGTGAAAAACACAGTGGGTGGTAGACTCCTATTTGGCTCACTATAATGGATATTGGATAGCATGTTATAATAGGAGTTATATATAACCCCTGCATATAATTAGGTCATGACAAAGAAAAGAGAAAAAATGTAGGCAGCAAAAGGAGAATTCGATGAATGGATGGACTGCCATATTTCCATGTAGTATACTATACTACTTTGTAGTCTGTTTCCTTTGAAAGGATTAGGAAGATTCAGGGCCAGGATGATTCTAGAAGTGTTTGGTGTAACCAAAAACTATTCGGAGAACCTTCAGAAACTCAACAGAGCATCTTATTCTGAGAAAAAAAAAACAAAAGAGCACTTTCAACACCAGGAAATCATTAAGAATATGGATCATCCATAAGTATCTTCCAGTCCGAAAGTGCAACAAACAAATCATATTTCCACTGCAGCTATTGATATTAGGAAGTAAAATTTGAAAGTGAGCCAATACCTCCGTACTCTGAATCTGAGTACAAGTGCCACTTTTTTAGCTCATCTTTTGCATTGAAATTGAAGATACATTTTTCACTTGGTGGAATTAGATCATCTGAACTCCATACCAGAGCTGCCAATTAAGCATATAGGACGAAAAAAATCAGATATAGACTAAACTAGTTAAAGAGATAATGTATTCCCCAGAAGAGTTTATTCGGAGCACTTAAAACAGAAGTTCTAGAAATTCCTTGGTTTAGCAAAATTTCCTCTTCCTACAGAGATGTCATGCCCCACATTGTATTGCAAATTTGCAATGCACGAGTAATAGCAACTAAGTTACAGAAGTTTGATTTCAGACAAAGCTAAAGTGACATCTAATTTAGAATGGAGTGGGTAGACGAGAATCTAATATGCCTACATCTACAAATTTCATAACGTGTATACCCGGTGCATTAACAATAAATCACTATGAACATTCTTGTTCTGCAACCCAACAACACAATGCTCTTTTATATGACATTCCTACACAAGAAACTAAGTCATCAATGCTTGGAGAGGATAAAGCCATGACCTTGACTGCTCCATTTCTGGTTCTCATTGAACAGCACAAACACCACCAAGATTATGCATGGCACAGCTACAAATACAAGCACCACTGCATGTGTTTCATCGAGGAAATGACCAACTACATGTGTTTCATCGAGGAAATGGCCCAAACTTTAATACCGACACAGTAAAAAGGCTCAGGTTTGTGGGAAGGAGCTACCTCTCTTGGTGGCGTTAAAGGAAGCTTGCCACAGAGCTCGCAGCCTCGACATCAGGGGCGGAGGGTCATGGAGACCAACTCTGTATCAGGGGCGGATCTATAGTGATTCCTGTGTATTCCCAGGAATACCGTACAATCTGAGTCAAGAACACAACAGATCCACCAAATTTTGTATCATGTAACTGCTTTGCAATCGACTAACAGAGATGCGAGGAGGAAGTGCTCACCGATGCGCTGGCCGCGGAGATGCAAGGGGAGCCGGGGAGCGGACGCAGGGAGGCGGCCGGCCGGAACAGGGGAGGGGGAGCGGACGCAGGGAGGCAGGCGGCCGGCCGGAACAGGGGACGGGGAGCGGACGCAGGGTGGCAGGCGACCGGAAACGAAGGGGAGCCGGGGAGCGGGCGCAGGGCAGCCGGACGGCAGGACGGCGGTCGAGGCGCTCAGGCGGCGGCGACCAGGCTGCGTGCCCGGGTGGATGACACTCAATTCCCGCGCCTCGTATTTGACGTCCTGCAAACCTTTTTATTTCAGAGTATTCTCTTTTTTTTTTTCTCTTGTCCCCATTTACCCCTTGCCCCGAACGGAAGAGACGTGAGAGGCAGGACAAGGATAATCACCGCCCAGCCAGCGTGGAGTCGGTGGCGCGTGAAGGACCCGTTCACGGCAAGAGCGGTGCGGAGAGGAGGTCTGCTAGGCGGCGGTGCAAGGGAAGGCCGGCTCGTGGCAGCACGGCGACCGGCTTGGGGCGCGACTATGCACGGCCGCACTGGAGGGCTGGCTCGCGGAGCTCCGGCGGGCGGTGCGTGCAAGGATCGACTAGCGGAGGACCGTCTGACGGCGCGTGGAAGGCTCGGTGTGCAGTGTCCAGGGCCGACTCAATGTTTCCAAAGGCCCTAATGCAAACTCGATAGCATGGACCTAAATGCTACGTATGTATATGTGCATAGTATAACTATGCGTGTATATATATTTTTTTATTTGCAAAGTAATAATAACGTAACTTCTAATAATCCAACGACATAATCTTAGTTTGAGATATCTAACAGTAATTCAAGAACAATGGCTACAACACAGCAAGAAGACTACTAAAATAATAGCGGAACAAAACTAATATGATTACCTTAATTAAGAATCAAACTCTGCTGGTAGCACTTCACAAAATAAAGAGGCGACAAATCTATTTCTTTTCATAACATATAGAACTCTACTGAATGGATGCATTGTCGTAGGCTGTTCTTTCGCATCGTGTGGCTGCACGGGCAGTCCAAATTCGCGCCACTGTGGAGGCCAGAAGCCAGAAGAACGAAGAGTTGAAGACGGACGGATGATGCGATCAGGCGAATGCGAGAAGTTGCACTGCGGCCGCAGAGACAACGCGAATGGTAAACTTTGTTCATGTGTATGACTAGAATGCAGACTACCGGATACTCTACTAAATACATAGGCTGTGGGCCCCCTAAGCGGTAGGCCCTAGGCTGGCGCTCCCATTGCACCTCCCTAGAGCTAGCCCCGGCGGTGTCGCGGGGGAAGGTGCTGCGGCATGAGGGAGGGCCGGCGTGGCCGCGGTGGGGCTCTGGTGGTGTGACGGTGATGAGAGGCGTGCCCTCCTTCCGGGTGAGGGGACGACGACGCCGGCGGGCGGTGGCCCAGCAGTGATTTGGAGAGAAAAGTGAGGGCAGAACAGCCTATTCACATGGGCTAGAGAGTAAAAAGAGAGAAAATAGAGAGTCCCCTGAAATGAAGAAGTTAGCTGTTTAAATGTCAAATATCGAAAGGCATACGGACTGAGTGTCAAATACAGAGAGGCGAATATCGAAATATCTCAGGTGGATGTGCGTGGAACAAGAAAAGATAAAATGATGAGTTAAAACTGTAAAATAGCATCAAGTACTAACATTTTATATAGTATTTTGGCGAAGCTCACGACTATGTGGCAATTTTGCAAAACCACGTTTTCAAAGTTTTAAATAATTAATTTTATCATTTGTTTTACTGATAAAAGTTAGCCGCCTATCGAAATACAATCAAGATGGTTCTAAATGTGTTGGTTTTTGAGATCAACGACTGTATTGATGGCAGCCTCCATGCAGTTCTTCAGCACGATAAGTTGCTGCTGTGATATGTAAAATTAAATGGCGGAGCTCTTTCTTCTCATTGTTTTTTCTTTCTTTTTTTTTTACCATTTGGTTTGTCATATTTATCAATATGTTTTTTTTGTTTCCTATACGTTTATCTATATATTTCTCTAAGGGGTTAGTTCTAGAATTAAGTCAGTGGTCAGGAGACGGTATACGCCATATTTTGTCCGATTGATCGTTGGTTTCTACCTTCGCGAGTGCTCGATGATTGACCATATTGACAATCTTGTTGAGATATTTTTTTAGATGAGCAGGCAATTTGATTTGATGATGTGTTTGGTTAACTGGGTAGGCATATACATGCATGCACGACATCGCCAGAATAGACGAACGTTTGCGACTTCATACATAATGGAATGATTTGGGCTCGAGAAAGAGGTGTTATATAGTTCTATCGTCTCAGCTCTCATGTCTACGTGCCCACCTTCCGAACATCTAGCCTGATGCAGCGTTTTCTCCTCGCTGCGGCTGAGGAAAGCAGTGATTCTCTTCCTAAATCCCTCTATGTCGCCAACAACAACAGGATCTAGTAGGCTACGAGTAAATCCTCTTTGACAATGATCGCAAATGGCCCAAAACTCACGATCACAATCAGGCATAAAATCCCTCCTTCACCTCATAATTCTTAACAATTCTAAGTGAAAATAAAGGATTGGAATCCTAGTCTTCATGTCTTGTGCTTTGGATCCATTTAGCCCAAGAAATTAATATATTCTATTAATATTTGATGGAATAGATGTAACACCAAAAAAAATTCATGAAAATTTCCTTCAAAACTTTCGCAAATTCAAAATATGTTTTCAAATCTATTTTTTGAACGCTTTTAAATCTTTGCATTGAAAGAGCTCAACAATCTTCATAGAAATATCTATAAGTTCTTCAACATTTTTCCAAAGTCATTGTTTTTCCTCCCTCAATGTTTTCTTTTGTTCTTTCTCTTTTCTTTTCCTTTTTCTTTTCTTCTCCCTTCGCCTTCTTGGTCTAACTAGCCAGTAGGCCCTCCAAGTCCAACCATGTTCCCTCCAATTCTCTTCTCTTACCCCGTGTCTAGGCCCACTCCTTTCCCGAGCCACGATGAATTGCAACCTAAGTTCAAATCATATAATCTACTCTATCAAGCTAAATTAGAAAATTAAACATACAATTGCAAGAATGTTCCATAGAATATATAGGGAGTAGTGAAAATGTAAACTCCTAATAACAACAGTGACTTAGTAGAGTCCTCAAAAAGGCCTTCCTTTCTCGATCTGATCAAAGACTAAGAACAAAGTTTGCTCACGCAAGGGCCAAACTTTCATGTGGATAATCTATGGTTTGTGGATAGTTCTGGATTAGCCCCACGTGCAAGCAGGGATGTTCTCATATATCGCCTCTACTATGGTGAGCTTTGTGACAAAAAATAAAGACATCTTTCAATCTCACAAGAAATATTGCGACCACTCCATACTCAAGAGGGTCTTGCAAGACTTAAAAGCCATCTGCGGAAACGAAGACCAAACCTTTTCCATCATGTTGCCTATTTGTGACTATAAATTATGATACGCATTTAGTTAATTAGTGTTTATGTACTTCCATAGACCCTATAGTTTTTTCATAGAAAATGATTGATTTTAAGGCTATATGGAAAGCAGCAAATAGACATAGCTTTGATATCAATTCATATTTTCCATTAGTTGGGACTAGGTCATGCTACTTTCATTTTAAAAAGAAAGCCCACTCTATTATGGACATATGGACTTGCATGCAAATTTGATCATATTATGAAAAATATCGAAATTAGTTACTTCATTCTTCTATATAAGGAACCAAACGGTAGTATGGAGAGAAGGCTCTATAACAATTTTTATTAGCTCACTCAATCACTCACTCACCGTCTTTTTTTAGACTATTTTTTATAATTCCACAACCACTTAATGTTAAATGGTTCTGTCAATAAAATATGTGAAGTACAAATTGTAACATAATGTCCAATTGTAAGTTAAATTTTCTTTAAATATTTTTGATTACAAATGGGAATACCCAAGTCTAAAATTTTGGATCCGCCACTGCTCTGTATACATGAGACGCAGCAAATGAATAGAACAAATTGAGCAGTTAAGCAGGTTGGATAGCAGAGACAGACTTAGAAGGCACAATGCATGCATGCGCTGGTAGTTCGATCAGATCCAAACACAAATAGCCCAATACAGCTTATGTTAGGGTTTGGGCGATCGGTTTCGCACAGCAGATTTTTTTAGATAATGACAACAGGATGGGAATATGAGGGGAGCCGTGGGCATACCTGTGGATGATTGTCGAGGAAGGCCTAACAAAGGGCCCGACCAAGACCCGGGCACCTGGCGTGGGGCGGCGGTGCTCGCCCGGTCGTCGCCGCTAGGAAGAATCGCCACGAGAGATTAGAGAGCGCGTGCAGGGGTGAACAGTGGGGACATGGATTGGGTGACATTCACCAGTGCACGCAGAAGTACCTTACTACTGTGTGGCCGGTTCCACTTTCTAGAGCTTTTCCTACGAGGCTATTGTCACAGTACAAAATCATGTTAAAACACTGTTGATGTAAGAGTGGAGTAGGGTGGAAGGTCCGGAGACAATAGGTCGGTAGTCACCACCTTTATAACGCGGGAATTTTTTTCTCCATTTCTTTGTTTTTTCTGAAATTGAACTGTTTTACGTGAAATTCTAACACAATTTCTATAAAATTTATGTGTTCTAAAAAGACTCTTAGACCGTCTCCAACGGACTGACTAAAAGAATTGCCTATCACTATTCCAACTACCCATATCTCTATCTACGGTAGCGCTACAGTGCCACTACAGTGTCGATTTGTTCTATAGGCAATCCTTTTGGGCACTCCACTGAAGACGGTCTTTAGTCAGCTTTTTACTTGCCGCCAGTCATGAGGCGGAGGATTCGTCGGAGAGGCACAATGGAGGATTGGCGCGTCAAAACTCGGGATAGGGATGAGGATGCATGCGCAGAGGAGCAAAAGCCCTAGAAGCAGCTCATGTGGTTTGGTAGTTCTATCGCGAGAAGCGATGTCCGGTTAACCCGGTTGGAAGCTGGAGAAACAGTGTAAGTGCAGCAATGCTCCTTAGTGGTTTTGGTGTATTGAGTAACAACGCGATCAAAGGTTTAACTTTTTTGTGAAGTGGCTTGATAAGTTTTCACATGTCTATTAAGTATAATATGTTCTAATGTGAAAGGTTGGATTTTCATGTATATATCTAATGATCAAGCATATTATGTGTTTACAATCAATGGCTTTCATTGTATATTATTCTCATGTTGACACTAATGAATTTATATTGGATATCTATCCTTAAGAAAAGATATTTGGCCAAGGATCAACTCATTGTTGGATATACTCATGGATCATCACAGTGGTTTTATCATTGTTGCATTTATTCACTATGACTTGGGCACTCACTCTACTGGTTATCTTACATATATGTCATGGTAAAAATGGTTCTATCAATTGAATGCATTGCCTCAGTGTTGGTTATCATTAGGTTCATATTCTTGATGCACTTTGAGGCTCTTGGTTATCACATTGTGGAAGGTAACACGTATACTATTTCTTCCATTTGGACGTCACTACATTAATTGTATTCTTTAGAAATAACAAGTGGATGACCATGAAGAATCTTTATTGCACCTCTCAACTACAAAGAATTAAAAGCACTAATGAGCTTATTTGAGCATGGCTATAGTGACATTGCTAATGGAAGTACTACTCAATGTTATATCAAGCGAGTGAAAGTGAGCTTCATGTATACAATCAAGCAAACTAGTGCTAAGGTGTTTATGCTAGCAAGAGAAGATGTCATTTAATTATAAATCAAGCAAACAAGTGCCAAGGAGCATTGCAAGCATAAAAAGAGGGCCCTCATTTAATTTGAAGCAAAAGAAAAGCGGTTCAAGCTCAAATTTGGAGATCAAGTAGATTTGCTAATTTATCTTTTAAGTATAGGAACGTACTATCAAAGAGGTCCAACATGAAGTACTACTAGAATCATAAAACTCACAAAGTTTATTTATCTCCACACATAGAAATACCCTAGCCACAAAGTCCCCATTCATATTTGCTGTGCCCCACCGGCTGCCCGACCAGCTCAACCGATCGGGCACTCTGGAGCCGGTCTGCCGGCTCTACTGACCTACCGGCTCAGCCGGTGCCCCACCAGCTCAACTGGTGGGTCACTATTCTGCACTATAACGGTTCAAAACGGCTAGTTCGAGAGGGGGGAGTATATATACCCCTTCACTTCCCTCTTTCTCTCTCTCTTGGCCACTCCACCAACCTGAGACAAAGTTGTCTTGTGCTTCCACTCCTTCCTCTCACTCTCCACTCTCTTGCTCAAATCCTCCATTGATTGTGAGTGTGAGTGTGTGAGATCTTGAGAAAGCATTCTAGTCTTGTTCATCCTCCTCTCTCTCTTGTTCTTTGTGAGTTTTGGTGACCCTTGAAGCAATCTTGGTGGACTTGTTACTCTTACAGCTCTGAGCTCCTAGATGGCTAGGCGTCGCCCGTGAAGCACCCAAGATCCTTGTGGTGTGCTCTGGAAAGTTTGTATCACCTGCTCTTTTGAGCAACTCATAGTAAGTACTCTTCGCCGGTCTTGGTGATTGGGGAGAAGAGGATAGGGTTGCGAATCCAAACCCTTGGTGGGTTCCTCAACAATGAGGACGTACGGACGCCTTGGTGGTGTGCCCGAACCTCGGGATAAATCCTTTGCCTCGTGTGCTTGCTTGTGGTGACTTGTGTTCTTCGTGTTCATTTTGTTCTTGAGCTTTCTTGCCTTGTGTTGGCAAGTTTTGTGTGGATCTCTCTTTTGTGCAGGTTCTAGGGCAAGCCCCTCTTGGATCTATAAGAACAAGTCCTAAGAAACCTACAGAAAGTATCGGTATTAATTTTACTTGAGTAAATTTAGAGATCAATTATTTCTTTCCGCTGCCCCACCAGCTCAACCGGTCAGACCAGCTGAACTAGTGAACTACTAATATTATTTTGTTCCAGTTTGTGTTATTTTTCAGACTTGTCTATTCACCCTCCCTCTAAGCGACATCTAGGTCCTTTCAAACAGTTCATAAGAGAAGCCATGGTATATTATTTTGTGCTGCCAAGCTTTACCGCGATGTACTGTATGGAAGCTTTATGGTGATGTACTGTATGGAGCCAAGGGCTCTTTATTTTTCTAGTTCGGCCGAGCTCACTGCACTGCTCATCCATGTTTTCTATTTTAAATTCCATTCTATTTGTAATGTATCTATGGCCCGTATGGAAACTGCCAGATTAAATCTACAATCCAAGTTTTTCTAGATTCTCATATTCCATAGTCCAACGTTCTGACTTTTACAATATAGTGGAACCTTGTGGCATGTATGGATTACAATCCAGCTTATGAAATCTAGATGCTAAAATCCAATGGCTTCATACAGGGCATATATTAAATCTATTTATAAAAGCGTATTCCCTCCGTCCTAAATTGTAAAGGGTTTTAGCCTCACTCCAAGAGGGATTGTCGTTCCTCTCCCCAAAACATTATTTGAGTACTGTTATGAAATGTATATACATGACGCACTGGCGGAGCTACATGTCGGTCAACCTGGGCCACGCCCCCCCTCGGTCCAACAAAAAATGCAGGGAACCAAATGTGATGCCTCTGGCATCTCAAGGGCATTACACTGACATCATTAGCTTAATTGCATCATTATATGAACATTTCATATTAGGGGCATGAGTGGATTAAGTCATTTGAAGCGAATTAAATCCAGTTTTTCTGAAACTGCATTTACATTTGGCCTGTAACTTAAATACTGTTGCGAATTAGATAAAACTATACATACCAAACTTGTAGACAATTTTATAATGAACAACTTTGGTATTTTCTATGATGATATGTATAAAGGTTTGAATAGAGTTTTAGGTCATTTTCTGTAAAATTGATAAATATGTCCAAATTTGATCTAAATAGTGATTTCAAATTTTTGTGAAACAAATGTTATTATACTGCAAAACTTTGTATATTAAAGTTGTAGGTCATGAACAGCTAAACAACATTGGTATAATAAATTTTGTATGAAACTGATCAAAAAAGGAGTTTAGAATTTTTAAGTTGGATTATTAAGTGGGTCAAACACTGGCCAGCAATTTAAATTCAAATTATCCCCCCAAAATTCATATAGAACATGGCACCAAAGTTTATACAAGAGTTGTAGATTATCAAGTTTACAACAACTTTTGTATTTTAAGTTTGGTCTAATTCGGCCTCTAAGATCTTCCAAAAATGTGAAATTCAGAACCTGTCATCTTGGTCAAATAGTCATTTTTCCATTTTCAAGTTTTAGTTTCCTTTTGTATGTATGACGCGTGGGACCCACCCGTCAGGGCTTTGGATCCGGACGGGGACGGCTTCAGTTGTGGGCCCCACCAGGCCATCCCACCCGTGCACCGGGTCCATACAATACGAGTTTGTTTCCTTCCCGCGACCCCACCTGTCAATCACCTCCGGTCTATGGACCGCATCCACCGTGCCCTCACCTTCTTCCTCCTCCTCTCCCCCGCACCCACGCGGCGCCGGCCTTCTGGCCGCCATGGCCACGCGGCCAAGCCGACCGCGCCTCCCTCTCCCTCTACTTCCTTCGGGTGGAAGGAAGCCTCCGCTCACTCCTCCACCTGCTCCACTCTCGCGCTCTCGTCCCGCTCCTTCTCGCAGCAGAGCCCGGCGCCCACCATTGACAGAGCTTGGAGCTAATGCTCGGGCTACCGCCTCCGCCCCCCCTGCCTCCAACCGGCGCGCCGGGATGCGCCACCTCCTCCTCCACAGATTCCCCCTGTCCTAGGCCATCATCCCCTCATCTCCGCTACACAATCCGCCGCCGAAGCTTCCACGCCCGGGCTCTCCATAGCGGGCTGCCTCCGGCCGTCTCCGCTGCGCCTGGTATCGGGTTAAGGACCTCTCTGCGCCCCTCCTACTCCCTGACCGCCCGCGGCAGCCTCCCGTGCCTCATAGGGCCGGGGACGAGGCGCGCCGTCGCCATGACTCCCCTCCTGCTCGAGGTAGAAGAAGGCAGGGAGGAGGAAGACAAAATTTTGCGATCTAGCCCTTGTCGTTTTGATATTTTCGATGTGGTCCTGTGAACTGTAAGCTGTGTCTTGCAGATCTTATGTATTAGTCCCTGGAAGCTATAGTTATTTCTATATAGGTCCAGATGAGTTGCGATGCTCTAAAAATTTGTAAAAAATTGCAAAAATTGTGAAACTTGTTTTGTTAGATTGCTTACAAGTAGATCTATACAGTGGGCTAGATCTTGCTGCATGAAATGACCATTTTGCCCTTGATATTTTGTATGCAGCTAAATCAAAATAAATGCCAAAAGTGGTCTAGATGACATCCAAAAATTATGAAACTTCATCAGTAGCCTTATCATATTATTTAGGATTACGTGGGATTTTTAGTGACACAAATATATACTGTTAAATTTCTGTTTTGCCCTCATTCATTAATTTTGGGTATTTTACAAAAATGAAAATACTTATTACATGAAAAGTGTTCCAAATATTCCATTGAAATTTGTAGATGCTCTATGTTGTATATTTAGTCCATTTTTTAAGTTTCAAGGTCTGCATATAAGTTTTGGTTAGTGTTTTGAAATAGAAAAATAATTGCGTGCTAAAATGAATAATAGGAAAAAGTGACTTATTTTGCAAAATAAATTCTGAGAAAAATCATGGTGTTTAATGGTTAAGCTTAGGTTTCAGAAAGTATTTTTAGTGATTTTATTATTGCTGTTGTGTCTTGCATCTAAAAGTGAGTTCAAACAAATAGGGAAAAATGAAAATACTATCAAATTAAGTTATTTGCTTTTCTGATTTTTTGTGTATGATAATATTGGTCCTTGTGGCATGCTACTATTCACCTTACATCGGCACCATACACGTTCATTTGCATTCGTTTGCACTCATTTCATTATATCGTGCGTATCATTCATATAGTGACGCTTATTGTAGTAACGTGATCGATAAGACGCCGCAAAGAGCTACACCGAGCAACGGTGTCCAAAAGACCAACTAAGACCCACTCATAACCTGGAGGGCCCATCAGTCGTGTTTGGAAGGAGGAGCAGTCCAAGTGATCAAGGGGTTGCCTAGGGCCAAACCCCATAACCCGGCAAACTAACATTAGCTTAGTTTGTTGGTTTGGTTGAAAATAAGCAAAGGTATGCAGGACTATGAATTCCTAGCAAATATGATATTGAGTGATGTTAGACATCCGTATTAGGAGTTGTTTGGAAACAATTGCATGAGACTTCTTGGCCGCCCTGGCCCTAGCACCTACAATAGAGTACGTAGGACGAGTATGCCTAGTAATGCTAGGTGCGAGTAGACACGAATGAATTGGAGTCACTCGTCGTATAGGTATTTTCAAAAGAAAGGTTTTAAAAATATATGGAAAACTTTAAACATGATTGTGATGGAACTAAATTGAGGCTGGGCGGAGATTTCAATATATTATGATGAAAAATGATGTGGATGGTTTGGTGGACTCCGCCCGAGCCATTTAAGGCCTGATTCGCTGTTCGCCTGCTGACCGGCATGACATTGCTAGAGTGATTATCCTGGACGTGGGACCGGTGAAAGTATTACTTATGCCATCCGAAGAACAGAGACACGTTCCTACCATTTTTGTCGGAGGGAGTTAGGCCTGTGGGAGCTTGTACTCAAGGGAGGGCTGACCCGGTACGCCGTGGTATCGCTCCTGAGGGAGCATAACCCGGGAGAATGGCGGGATTGAATCGAACTTAGGATGGGACGAGTGGAGATGGGGACTATATGTGAGAACGTGATGGTTAGTAAACATATACCCCTGGCATGATAGTTATTTCCGGAAATTAAAATCGATTTGAATCGCTGATGCTCACCAGGTGTGAGAATATCAATGTCACACACGGGCAACGTAGTAACAATTTAATTGTATTTGTGATAATATATGTTTTGTTTTCAATACCACAAGTTTATACTTGTATGTTTACATTTCTGCAAGTTATATTACGATAATGTACATTTTTTTATGATGATGATAATTACACGTTAACTTTTAATTGCTATATAAAAAAATGGCTAAGGATCAACTATTAGTTGCAAGTTTTGCGTCAGCCGTAAGCCATTCCATTAAGTCCTACTGAGTAATTAGTACTCAGGGTTTGCCCCCACATTTTGAGCGCAGGTACCGATAACTTTTGGACAAATGCTTGGACGAGAGTAGTACCGGTGGGCTCGGTACTTCTCATCTCATTCATCGTTGCATGAAGACTACTTATGTTTCCGCTGCGAGGTTTATTTTGAACAATGCTTCCGTTTTGCATTTGAATATGTATTGGACTACCTATATTTGGTTTGTAAGCATTTTAACTTATTTTCTACTATTAACTATCTGTGATGATGTATCTGTTGTGGCTCCATCGAGGGCTGGATGTGTGTGATGTCGGTATCTTTGGGCGATGGTTTCATCGAGTGCCCTGTTGGGTAGCTCGACAGACGACCGGGTTTAGTTCAGTCTAATTACACCGCAAGCCAAAAGTGGCAGATGTGCTTAATCCGGATTAAATCGGTGGTTCCGCCACACCAAAGCTCTGCGCTCGCTTTGCTATTCACCTGTTGCACTCCTAGTCCTCTGTCAGTGACTGCAGTCTCTAGTCTGTAGATATGCTATGCAGTTGTAGCCTGTCCTTCATGCTAGATCGACGGGGGCAAGGAGATCTGTGGGGCTGGCCATGCCTAAATAGATGGACAGCCTACGCTATGGCACAGGGGACGTGGAAAACACTTCGGTGGTGTTCGGTTGTTTTGCCAGCTACTCTCGCCTGGCCTTGCTGGGCAAAGCCAGCCTTGCCGACGCGGGCGAGCTGGAGAGCTTCTTTGCTAAAAGAAAAAAAAAACTTGCTCGCGTTGTCCTCGAGGTGAGCTTGCCTGCCCTCCAAACGCCTAGTCTACCTCGTTTTCTGAACTAGTCAAGGCAAGGCGAGAGTTTGCCTGAGAAGCAAACACGCCATTCCGTACTTGCGTAGGAGGAGGTCTAAATGCAGCACAAAAGGAAGTGACAGAGCTTCTATAGAGCAGTGTGTTGGATGCATGTTTATACTGTAGCAATTTTGCCCCTCCTCGGTTCCCATGTTGGCTCCGCCGCTGATATGACGCACAGAGTAGAGTAGGATTTGGAGAAAGAGGATAGGGAACCCCTTTAAATAGCCTTAGCTCTCTTTTTATTTGGTAATATGCATCTGAATGTTGATGAACCTAGACACATATTGGAAACATATACATAAAGAAACGAATGAATCTAGTTGAGCGCTAAAACAAATCTCAAGAATAATTTTTTGGATAAATAGTACTTCCTCCGTCCTAACTTACATGTCGTTTATTTTTTTTATACTAAGGGGGTGTTTGAATCCGGAGGCTAAATTTTAGCTATCGTCACATCGGATATTTGGACGCTAGTTAGAAGTATTAAATATATTCTAATTATAAAACTAATTACACAGATGAAGAGTAAATGGTAAGACAAATTTACTAAACCTAATTAATCCATATTAGCAAATGCGATGCTACAGTAACAAATCGTTAATCATGGATTAATTTGGCTTAATAAATTCGTCTTGCCGTTTACTCCCTAAGTTCGACCAACCCGTCCTATTAAAAATATTTGCAAAAATATAAAAAAATTCAATTCATAGTTAAAGTATATTATATACTAAACTAAATCATAATAAAAATAAATAATAATAATGTTTTATTTGAATAAGACGAGCGAGTCAAACTTAGCGTAAAAAATCAAACGACCTCTAAATTGGGACGGAGGGAGTAGTAAAAAAAATTTCTCACTAATTATCTAAATTCACTGTAATTAAAAATAAATTACTCTTAAATTTCCGTGTGAAACTCTATTTAATATTTTGAATAATCATTTCGTGCATGGAAAAGCATTGAAGTTGGAGGGGTATAGTTGGATATAGGGAAAATATATACACAAGTGCAGAAGATTGATACTGAGGAAATTACCTTAGTGGTTAATCTGCCTATATAATTATAGAGGAATATGACTATACGAGTGTGGATAGCATATATAAAATAAAGGTAGGACGTGTTGTTTTATTATTGATTCATTTCTCCAAGTTTGATTCAAGGAAATTCAGCACAGATATACAAGTCACCAGACACCAGTACGACTACAAGAGTCTATTAAGCATCGTGTGTAGTTGTAGATTTCAAAACACTTCACATCACGAGCCACAAGACAAAATTTTAATTGGGAGTACTCAATGCTATAAAAAAAGGTGGGTAAATATCTTTTCCTTGAAAAAACTAATAATGTTACATGACAAACACAAGTATGCTTTACATGATCGCATGAAAAATGAAACAGCATTATGTCAAATATTTGACCATGTAAGGCCCTTCTAGCTCATAACCCAACTTGCGGTAGTAGTGGCGAGTACCAACTCCGGAAATAACAGCCAGTTTCTTTGAACGGTGCTCCCTTCGAGCGATTCTCTCTGCTTCTTCCATCAGTAGGGTTCCATATCCCTGTTAACAAAACAAATGTTAACATCCGGAAAAGCAGAACCGTCTTGACAATAGAAAGAATTAATTAAGTTAAAAAAACAATATTGGCATGGTACTACAGAACAAGATACAGTTCTGTTCAGCATGTGTGCCTGTCATTACCACTGTAATTTGCCTATTTTTTTAATAAGGCATTGTACTTTGCCTCGTCTTTCACCAGATTAAACAAGTGATATGTTTATCTAAAAAAGGATTTTACACGTATTTTAAATTGGGCCAGAGTCTGAAAAGGGGGAAATGGAAACATTGTTGTGATGAAGGATGAATGGATATAATCAAAATGCTCATAATGCGCCATGGTTGTTCCATTCAGGAACAAATGGCTTAGAGCATCACAATTAGCAAAATAGGAAATAGGACTTGGCCCCCAAAAAATACTATTAGCAGAAATTTAAGGAATCCAGCAGAAAGCACTAATTTCTGTTTTACGTGTTTCCCGCTGGCTCACTAAGCCCGGTGTGTTGGGAAATGTTCAAGCCTTAGTGGCATTTCGTCGCTGTTATGACCCGAATGGATGGTATCAGTCACTGACCACTTAGCTTTAATGTATTCCAATTAACATGTATTTCACTCTATAAATTTTCGTTTCCACTAAGCAGTTTCAAAATTTAACACTGTTGTACAACATTACAACTGTCCAAGAATGCCAGGAAGTCTAACATCAATTTCCAAACATGGTAGTGCCAATGACCAAAAGTCCAAAACCTTGGGCTGTGATCATAGTATCCATACACTGTCTACATGTAAATTAGCAAATCACCTGGTGCTGTAGTTTGTCAGCATCACGGCCATGCACAGGGACTGCAGTTCCATAGATATGAAGCTCACGAACAATTGAACACCTCCCTACAAGCTCAGGGCATGTAACATTACGGCCGCATTTACGGAGGCGCAACAGGCCAATCAGAATATCCTGTAATGTTCATGAAAGTTAAATTGTAAATTTGTAAGCATATCGCATAAGCTCAAGAAGCAAGTAAAACAAAAGGAATATCAAGAGAAACCAACAGCAACGCAGAACAAAAAGATTCCCAACAATCAAGAATGGGAGTAAGGCTATAATCACATGAGAAAAACCACCTAAACAGGCAGGCATCATCCTCCAGGATTCACATCCCTGTCAAATTGGATGGCAAGCTGTAGTACCTGTCGTGTATCCTCATAAGAGAGGAACGTCTCCCAACCCTCATTTGCAGCATAGTCGCGCCTGACAAGCTCTACTTCATCTGGCCTGATTTTGTTATGGATATCCTACATAGAGATGCACAGCTAGAATAATGAAGAGACATCCCCAGTTAAGTTATAGGCCAGAGAAAGTGGTCTTACTGTATTTCGTATTTACCTGAATCCCTGCCTCACGGGTTCTGACATCTCTGCATTTTAAGCCCAGATCTTCCATTCGAGCCAAAGCAAGCTCACGAAGGTTACCTTTCTCGACACCAGAAGTGACAAGAGGCATAGGTATATCTCTCTGGACCCGATACACTCGTGTCCATGGTGGTACCATAGATAGAATCCTTGCCACAATATCCACCAACAGCTCAGGTGGATAATTTCTATATCTGTAGCGCAGCAAAAGTTACCAGGTTAACCGTGGGCTTTCTGAGCCTTTTTGTCATAATAAATGCATAAGTTCTAACCCCAATTAATTAAAAAACCCGCAAGAACATAGATAAGATTTGGCAAGACATTAAGTGCTAGATTAGTGAAGTACCTGCCAGTTTTCCAGAGCTCATAAAGACCAGTTCCACGAATCACAAGTGTTGGATAAATCTTTAGACCATCAGCCCGGAATGCTGGACTTTCAAAAAATTCTCTGAAACTTTCCATGTCTCTTTCAACTCCAACGTTAGGTAAATCTGGCATCATGTGTGCAACGACCTGTCAATAGGGAGAAACAAGATAATTAGAACAATCATAAACAAGCAATAAAATCAAACAGAAAAAGCTATATGACTACACAAGCAAGCACCTTAAACCCAGCATCTTTTGCCAAACAAAAGCAATCAGCAACAGCAGCCACTGTGTGGCCTCTATTTGTGTCACGGGCCACATCCTCGTATGTACTTTGGACACCAATTTCTAAGCGGGTACAACCATAAGATAGCATCTGGCGCAGATGAGGCCCCAAGCAATAATCAGGTCTCCTAGAATTCCAAGAAAAAAAATCATTTCAGTAATTAAAGTTCCTAGGAAAGCAGGAGAGAGATGGCACATATTTTTTGAATAAAAGTAAGCACAATCCAGTTGTGAAGTTACTCACGTCTCAATCGTCATACCAATACATTTGACAGAACTATGTTCCGAATAACAAACAGCCTCCTCAACATTAGCAGAAGTGTGACCCGATAAAGCATCATGAAGATTTCTGATGAAATAATCACGGTAATCAGCTGGCAGGGACATGAAGGTCCCACCCATCAAGATGAACTCGACCTGCAATGTGTAATAACATAGCATGAAGTGAACATGAGAGAATGAACAAAACAGGACACAGTGCTCTCTCGGGTTACAGACAAACCTTATCCACACTATGACCTAGCCTCTTGAGCTGATCTATCCTGCTTCTGGCTTGAACATACGGATTATACCTAGCATAAGAAGGCAGGTCAGGGGAAAATACTTGCTAAGAGCATATGTCTGTAGGCAAAGCAGTTGAAATAATCACAGTAATCCATGGTTACAAGATTATCCAAAGAACTCTAGTTGGCATTGGTGTGCCCTTGGTATTTCATGAGCAACAAATAGAGAACATTATTAACAGTTTATAATAGTTTGTTCACTCTTACTCTCTCCGTATTTAAATATAAGTCGCGTTGACTTTTTTTTCCAAAACTTCGATGGCTCGTCTTATTCAAATAATTTGTGTAAACATATAAGAAAACTAGTTATGCTTAACTTTATACAATGATAAAACAGATCACAACAAAATAAATTATAAAACATAAATTTTTTTGAATAAGACGAGTGATTGAAGTTTTGAAAAAAAAAAGTCAACCGCGACTTATATTTAAATACGGATGGAGTACATAATTCCAGTAACACTAACATCAAACACAACACGTATCTACAAATCACAACGTTTTCAGCAAAATGAACAGCATATAATTTGGCAAGCCCATAATAAGCTTTATGAACCAGGGGATGATTTCAACCAGGACAAATTCTTCTGCTATGCTACCACAGCTGTGACACAAACTGAAGTCACTGCGCTCCTAGGTGCAGAAAGGCTCGAAACAAGTAAAGGGAGCATGGACGCCGATGGACCTTTTCCCTTTCATCATCTGTCTCAAGTTTCACTTAGTTATTACTAATATTCTATTGCAATGCAAAATTCTAAACCAAAGCATCTGTTTCAATGAATAACAGCACAGTTCCTTCAGAAATGCAGTTCAGACTAACCTAAACGGGGTTGCTTGCCATAGCGCAGCCCTCCCTCATTCAAACAATCGAAGAACATTTATCAGTGACATCAGCAGCCAGTGAGCTAAATCACCTTGCCCGGATGGCACGCATGCTGGTGGGCTCGTATCCAGTGTAGGATTGCGTGCTGTACTCGAAGTCGGAGTCGGGGCCGCCTGGGCAGTAGACGCAGATGTTACCGGTTGTGGCGATGTGGGGGCACCGGTGCGGCTTCGACATGACGGCGACCACGGCGATGCCCGACGCCGTGCGCACGGGCTTGGCCCGCAGCCGCGGCAGCAGCGCGGCGCGGTCGGCCTCGGGAACGGCGGCGATCATCTCCACCAGCTTGGGCGCCCGTGCCAGGCCGTACCGCCGGCACGCGGCGGACTTGAGCGCGTTGAGGTCCACGTCCTCCCCGCGGCGCGAGAGCTCCCCCATCGCGGAGACGATCTCTGCGATGGCCCGCACCCGGGCCTCCTCCTCCGAGAGCCCCGCGGGGAGCGCAACGCCTCCGCGCCCCGGCGCCGGCTTCCGGCGGCGCGGCTGCTCTGGTTCCGCCATGGCGGCGGCGGCGGCGGTTGCCATCGGGAAAAAAGGGTTTCCGTGAGAGGGGTTTGGGGCTTGGGTCGGGATAGCTCATAGCTTGGTCGGGCCGGAGATTTTGCTCTGCCACGGTTCAAAAGCTCTTGGCTATGTACAGCCGTCCGATCATACAATGAGCGGTAGGGATTAATATGTTGCCTAAGAAAGTTGTACCAGCTCGAGTCTGAAAACTTATTCCTCTCCTACTACTTTTCTCCTCTTCTCTCCGAGAAAAAAAAGTGAGCCTCCTCCTCTCTCCTCTCTCCAATCTTCTTGCGGCGGAAGCAACGGTTCAAGCGAGGGCGGCTCCGCGGCGGCGACATGGACGGCGCCGGAGAGGACGGGAAGCAGCAGCCGCACCTGGTGCTGGCGCACAAGCTGTTCCTGCTGTCGCAACCCGACGTCGACGACCTCGCCAAGGTCGACCTCCGCGCCGACGTCCTCGCGGCAGTCAAATCCGACGGTAGTACAAGTCGAGTCTGCATCTAATTGCGGGTACTGTCTGGGTCTGTATTTGATCTTACTGGTGTGATTGGTGCAGACATGGCGGCTCTGTACGAGTCGCTGGCGGCGGACGGTGTGCTGGAGATGGATGCGGCGCTGCTGGCCGAGATGCGCGCCAGGATCGAAGAGGAGGTCCGGAAGCTCGACGAGAAGTGAGTAGATCTCGCTGCTTGTGACCTTTTCTGGGTTGATTTCTAGGCTGGCTCCTAGGGTTTCATGCTGCGAGTGCTGATGCATTTAGCCCTGTGACCGCGCAGTTCGTACTCGGTTCGGTTCAGTGATAATTTTAGCCTTAGAAATTACTATTTTTGTGAGTTTGATGAACTGCAAGGTGCTAGTACTCTCACTGAGTGGGTGGGTTTGATTTGCTCTAGGCGACCATATGCCCCAACTGAACTGTTCTTGGTAGGGTCAGCGTTCATTCATAGCAACTGTGCTAGTCTGTGTTCATAACTTTACCCATTTCTTGTTCGTCAGCACCAGGGCATTGGAAAATGTGCTTGGTTGGCTAGTGTTCGTCCATCCATCTAGATCTGAAGGGGAATAATCAATGATGGTAGATAGAGAACTCATGCTCGCACGTGTAACTATCCAGATCACGAGGAATGGTGTATGACTGTAAACAGGGATTGTTGTGTGCACAAACAAATCAATGATATACTCTCAAGGAAGCCTGACATTTTTGTTCAAGTAATTTGTAATCGCGGTACCTAGACTCTGAAATGCCTATCCTTTCTCTTTAGGTGCATCTGTGTGGCCATTATGCTTGAGTGTCAATATTTATTCAGTTAGTTTATATATGCATGTTATGTATGAAGGATTGCCGATGCTGAGGAGAATTTGGGCGAGAGTGAAGTGCGTGAGGCCCATCTTGCCAAATCCTTGTATTTCATAAGGGTTGGGGAGAAGGTATATATCTGATGTCTCCTACAGTTGTACATTTCTTTGCATTGCTGGTGTGTGTTCCAAACATGCTCATCTTGCCCAAATAATCTAAATTTCAGGAGAAGGCACTGGAGCAGCTTAAAGTTACTGAAGGAAAAACTGTAGCTGTTGGACAAAAGATGGACCTTGTTTTCTACACACTACAAATTGGACTTTTCTATATGGACTTTGATCTCATCTCAAACTCCATTGACAAAGCCAAAAAGTAAGTCCAAATTCTCTTGGTTTAACTATTTTTCAAGTTGGACTTGCATTGTGAAGCTGATATAGAGCGACATTGTTTCTCCTGACTGAAGCTTGTTTGAGGAGGGTGGTGATTGGGAAAGGAAGAACAGATTGAAAGTGTATGAAGGATTGTACTGCATGGCAACTAGAAACTTCAAGAAAGCTGCTAGCTTTTTCTTGGATTCGATTTCAACTTTCACAACATATGAGCTGTTCACCTATGATACATTCATCTTCTACACGGTCCTCACAAGTGTTATCTCACTGGATCGTGTGTCTCTAAAACAGAAGGTATTTTAGTGGCTTATTGAAGTTCTCTTGATTGCCTTGGACAATGTCTAACCAACTAGGATCTTGGCAGGTTGTAGATGCACCTGAGATCTTAGCTGTAATTGGCAAAGTACCTCACCTCTCAGAGTTTCTCAATTCCCTCTACAATTGCCAGTACAAGTCATTCTTCATTGCATTCTGTAAGTAACAAAATCATTAAGTTCCTCATCTTTAATTTACCCATCATAAAAAGAATGCTCATATGGATGATTTTTTTGGTGGGTCTAATCTTTGGGTTTTTCATCGCTGGATCATTTTTTTCAGCTGGCTTGACAGAACAGGTCAAGTTAGATCGTTACTTGCAGCCTCATTTTCGCTACTACATGCGTGAAGTGCGCACAGTTGTCTACTCGCAATTTCTGGAATCATACAAAAGTGTGACAATGGAAGCCATGGCAGCTGCATTTGGTGTTACGGTTGACTTTATAGACCAGTAAGTGTAGCATATGCCCATACTCATATCCTTATTGTACATCTTACTGACCCACAGTCTTAATGTTTATCACCATTTCTATCACTCCAATATAGGGAATTGTCACGCTTCATTGCTGCTGGGAAGCTCCACTGCAAGATAGACAAAGTTGCTGGCGTCTTGGAGACGAACCGACCTGATGCCAGGAATGCTTTCTACCAGGCAACCATCAAACAAGGAGATTTCCTGCTGAACCGCATCCAGAAACTGTCACGAGTTATTGACCTGTAGGCGAGAGCCCTTCATGCTGTTGGAGCTGTTCCCTGGAACTCATTGTTGAGCTCCCGGCACATGACTTGCAGTGTACTCGAGTATTGTTTACCTTGGCTCCTGGGGTGCACGAGCAACACTCAACTTCCATTGGGTCACGATTGAGAATTTTTTAGGGGTATTTGCATTCTGATAAATTACTTTTTGTAATTTCGTAGTCTAACTACATGGATCTTGTAGACGTTTCTTTGTTTTGTGTCGTGTCATTTTACTACAAAGCCTTTGCGAGCAGAAACGGACGTCTTTCAAGTAAATTTCACAACAAACCATTATTCCGTAAACATCAGTTGCAACTTGCTGACAGGCGGAAGCATTTGTGTTCTGTTACGTCAAACAACATTTGCTCTGCTTCAACCGGACTAAGAAAAGCAGATCGTCAGAAACACTCGTATGGTAACCGCGCTAGAGTAGTACGGAGTAGAAATATAAATGACTCCAGCGTCATATATAGCCCAACCAAATTGCTGCATATCCGCAATCAAAATCGACGCTGTTTATTGGACTATATGATAATTCTGATTAATTGTCACTACACATGCCAAATTTCTCCAGAATTCCTCTGTATGTGTACATTTTGATCATACAGTTCTGACAAAACCAAACACATCGTACCCACCTACGACGGGCAAACCAACGCACCAACAAAAAATTCCAACGCTAAAATCACAACCCATATTCCAGAGATCTCACACGAGAGTCAGAGTTGCACGACTGCAGCTGTTTTGTTATGGTGGGGTATTCTAGCCAGCAGCTTGACTGGATTTGCCATTGGGTGTGCCTGAGGGACTGCTTTCGCCAGGTTTTGAGGCAGCCATTTCCTCCAAGCGCTTCCACAGGGATTCTCGCTTCGAATTGGATTCCTCCTGCTTGAGCTCCTCATCATTGAACCTCTGAGCACACTCCCCGAAAAATGCAGAATCATGATCCGAGAAGATCTTGCGTACATTCAATGTCAGGCTTCGAACAGCTTGGTTCCAGTGATCTCTGGCGTTTCTCTCAAGTGCTGGGTAGATAATAGGTAACAGCACCTTGTAGTTTTGCTTAATCAAGTTTTCAATGTGGTCATTATTCCAGAGAAATAGAGCCCGCTCTGCCACCTATTGAACAGAAAAGGAGAAAAACTTGAGTCACAAATGTTGAAGCCTTAAAAAATCTACATGGACCTAATGCTGAGTATTTCACATGGGCAGCTATCTAAAGTAATGTTCATATTCTATTATCCATAGGCTAAAATCTGCCCAAGAGAACACACATGACTAAACAAAACCACCAGATACCATCATCGATTAATTCCATCAAAAAACTACATCCTGTTTTAAAGAATCAGAGGCACCCAAACAGCACAAGTACAGAGTTATCATCTAAAATGACTGGCTAGGAAAAGGATAGCAACAATCATGCTTCCATAGGTACAGGTTATGTCCAAGATTTGTTTTACAATGAGCGGAACAGGAATGGCAATCAGAAATTGATGGAGAGGGTTTCACACATAGCCAGGACAGCAGTAACAGTCAGAATAGGCTCTGAGAGTCCAAAACAGATGAGTGGATTTTACAAATAAGCAAGACAGGAGCAAATGTCAGAAAACAGACTTTGGCGGTCTAAAATTGATGCATAGGTTATATTACAATGGAGGAGTCCACTAATAAGACTAAAAGAATCGCATACATGAAGAACAAAAGGGAGAACAGGTCTGCACTACTAGTCAGAATTTGGGAAATTCTAGTGGTTTGCCCTTGCTATCCAATTTGGGCAGCATGGGTATCTGTTTTATTAAATTCCCGATGATAATTGACAGTTTCCATGAAATTTTTTGTTTTAGAATAGATATAAAACGACAAATTTGTTCCATCACTCAATTGCTAATAGAGAAGGCAAATAGAGGTAAAAGCCTCTTAAGGCGTTTATAAGAAACAGATCAGTTTCTCTAAGTCATTAAGGTATGAGAAACATCAAAAAGACAAGGAATAAAGTAGCACCAACGATTTATTTTACTATTCTTAGTCACGTATAAGCGTCTATATGAAACAACTGAAAATCCATGTGCATAAATTATACATAAAAAGATACCCAATGGTGCACAGAGACAGTATCTTAACAGCAAAGCCTGGAGACACTATTAGCATTAATCTTTTCCATACTTAGGGGTACATTTATAGCTAAATTAAATCTGTGCAAGTAATCAATGTGGGCATGCAGGCAAGTAATTGCTGAATCAGAGAGCATAGATTTGCACCAGAAGTCATAATTTGGGAGATTTTAGTGGCTTATACTTGCTATCCAGTTTGGGTGGCACTAAATATGTGTTTTGCTACTGCTACATGAAATTTCTGATGACAACTTATATAGAAATATTTTACAGAAGTAGATGTAAAACAACAAAAGTTTGTTAAGTCCTTATCTGATTTGCTGGGAAAGGGGGCATAAATGTGTAGATCAACCATGCAATATAACAGCTTCTAGAAAACTTTAACGTACAAGAAAAAAATGAAAGGGAAATTTACTGTGAATATTCTCCAGAATACTCCAACTCTAAGATAAGAAATCAATATGCTATTTTGTAACTATAACTTAAAAGACAAATGATCTACCACCAACACTTTCTTTTGTTCTTAATTACAGATTAGCATATATCAAAACAACTGAAAAATCCATGTGCACAAATTACACATGAAAAGGACACACCATGGCAAGCGGAGAAGGTATCTCAAAAGGAAAACCTGGAGACACTATCGATATTTTCTTTCCATATGTAAGGAGCTAAATAAATATGTGCAAGCAATCAACATGGGTATGCAGGTGAACAATTGCGGAATCATAGACCTAAAGCAGTAAGAGGGTACAGTATGTGTCATGGACTAGAAGAACCAACAAACAAGTTTGGTAGATAATAAGCTCAAGTATAGGCACAGTAAGATTTGACCTGGAAATGAGAGCTGTTCATGCTACGGGCAATCTGACGGAAGAGTGGAACCATGCATCTTTGGAACTCTGCAAGCTGTGTTGCCTCTAAAACCTCTTCTAACTCACCCAAGAACATCACCTCCTTTGAACTATTTGTCACAGGCCAGTATTTAAGTAAGCCCCTAATAACTGTATCAGCAAGTTTGCAGTCCTTCTCAACAAACTGTGTGATGCAATACGATAGCTGCTGATGGTACATAGATACACATTTTGGCTTGTGAAGAGGGATCAGTGCACGAACAAGGAACAGTTTGTGCTCCTCCTTGAGCGGAAGGGCAAAACCATTGATAATGCTGCCCAGGATCTCCAATAACTCTGCGATACCATTATGCTTCTCTGTTTCGAATATAAACCTGTAGAATATGTTGTTAATTGCTTTCCTGATGAATGGGCGATGAACCATGAATTTACCATATATCCGATGGAGTATGGTCTTTAGATAGTCCCTTTCCCTGGGGTCCTCCGAGTCAAAAAGGTCTAGCAGCCTAAGAATGAAGGAATGATCTATGTATCTCTTGGCCAGCTTTGCGTCTGTCTCCTGTGACGCTACAAATCTCAAGAAAACCTCATACACGATCTGCAGGTGTGACCATGCAGGGTCCATGAGAGGCTCGTCCTCCTCCAGATCAACCCCTTCAATGGCCTTGTTGTCACGAGGGGTGGGGTTGGAGCTCCGGAACAAGTTAATCGACACCATCTTTGTGATCTCCAGCATGACAGTCTCTGAGAACTTGCCGTTCGCAGAGGTGACGTAATCAACCAGCTCCATAAGTGTCTGCCGCTTCACCTCCTTCTCCTTGAGGTTCTTTGTTGGATCTGCAAAGTCATACACAGCGCAGCACAGGTTCACCTTCTTGACAAACAAATTCTGCTTCTCTGAGGCCGCCACATCCTTGAACGCCGGCAACGGCTCGTTGGAGTGATACACCACAGCCCCATTCATCATCGGGTTAGGAGTCACACCAGGCGGCACTGGATAATCCCCACTTCCAGCCCTCTTGTTCCCCGGCTCCATGCTCCTCGCAACACTGTAGGAATTCGACGGCTCAGTGCCGTTCCCCGCAACAGCCGCAGCATCCCGGCTATCCCCGGCCTTCCCAGGCTTCCTCGGCAGCCGGCCAAGGATCTGCTTAATCATCTTCCACCACAGCCAACCAAAACCCTAGCAGTGGAAAAACAGCCACGGAAGCGAAGAGAGGATCTACGCAGACATGCGGCTCGTGACTCCTGGCTTGAACCAACAACCGCCAAGATCTCACCAGACCCAGGCCAATGAATCCACCGAGCGGCCAAGAAACCACAGCCCTAGCTCCGATCTCCCGACGGACGGAACCAACCAATCAAGCCGCCCAGATCATTTGAACCAATACGAATCAGACCTGGTCAGAGAGACACTCCACCGCCCGGGCCTGAACGGATCAGGCCACACCTCCATGGCCGGAAAAATCCAGTCTTTCCCAGCACCCAGCCGCCACCGCCGACGCCGCCGCAGCCGGCCGGCCTAACAAATCTTGGACCCGAGAACCGCAGAAGGCAGGGAACAATCGGATGTGAGAGGATGGGCGGGTTGAGGACGAGGTGGAGGAGCCTTTTCTTGGGCTGACAAGCGCTCTCTCTCTCTCTCTCCTTTTTGGTTCTCTGGATTTGAGAGGCCTAGAGGTCCCCAAAAGTAGCAAAGGGGGAGATGGAGTAGGAGTGAAAGCTCGCGCAGAGCAGCACGGCGACTGCGGGGAGAGCGAGATGCAAGGGGATGGACGGCAGCCGGAGCGTGATGTTTATCACACAGTATTCACTGTCCTGGGGCGAGCCGCACTTAATTGCACACACAAGCTGCTGTTGCTGCTGTCACTTTAGTTTAGTGTAAGCATCTGCATCTCTCTGTCTCATTTTGCTGTCTGGAGTCTGCACGGAGAGGGCGAGAGAACCTTTCGTCTTTCATGGATGCTATGCTGTCTTCAGCCGTTTGCCTATATGAGTTATTTATAACACTGTTTGGTACTGTTTGACACCGTAGAGTCACTGTTAATAAAAAGATAAATAATTGGAATAGTGATAGACAATCTGCTGGAGACGATCTCTGGGCTGGCCTCCTTGACTCGCTACTAAGCATTCCCCTTCTCTTTCCTCTGTCACTTCACCCTCATCTCTTTCCTCCAAATCTGAATGGCGATTGTCCTCCTGATCTGATGTTTAAGTCAGCTGATTGCAAAGAAAGTAAAGCAACGCACTCCCGATCGAGCGACTGATGAGTACGGCACGGCAAGTTTGTAGCACGCTAGTGTCCCGCTGAATAAACAAGGATATCGTGACAGCCGATGGCAGTAGGACTAGGAGATGTTTATGGCGGTGTGCTTGGCAGCTTGGGTACTCGCCCTGAAAGACCGTCGGTGACGCTGTGCGGCACTTGCAGCTGCTCCTGCCCCCTGCTCCTGTGCTCTTTGCTTCCAGTTGAATCGTGCACTGCAGTTACCGCCGCGCCGTACCTCGGTGCGATACAATACTGCAGCCTCCCCTCGCGTGCCTCGCTTAATCGCTTCCCACTGCTTATTCTATTGCCCATTTGCCCTTGCCACAGGCAGGCCACAGCACAAGGTCAAGTAGGTGACTAGGTGTTAGCGACGCGAGTTTGGGACGTTGACAGAATGACAGTGTGGGAAGAAATATCACACCGCTGCATGGCAGCACGAGCCAGAGAGCCCACCAGTTCGCAGTTTAGCTTTAGCCAACCGGAGGAGCTAGGACGAAGCAGCCATCAGTGCATGCGAGATTAGCCGGCACGCCACTTGGGGAGGAGATGGGCATCAGTGCATCACCAGCAAATGCACCGATAGAGCCGAGCCTAGCAACAGCCCAACCGCTACCAAAAACGGGCACCGCGCCAAACCGATCACATTCCGCTGCCACCCAGCAACGTCCCCATTTCTCTCCACCGGCGGCAGGAGCGCGGCACGTCGGAGCCAGGGAATAAATGTTCGGGGTATGGGGCTCTGAAAAGGCAGCGAGGGAGGCGCCGTGCAGTGCAAGTGTAAACCGTGCGATGCGCCTGATGGCGTCGCGCCGCTGATGGAAAAGCAAAGCCAAGGCGGGGGCGGGGCGGCAACGTGCGGGCCGCGTGCCAACGTGCGGGGGCGCGTGCGCGTGTCTTCCTGCCAGTGCCAGCGCTGGCCAACCCCGTCGCCTCGCCTGTCTTCTGGCCGACGCCGCCTGGTGGCCGTGGGGCTCTCTCTGGCGGTCTGGCCTGCCGCAGCAGCAGCTGCTGCTAGGTCGGGGATAAACAGTGGCAGCGCTGGCGGTGCCGGTGGCCGGGGCGTGGACCACGCCGACGCTGCCTGCTTTGGATTCGGATTTTGGAGTGGGCGGCCGGAGCCATCGGAGGCAATGAATGATGGCGATGCCAAGGGACTAGCTAGCTAGCCGTGCCTTTTACCGATTGCCAAACCGAGCACGGCCATCTTGTGGTCCATGTCCATCCGCGCCGCTTCTTGTATTTTCGGGAACATGAGCAAAATTTTGTCCGGAGACCTTAGCTATTTGCTCGTATCAAAGCATCAGCGATACTCTTAAAAAGCTTATCAAAAGAGCTCTATGATTCTCTAAAGTCATCTCTTTTTTTTTTTTTTGCTTTTCCTTTTTTTCGCAGCCGGATTTGATACCTTCGACATGATAACATAATTAGAGTGGGCACAGTTATTACTTAAAAAAGCTTAGACTAGGACACTGAACTTGCCTACACTAACCCACCACCCCAACTGGCAGCGGTATGTTGTCAATGTCACCCCGTTATGTCAGCATCCTCCTCTACTAGGTTGAGCCCCTTCCGTAGCATTCCTCTGGCCCACGATTATTGAAACCGACCGGCCGTACGTATACAGAACAAAAACTAAAACCAGACCCTAAGTGGTTACTTATTGAACCGGTTGTGCAATCGTATAGATAACTGAAAATAGGCTAGGCTGATTCCAGCAAAGGTGACCAAAGGATATGACCATTTATATAATGTTGCTACAGTACAAAATATGTCATTTGGTCCGTACTTTGGTCCTCTGGTTGAACACATGGGGGCAAAACTCCATACCAACAAATCCGTTATGGGATGCTCGTTTAACTGGAGCATGCGCTCGTAGATATGTGCGATATGGGGTGGGGTGGGCGTCTGGCTGCGTGTTTGCGTCACAACGCACGCTTCCTCGCAAAATGTGTGAAGTGTGAGAGAAATCTTTATCTATATTGAACTTTTTAGATCGGTGGATTGACCGGTCAAACCATGAATTGAAGAATTAGTCGTCCAATGTCTGTTATGGTCCTACTACATTGGCAAAATCCCTATGAAACTAAATAATAGCGGTAGCACGGTTGGATTTTGCCAACAAAACGGTTGGTGTTTTTGAGCCACATGTACTCTAAGCGACGTTGGACAAATTAATGCGCAAGCGTGTTCATAATATTGTTATCCTAAACGGTTGTTTAGTCGATACACAACAACCATCCGTTCTTATTTAAATGACCATTTACCTAAATAGGTATAAAACAATATTGGTATGTATCCAACTATTTAGTATACACCGTTGGCTATTAATGCGCAAGTGTGTTCATAACATTGTTATCCTAAACGGTTGTTTAGTCGATACACAACGACCATCCGTTCTTATTTAAATGACCATTTACCTAAAGAGGTATAAAACAATATTGGTATGTATCCAACTATTTAGTATACACCGTCGGCTATTAATGCGCAAGTGTGTTCATAACATTGTTATCCTAAACGGTTGTTTAGTCGATACACAACGACCATCCGTTCTTATTTAAACGACCATTTACCTAAAGAGGTATAAAACAATATTGGTATGTATCCAACTATTTAGTATACACCGTCGGCTATTAATGCGCAAGTGTGTTCATAACATTGTTATCATAAACGGTTGTTTAGTCGATACACAACGACCATCCGTTCTTATTTAAATGACCATTTACCTAAATAGGTATAAAACAATATTGGTATGTATCCAACTATTTAGTATACACCGTCGGCTATTAATGCGCAAGTGTGTTCATAACATTGTTATCCTAAATGGTTGTTTAGTCGATACACAACGACCATCCGTTCCTATTTAAATGACCATTTACTTAAATAGGTATAAAAACAATATTGGCATGTATCCAATTATTTAGTATACACCGTAGGTGAACATTGCTTCTAGATTTTCTCAAAATGCTGCTAACTTTTTTAGATGCATGCCAGTTTGTGCTTCTTAGCATTACAATTTATACCCAGCGGCTCCATAACCTCTTTTTCTTCCTTCTGAAATATAAAAGAGTGGTAGGGTGTGGCCTATTATGCGTCTTAATTTAAAAAGGTAGAGTTTAATACTTTGCGGTCTAGGTGAATACCCTGAGGTTAGCTTGGATATTTTTGAATTAAGAGAGATTAGAGTGCATTGGGAGGGATTGAAAGGGGTTTTGATCTACTATGGATTTAAATCCATCTCAATCCTTCCAAACCATTTCAATCAAAGAGTACCCAAACCAAACTTAAAAAGGAATATTTTCACGCAGAGAAGAGCATATGGCTCCATTTTGTCGATATGCTCATTGGCGGAAAATCTAGTGTGAGATGTCTAGAGTTTAGCAATGGAGATTTAGCGCTATGCTCTATGATCTTGAAGCTTTTTGACACAACGATTGACAATTTACCTACATACAAGTCCTCTGCTAGGGGAACATCCACTACGTCCTACCCTGTGATGTATTGCTCTAATGTTCTTAGCGTGTTGCTTACACAAGTACGTCGATCGAGAACGTAGAGTTTGATCGGAGGGTCGCCCTAATCAAGTGGTGGTCCTAGGCTTCTTTCATGTCCAACTAAACACCTAGAGTCGTATGAAACTAGAACATGCATCCCCTTATTCATAATGGTGACACCGTTTATGTGAATGTGTTATCTCACTTGTCGTCGCTGCCGGACCACCAGCTTCGACGTCTCTGCTAACCTTCACAAAGATAAAGCTCCTCTGCTTCCACCTCTCCTCCCGCCCACCTCACCGCTGTCTCGCCCACGGCCTCCAATCCTCCATCGGCAAGACACCACGCCATGACAGCTCCATCATCATCGTCACTGGGCCTGAACTTACGTCTGGGCTGACGGATGCCAGAAAAGCTCGGCCCATAGAGCCGTTCCAGGCCGGAGTCGGAGCCTGCGGAAACCCGTATCCTGACCCCGATCGTCTCACCTCGCGAAACCTTTCCTCTCCCTTCAAAAAAATAGATGGAAGCAGAGCACCCCCACCAGCAAGCGGGCCCTTCCATCCCGAGCACCACCGCCCTCCTCTGGCCGTGGCCGAGTCGCCGCAGGAAGAGGGGAGAACACGACGACCTCTCGCCGGCGGAAGTGGGCATGGATCTCGACACCGACGCGCAGCGCGCGGCGGTACGTACGCGCGTTTCGGCTCCTCCCCGTCCCCCGCTTCTCCCCGCCACGCGCTTCTTGTGCGATTGCGTGCCCCGTTCGCGGCCGGACGGATGGGCGATAGCTCCCCGGTAGTTTCGCTTCTTGCTGTTTGCGCGGTTCCTTCGGGTTCGCACCGGCCAGGCGGCCCTAGCCCCTAGGGTCCGGAGGGGAGGTTCTGTCCAGGTTCTTTGGCTGGGGTGGGGATGAGCGAGGACTCATTCCTGTCTTCGTGGGTTTCAGGAACGGCGCTGGTTCGTTAGAGGGCTCTCGCGTTCTTCTAGAGGGTTTAGGGAGTCTTGGTGCGTGTCTGGTTCCCGAATTTGTGCATGTAATTTAGGTTCTTTGTCTCTGATTGGATCACGTGGGGATCAACCCGAGCTATGCGCGCTTCGGGGTTTCTACAATTGTTCCCAAGATTACAAATTTATTTATTTTTCTAGGAGGGTCTTATTTCTGTAGGAATGATTGTACTTTCGGTTTCGGATGAAATCTTTTTGTTCTGAGTTTTACACCGATAGGGAAGATAGATGCCGCAAAAATTGACAACTCTGTTTTCTTTGGAAAATCCCAGGACAAGCTGAAAGCAGGTTTCAGAGGAACTTGGACACCAGATACGGGTCTTTTCAAGTGAGAAATTTGCTCTACAACCTAGCAAGCTGCCCAGTGCAGACCAGGGTACTGAAATTTCATCTGGTTTTGTTTTTATTGAACCTTTCTTATCTTTATGCTAGTTCTGTTGTGACATTGAAACACTGTTCTTGCAGAGGAAGATGATGACTTTTATGAGCTTCATTCTGATGATTACTATAAATTGTTTGCAAACAGGATGGCAGGTAGAAATGTGTTTGGGATCTTTCAGGTTATTTTAGTGTCGACTTAGTTTAATATATTGGTCAGATTACTATTTTGCTTTAACTTAGTTTAATATATTGGTCAGACTACTATTTTGCTTTTCTGACTTACCTACTGTAATACTGTTTGAAATTATGATTATGTGCAGAAAAATCAAATATGCTAAAGACTCGCAAGATGCGGGAGGCAGAACTTGCTGCTCAGCGAGCAAAGATAACAAAGGCAGGGTTACAGTGCGCACCATTCTTATAATATTCTCACAATCAATTAATATGCATTGCTTCTTCGTCCAATCCTCTATGCCAAGAGACAATTTGAAGATAGCCAATTGTCATAAGTCATAACCAATTCTTCGTATGTATTTTTAAAATACATTTTGATAGATTTATATGTTTTAATTAACTTCTAGCATTTCAAAGTGCCTTAAGAAAATGGGACATAACGATATGTAGCTGTAACTGCATGTTTTTTGAAGAAAATTGTGCTTATCTTTAACTTAGTATGATATTTCTTAAATGGAGTTATGTCAGTTTACTTGTTTTTTTTCTTATTCTCTTTACATATTGTGTTGGTAACCACATTGCTTAAAGGCAGGTAATGAGGGTTTGATTCCCTGATGGTTATATTCATGATTGCAGGCAGTAATGAGGGTGCGATTCCCTGATGGCTACATTCTTGAGGTTGACTTTCTTCCATCAGAGAGGATTCATAATCTAGTGGAGTTACTTATGAGAGTACTTGCTAGACCAGATCTGCCATTCTATCTCTGTAAGTTCTCCTCTCTTAAGGGATGATAAATATAGAGTTTTAAGTAATATATATATTTCTCCTGTCCTCTTTCACCTCTGATAATTCCTTTCATGTTGCCATGTCAATAATTTATTCTGTCTGTACGAATTGCTTCGAGTCTTATACTTATTATCGGCAAGCAAATATGTTGGCAATCATGGCATATAGGGAAACAGCTAACTGGCATGTACTTCACTGATCACGAAATCTGTGGAAAAACTTCTAGTTACAACACTTTGTCAAAGAGTTTTAGAATTGAACTTAGTTGAATAGTTGTTATTAATTTTGTTTTAATTATGAGGCGATTATTATTAAGTACCATTAGACAATAGAAATGATTTTGTACAAGTGTAAAACCATTGGCAACACTGATGTATTTACAACAGTAACTCTCTGTACTTTGTGATTTATCCTGATTGTCTGGTGCCTATTCTGGACCACATAATCATTCTCATGAAAAATTCCATGACTACACTGTGCCTATTTTAAATAAAGTATGCACCATTGAACTTTTATACCAAACAAATGTTCATTGGTTTGAACTTGTGAAATCTACAAGTCTTATAATCATAATGATCTCTGTTGTTATTTAGCGTGCAGTTGATTTGCATGGAGATTCTATATATCTTCCATACTCATATCTTATGTGTACTGTCTACAATTTCTTAATGCTGAATCCATTCCACAACAGATACAGTACCTCCAAAGAGGCGAATAGTAGACACGTCACCGGACTTCTATACAGCTGGTTTTGTCCCTGGAGCTAATGTCCACTTCTCTTATGATCTGCCCGAAGGTATGCATCACCATAGTGACTAGAACCAAGTTAAGAAAATAGACAATAATTACCTATCAGGCGTATGTTTTAAATATTTTTTTGTGCATCTTAACAGAAGTTGTTTTCAGCATAACACCTTTATAACACACATGCATGCACACTTGTGTGCACACACGTGCAAACACAAGAAAGTATTTTTCTTGTGCCTATGCCAAATGGCCCCTGCTGTTATCCAAAAGTTTGGATGTAACTTCGTTAGACATTCAGATATTTCATGAGTTTTTTTAATGAGTGGTATCAAATGCTTTGGACGTACAGGTTCGTTGCTGAATACAAATGATCTAAAAGCAGGACCTTTTCTCCGTGAAGAAATCCAAAGTTTGGATGGATTGTCGCTTCTGTTGAAACCTGCTACTCAACCTGATGATTCTAGGATGAGCTCGTCTGCTCTTCAACCTGAAGCATCTCAATCTGTTCCTGCACCAACAACAAATAAGAAGCCTGGCAGACCAAAATGGCTCAAAAGGTAACATTGCTTGTCCCTCTTTAACTGTATTCTTTTGTTTGGATGTCTTCAGTTTTTTTCCTAGTCTTCTAGTTCCATACTGTTAGGAAACATGACAGCTTCATACATGCAGATACTTATGAAGTTAACTACATTCTTTTTGTTAAAAAACCCAAATAATCTTCTTTCAGGCTGTGGTCGAATAGTTGAAAGGAGAAAAACTTGTCAAGTTTCTGGTGATAATTTCTGATCTTTTTTTATATCCAGCTTTGTAGAACATTGTTAGAATTTGCAGTGAGCTTTAAATTGGACCTTGACTTGTAGATACCATATTTCTAGTTATTTTTGTTTGCCTTGAATTTCATTTGCTTAAGTAGCCTATTGCAGTTTAATTTAAGAGTTTGCATCTTATACCATGTTGTGTGTTGAGTCAACCCAACCGAAGGATATTTCTATCATGATAGTTTCTATTTGCTTGAACTCTAGCTATTTTGTGTCAGGACATCTTTTGACTTGCAAGATTATGATAAAATGACTGTTATCCCACTTGTTGCAGGTGACACCACTATGGGTCTCAAGTGTATGCCGTCAACACAGAATCGTTCTGCTAGGCTTCTTCTATAAAACTATGAATCCATGATTCATGGTTCGACAAGTTCGAATTGAACAGGCTACACGGCTGTGGTACTAGAATTGGTTCCTCTGCTCACTGAAGCTGTTGGGCCATTAGACGTGGTTCCCATCTTGTCGGTGGGAGCCAAGTAGAATGTAAAATTTATGCGTTGCAACTCTTCTGAACAGGGGTGCCATGGCTAGCACTTTACCACTTTACACATCGTGTAAACCCCATAGTAACAGTGGAAATAATAGTCAGGTATACTTAACGCTTCAGACTTCACAGTGCGTTGCTATGCGTGTCTTCACATAATTCATTCAGAAAACTGAAGTGCTTGAGTTGGCCTGAAAGATACCAACAAACTTGGGGTTCAGATCTGAATGTTTTTCATCCTGCCTAGGTCCATGATACTGTGGCGGGTTGCTTTCTCGTGATTGATGGTGACGGAGCCCTCACCAGCGACTAATTTGTCCCTAGGTGGCACTCATTTTTCTCAGCTGATAGTGGTCTGTGGGGCAGCTAGATTCTTCCCAGCTGTTGTGTGGTTGAGTGGGTGCTTTTGACAATAGAGTCATCAAGCGTTCGTAACTTCATACTCTACTGTGGGCTCAGGGTCTGGAGGCGGAGTCGCCGAGCTTTTCTCTATTTCTTTTTTCACATTTCGGATATGAGGGCCCTACATGGCGGTCGCTGCATTTTCTGTGTGGTTGGGACTTGAGAGGTGGGGGGGAGGCTGGCTTCTTAATATGTTGTTGTCCCTATCACTGGATTACTAGGTAGTATGATATTTATGCTATCTTGCAGTCCTGTATCATCAGACACGATTGTGTTCGTAGATTAGTGCACCTGCAAACGACCTGTGACCGTTCATGCGGCAGCATGTAACATGGTGGCTGCATGAGGTGTTTGGCGTTTGGTTGGCGAAAGTGATGGCGCGGTCTTGAATCATAGGCGACCATACCAAGACCAAGAAGGGGCCCTGGTCCGCCGAGTCTGGCCGGCACAAATTATAGCAGAGCACGGCGACAGTGCTGCTGACCCGGCGATTGCTCGTACAAATTACCTGAGCCCCTGTCGAAGATGCGTGGCAGTAGAGTTTGGGTTGCAGAGGGTCGGTTGTCGTTGGTTGGTATGATAGCAGGCTGGCTGCGTGGGTGACGGATGCACTGACGGCTGCGCCGGTGGTCCGTGTCCGTTCCCTTTGACCCTTTCTCCGGTCGGTCATAGTCAAAGATCGAACGTAGGAGAAGGACCTCCCCTCCATTTTCAAGGAAGCAGTCCGTCAGTGCGCTGAATGGCGGAAATCTGCACTGCTGTGGCGCCGGGCGCATACGCAAAATAACCAAGCGAGTTTCTGGGCTCGGGAAGCAAACCATTAGGCATTGGCCAGCCAGCTGACGAGAACAAAACTCCCCTTTCCTTTGCTGCCAGCGTCCCCTCAGAAAGCAACGCTGAAAAAGGACCCTTGCTGGAGGAGAGAGAGAATAGTCTGCAGATTGAGGATCCGCTGAACACAGCGCGCCATTGATTTGGACAGAGTGTTTGGCCGGAAAAATTGTTTATATAAACATGTTTAAAAATATACAAGACATAATTGAAGTATTTATTAAATAAAGTAAACCACAAAAAAATAAATTGTATTTTCATGGTGTTTTTAGAAAAAGACAAGACAAATAGTCGAATACAATAGTGTATGCATACATCAAGAGTCAATGGTGGCAAATAATTTTTTTTTAAAAAAATAAACGCATTATGCTGTTTCATACTTGTTATACATTATTGCTCCGGATATTTTAGAAGTGTTTCTACAATATCCCAGAGGATTATATCAATCTGCGCATGATGAGAAACTATTCGTTTGCACGGACGCCAGTCCTTTACTGGCTCACGAAAGATATAGAGGGAGGAAATAAAAGAGCACGAACTAATTACACGACTCATTAAGCCTGCCAGGGGCACATGCAGAAAATGCAGATCAGATCGCTGGTTGATGTACCACGTACTGCCGTTCGTTCCAGCAACCACGTACGTACGCCCGGCCGCGGAGAACAAGCTGTCCACGCTCCACAGTGGGCACGCACGTGACCCATGCGTCCTTGCCATGCCATCTCCAGCTAGCGCTGCGCTGCAGATGGCGAGAGGCGGGCGAACCACGGGTACGTCCACCACACTACCACAGGGCAGCAAGCACTGAAGTCTGGAGTGGAAGGGCGCATCGGGACTTGGCGTCGCACGCCACATCAACGCGGCCAACGGCGAACCCCCGTCTCGGTGAGTTCACGACCAGGGGCCGGGGCTGGCAGCGCCACACCGCGCGCGCTGCACGTTCCGGCGCCAGCGCGAGCCACATGGCCTGGCCAAGCATAGGCCGATAGGCATAGGCTATAGCCGACACGGATCTGAGCCGCAGCGGGACAAAGCAACCGCGTGCCGCGTGCGGTTCGTTTTCTCTCCTCCTACACAGGCACACAGCACACGTGCAAACAGTGGCGTCAACACAGGAACACAGCGGTTTCAGCACCATCCATCCGGAGAATCAATTTTCTCGTTATTCTGCTCTCAACCCAGTGGCAGCGGCAGTACCATACCAAGTCATGGGCGTTAGCTCGTGGGATCCAAATAGGACCGATAAAATAGAGTTGACGTTTCTGTGTATCATTGTACGTAATCGCCGAAGTGGTCGTCGTCATCCTACCAACAGTCCAACACTGTGCGCGCCGCCTGGATAGCATAGCACGGGAGGCATTATATTCCCGAAGAAAAACCAGGACGGGCTACAACTATACTGCGCATAATACTTAATTTTTTTTTGCGTGAAGAGGATATTCCTTCGAAACACTGTACTGCTACCGAGTACTAGTAGACCACAAGTCGCAAGCGAAAATCCGTACTGTATTCTGTATTTGTAATTAGCTTCTGCTCCGCCGTTACGGCGCTATTACGAGCACGCAAACTCCGCCACTGACTGCCGACCGTGACGGCGTTTACCACGGACGGAATGATCTTGCGTTCGTGTTTGCATGCGTTGCGAGCTGCGTGCGACTTGGGAGAGAGCTTTTTTGTTCGCTGGTGGAGCTCGAGAGGAGCCGTGGTTGGTGGCTCAGAGCAGCGCGGCGCAGGGCAGAGCACGCCGGCTTGCGGTCGCAGGTGAGCCGGGAAAGGCAGGTAGGTGGCGGGCAGGTAAAAGCGGAAACGAACACCCAATCGACAGGCGGGCAGCGGAGGCCGCCGCCGTCGCGGTATAAAAACCGGAGGCCGCCAAGGGGGTGGGGGACCGACGCAAGGCCGCGACAGAGCTCTCCGTCCTCCCTCCCTCCCTCCCTCCCACGCCTCACCCGCTCCGCTCGGCGCTCGCTTCCCCAGAGATCTCGCCGCGGGTCAGTGATCTCTCTCTCTCTCTCTCCAACACCCGCCTGCTTCTTCTTTTCCTTCCGCGCACAGCCTGCTTCGAGCCTGCTTCGGCCAGTCCGAGGTTTTCCCGGTTTGGTCCGTCGTCGCCGCCCGGCCGAGATAACGGTGGTGCTTCTTCGTGGGGAATTTTGCCTCTTTGCGGGTGGATGTCGCGGCCGTTTCGCGCTTTTACGAACCGCGTTCTAGATTCTTTCCTCAATCGCTAACGCTTCCGCGGCGGCGGCGGCGGCGGCGGCGGCTCTGCTCGCTGCGGATCTTGCGCTGGCAAAGTCGCAGATCTTTTTTTCCTCCTCTGTTCGGTGAAGGGAACTCTGGTTAGTCTTGAGCTGTTTTTTTCTACTCGTGGGAATCGCTTCCTCACCTTCCTCACCGCCGGTGATTTCGTGGGGCTGTTTGTTTTCCCAGACTTGCGGGGAGTGGATCATTTTGCTGCTAGGAGCTGGGAATTATGGGAGGTTTTGGTATCTCGAGGGTATTTTTCTTTTCCTTTCTACTGCTAAAATTAGCAATGGGTCACAACTTGTGATCCTCCTCCCCCTACTCAGATGTTAAAATTAAGTTGACTTTGGGTTTAAGCGGATGTTACTCTGTTGACCTTCAGATATGGTGTTTTTGGTTCCGCAGGCAGCTAGAGAGATACTAAATCCAGCCTTTTCCCAGAATACGACAACCTCGTCTACCTTTGGGATAAAACAATAATTTGATATGCTCTAGCCTATAAAGCGTGAGCCACATCGAGCCATTGTTAGATAATTCTCACATAAAGGGGGCGAAATGGAGTGTGATCTTATATGTCCAATTTTTGTCTCAAGCTCTGAAGTTGCCGTAGATGCCATGCTCCTTTTAGGATGAAAAGTGGTACCGCATGGAACAAGAGAACTAAAGTGTTCTGCTAGCTTACTTGCCTGATATTGGACATACTCGTGGGCATTTCTTTAGCAATATGGGAATGCTTATGATAAATTTTGGTCACTGCGAGATCATTATCGTCTTTCTTACTTGGCTAGATGTATTATTGTAGCAGGTAGAAGAGGCTCGTCCTATTTGTCATGTCAGGAGGATCTTCACCATCATCATCAAGGCGAAATAGCTCTAATTCTTTGTCTAGAGACCTAGACCTTCCTTCAGAGCAAGGATGCCTCTCAATTGTTGTACTTGGAGCTTCTGGTGACCTTGCCAAGAAGAAAACTTTCCCAGCACTCTACCACCTTTTTGATCAGGTATCTGGCTTCACTAAGTACTAACTAAGTCACTATTCTCTATACTGTTTTCACTATTCTCTATACTGTTTTACAGTTTAGAGAATAACTTACAACTGTAATGCACATTCATACAACTGTAATCTGGACTCGCTTTTTTCTCGGGGTGACTAGATCACAAGTAGAAGCACACATAATTGTAAGTATGAGGCATGGAATTGTAGAATATAATTTGAAGGAATGGTGTCAAACAAGAGATTGAGCTTCTACACAATAGCTAGCTGCGCTGTAGTGTGTAGTCCATTTGTAAACATATAAAATTATTCTTTACAGATACACGCATCTTTTTAGTTCCAAACTTTTAGAATGTGTGCAGTTTAGTGATAGACATTATCGCATTATAGTTATCAAGTTGATTGATATATTGAGTTGATTGATATATCGATCGAAGTAAATATTTCTGTGTTACAGGGATTCATACAATCCGGTGAAGTGCATATATTTGGTTATGCTAGATCAAATCTTTCCGATGATGGATTAAGGGAACGTATTCGTGGGTAAGGTTTCTGAGACTGGAGCTAGTTCTTAGGTTGCATAATACAGAAGTTCTGTTTACTGTGCAAAGGATTCCCTTCCTTTCCACACCAAGACATGAAAACCTATATGCTTTCATATTGCTGCATTTCGAAATGTATAGCCTCACAATAAAAATCACTACTGGCCTGTAATGCGCTGTACATTCCTAGATGTTTTGTAGTTGCATTGCAATGCATGGAATTGTAAAGGCACGCGTCTCTACTCCTTTCAGTCATAAGCGTTCTTTTTATACAGGTATCTCAAAGGAGCTTCAGAAGAAGATGTTTCAGAATTTTTGCAATTAGTAAGTTGTTATAACCACACTGAATTCATTATGTGGCAATCAGCATCATTATGGTAATTTTATGTCTCAGATAAAATATGTCAGTGGTTCCTATGACAATGGAGAAGGATTTGAGAAACTGAACAAGGCAATATCTGAGTATGAGGCATCAAACAAATCAGGAAGCTATCGCAGGCTCTTTTATTTGGCATTGCCTCCATCTGTCTACCCTTCGGTGTGCAAAATGATCAGAACATATTGCATGAATCCATGTAAAGTTTTGCCCCCTCCTATGCCCCGTCCTATGTTGTTTTTGGGGGAATTCTGATAATAATGAATAAACAAGCATGCTGAAGTTAGAGGAATCTTCAAGTTATAAGCTTCAGATTCATCAATATCTAATTTCATTGTTTTTTCTTAAAGCACATAAACTTTTACACTGTTCTGTATTAACAAAAAAACATCACCATTTTCAAGCTTGTGTTCCTACCTGCCGTCACTTCTTTCAAACATGAATCTGTTTTGGAAAGTAGTAGTGCAAAAGACATCTGTGTGCTGTTCATTAAATATCCTTTACTGGTTAATTCTTCACAAATGGAGAGGAAATAAACCAACACCTTATAATGTATATAGATTGGAAATCAAGCAACATAATGCTGCACTAAATTTCACTATTTCGACTGTCAAGTTTGGGATTCACATTAGTATTGTGCTTGCTCGTGCAGCTTCTCACCCTGGATGGACTAGAGTCATTGTTGAGAAGCCCTTTGGAAAGGACTTGGATTCTGCAGAAGAATTAAGTGCCCAACTTGGGGAGCTTTTTGAGGAACACCAACTATACAGAATAGACCATTACCTGGGAAAAGAGTTGGTCCAAAACTTGGTAATGGATATAGCTTTTTTCTTAAATCACTTTACATTTCACTAATAGTCGTCTAACTTCTTTTTGAACCAATCGCATGTTACAGCTTGTCCTTCGTTTTGCCAACCGCTTGTTCTTGCCTCTTTGGAACCGTGACAATATTGATAATATACAGGTAAGATGATTTGTAGTTGTTAGCTAGCAACTGGCAACTTGATTTTGCTGGTAAAAGTTCCATGTAAAAAACTGTTTGAAGGCACTCTTAGTTCCTTTAATAAGTCGCTTGACTTGATTTTTTTTGTGATTATAGTAGAAAGCAGTTTTATTCTATGCTAGAATTTACTGCTATTTGTAATGAACCAAATTGAACCGAAGAAAATAACTTGAAATTTTACCATAAATAGTTTGAGCATAATAGTATCAACGACCTCGCATGCTAATTAATCCAATGCAGATTGTATTCAGGGAGGACTTTGGAACTGAAGGGCGTGGTGGATATTTCGACCAATATGGGTATGTACAAGCATGCTTTTCCTTGCAAAAGTAGAAGCACTACCTTATCATATTTTTCAATAACATTATTATGAAGTTTTCTAATATAAACCATACCCTTACAAGCTAAAATTTAAATCTCTGGTGCAGCATATACGTTAAGCATGGCAATTTATGAGATACTTACATTCTTATCAATAAATATATGTATTTTGCATTTGGAACTGTCAAAATGCATGCTTTTCATATCTTCTTAAACTTGCAAAATTTCAGAATTTCAACAAAAAAAAAAAGGTTTATCGCACTCTCTCGTCTAATAGGTGAACATGAGTAATGATAATGAATACTGGATGATGCTACCTATTTCTCTCACATTTTAATATCTCATGATTTTCTCTGCATATATTCTCCTTTTTGCTCTATAAATATCTGACTCAGCTCATGGTACTGCAGGATCATTCGTGATATCATTCAAAACCATTTATTGCAGGTAAATATAAAGAAGATATATTTGATACTCCACATGCTATGATTCTGCAATTGTTTTCATAATCAAATCCAGTTTAGTTTTAGTACTTCAGGGACAATGGACAACAGGGCCTCTTTTTTCCCTACCTTTGTCCACTTGCCATTCAGAATATTTATATTTATGGATTACATGTTGAATCTTCTGTGGATTAACTAGCCCATGATAAAATTTCTTGAAAATGAATTGTCTTTGTGAGTCACTTATATATCCTTATTATCTTCTGCAGGTTTTCTGTTTGGTTGCAATGGAAAAACCTGTCTCCCTTAAGCCTGAGCACATCAGAGATGAGAAAGTCAAGGTCCAGCCCTCTTTACTCTATTTATGTTAACTACTCTATATTGCAGCTCTGTCAATTTTCTTGCTGTGGTTTGATTTTTGCTGTTTGGTTAGTGCTTAGAGAAACAAGCTTCGTGTCTTAATGTCAGGTTCTGCAATCTGTGAACCCTATCAATCCTGAAGAGGTAGTTCTTGGGCAATACAACGGCTACAAGGATGACCCTACAGTACCAGATGACTCTAATACCCCAACTTTTGCATCTGTTGTTCTTCGGGTACACAATGAAAGATGGGAAGGTATCTCTTTCACCCACATAACCACATCCATACATATTAGTTTTGAAAAGCCGAAAGGATATAATTGAAATACTTGCTCTCTTTTATTATTTCATTCAGCACACTTTTTTTCTTGACGGTGGTATCTTTACTTTCAGTATCAGCACTGAAATAGTGATGCCATGCAGGTGTTCCTTTCATTCTTAAAGCTGGCAAAGCATTGAGCTCAAGGAAAGCAGAAGTTCGGGTGCAATTCAAGGATGTTCCTGGTGACATTTTTAAATGTATGTGCATAGAAGTTTATATCTGGTGTAGTTAACACATACTTCCTCCTCCCATTAATATATGACCGGAGGGAGTAGCATACAACAGCTATTACCTAATAAAGTAGTTTTACTGTACAACCATGGTTAGAACGCACTAGTAGTGTGGTGGTAGGGTGCCCAGTTGTGATGCCACCAACCAGGGTTCAATCTCACAAAAAGAGGGGCCTTGCTGAGTAATACCACTTGTTTCTGGGTGATCAATCCTTCGGTCCCTTTTCTCAGACCTGTGTTGAGATCACCATCTCAATGCAATGACATGAGGAGGTCTTTTCCTCTTGGAGTTGAGATTTTTTTCCCTTTTTTGTATAACGGATTAACAACGGAAGGGCAGTGCCTTTACATAACCACACAGTAGAAAACTAGAAATTCTTTCATAAGCTAGAGATCATAAGATCTTACCAAAGGATTGTGAAAGGTTCATTGACAACAAAGAATGGGTAGGACAGATTCATGCGTTGATACTGGAAAGCCAGGAAACTAGTTACTTTAGGTTGAAGGAAATATGACTGTGCAGAACGCATGCATTGCCGTTTAACTTGTCACTGAAGTTTGGCTATATTAGCTGTCATATTCGTACTATTGAAATTAACTCAAGCTAGACCAGATGTTCAGCATGTAAATGTTAGTTTTAGCGTAGATGGATGAACCTCTATGTTCATTGAACATCAAAACAATACTAAGGATGACAGTTTTCCTCACCTTATAGCAGCATTACAGAATGCCTCTCTTGTTGATGACCTTTCGTGACGAAAAATCTATTTTGGTATATTATGTTGCTGTGTTATGTCTAAGTCAGAATTAGAGATATTATAATCGAACTAAATGTAAACATACCATTGTGAAGGTAAAAAGCAAGGAAGAAATGAGTTTGTCATACGCCTCCAACCTTCAGAAGCCATGTACATGAAACTGACTGTAAGTCCTACTTATCGAGGGTCTTGTTCCTTGTTTTCATTAGTTAAATGTTATGACATTTTCTTGGGAGAAAGGAAATCATTATGGGATTTGAATGTGTTGCAATCTTTGAAAATTGGATTACGGCAGGTTAAGAAACCTGGGTTAGAGATGGCTACTGAACAGAGCGAACTTGATCTGTCATATGGGATGCGGTACCAAAATGTCAAAATTCCTGAGGCATATGAACGCCTCATTCTGGATACGTAAGTGTCACCCTTTTCATTTTCCAGCATACATCTCTCATAATCTCATCCTGTAACCATGAATAACTCTGCCTACATCATATCTTGTGCTCACATAAGATTGCAAAGCTTCTTCTGTACAAAGTGATGCTTCTCTTCGTTACTGATCGATATCCATATTTCTACAGAATACGAGGAGACCAGCAGCATTTTGTTCGCAGAGATGAGCTAAAGGTTCATGCCACCCTTCACATTTGTGTCCTCATGTTTGATTTTTTATCTGCAAGAGCTCTAACACTGCACTTTGTCGGGCTTTCAGGCTGCTTGGCAGATCTTCACTCCTTTGCTTCATGACATCGATGGTGGCAAAATGAAGGCCCTCCCATATGAACCGGGCAGCCGAGGTCCCAAGGAAGCCGACGAATTGAGCGCGAGAGTTGGTTATGTGCAGACCCACGGTTACATATGGATTCCACCGACCCTTGCATAGAAGAATATGGCTGGTTCCGTGGCCTCATAGGAATTGTGTATCTAGGAAGAGTGAGCTACAATAAAGCTGCGCATATATAGCCCATTTTCGCTGCACCACCCGGCTTTGTAATAATTTTCTGCTGAATATCCAAACTACGATATGAAATAAAAAATGAATGTTCAAATGGATATGCAATGATCAGTGGAGTGCGGTAGCATTTGTGTGTAACAAACCAAAGCTGCACCTGCTGGCGGCATTGCAAGATGACGGAATGCATGATATATGATGACTACTGCCCAAAAAAAAAAAACTACGCTCAACCTGCACAGTTATAAAATATATAAGTGCCTGACAGATAAAAACGCTGGCAATATAAGCTGCTGAAGAAAGGGATACGGAAGCCGGTATCAAAAAAATTTCATCGGTACTAGTACTTCGTATTAAGCCATTAAGGTGGCATGGAGGATTTCTGTTGAAAGTAGCATCTCAGCTGACACAGCTATTATACAGAGCACCAACTTTGCAAAGCCACGATAATTATCATCTAGATGCAGGCAGTATGCTCCACAGTACAGAGTATTGTATGCGACATAGAACCAAGTCCTACTCCTGAGTCGGGTTCAATTTTTCGAACGAAATTATTTTGGTAAATTTTTCGTTTCCAATCTCATACGGAAAGTGGGATTTCGGAATTTTTCAGCTTAAAATTTAAAAATTCAAAAAAAATGAGAAAAATGAAAAAATATGATAAAAAACTAAGTGTTTTTCTGAACCATTAGGACTAGAACACGTTCAAGTCTAAGATTATTTGATTGGTTAAAATTATGTTTTGGTTGAAATACGACCATATTGTAGTCTAATGAGCTATGGTTTGTAATTTTTTAGTGTCCGTACGAGGAAGTTTAGTACCTTGATCTTGAGATATGCCGAGTATGGATGCATATACAAACCAAAAGACTCTAGAATACTGTCATATATTTCGGACCATCCGGTCATATATTTCGGACCATCCGGTCCATGTATTTGTGATAGAAAAAGAGTGTACTTGTGGTGTGATTTTGAACCTCTTTAGCTTTATTAGCACCAAGAATATACCTTAATGGATCCCTCTAATACCAAGAACATACCTTTTGAGTGGAATGTGAGGTCTTTTTTCTTTTTCCTTGCACTTTTATATGATATTTATTACTTATATCAATTATTAAGTCATATACATAGACATTGTTCATTAGATTGAACTTAGGCTTTCATGTGAGCTATGCAATTTATGTACCATAAACTTGTATAATGATCTATAGATTGTACTATGTACCGAACTATGTACTTAGATTGTAACTATGTACCGGAACACACTTGTATTAGATTGTAACTATGTACCGGAAAATTTGAATTTCGTTTTTCAAATCCCTAATTTTGTAGATGGGTCTATCCCATGTCTAATGGTGTTCGTTAGGGATTGAAGGCCTATGACAAATGGGACCAGGCTGTCATTCTCTTAGGCATCTCATTTCTCACATGTCCACTCGGACTCCACCTCACCCCGCTTTGCTTCGGTGGCCTCGCCTCGCACCGCCCGCCCCCACTCCCGCAGATCGCCCCGCGCTGCCTCTGCTCCAGCGGGGCACCTCGCCCCATGCGTGCCCACCTCCGCTCCGGCGCGCCACCCACCTCCCCGCTCTAGCGTGCCGCCTCACCCCGCACCTCTCTGCTCCGGCCCGCCGGCTCCCACCCGCGCTGCCTCGCTCCGTCGCGCCATCTCCAGCTCCCGCACGAGAGAAGGGAAGAAGGCACTCATTCTCGCTCGCCCTTCATCGTCCCGTTTTTTCCAAGGACATCTCACGAATATTGAGAGAATAGGCCCGTTTGGTAGTAAAGTTTTTAAAAATCATGGTTTTTGAATACTGTGGTTTTCACCTGTCCATGACATAAATACCACGGTTTTCAAATACTATGGTTTTTTCACAGTTTTGATGAAAACCGAGACTTGTTTGGTTCCATAGTTTTCAAGTATGAATGTTTGGTTCTACAGTCTACCATCACCTCTCCTTTCCCCTCCCATCCGAGCAAAACCGAGGAAAACTGAAGTCCTGACCTCAGTTTCCAAAACTCCAAAAATACCACGGTTTTGGGTAAACCATGGTATCCGAAACTGTGTTTTGTTAGTATCAACCAAACACTTTTTAGTTTCTAAAACCACAATATTGGCAAAAACCATGGTATTGCTTCAAAATCGTAAATAAACTTTGCTACCTAACAGACCCTCAGAGCGTGATTGGTTGGGTGTATGCAGCCCAACCAGGCCAGACAGATGCAAAGTTCGGTTGTTTGGATGCCTGGTGGGATGCAAAAGGCACATCCCAGCCAAGCTGAGCAGGAACGTAGATGAAATCCGTTTTTTCTTGGCTTGGCTGGCGAGGTGCAGAAGGCTGTCTGGTGCATGGTCTTTTTTTTAGCTCCGTGCGTGTGGGAGGGTAGCGTAGAAAAGGGCCAGCCAGCCAACCAATCACCGTCTTTATTCAACCTAGACCAAGCAAATCATGCAAGCCAAATACTGCTGGGTGGAGACACACATCCTGGTCCGATTCAGCCTGGTTCAAATCCACAGCCAGGCCGATACCAGCACACCAACCAATCACTCCCGTGTCTCGTCCCATCCCATCCCACGTGATCCCTCCCACCAAACACTTGCCAGGGACTGGGGACTCCTCGGAGAGTAGAGAACAGAGCGGGAGCCAAATATCTAATCGCATACACGGCGGCGCGCTCTCCCACTCGCTCGTCGCCGCCGGCTAGCCGCGGAAGCTCGGCTCCCGGAAAGGAACGCCCATCATGAGAGTGGCCGTGACTTCACCACCTCCTCGCTGCTGCTCGCGCCGCGGCGCCAGGCTGTTGGATGCGCGCCATGTGTTCGACCACATGCCGCAGCGGCGCGTGCCGCCCCTGGCCGCGGGCCTCCGCGCGCAGCCCGCGGCCGCGGCGTCTCGGAGGCCCGTGCGGGGCTCTCCCGTGTCGGTGGCCGCCCCCTCCTGTCGCTCCGCATCAGGTAAACTGGGGCCTTTCTTGTTTCCACCTTCTTCAGATTGGCTTGCGCTCCCCTCTGGAGCTGCCTCATTTGTGCATTCCAGTATGATTTGGTATTTGCTAAGTGCTAGCATCGTTGGGTTGTTTGCATGTGTTGTTCAATGGCCATTTAGGCTTGGTGAGGTATTGAGGTCTTAGACCATCCCAACCCATGGAGTAAAACCATTGCATATCCACTGTTTCTACACTGTTACAACCACCTCTCTTCTACGGTAGAGTCTCAAACAGTGTTATACGTGATCCTTTTACTCCCGCACTGGGGATAGCCTTAGGATAGTAGTAGTACAGTTTTTTTTAGGCATAAAAGGATAGTGGGTATTCAGGAATGGCAGCAAGATTCAGTCTAGCTGTTACCAAACTACTACTCCGTACTGCTATAGTGTACCAGGAGTCCAGGGAGGATATGACTATTGGCATCGATTTTGGAGTGTTTTGAAATTGAGAAACAAAAGTATGCCCTCTGTGCAATGTAGTTTTATTTGTTCGCAGGTTCACGAAATGAAGTCAACCCATCAATTTCTTCATATTTTAATGTTGACCTGTTGACACTCGCTCGGTTCCCTTAACTCCCTGCCGCCAATTATTTTCATTGTTTTGGTAATCTGTAGCTGCCATCGGTCCTGGAAATGGATTTATTAACACTTGTGCTTCATTCGATCATGTGATTTCGCTTTAGCATTATAACACAAGATTAGCTAGGAATTAAATATGGGCTCAACTACAACAACCATATGTCCTTACATTAGAAACTTTCAGTTCATTGCCACTTGAATTGCATCAAACAGTATATATGATGGTTGATCTTAAATTGAAACTTGAATGAATTGCCTGGTAAATGCAACACATCTTGAACTTGAATGAATTGCCTGGTACACTGAAAATTTGAGGGTGGCGAAATGGTTATTTATTTCTAACTTTTTTATCTATTTCGATTTTCGGACACCATAGCAATTTACATGCTTTGTTGGGAGATTGTAGCAATTTGCATGCTGGTTGGGTGATCATAGACAGAGGTTCACATACTGTCATTACTGACTTACTAGAGCTTGCTTCTTTGTAGTGGACATCATTGCTTGAGGGGCTGGGATCTCTTTATCTAGCTTTCTTGCCCACATATTTACTTGTCCCAAGCAATGTTTTCTTGCTGAAACTGGGTAAGGAATAAACCCTCGGTTGAAGTCAGTTCTCTTCATATAAATGAACATACTGTTGCCATTCGTTGCACATTCCAAGCAGGTTAACCATTCTTGTTGAATACTTCCACATGCTTTCCCAGATTAACTTCTCACCTTTGTTAAGATATGCCATAGTTATCCAAACCACAGCATCATTTCTCAAGCTCTCTAACCATTGAGCAGCTCATCGTTTGTTTAGGACATTCCTGCAAATCCCAGCAGCCTCTTCAACTTCTCGGGTGCGTTTAGCTCCATCTGCATTCTTGCCATCAAGACGAAACTTTGAAGGCTATATTCCTCGCAGCTGCTCGGGTTCATCGCTGCAGATCTATAGCCAGTCATCGCTGCTAAATCTATCACCACCTTCGGCTCTCATGGTGTCCTCCCAGCTCACCTCCTCTGATGTGGCCCAACGTTCTGAGGAATGGTTTGCTCTCCGCAAGGACAAGCTCACCACAAGCACCTTCAGTACTGCCTTGGGTTTCTGGGCCGGCAACAGGCGGGCAGAGCTGTGGAATGAGAAAGTCTTTGGAGCAACGGAGATCAAGCTGCCGGATACTGCCAGGTCTGCCATGGCCTGGGGAACAAATCATGAAAGCATAGCCATAGAGCAGTACACAAGCATCACAGGAAGACTGGTGGACAGCCTGGGGTTCGCAGTGCATACCGAGGTGAACTCTGGATGGCTCGGAGCTTCACCAGACGGAATCATTGGGTGCGAACCAGACGGTGGGATCCTGGAAGTCAAGTGTCCATTCAACAAGGGAAAGCCGGAGCTTGCCCTGCCTTGGCGCATCATGCCGTACTACTACATGCCACAAGTGCAGGGCCTGATGGAGATCATGGACAGGGACTGGGTGGAGCTCTACTGTTGGACTCCCAACGGGAGCAGCCTGATCTGGGTTCCCCGGGACCGCGCATACTGGGAGCTCATCCATGAGGTCCTGCGCGACTTCTGGTGGGGGAACGTGATGCCGGCGCGAGAGCTGGCGCTCCTAGGGAAGGACCCCGAGGCGAGATCCTTCGAGCCGCAGCCCAAGCACCGGCTCACAAACCTGGTGCTGTTCAGGAGTCGGAAGCTGGCCTCGGAAGCCAAGCTGTTGTGTATGGATGTTGGCGGGCATGTAGAATTCTTCAAATGAGGAGGTTATGCCAGTGATTGTAAACTGTACTACGAATTCTTTAGATTAACTCATGGATTAATTACTCTCCAATCATCATGTTCTTTTTCATTACTTTTATAAAGACTATAATCTTCCACCATATTACCTGTGATCGTTTTGCATGTTCGTTAGATTTGATGTATTCGAAACTATTGAATCTACGAAGGTGCCAGGTTAGAAGGATATCTCAGAAACTGAATTAGGTGGGATGTAATTCTTTGTTGTTCTCCTGTGTGATACGCATACTTTATTTGTCTACAAGTAGCATATCGATTCCAAGCCGTGTCGTGGAACCAGGGGATGCCCTGCCTTGGCCATTGTAAATTGCAATGCTTTTGAGTTGGTCTTTCCTTTCCCTTGTACGCGAAGGAGAAGCAACCAGATGAGACAGCGGTTGCCTGCTTCCTGGATATTCTCACGCCCCTGAGTCAGTGAGTGTCCCAAACGGCAAAACGGATTGCTCCTCTTATCCATCCACCTGCCGCTGCCGGTTGCTTCTGAGCTCCGAGGAATCCTCGTCTTGTTGCCTTGCCTGTGAGACAAGCAAGCCTGTCCACAAATCATCCACGGCTCTTGTGGCCCGGCACCTGCCATTACAGGGCCTAACCGAACATTGGGAAGGAGACAGACCCGTTCAAAACTCCAAACCAGGTCTAACCGACAGCTCAAGCATGCGCTCGATAACGCGTCTTTCTAGTTATAGCGCAGCATGCCGCAACCTGAGTACCTGACAGTTTTGTTGTGGATCCTAAGCCAGTAAGCCATGTGATCAGGAGCGATCAGCAATCCTACTCTTTATTGACAGATTTGTAGCCGGCCTCTATAATTTTTCCCAACGCGTGCGCCATCTATATAATTAGAACAGCAGGGAGCTTCTATTTCTGCAAGCCAGCAGCTCGCTCTCGCTGCTGAAGTGCCCATCCGTAAGTAAACCACTAATCCACGTGTCAAACCAAAAACAGACATCTTACTCGGCAGATGTTTAGGCTAAAACTAGCGGCTCCCTCAAATGCATCCCTTAAAAATTAAATAAATTAAATACGGCACTGTTACACAGAGAGGGATTAAATGTGGCACTGTACACAGAGAGAGAGTATTTGTAACAGTGACGGAGATAGGAGACAGTTGTAACAGAGGATGGGAGGATAGAGTAACGGTTGATTTCAGCCTTAGGTAAGCAGTAGCAGTGAATACGATCAGCCTTTCGCGCGCTGACATGCTAGGGAAGCAGTTTATTCGCTCAGCAGTTCAAAAATGAACACATACCCCTGGCTTGTCCGAACGGGAACAGATATAGAAACCATGAAAAACCTTTGAACATTCACCTGTCAGAAAAAGGCACCTGAGAAATGCAGGTGCTAAAGGACTCTAGTATAAGTTAGTAGTAGTCTTTATTTATTCGAATGTAAAAGATAACAAGTCATAGGGCACAATGTTTCTACTACCCAGACAGTAACTATTAGTACAATTTTCAGGTAACATAGCACACCGGTAGATACATTGGATTTTATTTTGGGGGCCAACAAAGGCAATTAACTACCTATCTGACATTCCAAGAACATGCGGCCTCGACCTGACTGAATGCTGTGCTTCCACGCTCCTGAGCCCTTCATATTCCAAAGGCAACATCCCTGAAACAAGAAAAACAGAAGATAGGCTAAGGCTCAGAAAAACTGAAGCCTGCTTTGGAGACTAGCATTCTAGTTTCATGCAATGACGCAAGGACTGAAGTAGAGCAAAATTGCCGCATTCCAAAAGAAGCCAAAAAGATACTATAACTGGAAAGGATAGCAACACCAACCTCAGAACTGTCAGTTTGTAACTAACCACTGCCGGCACCTTGTTAGGGAGACCATACTTCCATTTTCTGTTTTTTTCTGGATTTTTTTTCTTGAAAGCAAACACATAATATCAGCTGCTGCACCTACACTGATAGTATACTGAAGCTTTCTTTTTGCTCTTTCCTTGTTAGAAAAAACTCTGTTACGATGGCACCGCATGGATAGGAACGTCAGGTAATGATATGTAGAAATGTATCCATCCAATGGATAAATCAGAATCAAACATCTATTTCTCTGTGAAAGGTCGCGGCTGACAGTCGCGGCACTCGTTGTAAAGCAGAAATGTCTCATCAAACTCATTGTCTGCAGTGTCGGTGTCGATACATATCCCACAATGCAGACATCTCCTGATGCAGATAATACACCCTCTGCAAGTACCAGATCTGATCTTGCATTCCTCAGATGGGCAATCATAGACAAGCTTGTAGTTCGGGCAACGAGGGCACTTCTCAATATCAAGAGCATATTTATCATGAAGATCTGGTAAGAAACAATCTGAAACATATCCACCGTGAAGGTCTGGTAAAGGTGATTCAGAATGGAAGATCCTTGGCTCCTGTTTATGCAATGGCTGATCCTTGTCTATTCTCAGTAAGGACAACAACTCTTCAGTATTGTGCTTCTGATGCAGTGACACGATCTGCAACTCTGAGTTTCTTAATACCAATCTTTGCTTTCACATTAAATGACCTCAGACTGTCAATAATACCTTGATGAGTTATTCGTAAAGCACCAAAAATGCCCAGCTGTAACAAAAAAAAAAGAGGGAGTTCGGTCAATAGAGAATTGTGAATTGTCCCTAAAACTGGTGGTATGGTTTCTCGGCAGGGTCCAACCACACTTGCAATAAATCAGAAATACAATATAATAAATAAAAATTCAATTGAAAAATCTTAAAGTATTTAGTTTAAGACTAAAATCTTCTTTGTATTGTGCTGCAAAAACCTGCAATATTCTCAAGCTAAATGAAAACACCATTCTCGTAGAGCGCACAAGTACTTTTCATCTAACTAGTTTGAATTTGAGTTTGTCGACCAGCAAATATATTGACAAGTGATTTAGCTTAGCGAAAAAGGAATATTTTAAAATCAAAGTTTTAGTGTATCCAATAGATTAACCGATAACTGGACAAATTCAGAATAGCTAAGGGCAGCAGCCATGTTCCAGAATGTATACAACTGTCCAACAAAAATTTTCAGTGCATACAATAGACTAACCGATAACTGGACAAATTCAGAATAGCTAACGCAGCAGCCATGTCCCAGAATGTATACAAGTATCCAACAAATTTGGCTGGATACTCGCAGCACAAGTACGACCAAAACCATAATAAAATACATTTGATCCCTGATGCAACTCTTTTCAAAACAGTCATAAAATGGTCTAGCATTGTAACATTATCACTGGATTGCCAAGAATATGATACGATACAAATGAAAGGAATCATGAATAGTTCTGTTTCTTGGTGCAGCTGCAGGACATGAAGCAGTTGAATTACCGAGAAATGTTTGGAAGTGGATCAGACCATACTAACCTTTGTTAACTGTAGATTACTGTTTAAAACAGCTTTCAACCCCTGATCTGTGATGTTGTTGCAGCCCTCAAGACTTAGGCACTCCAAAGCACCCGGGCACTTTTGTGTCATGCACAAAAGATCAGCATCGGTCACCTTCTCACCCAATTGCGAGTCAATATGGATGCATCTCCATATTAAGGGTTCTGTCTGAACAGCTGAACGCAATGACTTGCACACCATCTCAACAGAGAGGACGTCACGTAAGCCAAGGTAGCCCAGAACATACGGCATTCCATCAGGTGCATCATTTCCCTCCTGGATAGGGGTAGGATCAACCACGTCGCAGCAAGCCAAAGCTGCGTCATAAGAGCTAGATGGGCCCTCCGTGACTCCAAGAGGTTCTGTGCAGGACGCATCAAGAGGCAACCATGAAAATTGGTCCGCACCTCCAGCACCTGAGAGGCCTCCAGACCCAAAGGAGCCCTCAGAAACACCCGTACAGCCACCATTCCATGGCTCAAACACAAAAGCCTGATTGAAGTAATAATAACTCAGGTCAGCAAACAAATTATCATCACCGCCGCTTCCAAAATGCCCAGCACCGGACATGGCCGTGAGGTCCCCGATGCAACTGGCGATCGCAGCTGTGAAGGTAGTCTCCAGGTTCATCCCAAAGGGATCCGTGGGTAAGAGATCCACGGGATCAGACTCCGCCTCATCCTCCAGCTCGAATTCCAGCTCCAAGTCCTCCCACCGCAGAGAACTCACCCCGCGGGATGACAGTGGGGAGGCCTCCTCCGACCGGCACCCACACCCAAGCATCACCCCAGAACAATCATCGGTCACCAGGAGGGAGCGTGACGAGCAATTCAACGCCATAGCCTCCAAACTCCCCTTCCACTACTACTCTACTACTCTCTTTTTTTTCTTTTTTTCCCCTTTTCTTTTATCTACAGAGGACAATAGAACACGCGGCCCTAGATCTCCTCAAGAGAACCCTCTATTCCTGGTCCGGGCCGATCAAAAAACACAATCCCTAGGACCAAAAACTTCACCGAGCGACCTCGATCATGGATCCCAATCGAATCCAATAGCAGAGAAACTAGGCCCCAAAAAACTAATCCGAATCCCCTCTTCCCACTCCACCCCCCAAATCTAATCACCCGACATCAGCAACGCAACTCAACCCGGATAATCACGCCCAAATCGGGCAGAAACAATCGGTACCAAACAAACAGTCCTCTCCCAGATCCCAAACACAACCAAGTATTCAGCAGCAGTGGGAAACCGAAACCCCCAAACCGGTACGAGTCTCCTCGGGCAGTCGGTGGGGATTGGCGAATCGGCTGCGGGCAGATGAAGAGCTCCGAATGCGGCGGCGGTAGGACGGGTGGTGCTGGGATTGGAGTGGAGACGGGGAAACCCTACGCGAGAGGCAAGGCTAAGAGGAGCCTGGTGGTGGTGGTGGTGGTGGTGGTGTGGAGAGGGGTGGCGTGGGGGTTCCGCAAAAATCTCGAAGCCTCTTCTTCCTTCCTGCCGTCCCGCCTGGCCTTCTTCAGCGGCGCGCAAGGGGGAGCGGCGGAGAAGGGACGGTGGGGAGGGGACGAGACGAGAGGGTGTGGCGGCCTCTGCTCTGGTGGGGGCTGGGGCAGCGCTCGGCTAGGCTTGCAGGATCTGGTTTTTCTACTCGCGCACGCGCCTTTTCGTTGCGCTCTGGCGGGGATCTCCTCGGGTTTTCTCGCGTGAGAGCGGGGGGGATTTCTGCAAGATTTCCGCCCGCCCGCCGCCCACGGGCCGCGCCGCCGTTGGGGTGGGAATACGGGGTGAGGCGCCTCTGGCGGACTGCGCGAGGCGAGGGGGTGGACTTGCTACGCGGTTTTGGTATTTTGGAAACTCTGTGGGCTTGGTTTTGCATAATCTGCGTATTTGGGAAGGGGGATCAAAGAGTATGAATGCCTTGGATTCCACCGTGAAAATGACAGTCCTAAATTCATGGCCATTCTAGATGCCACGGAAGGGACCGAATCCAAACCGAAATTGTTCGATAAGGCTTGAATCGCCCGTTTTTAATACAGGTGCCGCAAAAACCAATTATAAAGCCACGCTACGCGTGTGAAAGTGGCATCTCAAATGATATAAATGGACTTTTTTTTGGTGCACACACAAATGTAAAAATATTTCTTCCTAGATAGTAGGTCCCAGTTCATCTATTTGATGTTTTAGGAAAAAAACAATTGTAGAAATAAAATAACTAGACTAGAAACAACTTTTTTTTTGTGTGGGAGTGGGACTCCTCCCCGTGTTTCCTTGATGATTTGTCTAGGCAGACCTAGTTCCTCTTTCAGATTTGCTGAGCACCTTTTTTAAGTCCTTTAGAACCGGCGGCACAACAAAGAGATAGTGAGGCAGTATCGCATCCATAAAGAATGGAAAGAACCAACGATTAAGCCAGAACAAATGGTTAGAATTTGCCATGCACCGAATAAAATCGGTGTTTTTACTCTAGATCTAGTCTATCAACTATCCACAAAGGAAACAATAGCGACATGCGAGGTTTATAAAAGGAATCTTCGATAAGCCAACAAAACCAGAAGAAGAAGACATGTAGAAAAGTCAGAGTTACTACCACAGTGTTGTCCAAGTGTCCATGGATTACCATAGCAAGTCGAAGCGCACCGAAGGAAGGACACATGTGGAGAATTTAGGGCCAATATGCGAGTACCTTGATAAGCCGGCGCTGCCAAAGGAAGAAAAGGGACGGTGATATTAGGGTAGAGCCGAAGCGCTGGAAACACTGGGTGGAAAAAAGTACGTAGGGTTAGTGTACAAAACATTGTATATTTATAGCGCCTTCGGTAAGCAATCGTTCCTTTTCGGCGGCGGCAGTGAAGGAGGGGGTTAGGCCCGGTTTGGATGTCATAATATTGGAAAACTATGGTTTTAGAACCAAGAGATGCACAAAACCATAGTTTAGAAAAAAGATGCCTAGAGTGGAGTTTCTAAAATTCTAAAATGACTTTAGTTTTGGCAATACCATGGTTTTCAAAACTACAAGTTTTGTTCCACCCAAACATTCCATAGCTCTCTAAAACCAAAGTATTTTACAAAACCACAGTATTCTCTCAAAACTTCAAAAATACTTTACACCCAATCAGGGCCTTAATGTTATATATACCCTTATTATATGTAAAATGTTATTTAGGAACAATAATAAAACACATTAAGATCAAGCCCTCCTATAGCCTCGGCAATACCATCCACGACCCCTCGTCACAAAACAGCGTGTTTCCATCGGAGTCCGGGGGGTTCTCTGCAAAAGGCACTCGGCCATCCGCCCGTTCCTTCCCTCCACCCCGCATCTCCCGGGTTCACACTTTCGTACCGCCAGCGGCATGGCCGTGCTGCCTGACACGTGGGGGCCATGCGCTGACACGCGTCGTCGAGCGGGCTGACGCGTGGGCCATCGCTGACGCCGCCGCGCACGCCAAACGTCGAAGACCGGAGCGACGGCCGGGGTGGGGTGGGTTCGCGTCGCGTGACAGGCTGACAACGAAAGCTGACCGGAGGGGCCCCCGACGCCACCCAAGGCGCGCGCGGGCGGCTGTTGGGCGCTGCTTCCTACACGTGTCCCGCGCCGGCCACACGTGTTCCGTGACGGGGCCGCCGCGACGCCGGCTGGGCGGCGCGCCGGATCGCACTGGATAGGGGACGGCGCGGCGCAGGGCCCGCGTGGTGAGCAGGGTCCAGGGTCAGGCTTCCCGTGTCGTGTACTCCGTACTTTCCATAGCGGGTCGATGTGGTTTCGGAAACAAATCGTATCCTATAGACCTATAGGCTAATGCGCGCGTAAGTAAATCACATCAGATACTCCCTCTACACATAAGTAACATTCCAAGGTACCCTCTGACGGAACGGATGCCGGGTTCCTCTCGGCTCTCGGAGGTTCTGGGAACGGATAGCTACTAGCAGTTTGGAGATGAGCCGAAGGCATCGGCGATTAAACGGATAGCGTTCATAAAAAACGTGACACCTCCTTTTCTTCATCAGAGAATATACGTGCGTACTGCTGGCTGATTAGTTGCGGTTTGATGTGGACACAATCTTGGGCCTTGGCGAAGAAGTAGACAGCGAGGTTTTGGTTTTCGGTGGCACCGGTCTGTCTCAACAAGCCGGCACAGGCTCACAGCGGCGCAGAGCGCAAAGCTTCTCGGATCTTCGCTGGGCTGGGCACCGGCGCAAGCCCTGACGCCGGCCGCACCCCAGGCCCCACAGTGACCCAGTCACATCCCCAAGTACCAACTGCCGCCCGCTGACACGACCATACACTGGCACGACGCGGCACCTCCTCCGTCCCTCCGGCGGATTCCTTCGTGGCCAAGTTCCGCCGCTCCAGCTCGCGGCGGACGGGTAAAAAGAGCGGGCGACCTCCGTGTCCGTGAGCGATGACGCACGCGGCTCACCGCCTTGGCCGCCACGGAACGTAGGCGTGGGAGTGGGAGAGGCAGGCGGCCAGAAAGAGGGAGCCGCATCGTGTGACATGTGACAGCCGAAGCGGCGAAGCGGTTGCTGTGGTGTGCTGGAGCTTGAGAACGACCCGACCATTCCGTATGCTTTGAGTTCTCCCGTGGTCGGGTCGGCGGGTCGGCCAGCATTTTGGGTTGCTAGCGCTCTAGCAGGGGATGACATGTGCTGCTTCTGCCGTTCTGCGCGCCACGACTTGCTTCGAAGTTGGTGTTGGCTGCTGTCCGACCCGCCACTTGCACACACAACTGTCCATGGCCTGAACACAACAAATTCTTACTAGTAGCAGAGTGCTGCACTGTGTTTCCATCGAATCATCAAATGCCGCTAGCACGCGTTTTTTTTTTCAGCACTGTTTTTTTCTTAATCTCCAGCATTGGCCAAGACTCTTCAGGGCCCATTCCTTTCCTTTTTTCCCTCCAGCATTCCGGCTGCCACTTGCCATCCTAGTAACCACCTTATTACATGCGCATTGATGCAATCCGGAGCCCTCAACCTCAACTGATTCATGTCAAAAGGCATGGTTTCTCAAAAATATGGCATACGAAAGTCTGTAAAAAAAAAAATCGGGCATGGACTTGATCTAGTGCCAAAGTATGCCAGCCAAAAATTTCTCTGCGGATTTCAACGACTTCCTAGCGACTCGCTATTATTTTGGCGATAAACACTTGCGTGCTAATATGTTGGTAACGATCAAGTGATTGCTAAAATTTCGATGTATGCCACATTACCCGAGCTTGGCAAGCTTTGGAGCCCAACCAAGCAGAATGTGTAGTCTCGAATGTGTATGCGGCCTGCTCTCCTGCCACTCGTGGGTTTAGGCGGACCAACACCTGCCGGAACAGGACGGGCACTATCTGGGTCGGGTTGCCCTACCGATGTTCGGGGCCGGGGGGCCCCGGGCCCGTGCTCCCCAGCCGTCGGCCCCCGTCCTCCCCAGCTCCCCTCCACCACCGTTCGTCTCCGTCTCAGCTCTCATAGGTCACAGGCTCACAGCACCACACTGCCACTCCGAAACCCCAAGCGCCACCCGCTTCTCCCCGCGCCGCCGCGGCCATGCTCCTCTCCGGGCCGCCGGCGGCGCCCACCCCGCCGCTGCTCCTCCCGGAGAGCAGCGGCGAGGATGGCGGCCACGACTCCTCCCGCGCCGCGGCGGCGGCGGCGGGATCGGCGCCGAAGAGGCGCGCCGAGACGTGGGTCCGGGAGGAGACCCTCTGCCTCATCGCGCTGCGACGGGAGATGGACGCCCACTTCAACACCTCCAAGTCCAACAAGCACCTCTGGGAGGCCATCTCCGCCCGGATGCGGGACCAAGGGTTCGACCGCTCCCCGACCATGTGCACCGACAAGTGGCGCAACCTCCTCAAGGAGTTCAAGAAGGCGCGCAGCCACGCGCGGAACAGCGGCGGCGCCTCTGGCGCCGGAGGGAACGGCAACGCCAAGATGGCGTACTACAAGGAGATCGACGACCTGCTCAAGCGCCGCGGGAAGGGGAGCGGCAGCGGCGGCGCCGGCTGCGTTGGCAGTGCCGCCGTGAAGAGCCCCACATCCAACTCCAAGATCGAGTCCTACCTGCAGTTCACGACGGATAACGGTGCGCCTCTGCGTTGTGATACAGATTCTCATATGCTCTGCTAGATGAAATGATGACTAGATATGACTTGAACTCCACATCTCAGACTTTGATGATGCAAATATTTGGGGTTTTGGATACAAGTCAATTATTTTTACTATGATTTTTGAGTGTATGATATGGCGGACCATTGGTATAGACGTGTAAACTATAGCACCTAAAGATGGCATGTTCCAGAAATTATCGCCAAAAGACCTTGGTTCTGTAAAATTGCATTCAAAGTTCCCACCATCTTGGAATTTACCATTCTGTTGAGTACTTGAGTTTGTCATCCCCTCTGTTAAGCAGGACTTGGATGCCCTTGCTAGTCTTGGCTTTCACTGGTTGCGTATGCCAGCTGTGCCCTGCCGCGGTGGGTGGGGGGCACGGCTATATCATTTGCTGAAAAATCAGGCACCTAATCGTCCAGGCGCTTGGCCGGTGACTAGCTTCGCCAGGGCGCCCTGATAACCATGTCGGACGGGCTCATCCACTGCACACGCTGTACTGCGCATGAGCTCCAAGCAACCCCCACGAATGAGATTGGCTGCTGGCAGCACTGCGGCGCCCTCATCACCGAGCTCCATCACAGTGCACAGGTTCTTCTAACGAACACTGACACCTCGTTGCCGAGCACCACCCACCTGCTGCCAGAGCTCGTTGACAATGTCATCCATTACGCACCACCAAATTCAACAGTAGCCTGCACCTTTTAGCCAGCTCAGGCTTGGGCAGGGGCAGGTCTATGTCCAGCGACTGGGGACGTAGCAGGGGGATTGACCAGGGGCTCACACAGCAGTATGCAGGGTGCCATGCAGGAGAGTGGCAAGGAGGGCACGAGAGTGCGAGATGTCTAATTTGTTCTTGAGGGAAAATTCGCTGATTTCCATACATGTTCTACACATAAAAGGGAAACACCTAGAGATTGAACAGATTTGACGGGGTGTTAAGTTTAGAATGGGCGCAACTTTGGATGGTATTATATGGAGCCTTGACCTTTTGCTGGTATTTTCTGAAACATGCCATCTTTTGGTGCTATAAGACAAAATTCCGTAATTACAAGGCTAATTAAATAGTTATAAACTCATTGAGCAGTTTGAGAAATTATGACCTAGATATAGCACTAACACTTGTATCACTTACGAAATATGCAGTTGGTTTCGTTTCCACGTTCATTTTTTTTTGTGTGTGTCTGGTGCGGTGTAGGAATGTAGGGTGTGCGTATATGTGATGCTGTAGGAGTTGTATATGGTGTTTTGAGTTACCTATTTCATTGATAACAGTTCGGTATCATGCTCGGTGACTGAATATTCGGATTTCATGCTTATGCTTTATTTATTGTGGGTTACTCTCTGTTAGCTCATGAACTCATATTCTCTGCATTCAATATAGGCTTTGAAGATGCCAACATTCCCTTTGGTCCTGTTGAAGGTACTTAGATTCCTACATGTGGAACAGCTGCTACCTATTTCTTAATTTATCTCATGTAGTAACTATGCACATTTAGGTCGTTAACTATACCCTTTTATGTTTTCTAGCAAATGGTAGATCAATCCTGAGCATCGATGATCGTTTGGAGGATGACAGGCATCCACTTCCTTTAACGGCTGCTGATGCTGTTGCAACCAATGGTGTGAACCCATGGAATTGGAGAGACACCTCAACCAACGGTACTGATCTGCGCATGTCGTAAGTTAAACCCAATGCATGTTAATGAGTGGTCTGTGGCTTCTCACTGCTGAGAAATTGCCAATTGGTGTAATTTGAATTGTTGCTATGTCACTGTTTGGTGCATTAACTAAATTTGGTTTAGCTCCCTGTGCTAATAAACCTTATGGGAACAAAAGGTTTTGGAACACCTCAAGTCAATCAAACCATCTTAGTTTTTCCTATGTCATTGGTATACTTCTTAGCAGGTTATAGGGAGTTAGGGACCCTCAACTTTCTGTGCACTAACTGTCCTCACTTGAATGTTTACATCTGATAAGTCAGCCACCTACATCGTTCTGATTCATATTTTAAGATTGGGAGCCCTTTAAGATTCTGTAGCCTTCGAGTTGCTTAGCATTGGATAAGCATGTATAGCTCTTACTTAAATTCTACTAAATTGATTCCAGCAACATTTTTCAAAGTTGGTTAATTTTAGTGCAACTATTGTGGTTTGATTTCTTGTTTCCATTGGAACTCTGCATAAATATACAGGTGGAGATAACCAGGGCACTTTTGGTGGGAGAGTCATTTTAGTGAAGTGGGGTGAGTACACTAAAAGGATTGGAATTGATGGTACTCCTGAAGCAATTAAGGAAGCCATCAAATCTGCATTTGGACTAAGAACAAGGCGTGCTTTCTGGCTTGAAGATGAAGATGAGGTTGTTCGAACCTTGGACAGGGATATGCCGATTGGAACATACACACTTCATCTTGATGATGGTAATTGTAAATTCTCTTCTTAGCCATACAAATAAATTCTTTACTTCCTGAATAACTATATCCGTATTTTTTAGGGAAATGTGGAAAAATAGAAAGAAACAATGAGCAATAGATAATGGTAATAGTCTATCATTACATGATAACGATCACTACACTGATAATGATTACTCTTTTATTTTGGAACTTCTTTTCTGCATGGATGAAAGAACATAGATCCCTGCAAACTATGCCTCGTATGTCGCTCTGCGTTGTACAAGAAAGGCCATCATGTGCACAAATGAGATCTTTATATAAGGTCACAAATAGAAACTTTAAATCGGATATTCACATCTCCATTTGCATATATGTCTCCCTACCTATTTATATCCTCCAACAGAATACCCAAACCCAGAAACATATTGGTTAGCAGTGAGAGAGTGTAAGGGTGTCCTGAAAGCTAGATATCCAAGTGATGTGTATCTTGCTGGTGCAAGCGGATACATATAAAAAAACAGATCTTGCTGGAGATGATTGATCTGGTATTATCCTTTTTCAGGGTTGACAATCAAACTCTGCGATGCAAGCCGCATGCAGACCCCAGAAGATAAGACGTTCTACACTGAAGAGGACTTCCGAGATTTCCTCTCACGGCGGGGTTGGACACTCCTGAGGGAGTATGTTGGCTACAGAAACATTGATAGCCTGGACGATCTTCGACCTGGGGTGATTTATCAAGGGTTGCGATCGCTTGGGGATTGATTCTGCCATGGCAAGGCGTGTACTGTGTTTAAAATGGGTGATAATATCCCATTTATTCTCTGAATCTTCGATGTAAATGTAGCTAATGACACTGGTAACTAGAATGTAAATGTAGTCTGATATGGAAGCGGTGCGTGCAGCAAGTGATCCTCTAGATTGTACATTTCCTCACAGGAAATCTGAATGTGAAGCACGGATGTTCTTGTTTTCTCGGTTGGTCCAGCACATTGTGTCCAGGTCATATGGAAAAATAGTTGTTTTGATATGGAAAGTGAAACAACATATTCCACAAAGAAGCGCAGTACTAGTCTTTCTTGCATTCACAACAGGATAATTTGAACCCCAGAATTACATTCCTTAATGCTTCCAGAGGTCCAGAAAACAATATACTCCACAAAGAAGCGCACTACTAGTCTTTCTTGCATTCACAACAGGATAATTTGAACCCCAGAATTACATTCCTTAATGCTTTCAGAGCCCAGAGGTCCAGAGATTTCAGGGAACACGCTAGAATGGCATACTTTTCTTCCTCCACCAAAGCAGCAACACACAAGTACGCGCCTAGACGTGAATGAACGATTCACACAGCTTCACGCCAAGCTATAGCAATAGCGGCTAGTTCGTGCTCCTGACTCTTCACTCCTCGTCCCACTCGTCTTTCTTGTACGATACCAGCGTGTCAACCTTGTGAATCTGCCACAGTCATCACAAGAACGTGCTGTCAGCAATCGAATCGACCTCCAGGCTGATGAATGTTGATACCGTGAACCAGGACAAACGGGTCTCAGAGATACTGCTGCTACATACCTTAGTGTCGAACGAGTGCAGCTTAACCATCTGCGGGTTGTTGATGAGCTTGGCGTCGCTCTCCACCCAGGTGCCCGGCGCATCGACGTCAGTGTCCGTGTAGGCCAGCACGTCGAACACGCCTGGTCAGTCCCACGCAGGAGGAGATGAGATGAAAGGAGATGCCACAGTTGCAGTCCCGGTTCTAAAACATGAGACGATTAAGGCGATGGGATGTCAGTTGCAGTCGCTTACATGGCTCGTCGAGGCAGGGGAGGTAGGTGATGCAGGACGCGATCTGGCGCATAATGGCCTGGATCTCCCTCATGATCTCCTTGTCGCTCTTCTCCTTGATCGCCCTGACGAACACCAGAACAGGACGCGGTCAAGCCATGACACAACACAGTGCGCGTGCGCACCCCGGCTGCTCTGGATCGGTCAGGGAGAGGGTGACTGGGTGAGGATGGGGGATAAGAGTCTGGCGCACCCCTTCTCGACGACCTCGGCGTCGGTGACGATGTTGAAGTTCCAGCGCTCGAGCACCTCGTTGGTGGCCTTGCTCATGATCACCAGCACAATCCGCTGCAGCTTCCCGGCCTCCAGCCACTCTGCAACATTCCAGCGACCAATGAGCAAAAGAGACCTGAGCACATTAGCGAGCAATACAGGAAGGAGGCAGAAAGATCTCAGGTGTCAGGAAAACGACCTGAGAGCTGGGAGGTGAGGTTGGCGATGAAGGCCTTCACCCCCTCGTCCTGCGTGAGCAGCATGGTGAGCCCGTACTTCTTCACCTTGGTGAAGCTTTCCTCTGGGTACACCGCGCGGTTGTACAGGATGCTGTAGGCCACCAAAAAAACAAACGGAACCGGGTCAATCAGTCAGCCAACAACCAGAACCTTGCTCACCGATCTAATCTCCGATGAATCGCGGCACCGCCGCCGCCGCCGCCGCCTGACGGACACTGCACCGTACCTATTCGCCGCGTAGCCTGCGATGAGTGCCGAAACATTCCTTCAAACACCCACCAGGCGCAAGGAACTAATCAGGAGATGAAGGAGGGCGGCGGCGCGTGCGTACCGAAGAACTCGCTGACGATGGCGGCGGAGCCCCGCAGCGTGATGATGTCCTTGGAAGCCGTCCGCGACGCCATCTCTGGTCTCTTCTCCTTCTCCTCCTCGCTGCAGCGCCTTCCGGATCCGCGTGCGAGGACAACTCCTTGGGAATGGGAACGGAAGGGGAGGAGGAGCAGCAACGGCTAGTGCGGCGGCGGCTGCGCACTGCGGGGTCTGGGACGGGAAGGAACTCGGCTAGTGGTGGGGTCTTTTTTTTTTTTTCGGAGCGTTTTCGAACTGGCCGACCGGTTGGTGCGTGGATCGTGGAATGGTGGTGAACGGGTGCGGCGCCCGTGCGGGGCCTTTTAAAGGTGGGCCGGACCGGCGCGCTCAACGGTCGTGTGGCGGTGGGCCACGCATTATTGGGCTGTGGTGTGAATGGAGCGATTCGGCCGAACAGTTCTGTTTTCCAATTAATTATTTTCCTAATTAATTTGGAGAAACTGCATTGTCCTTTTCCTTGTACGTCTAGCGTTCGAGCTCGTAGATCATCAGCGTTAAGCTGTTAATTAATTTATGAACATATACATGCTACTCTCATTCTCTCGCTCTCTTCTCCCATAACAAAAAATGCATGTATTTATAATTTATGCAACCTCTTTTTAATAAACCAAGTACGGAGTACTAGCAAAGAATAGATGCACTATTTACATGGGCCGGGCCGGGAGCGCCGCTCGAATCCCTCTAAGAACTTCAAACAACTTTTCAGTGTGAACGAGATAGAAATTGTTTCTTTTGCAGGCAGGCCGCCCGGATATCGATTGCAGTTCCTTGCCATACTGCCGCAGCTTTGGCGGGAAGCTTAGCAAATTTCCCCCCAGATCCCCCGCTTGCCCACGCGCCGGCTCCGTTCACGACTACGGCGACGAGCACCGTCCCCATCCGCGCCACAGCCGATGTACTCCCCACCGCGCGACGGGGACTCCGACTCTGAGGGATCTCTCCTCCTCTCCGACGTCTCCGTATCCCCGCCCCGCGGCCGCTCGCCGCCGCCTCCCCCGCCGCCGCCCAGGCCCCGTTCCAACCCCAAACACACAGCCGCCGCGAAGACCAAGCCCAAGCCCAATGCGAAGCACAAACCCGTAGCATCCGCCTGCACCGCCGCCGCCGCGTCGCCGCCTCCCCTCCCCTCCGCCGCCCTCTCCGACCCGCACGGCCTCGCCTCTCGCATCGCCACTGCTCCCGCGCTTGTCGCCGCCACCAGCACCGTCTCTTCCTCCTCCTTCCGCCGTCTCGTCCAGTTGCGCAACCCCTCCTTCGACCCTGCCGCTGCCTTTAGCGCCCCCACCACCGCGCCTACTCCCACGCTTACCGAGGTAGCAACCGCATCGGAAGCGCAGTGCCCTGGGCCGGACGCGCCACCGCAGACCTAGGCCCAAGCGGGTGCATCCCAACTCGGTGTCGGAGGTGGGCCCCCGCCGCGGCGGAGGCGGAGCAGCCGAAGCGGCCGAGAGGGGGCGGCGAGGGAAACTTCGTGCGGCTCAATATCAATGGGTACGGCCGGAGGAGGACGTTCAGGAACGCGCAGGCGAGGCGCCCGAACAAATACCGCTCCTGGCGGCGGCAGCGACCCGGCGGCACGAAACCTCGGGGGTCCGGCGACGAGGAAGCGGATTTCGTGGCTGAGGCATTGATGGAGAGGGAGAAGAAGGGGGCAGCATGGTGACAATGGTGTCCTCGAGGCTGTACAAACGGCGAGAAAGGACCCGTCCAAGCAGAACCTCGAGACCTTGCTCAGAGTGGCCTATGGGTTCGATTCTTTCCGCGAGGGGCAGCTTGAGGCAATCCAGAAGGTTGTTGCAGGAGAATCAACTATGCTTTTGCTCCCTACTGGAGCGGGCAAGTCGCTAGTGCTATCAGGTGCGGTGAGAAATGTGAGATATAAAAGTTTGTAAAAGTCAGTTCTGAAGTGACGGTAATGCTACATTTTAGGTGCCTGCTATGATTTTGCCTGGGCTTACACTGGTTGTAAGCCCACTGCTCTCTTTGATGGTGGACCAACTGAGGAAGCTGCCTGCATTTTTGCCAGGTGGCCTTATTGCAAGTAGTCAGGTAAATAAGAGGCAAACATATTCTTTTGTGGTAGTCCTAACCATCCTTATTCTGATAATTGTAAATTCTCTCAGACAAGCGATGAGTTTCATGAGACATTACAAAGGCTGCGTGGAGGGGACATAAAGGTACATTTATTTGTCTCATGTTTTTTGGACTACCAGTGTAGCATCCTCCGTAAGTTTTAGTTGATTTATAGTAACTCAACCCTGATCCTTCCCTAACTAATCAGCAATCTTGCCTGTCTATGCTATTTTAACACTATAGCATGTTTTGATGAAATAATATGGAAGCTAAAATTAAATCTAAGATAGACAGTTGTGTTAATATATATCTTGGAATGGGCCCGATATGATCCCATGCTTCATATCCTTTGTGGTGGTGATGTTTACACCCACCCACCTGACTATGTTTAATTCCTTTTCATTTTGGTGATCAGGTGCTTTTTGTTTCCCCTGAAAGATTCTTGAATGAAGAATTTCTCCTAATATTTAAGGATGCACTACCAATATCTCTAGTTGCTATTGATGAAGCTCACTGCATTTCTGAATGGTGAGTTGATATGTCCTTGTAGTTCAGTTGATATACTGCACACTAGAAAGTTCTTGGCAGTTGGCACCAGTTTCTCTTTTCCGCTTTGAGTCTGCTTGCTTCCTCTGACACGCCCTATTATCACTGTTCTTCTCTTTTCTCACTTATTATGTGCTTGCTGCTCATTATTTATTCCTAGTGTAACAGTTTTTGTCTCTTGATATTGAACAATGGGCAGGTCTCATAATTTTAGACCTTCATATCTAAGGCTCCGTGCATCACTACTTCGCAGAAAGCTTAGTGTCCAATGTATTCTTGCAATGACTGCAACCTGCGACAACTCAAACCTTGGAGGAGATAGTGACTGCTTTAGAGATACCATCTAATAATCTCATTAAAACATCTCAGATAAGGGACAATCTGCAGCTGTCTATTAGCATTAGTGATAACAGGTAGGTCACTTTCTATCCTACTACCCATGTAAGAAGCCACAACTGATTTCCATTGGCACATGTTGATACAGTACTTTTTTCCCCAACAGACTGAAGGATTTGTTGCTGTTGTTGAAGTCTTCCCCTTTTGTTGACATGAGGAGTATAATTGTCTATTGCAAGTTTCAGGTAGGCTCCTTTCTGTTTTCCTAAGACTGCTTCACAATGTCCACTACAGCTTTTGGATATAATATCTGTTGCGACGATATAACAGTTATTTTATTGACAGGGAGAAACTGACTATGTTTCAAAGTACTTATGTGACTAGCAATATTACTGCTAAGGTTGGTATTCATCGTAGACTAGACATGAGTTTCTTGTGTCTATTGTTTCTTCACATTTGATTTTGTTCCAGTAGAGCTACCACAGTGGACTCCCGATGAAGAATAGGAGCCGTGTGCAGGAGCTTTTCTGCTCTAATAAAATAAGAGCTGGTAATGGAAGTTCTTTGTGAGCACCTATGTCAGCAAATGCATTATGTGTGTAGGTGTTGATGTCTAACCTTGTTGTATCCCTCCATGTGACCATAGGTTCGTTGCAACAGTGGCATTCGGAATGGGCCTTGATAAGAGTGATGTTGAAGGGGTATGGCTTAGCATAAAATATTCAAATGAGACATCTTATAGCTTTAAGGAAAGTTATCCTCCTTATCACTTGGACTGATTCAGGCATTTTCCCTTTTTGAAGGTGATTCACTACAGCTTGCCAGAAAGCTTAGAAGAATACATACAGGTGCCGCACTTCATAGTTCAAGGAATGTCCTTTTTTCCATTCCCCTTTCTCTTCTCGAGACATCTTATTATGTTCTTTCCAGGAAACTGGCCGTGCTGGGAGGGATGGACGATTATCACATTGTCATCTACTTCTTGATTCAGCAACATTCTATAAGATTCGTAGTCTTTCACATAGGTAAATATTATCTTCTTCTAATTTACATGGTCAATCTGATGTAAATTTCCTATGGAATGACTTTAATCAACCTTTTTTTTCAGTGATGGTGTTGATGAATACACTATGAGCAAATTTCTTTATCAGGTATTTTCATCTGACAATCCAATGGAACGCATTTGCTCCTTGGTTAAAGAGTCCACTTCACGCAAGTTCGATATTAAAGAGGAGGTTTGTACCTGGCTTATTAGCTATCAGCTGAATGCACCTCGTTTCTTTTCCCCATCCATTCATGCTGCATTTCAGGCAATTGTGTGGCTATATTCTAGTGTAGGGTCTTGTGCTTCAGGTGTATGTTTTGTCTGCATTATCATGGATCTTAGAGGTTCTTTTATGTGATGTGTTGCCAGTTGCCCTTAACCACTTTCATTACATTACTGTAGAGATTATCTACTGTCCATTTTGTTAACTTCTACATCTGGAAAGTCCTAGTCCTTGATCTTACCGGTGCTGCACTGCTGCTTCCAAATGCTAAAAATTTGTCGTAGTGATAGTTATGTGGTTGCAAATCATGATCACTTTTACATGGTGATATGATGTGAACTTATAGTGCAATCCTGATCACCGTGATAGTTGTAGTCTGGGCTACCAAAGGCTATTCTTCAATCACCTAGTGCAGGTATCTAGCATCTTTCCTTCTGATCTTTTATTAGGCACTTGGAATTCTGATCCCATAGAAGTATCTGATGTTTCCTTTGGCATGACATTGTTACCAATATGAAATCCTAAATAGTCCATCTAGTTTTCAGATGTGAGTATCAAACTTGATCACATCATCCTGCAGGTGCTCTTGACAGTCCTAACACAACTAGAAATCGGTGGTCAGCAATATCTCCGTTTACTTCCTCAGTTCAGTGTTACCTGCACACTGTATTTTCACAAGGTACATCTACTGCTTTTAGAACAATTTCGTGATCTGGAATTCTGGATGTGGTTGTTTGTTATAATTGACCCTATAAACTAAAATATTGTTTAGTCTGCTCAACCGATGACCGTGACACTAATCCAGTAATTGAAGAACAAGCCTTTACTATTAAAGGGATACCTTCACTTAGGTGTTCTATACCGCCGCAAATATACCATGGGCTTTGTCGTTTTGTTAAGCTATCATACTTGCCTCCTTTTATTTTGCTTTCCTAATTCATTGAAACATTGATGCAGACAGTCACCACAGCTGCTTGCAGACAAGGATGTACTAGTTAGATCAGTTCTGAATAAGTAAGCACTATCTGCTTTTGTTTCCATGTCATTTCTTTCCCTGTTGCACTTCTGAGATTCTAATTCTCCATTCTTGAAAATGCAGATCAGAGACTAAGGATGGAAATTTTGTCTTCGACGTGACAAAAATAGCTAATGATCTGAACATTACAGCAAATGAAGTGTTCGACCATTTGCAACAGCTAAAGGTTTTCCTGAGCCTACCTACCATTTTTTTCTTATTAATGCGAATGTTGTGAAGGCGTTCGTAAATTCTTTTCATGGCTGGCTACCTACCATTTCTTTTAAAACACAAATGGTAATGTAGGATGTACTAAACCTGTAGTTTTGAATTAAATCTCTGGAGTTATCTTTGTTCCCTGCACACATGAGGATTAAATCTCAATTACCTAGTGGGTAGTGAATTAGTGATGCATGTTTATACTTTTTTGCCCTTTTTCTCGTCAAGCAAATCTGAATGTTTTTTTCATGTGATGTGTCACACCATCTGAACCAAAAAATAGGTGTCGGGCTAGGGACCAGTTCCCTCTATGATATGCCTGGCCAGTGCCTCCCTCAAAATAGTAGCGAGAGGGCACCACAGTGGTTTGAACTGCTGTAATGGGCTTGAAAGCTTGGCTGGCTGGTCCACAAGATTCTAAGAAAATGCATATATAAGGGTATATACCTGCCAATCTATGATATAGCCTGGTGTTCCTACATGTTCTTTGTTGTCTACACTTGCACCTTCTTATTCTTTTAGATTAGAAATCTTCATCCATATCAATCAAAGAGTTGCACTTTAATATGTTGTGGTTGTTTCTCTTATTGAGAGCCTAAAGATTGATCTGCAGTTAGAGGTTTATGCGCTTAAAAACAAAAGTTGACTTGCTAATGTTGTGCATTTGTTTAGCCACTGCCTAACTCTCTTTTGGCTCATATTTCAACAATTGCTTCTATGTTGACTCTTTATAATTGCTATTTCCTCCCCAAATCAGTTCTCTGGAGAAATTTCATTTGAATTAAAAGATCCAGCCTACTGCTACGTGATCTTAAAGAAGCCAGATGACTTGAACACACTTTCAGCAAATATCACAAAATGGCTTTCTGAAGTAGAAAGTTCAAAGGTGCACTGCAAGACTCCTCCAAATTCTTCCCTTTTTTCATAAAAAATGTTCTTTTTGTTCCTTGTCCAAACTTTGGCTGAAGTTGTTCAACATCTAAGGTTTCTTATTTTGCTGGCCAATATAATTTTGCAGATATGATCACTGTTCTTCGTCATAACCAATCCATGATGTTTTTTTTGTACAGATCATGAAATTAGATGCTATGTTTGCTCTAGCAAACTTTGCTGTCAAGGAGTGCCAAAGGACTGATGGTTGTTCTGGCTCCCAGCACACTCCGTGCATTCAAAAGAAGATCATGCAGGTACTTCAGTAAGAACAACGTCACCTCAGACAATAATCACGATACTCAGCCAGCACAGGAGCAGGTTTGTCTGCTTCATTTTCCTGATCGAAACAAATATACCAGTGATTCACTTGTGCTATGAACTGCTATAATCCAAAGCTTTGTTTGACTTGGCATTTCATTTTTGCTTCCTGAAGCCCATTCTTGCAAGCTGATATAAAGGTATGGGCTCTATACATTTTCCATCATGACTTTCGTTTTTCTCACAATTCACCATCACAACACCTTAACTGCACCTCAGGTGTTCCTTCAAAGCAATTCGTTTGCAAAATTCACCCCGAGGGCCGTTGCAAGGATTATGCATGGCATATCAAGCCCTGCTTTTCCATCCGCCACCTGGTCCAAGAACCACTTCTGGTCTCCCTTATCTCCGCCTCTCATGTCTACTTTTTCCTCCCCGCCAATTTATGTACCTCACAGGCTGAGTTTTTCTTTGCAGGGGGCGTTATGTGGAGGTTGATTTCCCAGTGGTCATGGAAGCTGCCAAAGCCGAACTAGTCAAATTCGTCGGAAAAGGAGAGTAGCAGTGTAGCGCACGGCAATTAGAACAATTGCCTTCACTGTCTGGATCTCTGCGTGTGCTGTACAGAGTAGAATGCTTGCACGCTGCAGGCAATGGTACGGATGGAGAGCTACCACAGGTTCGTGTATTTTTTAGTATGCAGTTCGTGGAGCAGTGGACATGCGTTCAGTACGCTTGACGCATCATGCCAATAACCGTTGTTGTTGTTTGCCATCATCTCTTCACTTCATGCAGGCACTTGGACCTCCTGAAGTCCTGAAAATGAAGCATCAGCCAGGTCATGTCTTAATCCGTGTCCAGCGGAGCAAGCGGCGTTCAGTCAAGCTGGCTACGTGGGTCTTTTGCCGCGGTGGAGCCATAGAAATCATTATATTTCAGGAGCAAAAGAAAAAAAAAAGAAAAATGAAGGTAGGCGTATCCAGGAAGCAAACATGGAGAACCATCACTGTAAAGAACAGGCAACGATTGAGGTGATATGCTTTCGTTGTGAAAACGGTGTTTCCCGGGGCTGGAGATCAGAGGTTTGTGCGCGAGCGTGTTCCAGATCCATCGTTACTCATCCGTCTTCATCACTGCCCTCGGTACTTCGGCTGCTTTATACGCCGCCACGATCGATGCCTTGGCCATTTCAGGGCAGTTCCGTGCGCGATGCTTCCGCTGCCATCGCTGTGAGCAAGACGCCCGGTCCAAAGCGGCTGGTGGGTGTTGCAGTTCCTGTTTCGCTAGATCTGGTCTGGAATTGATTGCATACGGACACTTTGCATCTTTCGTTCGCTCGTTTGGCACGGCTGTGTATCTACGTCCGGCTGGATGGATTGGACACCGCAGCCGGCTGCAAACCATGTGCTTTCCTATAATTGGTCCGGCGTTTGGCTTCACGGGTGGACGCTCAAATTAATTGGTCACGAGGGGGGACGAACGGTGCGCCGTGCTCGTTCCAAGTCGTTCTTGCTATTAGAATAAAGTGTAGCACCGTGTGAATGGCTGTGTAGCATTTTAGATGATCGATTAACAGTGTAGTAGATTGGTAGTATATGAGTATGAGAGCATGCGGTAAACGAGGTGTCCAACTGTGCAAAACAGATGACCGGATGCAGGACTGCTGCCTTCGTACCTGTTACTACAAACACAGCCTGACACGTTAGTGTCTCTTTGAGTCTTTCTAGCGTTCTTGATAATAGCAGGTTATCGCAATTTGGACAGAGCATAGAGATACCTGTGGAATTTAACGGAGGCAGCATATTCGGCAGCTCGAATCTAGCGACCGGAGCATATCCGGCTAGAGGAGGCCCGAGAGGCAACTTGCCGCTGTGCCAACATACAAACCCTTACCGTACGTGCGCAGAGCCGGTAAAGGTTTCGTGGAACTTCAGTTGCCACAATTCGGTAAAAAGAAACTTTTGTTCTGCGTTGACGATAGGTAGGTGTAGGCGTAAGGCAATTGTTACGCTCAGCCGCGTATCCTGGATTCACTGGGGTGTTCCAATTTAACACTGAATATAACGTATCAACATACAGGTAGAATTTACCAAAACATAATAAAAATGTATTTAAAAGGTTTTATAAACATCTTAACATGAATAATTAAGTTTGAAATTTACTTAAAGTACCCCATATACCTGCAATAGTTGAAGAAGATTATGATATTGCTTTTCAAACAAACGTGCGTCTTCTAATGGCCATTATACCAGATTTTATTCTCTTTGGATAAAATATTTCGCTCAATGAACGTGACTAAATAGTCGTACAAAAGATTACCATCCATATTATTTATATGTCAAGCTATTGATGGCAACTTCATCGTACAAATATTCTTTCAACGACTACCACTAAGACTCATGTACCTAGCTATATTCCTAAGCGTGGTCAAATGAGTGCGAGATGACATCAAAATGATCGACCAGATAGAGGTTCGGTTTGGTTACTTTCTTGCCACTAGGCCCTCCCTTATGTGTGTTGGGGATATAAGACGACCGCATCAGAGCTGCCACCGTTGGTAGAAGTAAAGTAATATTGGTTGAGAAGGAAATATGAACAAGGGCGAAGCCAGATTGGAGACGGTGGTGCGCACCTAAAAAATCATGTCTAAAATTGGAGCGATATTGTCAGTTTGTACTGCTTCAAATGGTCAAAATGAGCCCTTTTGTAGCCATTTTTTTTTTCATATTTTCCAGGTGTCAGTGCACCACCAAGCCATAATGTGGTGCCATCCTTGAATATGAGCATCTAGGTCTGTAAAGGCAAACTTTTTAGGATTTCTAGAAACCTTATTGTGTGTCTGATGGATTTATTTTGAAGAATTATTGGATTTATACGGTGCCCATTCCACCATTCGATATGATCAAAGGATGCCCATCAATTTGGATTTCAATCAAAGTGGCTATGGTGTCTTTTTTTTCTTGAATGATAAGGATCTTTTTAGAATTAAGGATCGAATGCTGACAAAGAACCCTTGCTTTGTATAGGTTTTATAGATTTTTTTAGAGGACGCATTGTTAAAAGGGGCTTGGGCTACTACCTTATATCATTTGAGTTTATCAAAAATTGGATGAACACACAAGCTAAAAAAAAAACTCAAGGTTAGTTCAACACAGGTTGGTACAAGCCAAAGTTCAAGAGGAATTCAAATCTGAAACAAAAAAGTTGAAGTAAAACAAAATAAGGTTTTATTTGTACCAGCTGGATGGTTCAAATGTACAGTGGATGTCATTAGAGGTGGTGCTTAGGGAAAAAGCAGGTTTATTTTCACTACGTCGTTAGCACCTATTACTTCAAATATGGATGAGATGTTTAAATTGGCATTGTTGTTTAACGAGTGCAGTGGCTAAGATTATTTAAACATCTATTCGTATTGTTGCAGATTATTTTTTTTATTATTGCTTAACCTTGTATATGTCTTATATACGCGTAGCGGAGGTAATTTAGTACGGGCGGATTTTACGACGGCGTGAGAGAAATACTTAAACTCAGAAGAAAAAGAAATTAGAAAAACAAAGAGAAATAAGGCAGGGGAGAAGGACCTACGACTACGAAACGAGAAGCGCCGAGGTATAACCCAGGTCCCAGAAGCAGCCTCCGGCTTCCTCCTCGCGGCGGATTCGAATCTCTGCGGGAGCAGGGAGGGTCCTCCACAGGCGGGACGAGCGGAAGGCAGAGGAGCACGAGATGGGGATGACCGCCGCCGCAGCCGGTGTGGTGAACTACCCTCTCCTCGCAGCGCTTCCTCGCGTTCGTCCTCGCGCAGTCCTCCAAGTTCTTCACCACCTGGTGAGTCGCACCGTCAATCGTACGTCTTCCTGCCCCTCTCCTGTTCATGCCTCCGTCGTTCCGTCCTGCGGTTGCATTTCTGTGCGGTGATTTGGATCCTCCGTTGGAGCGTCGCTCTTGGTTACGCTTTCGGTGGGACCGTCGCGCAATGCTTAGCCGAAGGGGAATCGTATGAAAATTTCCTGGTGCTCGTAGATCGTGCGCTAAGTAAATTAATGTTTTATGAGTGCTTGTGTTTAGTGATTTTAGGTTGTTTTTTGTTCGGTTGCTCGGTTTGCCAGCGAGACTGCAGATGCTACGGTACATGTGATTCCCTTTCTCCTGTTTCTATGTTTAACTTTAACTTACATCGCGATAGTATGATTTGCCGCATCTGCTCTTGCGAAATTTGCAGTCACGATCACGAACTATCCGTAGGATATTTTGTATATGAAAGGTAACCGAAACGCCAAATGCATTTGGTGTGGTAGTTGGACAGCAATTTTAGTGCCTCAGAGAAAATTTTCTCGTACGATTTGGTACTGAAGTAGTGGAGACACTACTTGAGAGCATATGATTAGTTATCTGGCTTTTGCTGCTAGCTTTTAGAGCATGCTAGTGTTGTGCAAATCAGGTATGGACTATGGAGTACTTAGGAACCCAGAACTCAGTCTCGCCCTTTAGGCCTCTACTGCCTAAAACATGTTTTCTCATTCTACTGTGAATGCTAAACCAAGTATCTCAGTATTTTCAATGGGATAAACTTGTATTATTTTTGTTTGATTGCATATTGTGTATATTAGCTACAAGGGCACAATGGTGCAGGTGTGGTAAGTAATCGACACTGCTCTGGTTCTTCCTTGATAATATTGGAAGATTATTTCATTAATGGATTCTCCTGTTAGCCGGAGAACATATTTGTGCAATCCAAATTAGGTATGGAATGCTTTGAAACCTTAGACTTGTTCTGGCTCTTTGGGGTTGTACTACCAAAGACCTATATTCTGGTTCTATTTGGAATGTAAAACAAATATCCCAGTGTCCACTGTTGGACTACCTTGGTTATTTCAATTTGCTTGTATTGCTTGTGTTTGGCCGCATACTGTTTATGTTTTTTTACCACGAACAGCTGCAGGAATGGTAAGTAGTCTAAATAATTCTTGTTCATCCTTGATAACACTGGAATATTAGGTCAACATAGTTGGTAACTTGTATCTGGGTATGGTGCATGAAAATAAGTTCTGCCATTGCCATTGGATTTTAGTTGCCTCACTGCTTTTGCAGCTGCACAATACCATTAATGGTATTTTCTGATATCCTGGATATTGTTGACAAAATTGGTTTCTTAGTGGCAGTTTGATGCTGCAAACACCTAATTGGCATCAAGACTGAAATTTCGGGAACACTTTGTGTGTATTATAAGTTATAACTGGAACTTGGTTGCTCATATGCCTTGTTCTCTGTCTCTTGAAATTCATTTGCTGTGCTCTAATCATATGACCATAATCAATCTGGATTTGAAAAGGGAGTGAGGAAAATCATAAATGTATCCTGCAATTGAAAATTATGTTAGCATTGGAAAAACTGGTAAAAATGCCTAAATCAATACCAAATTCGGATATGATTGATATTTGTTCCTTATCACCACAGCGTATGCTCTGATGATGGGTTTTCTACCACATGCTTGTATTTTTATTTAGATTTTTTATTATTCTAACAATGATTCTATGTAGGTACAAAGATAATCGTTGGGATGTCAGGCAGTTTATAGCTTCTGGAGGGATGCCATCATCCCACTCAGCTACAGTGACAGCACTTGCGGTGGCTGTGGGAATCCAAGAAGGCTTTCGTAGTGCGACCTTTGCAACTGCACTGGTCTTTGCATGCGTGGTGGGTACATTATTGAAGTTATTTATTCAGTTATTTTATTTTATTGCTTGTCTAGTTATCTGACCTGATGATCTTACTGTAGAGAACATTGGACTAGTTTCTACTCATTTGTTGTCTTGATTTAGGCATTTAGTTCTTATGCATCTAGGTACTTTGCTCATGTTCTTTGTTATAATGCTAAACTACTGCTTGAACTGCATTTCGATAACCACACTCACAATCCATCTACCTCAACAGTGAGTCAAGAACGCCCATATCTTGCTAAGATTTTATTTGTCCTTATGAACACAACCTTTGATTTGGCTTTGTTTGAACTTCTGTTTGCAGGTGATGCATGATGCTTTTGGAGTTCGGTTACATGCAGGAAAGCAGGCAGAGGTTTGCCATCTCACCCTAAGATGACATATATGGCCTTGTGTTTAAAGAAGAAGCACTAGCATTTTTCTGCAAAACAGCTATTTGGCTTTATTTGCATTGATAAGTTTTCTGCTTTTGGCATAATTTTGTTGGGTATTTCCATGGATGATATCCACCTTGTTTCATGGGGCATTTGGTAAATAAGTCGTCGATGAATATCATTATCTGAGATGTTTGTTCTGTTGCCAAGCGCTTCACTTTTATGTGTGCAAAAATGAATGACAACATTTATTTGAAGTTCTCCATTAACATCCAAATCTGATTAGTGTGTAGCATGTAGTAACATTTTCTTGTGAAATAGCATTTTTTTCCTAAATACATTGCACATCACCGAAGGACCTGGGTCAATAAGTCCTGGGTTCGATGCGACCTCTCTGCATTCACGCAAAAGGCTTGCCTCAGTTATTCCTTCCCCAGACCCCACTCATGTGGGAGTTACCAGCACTGGGTCTGTCCTTTACATTGCACATCACCACTGCTTGTCAAATTCTTCTTGGTTAGTACTTAGTACAAGTTTACAGATGTAATCTCTCCTTCTACATCATGCTTTCTAGTTTCTGTAACAGTAAGGCAGGACACTAATGCTGTTTTTGCAAATCCTTTCAGGTGCTGAATCAAATCGTCTATGAGCTACCAGAGGAACATCCATTATCAGAGACAAAGCCACTGCGCGAAATCCTTGGACATACCGTTCCTCAGGTTGAATTAAATTCTTCATACCGCCTCTCTTGACGTCTTAACTATCCTGTGGCCTTGCCAGTTAGCGTTAGGAAAGTCATAGTCAGACGGTCAGGACACAGAAGATATACTGATTGAGATATGGGGACCTTCTTTCTCAGGGCACCATATAGTGAACTTATTCAATGCCACTCAAATAATGGATATATGATACTACCTCTGATTGTTTTTGTTTGTCGCTCACCAAGTCAAAAGTGAATTAGATGGCGTCATTTAAAGAAAAACGGAGGGAGTACTAGATTCACTTTGTTTGCTATAGCCTACTTCATTTCATAACCTATGATTGCCAATCAGTTTCAGCTTTAAAAAAACTACTCCCTGGGTTATTTTGGTTGATGTCTTTTAGTTCACAAATGAACTAAACCGCGACACATTCGAGAATGGAGGTAGAACTATCCTTGAAAAAGGCTTAAAATGCAGATGGACATAAGAACATTTTCATCTCTACAGATAACATAATATGCTTATTTCCTTTATTCTGTATGCTATCATTATCGCCTCTGATGACTGCACTTCTCCTCTCATTGTCTGACACAACAGTGACAGCAGTCACTATCATCTACCCGCAATATACTAGATGTAACATATTCTCTCTTTCGACATCTCAGGTTGTGGCTGGTTGCATCCTTGGAACCCTCATGGCTGTTGTTATGCACTTAGCTCTGAGGAGCTCTTAGTCAAGTGTTAGTCCTGGATTATTGGCGACAGATGATCACCTAATAGCTAATATCTCGTTGGTGACGACTGTATAAAGTTTGAAAGCACGGTCTCCCCATGGATCTTGTTTGCCCTAGTGGTTGGATCATCATGATGATATAAAGTTCTAACTGATGTAGACCTGGGTTGCAGGATACTAAGCTGTAGCTTGAGTTGGCGCTGTAAATCTGAAAAGGTTACTTTCAACTGGAACGTGTATGGAATCTTTGTTATACAACAAGCAACGCTGTGAATTTTCTGAGTTAACGACCAGAGTAGTCGATATAATACCATCATTTTGTTTTCTACTGGTTTAGTTTCATCGCAAGTTTGATAGCCTCATTTCCCCTAGGGAATGTAGATGATTCCTAGGAAAAATGAGGTTACCAAACTAGTCCTTACATTATATTTTCTCTGGGTCCAAAATAAGTGTCGTTCTGGATATCGACGCGGTTTCCGAGATGTATTTTTTGACTAATGTTTTCTATTAAAACATAAATGAATATTATAATAAATTTATATTTTTATGAAATTACTCTTTAAGACAAATCTAAACATGTGACTTTTAAGTTTTAAAACTAAATAATTTCTAAGTTATTCATAGTCAAAGTTTAAAAAAATTGACTTAGGCCATGTCCAAAACGACATTTATTTGGAACCTGGAGTGAGTAATTCATTGATAACTTGAAGTTGCTGAATCATACCAATGTTGGTTGAGTTTTCACAGCGATTAATCATCCATGTTAGCTCCAGATTTGCCAGCTCAGCTGTCTGGCTACCTGATGTATCGAAGTTCACGATGAAGTTACACCCTCGAATTGCAATTCGGTTTGTCTGGTTTTGGAGGAGATTGAAGAGGATTTAATCCCAACCTAGTTAAATTTGAATATTTGAATAGAAAGAGATTAAATCATCTCAAATCCCATTGGATTTTTCCCTAACGAACGAGCCCGAAACATGCTTTATCTGTGGGCTCACGGACATATCACATATGTGCATCCATCTCTAGCTACCCACTCAAACGAAATGGGGCCTAAATTGGACTTGTCCTTCCCAACCCAGCCTCCTCTAGTGATCTTTTATGGAATCTTCATTATTATTGCATAGACCATCAGATTATTGCATTCATAAGCGCGAGTGCTGAAAGCGCCTTACATGATAGAGCGGATAATATATGATGTACGCATTACAAGCCTGATCATTCATACCGTATCTATCGTCATGTTTGAAGGTCATCCGTCTTTGTGTTCGGTAGCTGCATTAAACAGCACGACGTTATTATCTGGAACCGACCGCAATGCCGACAAAGCGTACTGCAGTACGCATGGATTCAGACTCAGAGCTTGCACGGTGAGGCACCTGGATGGTGCTGCACGATGAGGTTGTACGCGTCCAGCGTGAGGAAGTTGTCCAGCTCCGGCGCGGTGCATTGCCGACTGAAGATCCTGCCGGCCTCCGCGTACCGCCCCTGCCGGAACCTCTCGTGGCCGACCTCTGCCTCGACCCTCGCCATCTCCTCCTCGACGACGCGCGCGAGCAGCTCCGGCGTCGCGCGCACCTCCACGCCGCCAGCGTCCAGCGCGGCGCCGTGCCGCAGCCACTGCCAGTTCTGGACGCGGCTGATCTCCGCCGTGGCCGCGTCCTCCATCAGGTTGTAGAGCGGCACGGAGCCGGACCCCGCCAGCCACGCCGCGAGGTACTGCACGCCCACGCGGGTGTTGAGCCGCAGGCCGTCCACCGTGCGCGCGCCCCGCGGCGGCTGGATGAGGTCCTCCTCGCCGACGCTGGCGCCCTCCTGCCCCGCGGCCGCGCCGCCGATCTGGTTCGGCCTCCCGCGGAGGTGGCCCTCGAAGACCTCCCGTATCGCCGGGATGAGCCCCGGGTGCGCCGCCCACGTGCCGTCGTGCCCCGCGCGCACCTCCCTTAGCTTGTCCTTGCGCACCAGCTCCAGCGCCGCCTCGTTCGCTGCCGCGTCGTCCTTGATCGGAATCTGAGCCGCCTGTGAAATGGGGTTCGGTTTGCCATCGAGAGTGTCATGGGCGGCGGTGGTCAGATACTCAGATACAGACATACGTATAGTGTATGATCGGAGCTTACCATGCCGCCCATGGCGTGGACGCCGCGGCGGTGGCACGTGTGGATCAGGAGGTGGGAGTAAGAGCGCATGAAGTGCTGGGCCATGCCGACGAGGGCGCGGTCGGGGAGGAGGCGGTCCGGGTGGGCGCGGAACGTCTTGACGTAGCTGAAGATGTAGTCCCAGCGGCCGCAGTTGAGCCCCACCGAGTGGTCGCGCAGCTCGTGCAGGATCTCGTTCATCTGGAACACGGCCGGCAACGTCTCCACCAGCACCGTCGCTCGGATGCTCCCCGGCGTGATCCCCGCAGCTTTCTCCGCCCTTTGGAACACCCCGTTCCATATCCTCGCCTCCCTGCGACCAGATGTACGTGCTGTTAGTTTGTGTGATGGTCCAGATCGAGAGGGTCCAGTGAGCTAGTCGACTGCGGTGCCCGTCCATATTAGTGTGATGCACGCACGCGTTCATGTGTGGCGCGCGGCACGTACCTGGAGTGCTCCATCTTGGGGAGGTAAAAGAATGGGCCGAAGCCGGCGCCCTGGCCGGCGCGGAAGGCGGCATGGTTGTGGAAGAAGTAGAGGCCGAAGTCGACGAGGCAACCGATGGCCGGCTCGCCGTCGACGAGGATGTGCGCCTCGGGCAGGTGCCAGCCGCGGGGCCGGACGAAGAGCTTCGCGGTTTGGTCGTTGAGCCTGTACTCCCGCCCGCGCGCCGCGTCGCGGAAGCTGATCGTGCCGGCCACGGCGTCCCGCAGGTTCACCTGCCCGTGCATCAGGTTCTCCCACGTCGGCGACAGCGCGTCCTCGAAGTCAGCCTGCCACGGGCCGGGGCATCCACGTTCTCATCTCGCAGGGCTTAAGAGTTACTCCTAGCTACTGTAGAAATTTAAAAACATCCTCCGCGCCGCCCGCGTGCTACTACTACAGTAGCTTATTACCATGAAGACCTTGGCCCCGGAGTTGAGCGCGTTGATGACCATTTTCCGCGGCGCGGTGGGCCCCGTGATCTCCACGGTGCGGTCCGCGACTGCGGGCGGCACGGGCGCGCACGCCCAGCCCCCGTCGCGGACGAGCGCCGTGGCCGGGTCGAACCGCGGCAGCTCGCCGGCGTCGTACCGCCGCTGGGCCTCCCGCCGCTGCTCCATGGCGTACCGCACGGCGCCGCGGAACTCGCGCTGCAGGCCGGCCACGAAGGCCAGCGCGTCGCGGGTGAGGATGGCCGCGAACTCCGGGTCGCACCGGCCCCGCACGTCCACGCCCTCCGGCGCGTCGTAGCACGGCGCCGCCGCCGCCGCCGCCGCCGCCGCGGTGCTTGCGGCCATCGAGCGGAGCACGGAGCGAGTGGCGATGGACTGAAGTGATTTCAGTGGGAGAGAGCCTGCAGCCCTGCACCGTGTAGCGTGCGTGCTTTTCCTTGGTCTCCAGAGCCAGGAGCTAGCCGGTACATATATACGCGCCGCGGTGCGAGCCGGGCGCAGTGTGAAACTTGAAGCAAGCGAGCGTCTATTTCAGCATGGCGACAGTGGCAGCGCTCGCTCGCCACCATTCGGACCGTCGGCCGGCGTCTCGTGCCAGCGCCGCCATCCCGAGAGTGAAATCCCCACACCGGACTACGTGCCACTGTGCCAGCAACCGAAGAGACTGACATCATGCGTGACAGAGTTGGGCGATACGGCCGAATGATTAGAGTGAGCGTTCACGTTCAGTGAAGAGTGACGAGGCGTCCATTCATCAGAGGGGAAAAACAAGGGAAAAAGAAGATGGAGCATGGAACCGGGTGGTTACGATAAGGCCCCGCCCCCCTCGCGCACCATCACGCATCAGCACTCAGCAGCGCGTACTACGGGATAAGCATGGGTGCGTGCGTAGCTTGTGACCCCGGCGCACCGTGAGTGAGCAGGGGCGTGTTGCTTGGCTCAACTTCTAACAGCCGCATTGGCCGTTTCTGCTCCGGTGCTTATCCTATCCGTCTGCCTGGCCCAGGATACATGCGTGGGCAGCGTGGCGTGGCGAGTCGTCGTGGCGCAGACGGCAGATCCACCGTGGGACAGATATCCAGGCACCGCTCGGGCCGGGAGTCCGGGACAAGGAGCCTTGCACGAAGACTTGCGTGCGCGTGCCTGCGCGCGACATCTACGGCATCGCCGGTCGCCCCAGTACGAGCGCGGGCCGGCCCGTGGGGGACAGCGACGACGCGCGCGGCATTGCGGCAAGCCAAAATGTGGCCAGGGCGCGCCGCGCCTTCCACGGACAGATTTTGCCGCAACGATGCGGTGACAGGCCTCCCGTGCGCATCTACGAGGCCAAACCATGCAGCGAATTTTGAATATAGATAATGGGACGACGATTCGCTGGATTTGACCCTGCTCTCTTCATTATCTCCTTCCTCAATTTGGTTTGACAGAGCCTGTTAACTCATCCCCGGGTCTGCCGCCGCATCTCCATCATTCAGACCTTGCTCACCGGTGGGCACATTTGGAATGTTCAAAACAGTTTTTTTCACTGTACGCATTCTGTAAATAGAAAGGAGTTTGAAATTGAACGGTTAGATAGGCTTAAAATATTATAAAATGTTTCGTGCGAATCTAAACCATTTAAATCTAGAATTTATGTTTTTTATTGAAATTGAAGCATGTGAAATTCGAAGGGGCCACGCATGCTGCTCAGTCGGACTGTGCCTACGCTGGCACGCTGGGCCGCTTCCAAAAGCCGAGCACCGCACGACAGGTATAGAGCAGGCCGTGCTGTTCTTTGGTCAGGCCGGAAAGACCTGACTCCGTGCCGGCCCACGCCATATCCACTGGCCTTCCCTTTCGCCCCCTCGCTTCTTCAGTTCGCTCCTCGCCGTGCCGATCCCCCGACCACCGTCAATGCCACCGACGCGCTCCTCTCCACCTCCCCGCCACGTCCACCTCCTCTAGTCCTAGTCGTCCGCCGATGGCGAGGCCGGCAGCGAAGACACGAGCGCCGAAGCACCTGGTGGCACTCGCCGTCGTCGCCATCCTCGGCCTCGTCCTCGTCGCCGACTTCCTCTGGGCTTCATCGTCGTCCTCCTCCTCGCCCGTCTGGTCCTCTAGGCTTAACCTCCGCACCAGCCCCAACGCTCCGGCGCCGCCAGTCGCGAAGAAGGTGACGCCTCCCCTTTCTCATGCACAATGCTTAGTGATGCTAAATTGCTACCGCTGCTGAGGCTCAAGGGTTATGTCCTTCGGGACAGTCGGGCAGGGTAGGGGAGCGTAGTACCGAGGCGTGTACGGTATTTGGGAGATCTGTTACGAATTAGGGATGAATTGGCGAACATATCCGTGTTGGTCGGCTGAGTTCCGACTTTTTTGCTTGGCTGGGGAATTTTACCGATCTGATGCAGCCAGATGTGCATGTGCTGCCATTGCGTGTTAGATGTAAACTTTAGCAATATATTTGTGGGTTCATTTGGATTTCACCCATCGTAGGAATTGATCAATGGAGATATTATGGCTGTGAACTTGTGATCCTTGGTCATAGAAGCATTTTCCACCATATTACTACATCTTGTACCCGTGGACTGTGTGCATTAGTTTTCAACTAGCACTGCTGAAATTTTGCTTGAGTGGTGTGTAACTATCAACAGTTCTGTAGTAGTCATATTTCTATAGGTTGCCATAAGAACATTTTTTCTTTTATAAGCATATTCAGCACTTTCTTGCCATTTAGGAGTAATTTGAAATCTAGGTCCTATTTATAAAAGGAGAGTAAACTGACCAGCTAATTGAGATATTTGTTCTTTTAGTTTTCCATGGTCTGGAATATGTTATCCATTCACAGTCGTCGTCATACTTATGCCTAGATGACATTGATCGGTGTCATTTCCCCCAAAAAAACACAGAACTGCGCTTCATTTCATTAAGAACTTAAGAAGAGAAGGACATAAATTAATTTGGTAAATAATATTTTGTGTATGCCTACTTGACATGAATTAGGTATCACACAGCTTTTCACTCAAACCATTTGGTATCATTGTAGTAAACAACATGCAAGGTTCTGTTATGTTATGTACTTGGATGTTTTGGACCCTTACTTTTGTATCTAATTACATATGCTGTGAAGAATGATCAGTTATCACTATGGTAGTATGGTCTAAAACTCAGTGATTCTATTTGAAAGTTTGCTTTGTTTATTATCATCATGCCGGTACAATGGCATCTCTCAGAATTAGTCCTATTAAATTCTTCTTGTACAGAGCGACAAGAAACCTGTAGGTTCGATGGACATAAATGCAACTTTTGCAGACTTGCCAGCTCCAGAATTAAAATGGGAGGCGATGGCTGAAGCACCTGTTGTACGTTTGGATGGCGCTGCTATACAGATCAAGAATCTCTTATATGTATTTGCTGGATATGGCACCATTAACTATGTGAGCGACCTGCCTGATATTTCTTCCATTGTTCTATACCTTTATGCTTTGCGTCTCAAGATGTCTACTTTTCTACAATTTATGACATTGGGTGATTGATGAAGGGGAGCAGTGATACCCTCTTGCGCATGATAATTGTATTTTATATTTTGGATGGAACAAACAGAAGTGTTTGACAATTTGGATTTGAATGAAAGCTCAAGGTGGCTACTTATACTCTTGAATTCATTAAAGAATGTACTATTAACTTGCCAAGTTTATGAAAGAGACTGATTGCACTAGTTTTATACCATATACATTCAACTGATATCAGCCGTGTGAGTTATTGGGATTGCCAAGTTCTAGCAAGTCCATACTGTTCAGTTATTTGTGCTCTTACATAACAAAATACACTTGAATTACGTGCACCATGTATGATAGTTTTTACTCTGATCCCATCTACAGAATAAATAATAACATTGCTTCACAGTCGATTATATTTAGTAAGAGCAGAATGCTAATTTCACCTGGTCTTCTATTCTATGTTTTTTTCTTCATTGAATAAATCTACAGTTGGATGTGAGTTATTTGAATATGTTAAGCAAGTTGCTTTCCTTAATATTTTACTTTTTTTTTCATCTATAGGTTCATTCTCACGTTGATATATACAATTTCTCGGATAATACATGGGGTGGAAGATTTGATATGCCCAAGGATATGGCACATTCACATCTGGGAATGGTTACTGATGGAAGATTCATTTACGTGGTAACTGGACAGTATGGTCCACAATGTAGGGGACCAACAGCTCGAAATTTTGTATTGGACACAGAAACAAAAGAATGGCATGATTTGCCACCGTTGCCAGCTCCTAGGTACTAATCTTTCTCATTTAATTAAAAAAAAACAATTGAGCATCCATTCGTTATGCATCTACTCATTACTTGCACTTGAAAGTTGTTGGTCCCATGCACATGTCATTCCAAATACTATGTTTGAATATTTGGTCAACTTGTAGGCTGTAAACAATTTGAATCAAATCTTTTTCTCATTAAATTCTTTTGTTTAGATATGCTCCAGCAACACAACTTTGGAGGGGCAGACTTCATGTGATGGGTGGCAGCAAGGAGGATAGGCATGAACCTGGGCTTGAACATTGGAGTCTTGCAGTAAAGGATGGAAACGCATTGGAGAAAGAGTGGAGAAGTGAGATACCAATACCACGTGGAGGTCCTCATAGGTCTGTAACTTTCCCTTCATACGATATCAGCAGGCTTCATTTCTGTTGAAGAACAATGCCCTAGACTGTCATGGCAGTATGCACTTCCACTTTTCTTATGCTATGGGCAACATTTACGATGCTAGGAATGTTTTTGTATAAATGTGGTTGCATGATACGAAGAAATTGGTTTCTGACTTCTGAGAACAGTATTGTTAACTGTAAAGTTGCTGAAGTTCTTATAAAGATATTTTGTTTTACTACCAGGGCTTGTGTTGTCGCAAATGATAAACTTCTTGTTATTGGTGGTCAAGAAGGTGATTTCATGGCCAAGCCTGGGTCTCCTATATTTAAATGTGTTAGAAGAAGTGAGGTATGTTGATATGCAACTCAATCTTATAGCTGATTTATGCACATTATGGGGATACCTATGTTTTAGGATATAAGCTGACATCAGTTCCCTGCATAAAGGACAACTTAATGATATGATGCCCATGATTAAATCTAGTAACTAAGCATAAACACCATGCTGCACCTTCTTTCTTCACCCGAAAGTGAATTGGTATCATGTGTACTGCATTTAAAAAAAACATGGTAATTTGATTTGATGTCACTGTTAAGCCATATATGATATATCACATGTTTTCAAGCATTGCCATAACTGATTGAGTTCAGACCAGAATCAAACCAAGTACTGTTTAAATGTGACATTCTCTAGTTTCACTATTTTTCCCATTTGCACCATCTTGTTTATCTTTAGTTCAGTCCCTCTTTTTAATATAACATTTCTGCTTGTGCAGGTTGTGTATAGCAATGTCTATATGCTTGATGATGGAACGACATGGAAGGAACTCCCACCTATGCCAAAACCAGATTCACATATAGAATTCGCTTGGGTGAATGTCAACAATTCCCTCATTATTGTTGGAGGAACCACAGATAAGCACCCAATAACAAAAAAGATGGTATTGGTTGGTGAAGTGTTTCGGTTCAATCTGGACACGCTGGTACATTCCTTTTCCCTTGGTTTGTGTTTCCTGTAAAGATAGTTCAGAAAAGAATGTGAAATTGGAGGAAACAAAGCATGCTTGCAGATCTATTTTATTGTTTGCCATGCTTTTGTTAGTAGCATCATATGATAGTTTATTTATTCTTCTGTGTATTTGATACATAAAACAACTAAATCTAGTGAAACTTTGTGTTGATGAAATTTCTATTCTTATGACGCTGAAATAGTACATAACTAGGTACTAGGTAGGCAACAGAAAGCATGATGAGTGATGTCGAAACTTCATTTTGTAGACCATTGCAGCCCTTGATATGCCATTGTGATGCAATCGAATCTCCGTGTGCAGGAATGGAGTGTGATTGGGCGATTACCTTTCCGAATCAAGACTACATTGGTAGGATACTGGGATGGCTGGCTGTATTTCACTTCTGGGCAACGAGACAAAGGACCGAAAGATCCATCTCCTAAAAAGGTTGTAGGGTGCATGTGGAGAACTAAGTTGCATCTTTGATTTTTTTAGCAAGAACCGATCTGACTAAGCCATTCGTTCCATTCCTTTTTGAACCTCCTGTGGTGGGTGAGTCCCTTCCTACGAAAAATGGGTGGCTTTGTGCACTCTCATTATGCCATGTTGTATCCTTATTCGTTTAGTTATACCATAGAACTAGAAGCACCAGGTTTTGCACCATTGTGTACAGAGAGAATCGATGGACTACTGTATGCAAAGCTCGTATTCTCTAGTCATATTCATTCATTTATTTTTATTTGAGCTCTTATCCTCGTCTGTAGTGGCCTAGTGGGTATTGAATTCGTTTGATCCCCCAACAAAATCGACTTCAACCTCAAGTTGAGCTATTCGTCTGGTTGACTTGCGCTCTCTTTACTTTGGGTCACATGCTTTCTGTGAGCGATCTCCGATTCCTGGTACTTTACGCTCGTGTTAAAATCATAAAGTGTCTGGATGTTTGTCTCCTTGTCATGCGATTAGATGCGCTATAATGATTTCTCTCCTTACGTTCTTCAAGTTGTTTGTGAGATGAGCTGCTTGGGTTGTTGCCGTTGATGACCACAGAATCCATTCCCACGAGTATCCGCAGAGGACCATGATCACATCAGGTGACAGCGAGCGAACCCCAGAAGATGTGATACCCGAGCACATGCAGTTGTAGCTCAACTCAGAGATGAGCTTTCTGAGGTCGTCGGGGTCTGATGACTGGTGGAGCACACGCACTGGTGACTGGTAGTACTAGTAGCCCATAGATAGCTTGGGCGCTTGGCCTTTGCCGTGCCATCCCCGGCTAGGCGGCTGGAGCTCCGATCAGTTGTTCCGGAAACGGTAAAAGCTGAGCAGTGACGGACTAACGAACCGCACGTGCGCTAGACTTTGACTCTCCGCTCCGGTCGGTCTCCAGGCACTGTGTGGGCGCAGACAACTGTTCCCCAATCAGACCAGGAAAGAATTCGCTAAATTCGGGTGAATTTTCACGCAGCAGACTTTGCTCGACGTTGATGTTTATAGTACTACTTCTACCGTTTTATGTTCTGCTTCCGATGCATAGCGTGAGAGTTGGACTAACCCTCATAGACCGAGAGGTAGAAGTAGAAGGATGCATGGACTTTGAACCCCACAGACGTGAAGAACCTTCGTTCAGCTTCAGTCCATGGCGTGGCCTCCGTTGGCCGCTGCCCTCTCTCTGTCTCTCAGAAAGTTTGGTATATAGCAAAAGGAAAAATGCGTAGAAGAATTCGTTCAGTATAACAACTCTGACCGGACCCCGCTTTTGTTGAATGGTGGCTTTAAACTCGAATATAAATGTATTATTCTTTTCTAGGTTTTCGACGTCTAAGATATTTTAGGAATTTAACTAATGTTGCTGATGTTCTTGTTCATGTTTTCTGCCGTCGCAGACATCGTTTTCCTATTGCTCGTCGATTTTTGTTGATTCACGGAGCATGGAGCATGATGTAAAGGCTCCTACATGCACACCTTATTCTTCGATGTTTGAAATGTTGATTTTCGATGTTACAACCAGTTGCTCGAAACCGGAAATAGCAACCCCCTATTCGCCGTCTAAGATTTCGCATTCTGCTTTAACACTGCCAGGTCTCAAGCCTTCCAGAGTTCCCCACCCCTTGGCAAAGCTTGTGCTCAAAATATTCATCGTTCCTGGGCCTCAGCGCTGCAGTAGTGGCGAAAGCAGAGTATCTGACATTCATGGCCAAAAACCTGGAAGGATGCTCAAGGAGGGTTTCACACTTTCACGAGGGCTAAAACTGTCTGCACATCTCGCTCTGCTTACTCAGGAACCCCGGACAATTTCTGACACCATAACCGCTGTGGTGATTGAGAGTCACTACTAGTACTTACGGAGTATAATATACTCCCAACATTCACGAAGCTATTTACGTTACCACATATAAAAAATAATAATGCCCTAGAGCTTTGTATGGCCCGATTTTGCGTCTTCCCAAACCGTGTCGATTCCCAGTGTTGCATCACCAGCTTAGATCGACGACCGGTCCCATTACCACATTCTCACATAGGGCGTTGCTGTGAGGCAGGCTCTCCACCAGCAGTCGGCACGGCGGCGGGACGCCACCGGTCTAGACTCTAGAACGCAGGTCGGTTCCAACGGTGTGGGTGCGCGACCTCGACCAAAGATTCTGACTGTGAATGAGATCGGCCGTAAACAGGGTGGGGGAAATCAGATCATATAGTTGGGTGGTGCTGGGAATTATGTTTATCAAAAAATGATATTGTTTTTGACGAGACTCGACTAAAATCTTTTTTCAGGTCTTTTTTAGAAAAACTTATTGGCTTCGGTTGTGGACCAAGTTGCAGCCAAATGAAGATGAGTACGGTTGATTATCATGGCCTGCCGACATTTAGAGTCAGTGGCATTGCAAGCGTTTGCGTCTTTTGGTTGGCTCTACGTGACTAGAATTTCTTTTCCTGCTTTTTGAGACTTTGTTAGGTGCAAAAGACTCATGTTGCATGGGTTGTAATAAAATCAGTTTGATTCTCCCCTTGTGGGAGATTAAACCGAAAACTCCGTTTCCATTATCTAAAAAAGCATTCACCGTGGTCCATGGGTTCGCTCCACCCGTGCCCCTTTGACCTTTGGCATGGTTTATTGTGTGGCTTCAGTTTTCAAAAAAAATTATAAAGAAAAAAAATCGTTTTTACACCAAAAAGAGAAACCACTAAAACATAGTTATTTTCGGCTTCTTTAGCTTCTAGATTTAAACCATTTTTAAAAAACCCTTCCAAAGGGCCTTAGTAAGAATAATTGAGATTACCCGTTCAATCGTCAGCTAATAAAGCTTGCTTTAATTTGGTCCCGACCGTGGACAGCTGGACCTCGGATTGTTTGGCGGAGAGCCTGCCCCTGCCACAGTCCAGAACCAAAAAGATCGATGGGTGGCGCAAGCGCAGGGGGGCCTCTACTCCCATCGCTTAGACTATCTGCACCTGTCTGTCTATATGGGCTGCCTATAACACTGTTTGACATTGTAGAATCACTGTAGACAGAGAGAAGAATAATTAAAATAGTGATAGACAATCCGGATAGACGATCTAGAGATGATCTTACGAGCGGGTGGCCGACGGCCATGTGAAAGCTGTACAGAGCCGGGCTCCACGCGTGCATGATTAGCTCCGCTCAGCTCTTCCGCCGGCGGCGTGGTCGTCTTGTTGTTGCGCTGCCTCTGGGCGAGGCGTGATCAAATCCCTTGCGCGCAAGCCCTTCCAAGTTCCAACCAACAGTCAGGCAGCTAGCGCTTTGGATCTCGATGACGTCAAACCGCCGGTGCCACAGTGAGAGGCTGTATCCGCCACTCGGCGGTCGGCGCCCGCCATAGATCTCCCAGCCGGTCGTTCCTGCATGCGAGATTCCACGCAAGGCAACTCACGACCCATTAGTGCCCTGCGCCGCTGCCGTCCAAACAAAGTGGCATGCACTGCTGCCGATTTTATTTGACCTGTGCGAACGAGTGCTCTAGGCTTGGAGGGAGTGCGGTGTATTTAAATCCAAAATCTTTTTTAACCTATTCAGATCCTCTTAATTCAAAATTACTCAAACTAGGTCTTAGGTGTTCCCGGTACCAACCAACGGGGTCAGTCTCGAGGCTAATATGTGCCCCTTCACACAATATCACGTGCCATGAGGATTTCTAAGTTGCTCCTCTAGATAAACCACTGATTTTGTTATTATTGAGCCAAGGTGATAAGAGATCTTTTGATCAAGTAAGAGTTCGAAAGGACGTCGGATTTGATACCCCCAACATGCCCAACGCAAGGAGAAAACGGTGCCCACTTTCAATGCAACGTGGCTACGAGAGTCATTACAGGCGAACTGAAATGCTACTGCAGGTCTCGTCTTAACCGACCGCAAGACCACCCACCATTTTGAGCAAAGCGAGCGCTAGTGACGACTATTTGTCGTGCGAGCGGCCATATCACTCGGGCTAGCTGCCTGGCTCCTAGCCCAAAGCTCGTCGTGCAACTAGCTTCTATCGCCCACCCCCACCTCCTGCTCCCCGCTGCCGCCACGCTAATCTAGCTCCGTCAAAGTGCTACCACGACGCTCTCGTCACCTCCACTTTCCACTAGTCATCCTAATCCACCCCGTAGTGGTTGAATTGCTGCCTCGATCGGTGCCCTACTTGATACCACCTTCTCCTTCTGCATGGGCCTACCTGCCTAACCACCACCCGCGTGTGGCCCCGCGATCTGCTCGCAGCACTGGGCTACCTGTTTGGCTACACCAGCACCACACGTCGCTGTAAAAAAGCCCACAAAGCAACCCTTGTTCCCCCTCATTGTCTCATCGGCACATAGGGACTGGTATGTCATAGTACTCCTCAAGGATATATTCCCTGGCCAAGTTTTTAGCAAAATCTTTTCTACTTTTCCTACTTCAACCTTGGTTTGTGCCTCCGCGCACCACCACCATCTCTGTCAATTGCATGATATCAATGTTATCGAGGTATATTGGTACCAATGACCTCATGATGTCGTTAACAAATTTTTAACCATTTGTCCTTGTTGTCTAGGGCACAATGGTTAGTGGGTCTTTTGAGCCATTTTGCATAATGTTTGGTTGGTGGGATGTGTTGGAATAAAACCATCATATCCTATAAATTGTGCTTGGTTGAAAAGCAGAAGAATGTATCGGTTTTATAAAAGAGAATATTATCTCTGAGTTCGGGATTAGCACGCTTAAAAAAAAATCCGGAACACATCCATTCCACTTGGAATACATGACACGTTTGATCTAAACTCAGAATCCAGAACGAAACAATTCCATCCTTATAATCTGGTACGGAACCATTTCATCTTAAATTCTGTAATGGAAGCATTCCATTCTACATCACTCTTCACCAAACACTACCAATGTAAACATTGCTCCGTAGCCATTTTTTGTTATTTTTAATATTTTTTATGAATCACTTTTGGTTTTGAAAAAAATATATTTGGAAGTCCGTATATAAGAAATTTGGATAGCATTTTTACCCTTAATGTCGAGCAAGTCTAATTTATCTTTCGCTAAAGCCCGCGTAGCACCTCATAGGCATCATAAAAAGTGGCACCATGTCAAACCAAACAACATTTAAAATTGTTCAAGGTGGAAAATAAATAGTCGAGAGAGTATAAACATCCAGTTTTCTAGTAGTTGAGAGAGATTTTAAAGTACGTTTTCCGAAAAAAAAAATGAGATGAGCCAGGTCAGCCACCCGTGGGCCGTGGCTGCCCGCCGGCCCAGCCGATCATCCCATCCCGCCGTGTCGTCTGTCGCCACCCGCACACGGCACACCCCCGCTCCCGGGTCCAAATTTTCACCGCGCCGTCCCCGTGCCCGCTGCTCACCTCACACCTCCCTCCGGCATCTCGGAGACCCCACAGCGCAGTCCACGCACGACCCGACCCAACCAAATCAACCCCACTAGCGCACACGCCAGTATACTAGCCGCCCCCCCTCCTCCGTGCAACTCCTCGCTGCTCGCTCTGCTCCCCTTCCGCTCCCATCCACTCCACCACCCGGCGGCCTCAACGAGCAGTCTCCCACCTGGTCAAACCACTCCCCCCCCCCCTCCCCCACCACCACCACCGCGCCCCAATCCGCGTGCACCCGTCCGCCATGCCTCCTCCCAACCTCCTGCTCCTCCTCCCCCTCCTCCTCCTGGCCGCGCCCGCCGCGCCGCAGCCGGCGCCGGGGTCGGGGGCGGCGCCGCAGGAGGACGACCTGCGCTGCCTCCGGGGCGTCAAGAACAACCTCCTCGACCCCGACGGCCGCCTCTCCTCCTGGGACTTCAAGAACGCCTCCGGGGGCAACGTCTGCCAGTACAGCGGCGTCTCCTGCTGGAACCCTCAGGAGTCCCGCGTCATCGCGCTCTCGCTCTCCGGGTTCGGCCTCCAGGGCACCCTCCCCTCCGACCTCCAGTACTGCGGCGCCGCCACCACGCTCGACCTCTCCCAGAATGCGCTCGACGGCCAGATACCCCCGGCCCTCTGCGACTGGCTCCCCTTCGTCGTCAATCTCGACCTCTCCTCCAACAAGCTCACCGGTCCGATCCCCGCCGAGCTCGCCAACTGCCGATTCCTCAACTCGCTCAAGCTCTCCGGGAACGCGCTCACCGGCCAGATCCCCGCCTCCCTCGCGCGCCTCGACCGCCTCAAGTCGCTCGACCTCTCGGGGAACAGGCTCGACGGCCAGATCCCGACCCAGCTCGGGGACAGCTTCCCCAAGGAAGACTTCGCCGGCAACTCGGGCCTCTGCGGCCGACCCGTGTCCTCGCGATGCGGCCACGGGCTCGGGGGCGCCAGCCTTGGCATCGTCATCGCCGCCGGTGTCTTCGGCGCCGCCGCGTCCCTGCTCCTCGCCTACTTCTTCTGGCGGTGCACCGGCAAGACCAAGGGAGGCCGCCGCCGCCACAAGCGCGGCGGCAGCGAGTCGGGCGGCGCCGCCGTGGAGGACGGCAGCTGGTGGGCGGAGAGGCTGCGGGCGGCGCACAACCGCCTCGCCCCGGTCTCGCTCTTCCAGAAGCCCATCGTCAAGGTCAAGCTCGCTGACCTGATGGTCCGCAACGCAGGACTTCAGCACCAGCCACATCGTCGTCGCCGGGAGCTCGCGGGCGGGGACGGCCTACCGAGCCGTGCTACGGGACGGGTCTGCGCTGACCGTCAAGCGCCTGCACTCGTGCCCGCTCTCGGAGAAGGCATTCAGAGCGGAGATGGGGCGGATTGGGCAGCTGCGCCATCCCAACATAGTGCCGCTGCTGGGGTTCTGCGTTGTCGAGGATGAGAGGCTGCTCGTGTATAAGCATATGGAGAGCGGGGCTCTTGCGTCGGTGATGAAGAAGCCAAGTGAAGCGCCGCTGGATTGGGCAGCACGGCTTAGGATTGCTGTTGGCGCAGCAAGGGGGGTTGCGTGGCTGCACCATGGGTTCCAAGTTCCGCAGATTCACCAGAATTTGAGCTCAAGTGCAGTACTTCTTGACGAGGACTATGAGGCTCGGATCACGGATGTTGGTCTCACAAGGCTGGTCCGGATGGCGCCCGGCGAGGGTGGCGATACTAGCCCTTTCCTGAATGGGGACTTTGGGGAGTTTGGCTATGCCGCCCCAGAGTATGCTAGCAATCCTGTTGGTACAATGAAAGGCGATGCATATGCATTTGGGGTGATATTGTTTGAGCTTGTGAGTGGGCAGGAGGCTGCTGCTGTGGTGACTGATGTGACAGGTGAAGGGTTCAAGGGGACACTGGTGGATTGGGTAAATCAGCTCAAGGCTTCTGGACGGATCAGTGATGTTATTGATAGGCAATTGCGTGGAAAGGGCCACGAGGCAGAGATTGAGGAGTTCTTGAAGATAGCTTTTGCATGTACCCAGTCTCGCGTGAGGGATAGGTACTCGATGTATCGGGCTTACCACTCCTTGAAGAGCATCGGAGCGGGCCGTGATGTCTCGGAGCAGTTTGACGAGTTCCCGCTGGCCTATAACAAGGATGATTCAGACACCATGTAGCTGATGCTGATCCCGCTTTGGATTGTGAAACCGTTTCATCAGGCTCATTGATGATATATGTGTAACCTTTCTATGGACAGATCAGAGGCCATAATGATTGGTATAAGGCAACCATATTGAGGCGCCAAACTTTGCGCTTGTTGCTGGGTGGTCGATTCACAAGTTGCATCAGCTCAGGATGCGATAATCATATAAGCTGTAAGATCAGTTTGCAATTCTGTATGTCTCTTTCAATTGCAGCTAGTGCTTGTAGTATCTATAAGGAACTGTAATTCCTGATGTGCCTAAATCCTGATATCACCCTTCGGAGTTCCATCTTGGAACAGCCAGCATGCTGTTCAATCATTAGATTGGCACTTGAAGTTTTATTGTCTCACTTTCATCAAACTGATACTTTGAGCCCATGGATCTGTAGCTAGAAATGTATTGTTTCCATGATAAAGCTTTCAGCAAAGCTGCTAACCGTGTGCTGTACACTAGATGGAAATTTTTAGCAATGTTTTCATCTTACCTGTGGTCACTTTCAACATCACCTCTTTTCGGGGGCACTTTCAGCTATTTTTCTAAGCTGCCGCCTACCGGTATACTGGTCGAGTCCTATCTAGCTGCCGTGCTTGGTTTATTGGCTTATTGCTACTGCGTGCTTTATTTGATTTGAAAGTCAGCTCTCTGTGACAAAACAGACAATAATATTCAATCCCTGTGCACATGACAATTCTACATAATTTGTCACCATCGCAGCTACTGAATCCTAAATTTGACCTCGCCACGTGACAGCGAGCGTCGTTTATCCGTCGCTGTGACTAGTCTGTTACCCGCGCATTTGAAGTGACAGCACAATATTTTACTTGACAGCACAATATTTTACTAGTAGCTTTTTACCCGTGGAGGATTTACCCTGGGCGAGGACGAACAAACGAGATGGCCGTTTTGGAGCCCTGATGGAAATGGAATCATGTGCGTAGCCGGCAGATCCGGTCATCGCACTAGAGTATTATTAGTAGCAGTTGCTTTGTCCGCATTGAGAGCAGCATGCTGCCCCTAGCAAATGGCTGGAGCTCAAGACAAAACAGCCGCGCCGAACCTTTTACGGTCAGATCTAGTGGTAAAAGACTATACGGCACTCATCTGATTGCCTTCGTACGCATCGTTTTGTTGTGGCTTCAGCTGCAGTTTCTTAATTTTAGCTCCCTCTGAAACCAGGGTCCGAGTGCATGTCTCCTATGCGATCAAGAAGATGAAACAATTCAGCATATCCTAGTGGCCTGTGTTTTCATCCGGGAGATTTGGACCAAAACCCTCCATAGTGTAGGGCTGCAGCTTGTCGCACCCCAACCTGATGTGAGAGAGTGCTGGGCAGTCAGCCGAGTGCCGAAGGAGGCACGGTAAGGTTTTAACTCTCTTGTCATCCTGGTGCCATGGTCTCTTTGGAAACACAGGAACGCGCGTGTCTTTGAGGGCCTTGGTCCTAGTGTTTTCTTAAGTTTGCCGAGAAGTGGAGGAGGAGAGCCAGCTCTGGTGTTTGGCCAGCAACACGGCCCTCCAGGGGTTGCTCAGTAGGGTGCGTAGGTTGGATGCTTGATGTAGCCCTAGTGGTCGTTTTTTTTGTTTGTGCGCGTGGCGTGTTTGTAATCTAGAGTGTTGGATTGGGGGGAGGCTTGCCTCCCCTCCGGTTTCTGTATTTTTTTTCTACTTTAATGAAATGACACGTAGCTCTCCTGTGTCGTTCGATTTTTTTTCCGAAACCAGGGTTCCAGATTCCTGGTTCTAAGTTGTATCCTTTGAATTGTGGCCTGTGGGCTCACCTGCTACTCTGCTAGCACAAGGCACCAGCAGATCCGCAGGCAGTGTGGTGATCGTGCCTGCCCTGATAGACCAACATCTGTGACCTCCCCTACAACGCACATGACGGTCACGGGGCCTGCACGATTCGGTAGTGGTGTGATCGTGATCAGCCATGAACATGTTGGTGGTGCGCCGTGTTGGCTTGGCTCCACTCTCCTTCGAGCTAGCACAGAATTTTCACACTGGTTTACCGTGGTGCAGAATCTCCACTGGTTAACACGTCCCCTGTCTGCCTGATCAGGCTCGCGCCGGGACAGCGGGAGGCCCTTGTTGTGATCTGGACTGAATATTCTTGGACAGATGATACGAGTGATGAGCGACACACAGCCTGCGGCCGCCCATCATGGCTCAGGGCTGGGTGCACGCGGGAGCCCCAGAGCCCGGAGGGGCATGTCGCGGTCGCTGCCGTTCGCGTCGTTGACGGACCTGCGCAAGGAAGGCTTTTTCTCCGGCAGCGACTTTCTGAAGGCGGATCAGGCCGATTCTTGCCGTGTGGTTCTCGCAACTGCACGAGAGATAAATATCTCACTTTCCAAGAAGGCGAGAACCAAGAGCCAGCAGAAGAGTCGGAGAGAAAAGTTTACGAGTATTGCCGAGAACGATGACCACGACCAAAGTTTGAGCAGTGCGAGAGAAAGTTAACTTAGATATTCCAAATAGGCAGCAGGACGGAAAACAGGCGACTGGCATTTGACTGATGAAACGTGCAGTGTCCAGGGCTGCCCTGTAGTCAAACCATAACACAGAGAGAACAGGGCACTCAAGACTACGGATGCATAGCCCCTCGTGCTTGCATCTCAGAAACCTGACCCCTCGTCAGACAAACAATGGCTCCAGATGGCATGAACCAATGCAGATGATCCTGGTAACCTGAAGTTGTTGACACAGGTCAATGCTTGTCTGATCATAACACACACAATGATCCAGTAAAATGAATGGAACTCAGCTACAAGAACAGCGGCCTATTTCTATTGCTAAAACGGCCCAACTATCGACCAGTTCTCAAGATAGACTGATTGAGCATCAGCTATGCTTCCTGACGGCAACAAAAATGTTTCAAAGTACACAATTAGATTAGCAACTAGAGGACCATTTTCACTTGTTAATTTTCATAGTGGAACCTCAAAGCCATGATGATGTACCAAAACTCAGACAACATAGCGGTAGGTGACATATCTCCCAGCAGTCTCACTGGACCGGATGATCTTCACGACCTGCCCACGCTTCATACCATAGTATCTTGCTATCGGGTCTGTAATCTGAATCCGGGGGAGCTGCATCATAATACAGTTCAACACCATCAGAACGCAACGCATCAGCAGAGTTAGTGATGCAAATGGAATGCAAGGGATCTGTTTCCTTTGCTAATCACAAAGCAAAGCTTGTAGAAATGTAAAGCTTGATTGAAAGCAAGACAGTGCAACTATGCGAAATTGTTGGTCGCACTTGCCAGGCCAAACCTTGAACATTATGTCTCTAAGATAATGGTAAAGCAGCGACCAAATTATGATATTAGAAAACAAGTTGCTCAAACAAAGGCCCCCTAGTAAATGAGGTCAGAAGCAGGGCAAGAACTGGAATTAGAAGGTAAGGTCTGCTAATTAAGGTGCATCACTTTCTTTAAAAACTGAGGTACTGTATGCCGTTTAATTTGCTAGTAGGATCTCTAACAAAAATGTCGGAGCATGAGGTGGGCAGTGGCAGATCTATTGCTACCATAAGTGGACCCTAGTTTAAGTGTTTAAACCTATGTTGGTACAATTTCATTCTAAATATTATATATAACTTTATAATATGCAACGCAATCAGTTATCAGTCAAGTACAATTTTCTGATGACATACTTGTTTATACTGTAACTGATTTCTTTGATATTTCAGATTACCTACTCTTTTAGCACGGTAGTGCTTCAGATAAACTTTCATATTACAGTTTATCACTCTTCTATACTGGAAGTTTGAAATCATACACAGTTGTTATTATACTAAGTGAATATCAATGATTGAATACTTAACAGTCATAGTCTACAATTCAAATTAACAGCAGTGCCAACAAATAGATAGCCAGGCCGAAAAATGTGCATAATTGAAAACTTATATCCAGCAGATCGGTGCTTTTCATTTCTCTACCTACATTCCACCGGTCGATACATGTGACACGTTATTTTTGCCGTTTATAAATAACTAATGCAGACTACCAGTTTTGCCGAACACATTCTCTTTGTTGGTTCCCAATGAGGCCTAGTTTGGGTACTTTTGGATTGGAGTGGTTTGAGGGGATTGGAGTGTGTTTAAATCCACAATAGATCAAAATCTCCCTCAATCCCTCCCAATCCACTCCAATCCCCCTCAACTCAAGAGTAGACAAACTAGGCCTGAGGTAACATAAATCAACTAGAAATTTACACGTTTTGTCAGCACCCAAAGAGGCAACTAAAAAATCAAACGAACGAACATTTATGCAAACAAGCAACAAACTGACAATAGCTTAAAAGTTTATATTATTTCTTCAGGCAAATAATGGGAGGACAAAGACTTCACATGATATGCAGACCCAAGCATAGTGTCGTGCAAACATTGTACATAAAACCTTAGCCCAAAGAGTTCAACACAAGAACAAATTTTAGACAGATTATGTTTATAACAAATAGTCAAGCCACACTATAAGGAAATAACAGGCAAAGTTATTGGACCTGGGTTTCCTTCACGGTGTACCGCTCTAGAAGAGCCTTCTTCTGGTCTGGCGTTAGAAGCTCGTGCTCTGGAACTAGGACGTGCTCCTTAATGTTGACAAGGAGCTCAGCTTCCTGCGCAGCCATCGCGTTAAGCATCAGCCACCGTTTTTCGCTAGGAGCGGCACACATACTGACATAGAAATACGCCAGTTGAGTCAAAAAGGAATTCGAGAGCCTACCTGGAAGACCTCGAGGTGGTACTTCTGGGAGACCTCCTGCACGGCGCTGCGTGCGAACGCGCTGAGCGCCTGCTGCACGACGAGTATGCCGGCGAAGACGTTCTCCTGCTTCATCTTCTCGACATAGTTCCTGATCGTCTTCACCCCGGGTTTGGCCTCGTTTGGGAAGAACACGTAGATCTGCAGGGGAACCACGCGGTTAGGTTTACGCGGCGGCGACGGCGGCGGCCCGAAGGGGGAGCTCCGGAACAGGGGAGGGACCTGGTCGGAAGGGTCGTTCTTCTTGGGACGATTGATGACGAGCTCGTCTCGGCGGACGGGGTTGCCGTAGCGCTCGATGAAGCCGGCCTTGGAGAGACGGATGTCGTCGTCGACGATCAGGTACCCGCGGTCCATCAGCATCTGCATCACCGTGCTCCGGATGCGGAACAGCCGGCTCGTCTCCTCGTCCGACGACGCCATCCCGCTCTGTCCCTTCCCCTTTCAGCTCGTTCCGGTGGATGCGCACGGAGGAAGGCGGTGAGGGGCGCACAGGCAGGAGCCGGCGGGGTAGGGTTTGGGGGTTTGGGGAAGGACGAGACGCGGCGGGACCGAGTGACGAGCTCTGGATGGTTCCGCTGCGATGGCGGGCGCCGGGCGGTATCGCTGGAGGTTTCTGGCCCGAATAGCGCGGATAGATGGGCCGTCGGTCGGGCGGGACTTCTCTCGCTGGTCCACATCGGTACAAAGATTTGGGCTGGGCTTGTGGTTCACTCGCAGCCACCCAGCCAGCCCGCCTCGCGTGCAGACGGTTGCAGTTCATTTCGAATGCGTTTGGTCATGCTGAATTCCAGCAACGCTTGGTTGCTTCGCTTGTCAGGGATGCATCACCACGGCCCCAAAGTTTTAAAGAGTACAATTTACAGATACATCGGCGGAGCGCCGAGCGCCAATGGACATCCTTGTCAGCGCAGGCTCCACTTCTTGAGCAGGCAGTTGAAGGCCTTGGTGAACCTCCTGGACCCTGACCTGCGAAGCCGCGGCTTCTTGCCGCCGCTCGCCTTGTCGGCCGGCGCGGCTGGCGTCACGGCCAGCACCATCTCTTCTTCTTCTTCTTCCTCCTCCTCCTCCTCCTCACCCTGCTGCTGCGCGGCCGCCTGCCTCGCCACCTCGTGCAGCTGCACCCGCGGCCGCATCTCCTCCTCCAGCTCCCGCTGCCGCTGCTCCCGGAACAGCCTCAGCAGCCGCTGCGCCTTGTCGCGGGCCCTGGCCGTGCCGTTGGCCGTCACGGACACCAGCGCCGGGATCGCGCCCTCCTGGAGCACCGCCTGGCTGCTGCCCTCGTCGCCGGTGCAGATCACGTAGAGGCACGACAGCGCCTTCTCCTTCTCGCCGGGCTCGCCGTTGTCCAGGATGAGCACGATGGCGCCCACCATGGCCGCGTCCCCCGCGATCCGCTTCTTGCCGTCTCGGGCCAGCGCCAGGTTCAGCAGCACCGCCAGGGCCTTGTCCGTCCACGGGGAGGACGGCGCCAGCACGGTGCGGAGGCTCCCGATGATGCCCGAGGCCATGAGGAGCGGGATGTTGGGCGCGTGCAGGGAGAGGTTGTACAGGGTGAGCACCGCGTCCAGGCGGCAGGTCTCGCTCCGGGAGCCTCCTTCCGTCAGCCCATCGATGAGGAAAGGGATGACGTCGCTGGAGCCGATGATCGCCTGCGCCTCGGGGATGCAGGACAGGTTCAGGTACATCGCGATGGCAGCCTCGCAGGTGTCCTTTTTCTTTATCATCTGCTCCATCAGGGGGATGATTCCAGCTGACAGCAGCTGCCTCTTGTTCCTGGAAACAAAAGGCTCAGTAGTTCTGTTTACCTATATATGCTGCTACCGGGTGGGCTGCAACAAACTAAAGCAAAGTTGATTTTACCTGTCGTTGCTGACAGCAAGATTGAACAGAGCCATTGTACAGACCTCCTGAGCTTGTACATCCTCTCTGAAGTTAGCCATCCTCAGAAAATGGATAAGTGGTTCGGTAATACCATTAGCACCAGCGTAGTCTCTGAGCTCGTCGTCGTTCTTTAACAGGAGCCTGATCTGCTCAACCAGCTTATGCTTCTCATCCACACTCTCACGGTCGTTCCTGTTCAGCACACGCAGCCACTGTTCACATATCTCAGACACGGTCTCTTTGGAGTGGTGAGAGCATTCCATCTGCAGAGAGTCCTCAGCTCCACACGTCTCATCAGGCTTGGAGTTCTGACGGGAGAACTTCTCCGCGCTGCCCAGCTTGGCATCGTCCTTTGCACCCGTGTAGTCTTCAAACAAAACCGTGTTCACGCCATTAGTCACCAGGCATGTGCTGCTTTTCAGGGATGAAATCCTCAGATATTTAAGCTTGGGGGATTCCGGCGGACCGGATGGGACCAGAACCCCATTCTGCTCACACCAAGATGCTATCAGGCCCTTGATGCAGTAATTGGGCGTCACCGAGAGCTGGGACAGCTGCTTGCGAGTTTTCGGGCAGCTTGTGTTCCCGCTGTTGAACCATTTCTCAATGCAAGCTCGTTCATATGTCTGACCAGATGCTATGACAACAGGATCATACATGAGCTGCAAGGAGATCGGGCACCTCAGCTCCTCAGGCGGCAATGGCATGCTCCCTGATAACCCCTTTATCTGTTTCAAACTGAAGGAACCAACCCTAGGGAGTTGCCTTTCGAGAGCCTGACAATTTCCATGGAGATCGATCGAGCTGGACAGTGAACGATGGAGGCCAATCGAGCTGGACAGAGAAGTGGAGGAGCAAGAAGGGCTCGGGCACTGGGAGTTGGTGCTGTCTATTGCTTCGCTCTTAAATATGTTTGGGTACTTCCTCACGAGGTGAAGTAGGTACGCTGCAACTGTTTCCTTTTTCATGTCCTCCTCTGCATGGGCTCTCTCAAGAAGTCTCCTAAGCGCTCTTCTTTCAGTAAGGGCTGCTGTAGATGATGTTATACCAACTCGGAAAGCAGTTTGGCGGAAAAATTCAAGCTCATCCTCATCAAGGAACCCGTTGGATTTCGATTCATTCTGAATTAGGCGATTTACTTCCTCACCGACTTGCTTTTCAGACTCATCCAAAGCAAAATCAGCTTTATCCAGCTCCTGTGCAATCTTAGTGATCTGAAATTTAGAAATGCAGAGAGTTATCAGAGGACAATGTATCCGAATAATCCCACGAGAAAACAATATCTAAGGTAAATGGAGATGAAACAATTTACGGCTGCAGCATACAGCATAACGAGACCATATCGAAGGTAATTCTGAAAAACACACACGCCGTTGTACATTTTGGATCCTTACAATTGAGGAATACAGTAAAGCTATAATCCCCTGAGGATTACCAAAGCCATTAGGATCCATTATAATCGACTAGCAGCACTGTTAGATATACTGTTGAACAAAAATAGTTTGCAGAGCCAAGTTTATGCAAGATCACGGACAACCTTAGAATACATTGCTTCTGGAATCGTTTCTTCCACTTGCTGAATACTTTCCAGAAGTGCTTGTCTTGAATTCTCAAATTTTAGTAGAACGTATTCTGCTGTAACAGCCTGCAATACAGTTTTAGTTAATATATTTATACATTTAACAAAAAAAATTGTCAGAATTTTTTTCATTCTGCCATAGTGCCATGAAAGACAACAGGTAAATTTGCCAAGCACCTATTTTTGTTAAATTGCCTATATTAGCTACTCAAACTAACTAAGAAAATTAGGAAATACTGTATTTATGATTGTACAAAATATAATGCAGGTAATCATCCTTCATAACTTCTCAAACTAGGAGATATTTAACACATTCAGAGATGAGAAACTTATATACCAAGTAAAGCTTGCTACACTCTGAGCAATACTGAAGTAAATTCTTGGATTTCTCAACAGCTATGCTCAAGGAGCTCAATGCCAGGAGTCCAGAGCTGCGTCGTGGTCTTATAGCCTCAAGGGCTGGAATGGCATCCAAAACTTCATGGACTACTGTGTAAAGCTGGTTGCATAGTGCCCCATGCAGCTACAAAAAAGGCAAAGAATAATCTAACTTACATTATTGAATAGGAAAATGTATTATTTCAGGAAACATCAGGAGTTAGAAGAAAATAAAGAGAAAGACCTACAGTCCTGTTATATACCACGGTTACCAACTTATTGTTTGATATATTCACATAAGAACATTCAATATGGTCACTTTAAGTTTTAAACATTGGTATTTGGTAATACTTTTACTAGAGGCACTTATATTCTCAAAATCTAAGTGATTTAAATAAACTACCGTATCTGTTTCGCTAACATCCCCATGCATAATAATAGTCACTCAAACGAAAGAATTCCAATAATACAGATAATGTACTCAATTGTAGCATTACTGGCTTTTGATGAAGTGATCTCAAGTGAATTACCTTCCAATTGCCAGAGGAAATAAAGTTCCCATCGACCTCAATTCTCTCCATGGCGTTCTATTTGTCAAATTTCATCTGACAGGAGGACTGGGTCAATTATACATACAATATGATATTAGTCCACCTAGATGAACTGGTGCTAGGTACAGACACGTGCTCCTGAATATAAAAAATCAATCATTTAATAGAAAGCTCAAATCAATCATCATGCCTGAAAACTGGTTATAAAAAGCAATATATTTTAGAACTGCATAGGTATACTTACATATCAAGTGCAAATTTTGCACAAGGCTGAAAAAAAACAAGGGATACCTATGAACATATCTTGTGACTAAGAGCAGACCTTAATGCAACATAAATTTCGATGAAAGAAGGGCAACACAAAATGGCTTTCAGTACTATATTAACTACAATGGCAATGAGACCTGGAAGTAAAATATTTCAACAATTACACTGAAAACTGTCCAAACCTGCTGTCCCAAAATAACAGAACACTATAGCAAGCACCGCCAGGAATAGATGAAAGCAACAAATTCATGGGAATGGCTTGTGAGGGCATGATATCTTTATCTTGAGTTGTTGACAACCATCACTAAAAAAGGCATAACAAAACTGCCAGCTACTATGAGCAATTACTAAAATGCATACGCTACCAATTGATCTGCTAAACCAAAGATATAAGTTCAATCATTACAAGCACGCATATACCAGCCGATTTTGAATGGCTATTCAAAGGATTCATATATTTCTAGAACAAATGGTCCATCAATTTTTCTCAAATGAGAGGCTAGCATTTGCAGGCTGGACATTTTAAGTACGGTTTGCCCTCATGTTGAAGAACAGAAATTGGTGGAGTATTAGAAAAATATCTCAAATATTTAAAAAGCTACATGAACCCAAACATGACACGATTCTGCACACAATTTAGGAACATTATTTATTTTAATGTAACAATAAAATTTTAGCAGCATATGGTACAATGCCAGAAACTGTACTGCTAAATTCCATAGAGTAACAAATACTCAGAACGTATTAGGCATCTTGACCAAATAAACATGCATAAGGAATGCCGACATTGCATAGCAATATATACTAACCAACATTCAGAAAAGACGGTGACGCATTGGGTAAAGGAGCTAAAGCTGAGGAATCAGGATGATGGAATTAATACCAGAGGCAACCAATGCGGCGAGGGGGCAAGCGTTGAATCTATCCATGGCCTCGGCAGCAGCGTCGTCGATCGTGGTCGTTCCGGCAATGTTGTTGAGAGGCAACAAAACACGGGGATGAAGAAAATGCTAGTTTGGGGTCTGCCCTTGTCGTAGGGATTCCGGAAGTATTGCTTCGGTCTGGCTAAATTTGGGGCGAGGCCCGTTGGATTCAATGGGGTCAGGAACGGGCGCCTGTTGCTATCTCAGACACCATATATGAGTATATAAATTTTACAAATCAAATTTAATATCAAAAGCTGGTTTGCCCGAGTGGTTAAGGGGGAAGACTTAAGATCTTCTGCACTGTAAGTGCGCGTGGGTTCGAACCCCACAGCCAGCAAATTTATTTTTTATTATTTTAAAATGCTTTTTTTTGACTTTGCGACTTTGCAATATATATTTGTAACTTTACTCTTCCTTTTCCATATAATTTGTTTGTTCTCAATATACATTTGCGACTTTACTCAACCTTGGCACTCTGAGCTCTAGCAATTTGTTGTTGTTTTTGTCTGACTATTCTGCATTTTTTCTTAGGCTCACTATATTTTGCAATTCTATGACATTCTGTAATTGTTTTGTAGTGCAATTCTATGACATTCTGCCATTGTTTTGTAGCATGGCTCGTGCTCTGTTGACCAAAGTGGTCACTAAGCTGCAGCTACTAGTTACGCTTCCTTTGTCAAGGTCTGCTCCTTAAAACGGTTTTGAGTTTTAGTGCCTGTTTGGCACTGGTCCAGGTTGCAGATCCAGCATGGACCTGAAGTTTGTAATATAAAAATTAAAATATTTTGAAAAATAATTTTAACCTATACTAGAAATAAAATGACATCCATATGTCTTCTAAAAGGTCACAACGCCAGCTACATAATTTTTGGAGCTCCTAATGACTTACTCCACCAATTTCAAAGATTTCCTGGAGCTGGAACCGTCCCAAACAAGCTGACTTCTCAAATTGTAAACACCCTATCGAGACGACGGCATAAGACCCCCTTGATGCCAAAAGATCGCTTAGGAGCGTAAACGTCTTTTTAAGATTATGACTTTTTAACATATCACATTGAGTTTTTACTGATAGCATTTATATATAGTAGTACCAAGGGGTCTCCACTTAAAATCCCATTCCAGGCCCCTAAAATTTCAAGACCGCCACTGAATGTTCGTTTTGTTTGCATTTTCTCCGGCTGATTGACCGTTAAAGTGTATACTCGTAATAGGTGTAGGTTTTGTACTTAGTCAAAGACATGATCATTCCATTTTTTTAACAAAAATGACATTAGTAAGAACTTCCCCGGAGAATTTTTGAAACAGTAGTCCCCATTACAGACATAGAGTAGCCTAAGTCCTCTTGCAATATCAAAACTCCCCTACTCGTGCTTCAAATAGAAATACGCTTCTTCTCATCCATGTGAAACAACACGACAGCTACTTCTACCTTAAGCTAAACACTAGACTGAATGAATACGAAATCTTTTTCCCGATCTGCTGATCATAATTAAACGTTCGACTTTGGATTATATATGAACTTCTGGCAGCTTTTGTTGTTGTGAGGTATATATATGCTATAGCGTCCACCTTTTTTCATGCTGTCTGACAATAATGCAATGCCGTGGTGTCAGTTGTCGAGAACCCATTTTAGCATATACTGTATATGTTATCTCCCTGATGGATGGTTGCTGCGGCAGCAGGTGCACTTCTCCTTCTCTTCCTTCAGAGACTGCGAGGGCATATAAGAAAAACACTCAATGTGCGCTTTTGTGTGGCTGCATGCACTGTATATTACTACTGTATAATGGTAAGTGCTACGAATGTAAGAGCAGGGGATTTGAAAGCAATTAAATAAAAAGCAAATTCCTGCACAGAATACTGATCATATCGTTCCCTACAAGTTCATGAAGGCATTCACTAAACAAAAGATGTCCTCGCATAAAACGGGCTTGAGATCGTCGCGAGATTATTGGAGGGCCTAATGTGATGCCTGAAATCATCATGCATGGAAATGCAAGTCCGATCGACTGCTTTAATGGGCCCTTTTTAAATTGGACAGTGCAGAAATTGAAAACTGAAGCATGCAGGCTCTGTTTTCGTTCTGACCATACAAGTGGATACGTGTTGATAGATACCTGGAGCTCACTCTGCAATCCTCTGATGTGGTCAACTGCTAAGTCCAGCATGTCCGCTGTACTCGTTTGCTGCCACAATTTAAAGAAGAAAACAATTATGTTCGAAAAGATGGACTAAATAACAACCAATAGTAAGATGCATTGCGTATACAAACAAGAAATCATATATACAGACGCACAAATAAATGTTTTCATTGTATGATGGATCACCTTGTCCATGTTAGGCACTAGGGCCTGCAACTTTCTGAGTTTCTCGCTGATCCGGGTTCTTCGCTCCTGCAACATCATTGATCACGTGCCTTTCTGAGATTAATCTAAATAACTTCTAAAACGAACGGATGCAAGTGCAAATATGCAGAATATCATCTCGAAATACTCTACAAGATCTTTGTTTAGATTTTAGAACGGTGCATGCGTGCAAGGTACGATGCAGTGCACAAAAAAAAAAGTAGAACCTAGTGCAGTGCAAATTTCTTACGTACTGCAGAGGCCTAAAGGGCACTGCATATGCCTTCATGCAAAATGCATATCAAGAAGTTAATTTTAGGATTTGGGGTAAATAGTCGTGTACAGTATAATATACCCGCTCAGCGATGCTTCTTGGGTGCGTGGCACATCCGCGCTTGGCTCGTACTCTGAACGGAACCTGGTCTTGCTGCATCTGCAGATATTTATCTATGCCCGCCGTTTCTTTCGACGCACCAAACTGCATGCATAGATCCATAACACGAAACCATGCAGGTGTTAAATACAGCTAATAGGTCCTCATGGCTGATTGCTTGTAGCAGATCAGTATAACCTCATAACTGATATTTCGAAAACCATTAATAGCATGCCATCAATTTTTCCCTTCAAAAACAGTTTGTAAGGAACGCTACCATGCCATACTACTCACGTATTAAAAAAAGAGACTAGGAGGATTGAATCACATGCAATTATGCAATGTGAACTTTTCTACCAGTTTTCTTTCAAGAAAATCCCTTTAATTTTCAGCAACAACATGCAGTATAACCAGCAGCAGTCCAGCACTATAAATTGCAAGAAATGAAGATCTATTGTATATTATGATAGAATTAATACCTGTAATTCATAGTTACTAAGACTGGCTATGATGTCATCATTGTGGTGTATTCCTCCTTTGCTTGCCGGGTTGGAGAACGCAATAGAATTTGAATCCTCCCAAGATCCAATTGAGAACCCAGTGGAGAAGGAGCGTGCCATATTGTTGGCATTGATATGCTCTTCAGAATGTCCAACACCATGCACATTATTGGTGAGGTCCCGGATTCCTTCTTCAGATATCTGAGAGAGGGTTCCTTGTCCGGCTAAGTTCATGGGGGACTTCATCTTCTTGTGATAGCTACTCATTGCATGGTGCGCCTCACCACCAACTCCAGCTCCAGCTCTTGCACTTGGGAAACCTATTCCATGTATAAAACACACAAGATATCTGTTACTGCTGATTGCAATTAGAATTAATAATGAATCAAGGAGCTGAATTTTTATATCAATGCTTAACAATTCAAGTAGATAGGTAATTCAAACAAGTGTTAATATTATATTTTGTCCCCAAAAAGTAAGTCATAAGTTGACAGAATAATTTCCTTGCGACCAACAGTTAATTCTATAATACATATGAAGAAGTCCATATTTGACCATCCCACCATTACTAAAATTAAGATTTGTTTAGCCCTCGATCTTAAAAAAACTGATATCTTTGACCATTCAACTATTGAAATCGAATATATTTGGTCCTCGAGTTGGTTTCAAGGGTGGTGATGTGTATCCATACCATGGATACCCCAAGCGCCCTAGTAATCACGCCAGGCCGAGTGCCAGAGCCCAGAGGTTAGGGGTGTAAATGGTACGGATATTATCCGTCCGCATTCAAGTCCGGATCCATTTAGAAGGGCTGAAATTCGATCCGCATCTGAGTTTGGATATTTATTATTTAATCCGTATTCATATCCGAGTACTCAAAGTTGCATAAATATGATGCCGATACCCATCTAAGTCTTATACGGATACATTTGATCATATTTGTATTTGATCCGAATTCGAAGAGAAAATGTTAAAACAAATACGGTATAAACAATATCTGTCCATATCCGATCCGATTACACCTCTACCAGAGACCACCAGGTACGACGCCTCTTGGTCGGACTGGCACAAAGGGCCACAATACCAAAAACCATAAGAGCACAAGACCCAAGACCATAAGACCCTTATGACCCATCGGTCGAATGACCCTCTCATGCATGCAGGTGGCATCCATGCATGCAGGTGGTGCCTTGGGCCACTTCGTGCCACGATTTAGGCACGCTAAGCATGTCGTGCTGTGTCGGTATGGTAAGTCAAATCTTTACCTAGGTCTAAGCATGGCCCTTGAGATATTTGTGTTTGTCTTCTCTAGCCATTCAATTATTAGTATATTACTATCGTAACAAAGAGCTCGATAATTACAATCTTCATGAAAAATATACAATTCACAAAGTAATAATACAAGATAAGACATCAGAAAAGATTTAATTCATTATTTTTATGATATTTTATTACTATATGTGCTCTTTACGTGTTGTGCTAGTCCAAGCACGGCCTAGGGTGTGTGCCATGCCGTGCCACCCATCGTGCTAAGATCTTAGGCACAACACGGCCATGGCCCAAACTCTATCGTGCCGTGCCATGTTTCGTGACGTGTCAAAGCGTTGTGCTTTGGGTGACCCAAAAATAGCACGGCTCAAGGCCTAGCTAGCAAGGATGTCTCTTGAGAGTTACTTTTCTACTCATAAAACTTGACGGGACGTAACTGCTCATATTGCATGCACGAGCATTCATGGAGGCTGTCCTTCCACGCATGCAGCTTGACAAGACCATCCATGATGAGCCCCATGCATGTAGTAGGTAACGCTGCTACCCACGCACGCAAGGGCTGAAGGCCATCATTACGGCATAGATAGCTGTGCAGCATAAGGGGCCAATAGGTTAAACTCTATGGTTGCTGTACCCTTATATTTCTTTTTTTTTTACTCTCTTGCATGTAAGTCTGCTCCCTTGTGCTATATTAAGGGGAGCAAGGCATCAGCTACGGGACGCGAGCAAGTTGCAGCGTACCGCATGCACGCACAGCTCCATCTCTATAGTTTTAGGATCACAAGCACGCGAGCTCCATGCTCCGACTTATAACACCAAGAACTGAGCACAATACAAACTCAGTACACCATAGTGGATGCAAGGATTTCATTCCGAACCACTCTAAAATATCTCTCTCTTACTCGTTCTTGAGCCTCGAAGGCTAGACTATCAGGATGGCAGTCCACTAAGCCCTTAAGCCTACAAAAAATCTACTTGCTGTGGCCAAAAAAACCACGGCCGGTGGTTTTTAAAAAATATTATAAACAATCGACTTAATCTCTAAAAATTCATAACTAATATATTTTACATTAAAAAATAGGGATCACAATACATATATAATAATCTAGAGTTTTATAAGCACAATTCATTTAATTAATAAGTAATTTTAAATTCTGTGACAAAACATATGCCACTATTTAAAACACATTAAACTTGAGCATGGTAAACTTTTGTGCTTAAAAGAATGGCATGGTCTAAGAGTTGCTCCTATGGATCGGACTTAATTCCCTAAGGATTTAGCTAACCTTCTCGATGCTCAATACAAACACATTGTACCGCTTCATATTAGTGCCATTGTTTCATATCATAATTATATACTGCCTTTGGGGTTTTTTTGACACTTTTTAGTAGCCTAGTGACAAGCAGCCGAGAACGGAAGTAATATACCAATGTGTCACTTTGCGTCTAATATAACCCCATTATCGTATGTTTTGTATTTTCGAGTATATTAAATATGACAGGAAATGCAGCATATATGGACCATTATTGAATGCATTTAGTAACAAACTTTAAAATGACGAATAACAATCATTCAAGATGTTGGGTCTCATCAGGCAAGTATCCAAAAATTAAATCATAAGGGGCAAATTCGCCCAAGTAGGCATAGAAGTCTAAGCCCAAACAAGATCACGATACCCCAAGCTTTGCTTCAAGGTGAAGGAATTGATGATATTTGGTGTGTGCAAAACATGGGATGGAATATCCATAAAAGGAAGCTAGGAATTCCAAAAGATCTTGGGTGACATTCCTGAACAATCCCAGTGATATGTACATAAATGGATCAACATGTACATAAGTGAATCCACTTGGAAGTCATGGAATAATGCATTCTAGTGGATTTCATAACCCACATGCCGATATATATATGAGCACATATGAAACGAAGGCACCCTTTGATCCCTCAACCTAGCATGTGTGCTGACCAGACCAGCCGTTTTTATTTTCCAATTTGGTAATCATTTTCATGCCACCACTTTTGGCATATAAATATGACACCTCTTCACTGGAAACAAGAAGCATACAGTCACTAAACTCAAAGAAATTCGTCAGTCAGAAACTGACGAATTTTGATCCATGCCAACAAAATTACTCCTAACACAAAAAATTGTATAAATAACTTAGTATTAATTTTCACTTTCCACTTTTCTAGTTACAGCTAAGTAATCAACTATTGTACAATAGCATCCAGGTTCTAGTATGCTATAGAGTTAGATCGGTTCAACATATTCAATAAGTCAATCCAATTTCATTAAAAGAAATTGATTCTATTTGTCCCTAAATGCAGTCGTAAGTAAATCAAAAGCAGCCTAATCATCTGACATATATGTGATATATGAAATAGTTTAATGAGCAGCTCAGATTTACTTAGGAGCAATTTCAATTGGATGGTTTGATAGGCATATCATTTACATTTGAACTTTGGAGCATTAAATAACATCACTTCTTTCTATGACGCATTGCAGCTCATTTTTTGAGCTAGTGGACGTCATAAATAAAATCCGAGGTAGTAGTACGCTTCAAGTTCTTTGTTTTTTGGGTTACATATCACTGTTATTTCCACACGATTGTATTTTAATTAAATAAAGAAAAATTACCGCACGTTTGTCCGTATGTCAAGATTTGGCTTCTTCCAAACTGTTGACATTTTTGCAAAAAGTTTTTCCACCCTACAGCATAAATATTTAGGCACTGTTTGAAACGTAGAAACGAAAATACGTTAATAGGAAAAAACATTGGAATGGAGCATGGACACATGGAAAAAACAGAGAAAAGGAAAACAACAGGGAACAAGTTACGTACTGTGGTTAGGGACACAGGAACCACCTGTGCCTTCAACTTCTGCTAAGAGAAGAAAACTATAGAGTGGATTTTTTTCATTCTCGGGAGAATGGTAAAGAAGCTGCAATATTCCAAAGGAAAAGAATGGCTGATTTTCTGTGTTCCAAGCTCTATTTTTTTTCCCTCTGTTTTGGTTTCCTATCGTTTATACAAGAATCCTATGAACCGAACGGGACAAAGTGCTCGCTCTCCTAGTTGGTGATAATTTCTTTTTTGCTAGTGCAAACGTCAGCATAGCAGCGCAAGGCGAAGTCAGGTCAGCTGAACCTAGACACTCGACAGCATCACAGCAATGCTGGTCCCCGCATGCCAAGGCTGTGGGGCCCAATATATTCAGTCAAGTGGGAATTACTTGGCCACGCTCGGCTCAGCAAGTTTTTTTTGGAGTCACTCTCACCAAGTTGTCTTTGGGTCTTGGACGAGATAGAATCATCTGTACAGAGAGTGGTTTGGGCCCCCATGCAATAAGCATCCATACTACAGCGCCTGCGCTAATAATAGGGAGTTAGTAATGCACTAATTATCTTGCCCTAACGTCATCTATTAATGGCTATAAGGACCTAGGGAGAGCTATATATATTGTCACTTTGACAATTGCATCGGGCAAAATAAACTGATTGACTTAACCGCTGATGTGAGTCAACGGTTTTGCGGCACCTCATTCTGCCTCCTATTTAAGTAGACGTGTTGTTCAACCTCTTTGTATTATTAATCAATATATAATGTCATAGTTTGTGAGGAAGAGAAATGAAAAAAATATGCGAAAGGATAGCAGCTATTTTCTAGAACAACTATAAATTATAAAAAATGTGGATGTTCTTACAAATGTTAATACATGTTCGGTGGCATAAATTCACAAATATTAAGGTGAAATTTAGAGGCAGCCGAGTGTATCTGTAGCCAAAACACAGTAATGAACTTTGTTTAGTTTTGTGTTATGTTCAATTGTACTATTGACAATAAATTATGTGGTGTACCAATCATTGCTACAATATATCACTTCTTTTTTTTTAGGAACTGTTATATCACTCTTATATTTAGTGGAGGATAGACATTACACGTCAAGTTACCCTATACAGCCGTAAAGGGTCGTACTATTGACAATAAATTATGTGGCGTACCAACCATTGCTACAATATATCATTTTTATATTTAGTGGAGGGTGGACATTACACGTCAAGTTACCCTACCCTATACGGCCGTAAGGAGTGGCTCAAGTACAAAAGTTGAGCATTGAGGTTCTAGCCTAATGGTGCAAGTAGCAAATATGCATAATTTTATTATTCTATATATGTTCAAGTAGGTACGGGCCGGTAAGCAAATCTAAATTAAGAAAATGTACTCATGACATGGCTACTGCGTCCACAAACCCATGAACCCGCGGTTCTCCATGCATATGGGCCCTACCATGAAAACCCATGGTAACTATGCAGCCCCTAGATTTTCCATGCTAGCCGGTTTCAAGCAAAACCCAATATGAAACCTCCATAAAAAAAAAGGAACGAAAGACAGGACTTGTGTACTAATAGTTGATAGAAAGTTTAATAGTGATAGGTAATCTAAAACATATAATAGTCTTTTTTTCTATTATTTTTTATTACACAATATGTTGGTAATTTGGATGCATGTATGATTATTTTAGTTTATTTTTTAGTAACAGCAGCGTTGGTACGTCGTAGTTTAGATATAAATTTAGTTATGTCAGATTGTCTCTTGTAATAAAAAATATGATTAACTTAGATAAAAGTTGAAGGGTTATTTAGGTTATCTATCATAATATCAACGTTTGCAATTTAGATTCAAATTTATAAGATGATTTCTAGGTGGGTAATTTAGACATAGATTTACATATTACTTTATGACTTTCATAGGACCATATCAGTATTTTTTTGAAAAAAGAATAGACCTTATGGTTATGAATATTGTAGTCTATCGAATTAATGGCTGAATGCTATTTCTGATTATTGTGATTTCTAGTATTAATCTTTTCCTCTATCGTATCACAAAAAAAGTATCCAATTAGCACCCAAAAATAAAACCATATTTATAGGTGAACTACAAGTACATTTACACGCTCAGGCTTAGGCCTTAGGGTCACTTTGGAACACCAAATTGTCAAAATACATAGGGGTGGATCCACCACTGGGTCGGCCGGAGCTCGAGCCCCTAACTACCCCAGTGCGGACAATGGAGCCCCACCTAAGCGTTCCCTAACATTTTTAGACATAAATATAGAAGAGAGAAGGAAAAATAGAGGTATAAGAAGAGAAAGTACACTAATCAATCACAACTACATGTTGATTTTAGATCTGCCACTAAAAATATGGGAACATGAAAAGTATAGGATTAGTGTTGCATGTAATTACTTGCAATCTTATAGGAATTGAGATGTAAAAGTTTTTAATAGAATGTTTGTACATATAGCAAAAAAAAAATATGAAGACACGATTTTAAGAGCTTGGACCCATAGATTGAACTATTTTATAGAAATTTTGTAAGATTATTACATGATAGCCGAATCGTTCCAAAATGCAATGGAAAATAAACATTTCTAAGCCACAAAATTCTTCCATGAATCCTATGCTCAAACGATGAACAAAGCATACCATTATGATGGATGAGGATCAGAATGCAAGAAAACATTGATACCTAGGAACTAGGATCTTGTGAAATATAGCTATGTGTATAGAAATAAAGGGTTCGAAACGAGGATCCAAAGTAAAATACTTAAGGTACGCCACTTGAATTTGTTTTGAAAGGACAATAAAGCATGCATGCCCTATTTATATAACAAAATGCCTAAAACAAAAAACGAGCATGCTTTCCTGTGTACACATGTACTAGTAAACTTGTTTTACTAAATCGGGCAAAAAGAATCTTGTGTCTACCTCTACCATGCGCTAACACCAGCCTTTTGGTCGATACTGAAACGGAGAAGGATGCAAGCCGCTTGCCCCCAAATCAATTAGAGAGCCTCCCGGAAAGAACAAAGTAGTGCACAAGAACTGCATCTCAAATCTCTGCCTAAACACACGCGCGCGGTGTGAAGAATTAATGAGAGGGAAGGCAAAGCAGCAGCTGCTGCAAACGTATGTATTATAGGATTACAGCATTGCTAGGATACCAATGCTGTGGTTTCGTGCGTGCTGCCTCTGAAGAAGCAGAAACATTCCTCAGGACATCTCGTGTTCAGAAAGTAAATAAATTGAGAATAAGAAAACAAAGATGGACAGAAGAACGAAAGAACAAAATGTCGTTAGGCTATAGGACGGAGAGAATTCCAGAGGTAAGATTCAAAGGTGGAAATGCTAATTGCACAGCGATCGAGTGAAGATTAATTCAGTTTGGCAAGAGCTAGGTAGCTCGTCAACTGACGTCAGGCCGTGGGTGCAGACAGAGAAGAAGGGAGGAGGAGCTAGAGCGGTGTAGCATTGGCAAAACGCGTACCGTTGTCCACGACGGGGCTGGAGAAGAACCCCGGCGGCGAGCTGCTGTGCCGCGGCGGGGCCGCCGGCGGCGGGCCGCCGTCCTGCGGCTTCCCCTCCACGCCGAACTGATGGTAGCGATGATTATGCATAATCCCGTGGCCTTGCCGCCCGTGCGCCAGCGAGATCTCGTCGCCGCCGTAGTGGTGGCCAGCTGCCGCCGCCTGCTGCTGCCTGCTGGGCGCGTGGTCCGCGGACGACGATGACGGCGGCTCCCCGGCCCCCGGCGCCGGGAAGAAGGCCCTCACCGCGGCCCCCGGCTCCTCCGTGGGGTCAACGACGAACGCGAACTGCTGCTGCTGCGCCGCCGAGCCATAGCGCGCGCGGCCCCGCTGCGGCGGCGGGTTGTTCATGTGTCGTCGTCGCGCGTACTAGGGCGGCGCGGGCGCGGGCGCAGGCGCGGCTGCTACCTACTAGCTTCTCCCCGGTCGTCGTCGCCCGCCCCCCCGCGCGCTTGTGCTTGTGGGCTACTAGTACTAGGTCTCCGAGACTCTTGAGGAGGCCGGCGCGGAGCTAGCGGGCGGGCGGGCGTTTTTCCGCGTGCCGCTGCCGCCGAGCGCGAACCCAGCCAGCGAGCTGAAAGCAACCCAACCCAACCCAACCCCTCCTAACTGCAACCAAATGGACCAGGACCAGCCAGCCAACATGCGACACGATTGGTGGGTGGGTCGCGACGTTGCGTCGCCGGGAGGGGAAAACCGAGAAATTTATGGGGGTGGCGCAGTTCGTGAGTGGTGAATGGTGATCCGCCCTGGTGTGCTGCTGGTGGGGGCGTGTGGTGGCCGCGTGCGCGCGGGCGGGGGGCTGGGGCTGCGGGTGCGGCGGCCGGGGGAGCCAGACATGGCTGCTACTGCGCTGCCTGGATTGGTCCCGCCGGCGCCGTCCTTGCCCTGCATTGGTTCCTCAAAGCGGCAAGTGGGCGCGTGGGGAGGAGCGAAAGGTGGCTGTCTACGAGGCAGACGCGGCGGCCAATGACGAGTGGGCCCCCGCGGCGCAGGTGGTAAAAGAGGAAGGGAAACCCACGGCCTGCGGCCAAAGCCAGGGGTGGGTTGTCAGGTTGTGGGATGGCATGCAAACCGAGGCCGCAGCCGCGGGACTGGACACTGGAGAGAGCGCTGGCCGGGCGCAGCGGCGCGCCACGGCCCGCGGGTTGACAGGTTCAGTGCACCTCACGCAGCAGCGCGATCGCCATCGGCTGTGGGCGTTCCGGCATTGCAACTTGCCGCGCGTGGGTCTCCCATGTCGTCTGTCCTCTCCTCTCCCCCGGCCCGGCCCGGCCGCTCCCAGCACTCGGCAGCAAGTTGCCGTAGGTACCACGACGGTGCGGGTCGGTCGGTCTCGATTGCAGCGGCGCGGCAACTTGTTGGAGGCTTCGCTTTCCGTGGCGACTGACGATGGCGCGCGGCAGAGGTTTACTCGCCGACGGCGCCAGGACGATTTGACCACAACGAACTGCGGGGACGATCGACGGCCACATCACATATGCTCGTGCTAGTTTTATCTGATATATATAAGCAGACGCATATGCAGTAGCAAGTAGCATTTTGCACTTGTTCGCCGCTAGCTGCTCCCGTCACTTTGCAGGCATGGGGAACTCCATTACCGATGACGGCCGGAACATATGCAAACATAGTATAATAATGTACAGGAATCAGGATCTTTCTTTTAATTCATCGACGGCAAGTTGCACTATCTTTTTGCCGCCGCCTCGCTCAAACGGTACGATGATCGACACTGTACTGCATTTCTGTACTACACCTCTTGCTCCCTGATTTTGCGCTGCACCTGCCGACCCGTCCGGGCGGATCGAGGAGCAGCAGTCTGCCTGCATATATATATCCAGTCCATATATATATATATATAATATATATATATATATATAGGAGCAAAACACAGTGAAAAGGACCCGGACGGAAACCACACAACACAAACGCATATAGTTTCAGCGAGCAAAACTGAAACCTGGTGGGCCGCATGAATACACAGCCGGAATTCAGATTGCGGCGGCGGTATCCAATTAATGCGAGTCTAATACCTAACTGCCTATCCATATTCCATACAGACAAGACGTGGCACTGCCGTTACTTTCAGCGAGCGCGAGCGAGCGAGCTGATGACCGGCGAGCGCGAGATTGCGATATACCGAGGCCGGGGAGGGGGAGAAGCAGCACGCATGCACCGCGCGTACGTCTTCTCTGCGCCTGCGCGCATGCCGGGTGCATCCCCCCTGGAAGATGCCGGAGGGGGCAACTTGGCCCTTCTTTATCGCCAAGTTGGAAGAGATGTGGAGTACTTTTATTACTCGCCATTGCGTACGGAACATCTGCAACAGGCATTAAGAAACGGCCAAACCGGCCGCCGGTGACGAGAGGGCGGTGGTGGTGGTGGCGACCCACCCGTGGCAACGACCGAGACTCGGATCCGATATGATGACGATGAAGGTACTACGTCGGGAAGAGACGTATGTTTTTTTCAACGGGACGGGTCGATCGGGTGTCTATTACTACTGCTGATCGAGGGTATCAATAATCAGCCCGTCATATACTGGCAATGCAAGAGAGGCCCGATTCGGCTTGTGCTCGGAAACACTAGCAACTTGCACGCCGTCCTTAAGCTTTGTTTGCGCTAGCTCTCTTGCTTTGTTGAACTATGTGTAGTATTGCCAATTATATCTAGTTTTATATTAGATTAGACGACCAATATAATGGTAGGTGTGATCATGCTGCTCTCCATACAAAGCACTGAGGTCACCAGTTCACGCTTAGCTTTGGTTTGGGCACAACATGCATTAATTAAACAACCATAATAATATGCCAACTCTAACGGACCATCACAAACTACTCTAGCCACGGCAATAGCTAGTCAAAAGAAGGATTAATCAATAGCCTACCGTAGGTAGTACGTACGTAGACGTACGTGCTTTTCTCCTAGCTAAGAGAGAAGTATAATACGAAGTAGCTACGTAAATTAAGCGAGCCACACAGTCACATCATATTTGAGAAGAAATAGCTAACAGGGGAGGAAGAGAAATTAAAGAAGCAGACTTCAGGTCAATAGACAGCTGCATCGTCTCGTGCTCTAAAAAGACTGGATGCATGGTGAGAATGTGAGCTGGGTATTAGTTGTTCATCACTATGTAAATACAGCCAACTATTATATGGATAGATAGACTTATTAAGCGCTACTGAGTACATGCATGTGGCATGAGTATTGAGCTATTATTTATTACTCCCTCCATTTTTTATTTTACGCGGTTGATTTTTAAAAAAAAACTTTAAACATTTGTTTTATTTAAAAATTTTAAGCAAACATATGAAAACTCAAGTCATACTAAAAGTATATCTAATGATAAACTAAGTAACAATAAAATAAATAATAGATAATGAAATTTTTTGAATAAGACAAAGGATCAAAGTTTTGAAAAAAAATAAAAAAGAATTGAGAGAGTAGCTTATTACCTAGACATATATAATGTCAGATGGATCTACTATAGCTAGTTGAATATTGTTGGGGATCCTCTAATGCATTTTGCATTAGCTTTTAATTCTCTCAAAGATATTCTCCGCTTGGACTTGGTCCTCTTTATTGCTATATCCTGCAGTCTCATAATAAGTGTTGTTTTAGGATTCAAAATTTATCCCACTATAAGTGCTGTTTTAGATGATTAGTTTCTTTAAAAGAAAATATAATCTGCATACATGCATGCACACGACACAAAAGGAAAGATTAATCTGTTAACCGGGGCACATGCGCCATATCTCGTTGTCCTTAATCTGTCCTAAAAATTCTAAAACAGCACTTATTGTGGGACGGAGGGAGTATGTTCCCTTGATCGCAAATAGTTGATGTTTCGGATAAGGGTCGTCTCCAATGCAAGCGTACTATTTCTACCATAATAGTTTCATAAAATCTGATGAGGTAATCACATTATTATTTCAAGACAATTTTTTGCATGCATTTTTTTCTGATCCGCATGTTTTTGAAGTATATGAATAGCTAAGCGTTTTTATAATTTTGATTGGAAGCATGTGCAGGACCTCATATTCTCATGGCCGGAGAGGAACTTCTAACCATACCGTTGAGTAAGCTGCACGCGCGCTGAGCCGCTGAAAAGAAACAAGTTTGCCTTTGAAAACGAACTCATTAATTTCTGGTCAGCGACAGTGTCCAGCAAGTTACTCCAACCAAATCAGAATTAGCAGCAGTTTAGCGGTGGCTTCATGCATGAGCAGCACGTCACAACGCGGCAAGTTGTCCCAAATGAGCAGCATTCTATTAGCTGCCTCGTGATGTCTAGACTCTAGTTCTGTCGCTTGTCTAACCAATCTTTTGTTCTCCAACACTTTATTGGAGGAATTCTCGGGCAGAACAATCTACTCTGTCCGAACCTTTTTTTTTAGTGGTCAAACTGTTGAGCATCACACTTTGACCAACAATTATCCAAGCAATCACGAATCATGTGCCACAAATTTATTGATACCATGAGATCCATATTGAAAAGCAATTTCCTATGACTATAATTTAGTAATGTACTAATATATTATTTTAGAAAATATTTACAGTCAAAGATCCGTTTTTGATCGAGTAGTCAAAATACACACCAACCAGAAAATGAACGGAGGAAGTATTATATTATGTTCCGTTGGATTTGGTTCACCATATTCCAAATTAAAAAAGAACTGCACTTATTGTTCTTTAATCATCTCCTACGCTAAGGTCCCTTTGAAGCATAGAAATTGCACATGAATTATGCAGAGTCAATTTCATAAGAAAAACGCAGAAAATGGAGAAGGGGTCCTAAGTGGTGTATAACTTCGAAATTTTACCCTAGAGAGGTATTGAAGCTACTATGCGCACTCCGTCCACTAATCAAATAATTGTCGTTTGGACAACAATAATTTGTCATTGTCTCATTGAATTAATAGTACTATATGTATTCAAAATATACTAAGTATGTATCGTTATAATAGAGTATATGCACTTGCCAAATGGATAGAATAATCGGAATGCAACTACCATGGTGCATATTCTCACCGTCGTCGATCCAATGCAATGATTATATAATAGAGAAAAAGCCTAAAAGCTGTTTATAGGAATACAAGCGGGTTACTCACGGACACTCCTATCATCATATCCTGGACATGCATGACGGCTTGCTTGCACGTTTCCAGACTCTCCACGAGCTTTTCGGGGACATCTCTGACAGCATCGTTCTCTCGGTCGTCCTAGTATGCATGTCTGAAACTGAAAGGGATCCATCATCCATCTATCGATCGGTGCCGTAATCATGGCTAGTGGCTCAGCGGAAAGATATGTGCTATCCTTGAACCTTAATCTACGCAAACAAACTAAAGCCCGATCCCGATCCTTTCCACGCGGACGGCGGCGTCTGCCCTTTCTCCTCTGGAAAGCAGGGAGCAGGACGAAGAGCTGGTGTAGTGGTGTACGTGCTGGACGTGTGGAGTGGAATCAGTGGACCAGACACCGACATGCATGAATGTAGACCAAGCAAAGGGCAAAGCATATACTGGTAGTAGGTAGTTAAATAACGATGAATTCATCTTTAATAATTAAACTATCTGCAGAATAATCATATATATATGTATACTAACGACGACAGAAGAGATGCCGGATGCGTATGAGAGGTGTCAGGATCCGGATCGGAGGCCGCGCGCGACACCAACTCGATCTGCTCTTTCCTACGTGCAAATCATTTTGAAAGCGACGCAACTGGTTTTGATCTATCCATTTGCAACTTGCAAGTCGAGACGTGTAAAACTTGTCAACTTGTGTCATTGTGTGTGGGACGACGATCGAGACAATTAATAATCTGGCTGGGTCGTATAGCTGCGGTTCCATGCATCTCGATCGACCGTGAAGCTTAATTTTGGGCCTGGTTCTCTCATACACCAGATCGATCATATTATCCTTTTTTTAAAAGGGTGTTTAATTAATTTGAGAAACCGGATAAGGTAGACTGTCGTGGTTTCATCCTATGAGTTTTAGCGGGATAACTCTATTCCGCAGTCTTTATACTGTATACTACTTAATTCAGTTTTTTTTAGTACCAGCTAGTGAAGAATGAAGTGGCAGTGATAGATCAACCCATTTCAATTCGCAGACTAAACATAAATGCTAAAGCTTGAGAAGATGAGAAACCACCCCATTCCACAAATCAAACACATACTTCAGGGAGAGTATAAGGTTTAGTTTATGTACTTTTGCATTGGAGTGGTTTGAAGGGAATGAAATGTGTTTAAATCTACGATAAATCAAAATCCTCCTCAATTCTTCTCAATCCATTTCAATCCCTCTCAATTTAATTTTAAAATGCTTTGTTTGGATGCTAAGAGTATTGAAGGGGAATGAAGTGTGTTAAATCTCTCCTTATTTAAATTTGACTAGCAAAGGATTGAATCATCTCCAATATTTTTCAATGCACTTACATTCAAACAAGGCCTTATGGCTAAGAAGGTACCAAGCGGCAGGCGTGGATACCTCAATCCATCCTAGTTTGCGAGGTCCTTAAACCATCTACGGGATTCCAACAACACGAGTCGAGCAAAGGCAAATCGGCTGGGCCAAGGTTTACTGGGCCTTGTCCTTTGTGTAGGAACTAAGTTACTTCCAGACGGCCCACCTGATTTGATTGGAGGTACACCTTGGACTTGGAGTCTCGCCTCATCATGAGTTGCCTATACGGATTCGATTGAAACTGCAAAATCCATCTGAAACCCGCTCTAAGAAAATGTAACGTTCATCTGCCTTTTTTTCATCCCAATTTCTTGTTCAACTCAACGCGGAACGTGAACCGCTAGACTTATGAATCGGCAGGGACGTGGACGGGCGGACCGTCCTGCTGGAGTTCAGGTTAGCTTGAAGAGCCTGGGTTAACTTAATAAGCTAATTATAAATGACCATGCATATGCTAGCGCAGCGCGCGCGACAGATAAATTACTCCTTAGTTCGTATACGCTTCACACTCTAAAAAGCTAGTATGAACTATGGTCTAGGGATTGGAGGCTATCGTGCATGATGCGTATGGCGCGGACCCTGGCCCTCCCCGACTTGTCAGCCACCGTGGAGGCGGGCTTGCAGACTACAGCTAGCACCGCGCCCTCGCACCAGTCGTGTGAAGACGTTAGGCTAAGTCTAGCGCCTCCCTCGTTTCCACGTCCTCCTATCACTGTTCCAACTACCTCTACTCACAGCTACAGTGCGTTACAGTGCGTAACAGTACGCGAAACTCCATTTTAAAAGCATTGCTGGACTTAGCCTTAGCTCGTCGTCCAAGCGTACGTGCACTGCGCTTTCCACTTTGCATTGGCCAGGCATGCTTTGCATTGCATGCACCTCAAGCAAACGGATACAGGTACAGAGCAGAGCGAGCGCAGCATCCTACTGGCCGGCCAGGGAAAGCAACACTCACACACGTGATTCTATTCCGCCAGGCCGCGCGTGCCACTGCCACGCAAAGAAGCGTCCTACTGGCACGCCACGCACCTACGCGCCGGGGGCCTATGCCGGCTCAAAAGCCTAGCCTCGCCGTGCGCCGGACGGTGGGAGCGACCAGCACCGTGCGCCGCGCATGCAGCAAACCAGCCCTCTGCTTCCGATCCCATCTTCGCCATGAGAACGACGACGCATCCGCTGGTGGCAAGGCTCCGCGCCCTGCGGCGCTGGTCCGTGGCCCTCGCCGCCGTGAACCTGGCGGCCGCGGCCGTCGGGGTCGCGGCCGAGGTGGCGGGCGTGTGGACGCGCTGCGGGGCGAGGGAGAGGGGCTCGGTTGGGGCGGTGGCCGCGCTGGCGGCGGTGAGGCTCGCGGCCATGGTCGGCATGGCGCGCGCGCAGGAGGTGACAGCGCTCGCCGTTGCCTCCGACGCCGAACGTGGTGGTGGTGGCAGCGGCGACGGACCGACGCAGGAATTCGCCAAGCGGGAGACCAGGGTGGGTCCTGACTGCTTCATTGCTCATTCCCACTAGCTTCTCCGACTTTGGAGTTAGGAGCCAAATACTCGCTTGACTACACTAGACTGGATTGAAATATGTTTATAATCCATAGGTTGTCCATGCATGTTTTATGTTTACGTGCAAGTACGTATAACTCGGTTAAATAAAAGTTCTCCTCGACCTGGATTCTGTGGTACGTGGCCAGCTTAGGTCAGGTACGTAGTTGTAGCGGGAAATGTGGTCGTTCATTTTAACCACCAACGTTAGAGAGTTATCCTCGAATTTAGATGTCTATTTTTTTAATGATGAAGGTCGCCTAATAGATCTCTAGCTAATAGGTTAGGTCTCCATCGTCTAACAACTGATCCACATAGGATACCTTTTCAATTGGTAATTTCAAATCATGTGCGTGATTGCTGCTACGAACACGCAATTTCTGTAGAACCATTTAACTAGCAGGTATAGCCGTATAGCATTAATTACTTCGCTATATATAACACGAACTCGTCAATTGCGAGGGCTTGATTAGTTGGTTTCTTAGATCGCTAGAACGTCTTTCTTGGACTATATATAGATGGCTAGAAGTTAGAGCTAGATGATACCTCTACGGGAATTATGGAGTGAAAAATAGTAGATAAAATATTAAAACCATCAAAAAGACACCCTCAATGCACGTGAATAATATGATAGCCATGGATAATCAGTGAAAAACATAAATACAATGTCTTAATGGTTGATGATGTGGCTCCTCCTGAATCTTTGTAGATGACCTGGCTTCACTGCGCGTAGAGAAATATGTAGCAGGGCGGGGGTAGTTGTTTTGTTTAGATATAGATACAGAATAAAGATGCCATTGAGAGCAAGCTAGCAGTCATTTGAAAAATCATTCATTTTTCTTGCAAAAATACATCCAACGTCGTTTCATGGGCCGATATGAAATTCGTAACTAGTAACAAAACTACAAAAGTGAACATGTCAACTCTAACCCCAGCCACAGATATATTATCACCTACAAATGAAATAATCTCTTAAAATGGCATACAAAAGAGTGGTAGAAACATAGAAAATCGTAGTATAGTTACCGGCATATGTACATGCATTAGTACCACGGTTCCTTTTATCTATGTATATGCACACTAAGGGTCTTTTGTAACAAAGAACAATAGAGGCATTTAGATAATTGAAATTCTATTGGAAAATTTTCTATATGGCTATTTGGAACAAAGGAGGGGGGGTCCATAAATATATGAAATGCTCATGTAATGTCGTAGTGCATTGAAATTTAGGATAAAATTCTAGCATGAAGTTCGATATTTTGGAAACTTTCCATTATTTCTGTCTTCCCTTTTTCTGATTTCTATGTGTTTTTCTATGTTGCATCAAAACGACTTCATAAGAAACATTCCAGCATTTTAAATTTGCATATGAGTACATATAACACACAACTTTAATCCTTGTTTTCCCTAATAATGTGTTTTGAAAACCCAATGTGCAAGAGGCCTAAACCGTATGGAAGATCTTCGAAGGTTGATGTTGAATTACAACTATAGGATCCAGATCGAACCAACTACGCGATCAAGGGAAAGCATATTTGAAGCCTTTTCACGTCCACTTCAACCAGGTCTAGTAGATTGTGTTGGGTATCGGTAACCCGACACTCAGACAGTGAATGAAGGTAAAACAAAGGAAGCTAAAGACACCGGTTGCCCCTTTTTATTGGGATCCAAACCGATTTAAAGTACAAAGACCGATTTGCTCCTTTAACCTACTATATTCGAGGAATATTCGAGGGCAAATCTATCCTTACACAGACACTTTACATCTCATTCTCAACTGCTCCCGTGGGACTCGTCCGAACCTTCGATTCCCTCCTCTGGACCTTCGCTTTGGCCTCTAGAACTTCGCTCAGCTTCCGAATCTTCGCGCGATTCCTGGGCCTTCACTTTAATTTCTGAAACTTCGCTCGACTTTTGGACCTTCGCTCGGTTCCTGGACCTTCGCTTTAGTTTCTGGGACTGCGCCCGGCCTCTAGACCTTCGCTCGGCTCTTGGGCCTTCGCTTGGCCCCTAAACCTTCGTTCGACTTCTGGGCCTCCGTGCGAGACAACTTGATGGAATTTGTTAGTGACATAAGCGCCTTTGTTCCAGCTATAAGCTTCGTGGGGGCTTCAGGAATCGTGTCCCCAACAGATTGGAAATGGGATTAGCCAATAATAGCCATGCGCATATTAAAATTAAGTAAAGACATATCAGCTATGTAGAAGTTTTCTAAGTCTGTTAGTTTTGAGTGGAACTTATGATCATGTTCCAAAGTTCAAACATATAACTGTCATATTGGAATCTCTTATCTCAGGAAGACCATTGTCGCCACTAGTTTGTAAGTGTTGTACATAAACGGAAACGATATTGTACTTCAAGTGCATCATAATCTTAAGCGCTATGTTTGCATTCTATAACATATTGAGCATACATTTTTTAAAAACAAAGAACGTACCCGAGCCACGCATACACATGAAATCAAATAATCCCTCTGGTTAGGAATGCGTGCAAGGTTTAAAATCTCCGGTTCGGCTATGGCTTTTCGCTATAGATGTTTGAGGTAGGGATAACTATTTGTGACAATGTACAACTTAATAACGTTATAGCCTATTTGTAGCTCTCTAGAGAGGCCATCCGCTAAATGACATAGCTGTCGATTTAAAACACCGAAAACATGATGTTTTATAACCAGATAAATATTGTAGTTGTAAGCTAAAAACTTTTTCCAAACATTGTGAATTCAGCGGATGACCAAATACTATCTTCTACTGTCAACAATAAGACATATGATTTTAATTCCTCCCATAAATTATTGACCGAAAAGAATAATTATTATGAAATTTATATGCATATTCGTGTGGTTTTAGTTCCACCAGCATCTTTGCTTCGGATGAACGCCAAGTGGTTTGTCTCGGATCTAGAAGAAAGCCGTTCTGCGAGAGCTGCCAGTCAGCAGCAGCTAGCTCTGCTCAACCTCGACCTCGGGAATGTCCCCAGTCCACCAGTCCAGGCGGAGCCGGAGACGCCGCGACCGCATCAACCCGCCGTCCTCGTCAACCGTCATCCTGGTTTCTATTTCCGTCCCCGTCCCCAACCACCCGCGCCCCCCGCTTTCCGTGGGCATGGCCGCCGCGCGGGCGCAACCACCACCGCCGCGGCCAGATGCCTAGAAAGCCCCTCCTCCCCACCCGCGGGCCCACCACCACTCCCCCGCTTCTCCTCCTCGGCCGCTTCCTCCCCCGCCGCCGCGTGCCCTCGTCGCCCCCGCCGCCGCCCGCCCGGCGGAGGACCGCCGCCATGGCTCCCCGCGCCGGCGACTCCACGACGGCCGCGGCGGCGGCGGCGGCCTCCTTCCGGGTCGGGATGGTGAGGGTGGTCTCCTTCCTCGTGGGCGGGCTCAACCTCGCGGTGCTGCTGCTCGGGCTCTACCTCATTGACGCCGTGCTCTCGCCGGGGTGCGGCGGGGGGCTCGCACTCGCTGCAGCGCCCGCGTTGGCCGGGGTTCGCGTGCTCGCGATGATCGGCGCCGCGCGCGCGCAGCACGCCACGGCGGACGCCATAGCCAGGCGCCACCTCCACGAGGACGACGCCTCAGTCGCAGCTGATGCCGTAGCTCGCCACGAGATTAGGGTGAGAGATCTATTTTCTGCCTCTGTTAGATGTACTTTTGGTGGGCGCAAGCGATGTTTTCCCAAAGAGATTTAGCTTAGATTGCGTTGGATCTACACAAGCTCATGACCTCATGTCCTAATAGCTCAAGCTGATGCTGTCTAAGTTTTCTCGTTGATGTGTGTTAGGTCTGTTTTCAAGTGATTTTGATGCAAATGTTATATAATTTATATGTGGCTATGGCTTAAGTTGAGACTACAATATAGTATTTCCCTAGCATTGAAAAATCAGTGAACAATGAGTTTGTGTCAATAAGTTGAGTTGGGAGCTTACAATGATGCACATGAGCGAACATCGGAGTTGATGTAGTCAAGCACTATGAGCCTATGAGGTGGCATAAGCTGGTTTTACTGTGAGCTCAAGGCAGGAAGCTTCCTTGGATCAAAGGATCTTTTCTTTGGTGTGGTTTATGAGCTATGACTGGAAACCTAATTTCGTATCTATAGCTCTATCGCTACCATTTGCATCGATTTGGTTTTGTTGGTATTGGCTAGGAGATATCTGCCTATCCAATTTGAAACCACTTCATTTTTACCCCCTTCAACTATCCGCTTGTTCATGGAGTTCAAATCCATCCCTGAGCTATGAAACACCACAATTATCAAAAGTGTGTGGATAACCCCTTCTTGCTATACTGTGAATTGAATCTATGTTTCCATATATTGGAGCATCATTCGCTGGTGCATTTTTAACTATGTTTTTCTGCCAAAATATTCAAACCCAATTGTAACATAGCATTACTTTGTTTAGAGTTCATGCACACCAAGAAATATGAACATTTTCTAAAAGCAGCTAACACTTTCCTACGTTCATCTTGTTTAGGAACCCATCCTAATCGCATTACTACTTTCATCTTGCTGAACAGGTGAGGTACAAACGCTGGTTGTGGTGGACCAGATTTGGTGTGGCAGTTGGTGCATTGCAGTTAGTTGCAGCAATTTATCTTATGTTTGTCATTGTAAGAGATCTCTCAAAAGAAAGAAGATCCGCATCCTGCTTCTTTGGTATGTTTGAGTTTGTTGCCAGTATTAACAATTTATTTCTTTTAACTTTGGTCATAACCCTTTACAAGAAATTATTGTTTTCTGGTAGCTTACTGCCACACAAATTTCATTCATACACACTAAAAAGGAATGTGGGCACATTTCTCTTGAGGTTCCATATGGAATTTTTTAGTAAATGGTACGGCAAAAATGATAACTACTCTTACTTTGGGCAGCTTTTGCCTCTTATAAATGTACTGAAATATAGTGAATTAATACAATCTAGGAGTAATTTTTAGAGTACACAAATTTTATTTCCACTATCCTAAGGTTTTCTTTTCTGCTTTATTAGTTCCACACATCTACTTGGGCAGTTGGGCTTGAATAACTTGTTTTCATGGCTTATAATCTAGGACAGGATGAAGCTGATCAGGTCTCAGGGCGAGCACTTGTTGCTTTATTTCTTATCCTTTCCTGGGTTGTGGTCATCGTCCAGTGCTTCACGGGTTCTGATATATTGAGGTGGCGATCATTTTATGCAACACACGATATGGCATGGAAAGCTCATTACAGGGAAGTGTTTGACCATGGAATTCGAGAAGCTTTATGCTGCCTAGGACGTGCAAAATATCTGTAGGTCACAATCCAGTGGTTTTACACTTCATAACTGCAATTTTGATATAGCTGTTTGTATTGATTGTTTCATTTACTTTAGAACCGTATTGGAAGAAGACGAGGTTTATTCTGTTGCAAGACTTCTTGGTGATTTGGTTGCATATCGTGCTTCTGGGACAGGACATTTGGAGCTCCTAGCAGGTTGGCTCTTCAGCAATTGATTTCTATTACACTTTTCAAGTTCATCATACAATTCTCATTACACTATGTGTCTGATATGTTTCTAATCTACCCGGAAAAGGAATACAAGGAGGAAAATGCTACTCTGATTGGACCTTTGTGGCCACCCTCCTTTTTTGCCTTCTAATTTGAGTGGTTGACTGCTAAATGCTAATACATATGTCGCTAATTGCAAGCTCCTTTGCTTTATTATCCATGTATGGTTAGCTCCAATGAGACTGGGTTTTGTGTTATATTCCTTTTCCAATAGACATGTTTTAGCTAAATCATAATAATAATATATGAATGCTGATAAAATGGGATTGGTAGTTCCAGTAGTTGGTCCCATACTGAGATAATAATTACATTTTGTGAGTGTGGGGATTGGTAGTTGGTACCATACCGTGATAACAATTACATTTTGTGAGCGTATCAAAACCATATCCTGTTTTACAAATCTTTGTATTATCTTTTAATTGCATTGTTTGTCTGTTATTGTTGATTTATCTAGAGCATACTGAATAACTCTTTTATTGTGCATGTCATAGGACTTGCTCTATTGCAGAAGCATGGGAATATGCCTGAATTGCAGACTGACCTCATGGAGGCATCCCATGAGCTTATGCAAGAAGCTGCTTTCCTCCACCCCTTCGCCGAAGCATGTTACACAGTTAGTTGATACTGTTGAGTGAGGGCATCATTTCTGCTCCTGCCATCCTACTGTGGTTGCACCTGACATGGTTCTAATGCAGGGACCACTTCTTGATTTTGGAAGAAATCCTATTCTGTTTCCCTGTGCATGGGTTTATAGACAAGGTGTGTTAACTCCATGGGCACGCAGAAGGTATGCCATAATCTCCAATGCTTCTATTTGCATGCTAATTTTTGAAAACTTATGTTTATGGTTCTGAGTTCTGACCTCAAGTCCATTTCATCTTGGAACCTTTCTTTAACTGGCCAAGTGACTTGAGCACTTTGAGTCTTATTCTGCTTAGTGTTACTTGAGGTGACGTAGTATCTTGTTATGTTTTCAATCTGAAACCATTCTGTCCTCGTTATTTGTTGATCTGCATTGATTCTCTCACTAGTGACTGGAGTAAAATCGTTCCATCGAGAAAGAGTAGAACACTCAATAATATTTTGCTATGTAACAACTATATATTAATCTCTGTGCAGGCGCCCTGCACTTGATGGCGATAATTGGTGGCGAGGCCATGCTGCAGCGTTCCTTAGATTTGTTAATATACCACCTAAAGCACTTCTGCGTGGGCGTGTTTGCCAGGTAATTCCTTGTGTTCAGTACCATCAGGGTTTATGAATGTGAACTTAAGTGAGATGATGTGATTTTGAACCAGTTACACACATCATTCTAAAGTTCATTTAGCTGTTTTTTCCTCTCATTTTTTCGTTCTTTTTGATAATCCTTAGTAACTTCTGGATCCTGCTTGTAACCTAATGATGGTCTTTTTCTATAAAAGTATCTGATGAGTTGGTTAAAGGAATATCATACTTTTAGGATCCATATAAGTTGAGCCTTTTTCCTTTTTCTTCTTTCTTGCATTCCACACATTGAAGGTGTTATGGCACAATTGAACAACCTGAAGTTGGTAGCAAGTGTCTACTTGTTGATGTTCCTTTATAAAACATTGATCTTAGGATGATCCGTTTTACTCTTTTACTCATCAATGCAGAGCAAGCGAGAGGCTGCTTACTTTGTTGTGGTTCTACATGACAAAAGAACTGTTGTTATTGGGGTTCGTGGAACGGAGACTCCAGAGGATCTCATAACTGATGGATTATGCAGAGAATGTGCTTTTACTATGGAAGATTTGGATGGGCTAGTAAAGTAATTCCCTCTTAGTCCTGCTTCTTCTGTTATTGATTATTCTCCCTCCCTGTGCGGTTGATTAATTAAGAATTATTCACACACTGAAAAAAAAATAACTGTTCACACTAGGACCACTTGTGCCTCTTTAGTCTTTACTGATCCTTTGGTATGAATATTCAAACCTGTGAATTTTTTATTGGCTGTGTCAATTTTACCTTTTGGGTTCCTTTTGGCCATAGAGCTGACAGCATTAATATGAATGTTCAGAAAATGATAGATCAACAATAGAATATAAATTTCTTTTTTTACTATGACTTTATGAATCTCAAAGTCCTTTTCTTTTGAACATTTTCCATTTTTTTATTTACTCTCGTATTGTGTTTGCTTATTTTTACCTTCATTACCCTCTTCCTCAGCAGAGCCTTGTTCATGGCAAGTTGTTTTGCACAACCAAAGGGCATGGATATTGTAGGGCGTTTGTATCAATCAGAGTTTAGCGCTGAATATGAGTATTGCAGCTGTGAAAATATTGTTGAAAGGTTTACATGAAATTTCAATTGAACTGTACCCACTAACAGTCATGATATCAGGTCTTCTAACATACAGTTTGTGTTTCATGTTATTTCATTGAAGAAAGAGTAACCATATACAACACTGTCCCACTCACTGACTCACCACATTATATACAAAATGTGCGACTAACAGAAAAAAGGGAAAATTTACCTTAAAAAGAATTAGGAAGAACTCCCTAGCTACCCAGGTGACAGAGGAACAGACTTTGGAGATCCTTTACCTCAGCAGTGGCACCACAATATGTTTTTTTATCGATGAATTGACAAAAGAATTATGGTTAACAAAGTCAATGACCTGAGGGGATCAAAGAGATCAATTCATTGAATCCGGTCCTAAGTTTTCTGGTGTTTGTTGTTAAATTTTATTCTGCTATGTGTTGTCTGCAATCCTTTTTGTTTTTGATACTATGTTCTGTTTCTTCAGTAGCGAAAAATTACCTGCAACTACAAGAGAGAAAGTTGTTTCCACATTTCCACATTATGGGCATGGTGGAATTGTAGAGTCTGCCAGGGAGCTTTTTATGCAACTAAACGAATGCACAGGAGGTTTGATTTATTTTTTTCACACCATCCACTCTTGAAAAGGTTCTAAGATTAGGTGTTGTACATGATATAATCAGATAGATTTTATACATATAGCTACTAACTTGGTGTTTTTCTTTCCAAAATGGTGACCCAGAAAACACATCATCTGGAACTGGAAGACTTGGATTCCTTTCTAAACTGCTTGGGGAGGGTGGCGAGTGTCATGGATATAAAGTTCGCATTGTCGGGCATTCTTTAGGAGGCGCTGTTGCTACAGTCCTAGGAATGCTGGTAAAGATGTTGAACCTTTAGTTTTACTTCAAGCATGTTCTGTGTTAATCTAATCCACCTGTGTTCTGGTTGACTCAGTTTTGACTTGTCAAACTAGAACATGTTGGACCTGTTTGCACACTAATGTGTGATGACTCAGCAATCTAAGGCCCAAGCGACCTCTTTCTAGCATGCTATACTTGTTGGCTCTCAAAAATATTTGTGTTCAACCAGCTTGCTCGTTTCAACATTACTAGAATGTAGGCTGCATGACAGTCGGCACTTGGAGTGGTTATTGAGTGCCATTTCGTTTTCTGAATCCTTGCTAAAAACTGTTATTGCAAATTCATATTGATTTTCAATGCATTAGGAGCATTTTTGGGTTAGTTCTAAGTCGGTCACTCGGTCCCAGCTGTGAAAGCAACAAAATTGTGAGGTGGACCAGTCCATCTATTATACTTGTCATTTAGGTGAAACTTCGTTTTTGTTACTTATCTGTGACTAACACAATTTTGTACCGCAAATTGGTACCCTATCAGCTTAAAATGCAAATTGGTACCAGTTCAGCTCACGGGGTCATTTAGTGTGTTTTGTATCAATGTAATTTACCTTCTCCGTTTCTCTATTTGCAATTGCTGATTGGTTTTAACTTTGCTGTTGACCAGCTCTTTGGTAGATACCCAGATGTGCATGTATATGCATATGGACCACTTCCTTGTGTGGACTTTGATATAGCGGAAGCATGTTCATATTTTGTAACGAGGTACAAATAAACTGAGATCTTCCTGTGGCCTACTGTTATCAATGGAACTTCAATTTCTATGCATCGCTGTCTTATCACAGCTCGTTAACTTCTGAGGTGGCTTTATGCTCTGTTTCCTTGCAGCATTGTTTGCAATGATGAATTTTCCTCTCGCCTTTCAATCAATTCAATCCTTCGACTACGATCTGCTGCAATATGTGCTCTTAGAGATAACTCTCCAGCTGATACAGCAATGATACAAAAGCTCGCTCGAAGAATTTTGCATGTGAATAGTTATCATGATAATGTTACTGATGATGGCATAACCGGGGACTGCACTGATCATATAAGAATGGCAGGTAGGTTGTGTGAAAGTTTCTTTTTTCTTTTTCTTTTTACTTTCTGTCTGTGCAGTCTTAATGTGTCTGGAGTCTGATTTGTGAAGCTTGCCCATCTTTTCTGCAATCATCTCTAATGAGTTACCTTTTTTTCCCCTGTCACAGGCACAGCAGTGCCTAATGAAAGACAAATTTCTCATCAGGGTCCATTATGCAATACTGAGCCTCACCTCCAAAATATGCAAAATGGCTTTGTTGGGTATAATGGATCCAATGCATCCATAGAAGAACATGTGGACTATGAAGGCCTGACCGGTGACCATGATTTGCAAATAATTCCACCCGATGGGCCTGATTCTGGTTTCAAAGAGCATCCCACATCTCACAGAGAAATACCAGTGGAGCCTCCTGAGATGTTTCTTGCGGGGCTAATTGTTCATATAGTGCGGCAAAGAAGAACCCTCTTTCCTCTTTGGAAATGCTGGAGCATTCAGGAAAATGAACCACCATACAAAGCTGTTTTAGCGAAAAGAGAGAACTTTAGGGATTTAGCAGTTACTCCTTCCATGTTTACAGATCATTTACCATGGAGGTAATATTCAATTTCTTTTTATTGAATAAATAATACAAGTGGCAGACCCAGCATTTGGCCAGGGCTAGGGCTAGGGCCAAAAACTAATATAAAAAATTACTTATGCCGGTCACACATTGAGAAATGGCATTAATAAAGGACAACTTACCGATTCAGATGGTACTCGAAGTCCATGCTTAACTATGCAACCATAATATAAAAACATAGCACTGGCATGAGCCTGTACAATAGTAAATACCTAATTGGTGAAGATTTGGTGCATTCATGCTGATTTCTAATGTTTCATGTTCTGGGATAGTTGTAGTTGGTTCAATTGTTCGGCACCAATGCCCTATTTGCTCTGTAATCCTATTAAAGATGCAATAAAATATATTTTGGAATATAGAGTAGTTCACTAGTTGTCTAAAATATAGATGAATGTGCAGCTAGCTCCTGTTTGAATGGGAAAATAGCCGTACAAGTGAAAGTTGCCTAAAAAGACCAAGAATCACTGCTTGCTTGCTTACTTGGAAAGACGGCCTTGGTGGCTCAGGCTGTCAGGTGCTTAACAATGGACAATGATGGCGAGATCACAACTTGCAGAGCAGTGTGGGGGACTGAGACACCAAGGGTCGGAGATCGGGAGCTGCTGTCCCTGTTCGTCAAACTGCGAGGACCGATCCTGGGTGTAATGGTGAAAGCACCAGGTGACAGGCAACTGAAGTGTAGGCAGCACGTGTGCAGCTGCACAGGCAACCTGACGAGGGGTGAGGTCACGAGGATGCTAGCACTAGTGGGATTGCTGTTTTGCTTCTGCTAATAGCCTTTTGCAATATAGGGATGTGATTTGGAAATCCTCAGCAGCGGTAGCGGCAACGAAAGGGAGGGGGTTGAAATCGAGTTTGGGTGTGGGGTCAATGGATCAGGAATGGGCCAGATGGTTAAATGGATTGAGTAGGCTTTATGGCCTGAAGAACTAGGTATAGCCTGTACAGGCTAAGGCTTGGGCCATGGCTCTGCAGGCTGGTCCACCCCTGGCAGAAGAAATAGTGAAATGCATCTAGTCTCCCCCAACCTCATTTCTTACAAACTATTACCCCCACAGATGAAAATAGAATCAATAGTTACATTATCGCACTTTGTTCAATGCATGCATGTCCAGTCCTTTTAAACAAAACACATGTCAAATTCATATCCGCTGAAAAAACACCAGCATGATCATGCATACTTCCTTAAGATGGGAAATTGTGCAGCATCCATTAGTCTGCTGCAAATCCAACATTTTGCTGTGTTGCGGTTTTGCCTTGTCTAGTACTCTGTATACTTATTACAGCAGTAGTTCCAGTGCTGTCGTTATAGCATGTGCCATGTGAAGCCATTGGCCTCTCATTTCTAGTATGCATTTTGTCCCTTAAGCAGCTAGTATCTTTGCAATGTATTATTCTTTTTGCTTTATCCTGTAATCATACATTACCTTAGCTGAATGTAGGGCAGCAAACTCAGTCGCCAGGCGTTTTTTAAACTGATTTCATCATCTGCAGTTATGCTGACAGAATATGCCTCTGTGGTTGCAGGTGCCACCTTGCTATGCAGAAAATTCTTGAAGCCCAAACGACTAAGAGGTGCGCAAATTCTGATTCACCCATACAACATTTGGTATGACCAAGGACAGGACTGTTCACCCATGTATAGCTTGATGCCCAAGAGACAGGATACGTTTAGCAGTATGGTTTATTCCACGCTGGAGGCATATTTCAGGCATCTATATAGTGTTACAAGATACAGGAGATATCTGCGACATGCCCAGCATCGTCATGAGTTTATTGACAGAGGTGAATGCCTAGAGGCAGGCACATACCACTGAAATCTGATTTCCGGCAGAATAGAATGCACACAATATCTAATCTGTCCACTCACCCTGGAAACGACCTGCGCATGTACATTGATTTCTGACGCAGCCGCCAGCCAGGATAAGTTCTGTTTCCTCAATTCTCATTCATGCATATTGTTCTGCAGCTGCCTGCTTGTCCATACCCATTTTTTATTCATACCAGGTTGACATGATGTACATAATTAAAATAGATGAATTAACTAGACTGGCTGACGAGTGACGACGTCGATGTAATTGTCCACCAAAACTGAATAGTGAATGGAAGTTCTGACGGTTGTTACCCACATTATTAGAACTCCTCTGTTCCTAGCCCAGGTTTGATTTCGTCACTTTGAGTACACAGGCTGCGTGCGAGTAATCCCGTTTGTGTAGACAGGCTGCCCATGTGGCCTGTATCGTGTAATCTGGTTCACTCTTCTTAGTACAATGATGCTCAGTTCTCCTGTGTACTCCTGTGTATTAGATAAAAATTTCGTTACTTTGAGGCTATGCCTGGGTCTTCTCGTTATAAAAGAGTACAGTTACATATACAAAAGAGTACACTAGATTCTGACTTCTACATGTTACATAGCCTTTGTTTCCCTTCGTTCGCTTGACCGTAGCATTGGTGGTTAGGCCGCTCGGGCTGTTGCGCTCCTAACCAGCCTGTATGCTTGGATGCATAATGGTTTGCACCTAACTATGCAACCCGATTCGTGAAAGCAGGGGGCAAATTGTGACCACCAGAATGTGACCTGTCTCGTCGTGCATGAAGGAGAAAACCTACCTGGAACATGGAGCGTGCGGTGAGCCTCTAGTAAATGCATGCGTCCAAACCAACAGAATGGCACTTCATCATTTTTCTTGTATTGGGAATAATGGTACTTGGAACATTGATGATCCCCAGCTGGATGCTGCCGGCAAGTGCGTAAACGTCCCGGTACAGTATCAGCATTACAGTATATAGTTTCGAAAAAAAAAAATAGCGTTGCATCATCTGATCTGACCGAACTGTTTGGCCACCTGTGTCACTCGCTGTCCGGTGAGCGCCTGATAGGGGTGATCCGCAAAGACGCGCATGCACGAGGAGGACGTGTCCAGGGGCTGCGCGTCGTGTCGTGGACGTACGCTTTGCTTTCCGTGAGCCAACCCCATGCTCCAGCATTTGACCCGACCTCACGGAAAGCGCGGGGCCGGGGATCACAGAGGCTCGCAAATCGCAAAGCGGCAAAGGTGATGTGCCCCGGCCCGCCGATGGAGCCGTGGAGCGGAGCCCATTGCTCTCGCCAATTAAACACCTCCAAAGCTGGAGGGCAGCACGGCAATGAATGGAACAGGAACACCCCCATGGCAGATTGCCAGGCCACCCCCCATCATTTCCCAGCATTCCACGGCTAATCGATCGCGATACGGAAGCCTCGTGCGCGACGGACGGCGGCATACCACCAGGCCTTCTCGATCATTCCCCGCCTCTAGGTAGCCACCAATCAGCCGCGCGCGCGCGATGCCTTGGATAACCGTTCGGACCAGCATTTCACGGGAGCCGGGAGGTTTTTCCGGCTCATGATCCATGCCTTTGCCTTTATATGGCCCATCCATGCACGCCCGTGTCTGTGATTGTGACCGTACGTGCGCTGGATCCACACTTTCTCCTGCAGGGACGGGGCTCCAGCGGTTTTAAGGAACGAAGGCTCCACGAGCACCTATCTACGGACGATGGATTCATTGACCATGGTGGGAGCAGAAAGTTTCTACTGAAAGTTCGTCGTAAACATGCATGCACCATTTGTCCAAGCTATTCTAGCGATATTTCACGAGGAGTTGGCGACTGGCGCCGTAGCTCGCACTTGCAGTTCCGTGTAGATAGAGTCTGCACGCCATTGCCATTCCTCGTGGTGGCCCCGACTCCAGGTTGGTACTGTAGTATCACCCACCCCACCATGCATGGATGTGGCCGCCAAGATCCACCTCCGCTCTGGACACAGTCCTCCTCGTGTGTGCATGGATGGGCCTCAAAGGTCGCTTTCCTGCCCACTGTCACTCTGCTCGATCTGACGAACGGAGAGACGGCCAGTGGTACTGGTGGTGGGCACCGGGGCACCAACGAACTTTGCAGACACCTCGACCGTCTCCTCTCTCTCTCTGTTTTTTTCCTAATTTATTACGTTCGGTATTTTATCAGCTGTCACGCGCTCCCCGCATCGTGGGGGCAAAAGGTGACAGCGACCTTCCGATCGTCACATTTTGCTTTCAGCTTTCTACTGTGAATTTTTAACGCTAAAATATTTTGGCGGTCATATAAGCCCTCTCTGTAAACAAAAAGGTTGTGTTCAGAAACCAGAACAGGAAGAGGCTTAAGACCATTTTAACGGGTTGTTCAAATAGAATATGTTTGCTTATCATTATTTTAATTATTTTCTCTATCTAAAATAACGTTACAGTATTATTTTGTACTATAGTCAGTTTATATGAACAATCCGTTGGAGACAATGGTAGTGCAAAGATCAATTCTCCCATCACAGGCTGACTGCTGACAGATCTTTAGGGTAACAAAGAAAGATCGATACGGGATTTGCGGCTTTCTTTCACGCGACATCCTGCGTAACAACTTGCAGCGGCTGTCGTCGTAGCGCCATCGGAATGAAGAAGCTTTGAGAAGAGTTTCCCCATGATTCCCCCTTTCCCAAAGAATCTCCAAGTCCGTCCGCTGCATCAGGTAGTGGTTCGACATGGAAATGGAACGGGGACGGCTTGCTTTTTCTCGTAAGCGCAACACGCAATATACATAGCGAAAGCAACGCAGAAATCGTGGGCGAAAGAGCGCGAAAAGAGGACGCCGATCGAGGCTTTTGGATCGCCACTACCGGAGAAAATGTACTCCTCCTATGTCGCTTTATTTGCTCAGGCGGCTAGTGGCTAAAGTTGGCCCTTCTCCACTTACACAGGCAGCATATATATTGCTAGTAGGAGTATAAATTTTGTTCAGATACATATATGTTTGAAAAAGTGCTCCAGGGAATAATCTGGCCAGACCGGCTAAATAAAGTGCCCCCCGATCTATATTGTAAAGAAAAGGGGCCTTGCATTTGGATGGCCCTACATATAACCACCTTACCGAGAAAAAGGAGACGATTCAGTGAGTGATTTTTAATCATGCAGTGTCCGAAGTCCAACCCCAACCCCAATTGTTTCTTTGTGGGGACAAAGCATAGTTAGCACTCGTTCAGTGACCAAGACCAAGTGCATACAAAATCATAGTGCTATGTAGTCCGTCTGATCGCACAGGTAGGCCAGAGCACGTCTTGAAATCGCGCTGTGTGGGAGCGCATTAAGTAATTGAGTTTCCTTTTAGCTCAAGCATCGGTGCTCATGATTACGCGCTCGGGGTTAGCGGATCAGTTTGAGAGTTTTGGAATGGACAGGTACAGGCACAGTAGCGCCCATGCAACCAAACCAACCCACGTAGCCGCAGCCGCCGCCGCTTTCGACCACTTTCCCCCTGTGTGGCGCCGGTCATGGTCAGCCAGCCCTGGCGCGGAGCTCCGGCAGCGAACAGTCCCTGCCGCGCCGCACAGGGTACCTGGGCAGGGCAGGGCCTTCTTTTTTTTTTAACTTTTCTGGAACACGCACTCACGCAGCCACCACGGGTCGTTCTGTATTCTGTTGCGCTGTTGCTGTGGTAGTGCATCAATCCAAACCCAAACCTGCCTTTTTTTTCCCCCCAATTGACTTCTCTGATGGCGAGGTCGAGCCGATGGCCGCCGAAGGCCTAGCTCCCTATGGTCTGTTCTTCTAGGACGAGACAAGTCAGAGGGTGGATTGGTTCTGCAGTTGTAAATATCGTTTATGGCGGTTTGATTGTGAGAAAAAATATTACTTTATGATAAAAAAAAATTGAAAACAGGAACAAGCTTTTACATCTGTGTCGGTCGGGTTGGCGAGAGCACGAGGCTGTACCGCCCGTACCAGCGCCGCAAGGCCCGTGCTATCCGTCCGCGCCTCGGCCCCTCCCCTCCGCTCGGCGCTCACCAGTCACCGGCCAACAACCCTGACCGCGACCGCCTCCCAACCGCTCCCCGCGCGCGGACGGACCGGGGCCGCGTCGCCTCGGGAGGACTTCGGGGTCGCCGTGGCCGTGGCCAGATCGTCTCGGAACGGAACCCGCCGTTTCCCGTCTGCGAGGCAGCGAGGGCGAGGAGGCCCTCCACGCACGAGCTGTGGCTCCCCCGCCAGCCACGGTGGGGCGCGGGATCGGGATTCGGGGGAGCCCGCGACGTGAGCCGGATCATGCATCTCTGGTCGAACGCGAACGGTGGTGGTGACTGGTGAGCGGACAACGACGGTGATCTGAGGCAGGGGAACGGCCGCTGCCCCCATCGGCCGTCGCCATTGCGTCGTACCACGACGGCGTCGTCCAACCCAACGCCGACCTGTACGAGAAATTTAGTTAGGGGGGCCGTCGTCCGGCCGGGCCAACCAGTGTTGACATCCGCTTCGGCTCTGAAAAGAAAAGGGGCTCGTCTGCGAGGCGCCCATGATGGCCTGGTGGCGCCAACTGCTAGGTTGGTTATCAAAAGCACTCCCATGTACGGTACGGGGCCTTGTGCAACATGTGGGATGCGTGCAGTGGCACGGGCAATGCCATTCGGGAAGCAAGAGCCTGCTGCTCCTATCCCAATTGATTTGTCGCTCTCCAAGCATATCGGAATAGCTGTGCGGGCAGACACACCGGCCAAAGGGCCACCATATACGCCACAAGACTGACAAGCGATGTAAACGCAAAGCATTTGCTGATTTTCCAAAGCATGGGCGCATGGTCTGCCTGTGATTATTTTTTTTCCTTTGCGGTGCTGTTTTACCTACTACCGTGAGAGAGCATGTGGCCAGAGCCAGCTGAAAATCACAGCCGAACACATATCTTCAGGGCATGTTTGAAGGAACGGTGTTTCACGACAGCAGTTTAAGGGAACCATAGTTTTAGAACCGTCTTCAGTGAAGTGTCCAAATGGATTGATCATAGTACAAATCAATATTGCAACGCTACCGTAAATAGAGAAAAAGATAGTTAGAACAGCGATAGACAATCCTATTAGTCAGCCTGTTGGAGACGGTCTTATTATGAAACAAAGTATCCGTACATACCAGCTGTCCTAGTCCCTCCCAACGATACCCTGTTAGGATGACCTCGTCAAGTCAAAAACGTTGGTTTGCCTGCAGAAAAGTTGTACCAGGATAGATGAAACTATGGTGGTGTTAAATACGGAGTTTTTTCAAAAAAGGCCATGGTATACTCTCGTACCATGATATTGCATTGGAATTTTAAACTACATTGTGCTTTCTAAGATAAAGAAGCTCCTTTACGAATAGCAGATGTAGAAGAAATTCGAAAATGGAATGAGAATATGAGGTGAACTCTATTGGTCCCAAAAGGCTACCTTTTGTAGTAAAAGGCAGCACGACCACCACCTTAGAGGTGTTTAGTTCATCTATTATCTCATTATTCAGGGTATCTGGATGTACATGTATTCAGATATATTCTCCGGTAATAGGATTATACAGGATCCAAACACCCTTAATTGTCCCTGTACTACGTCTCTACCTCATTGTGTCGTAAAGCAAAACGCACAGAGTCCACCTTCCAGAAGCATACTAGCACAAGGTCAAGAAAGCCTCCGTGGGAAGGAAAAAAAAACAGGCGCAGGCCGAAGCAGAGCGTACGGACGGGATTCTCGGGCCTAGTTTATGGTTACGTTCCCCTCCCTGGCATGTGGACCTCTCACCTGCCGAATCGAAGTCCGAGCCAGACCCGACCCGAGCCAGTATTTTGAAACCCGTGCAGGGGACGAGACGATGCGCCACGACACAAATCATCAAGCGCAGATAAATAAATAAAAAAACTGTCCCCGGACGTTTCAAAACTCCCTCTCGGCTTGGCTCTTCCCACACACGCACACGCACCCCTTGAGTTGAGACTTGGTGCGTGCGCGCTCGCCGCTGGGCGCTTCGTCCCCAAGGCACCGCGGGAGACGACGCCCGCATAAATCCCCCGCTCCCAACTTGCTCCGTCGAAATCGAATCCTCCACTCGAATCGCCACCAAATCCCCGCCCGCCCCCACGCTGCCATCCCCTCCCCTCACTCCGCGCGCACGCACCAACCCAACCCCTCACTCCAATCCACCGATCCCCTCCCTCGTCGCGTCGCGTCGCGCGGGCGCAATGACGGCCGTCGCGGCGCCGCCGCCGCCGCGGCAGCTGAGCCTGGAGGACCTGAAGGCGGTGTCCGTGCTCGGGCGCGGCGCCAAGGGCGTCGTGTTCCACGTCGTGCCGGGCCCCGGCGGGGAGGAGCCGGAGGGCGGGGCCGCCGCGGCCATGGCGCTCAAGGCGGTGTCGCGGGAGGCCGCGCGGCACAAGAAGGCGGCCAGCGGGGACGGGGACGGGCACCGCCGGATCTGGTTCGAGCGGGACGTGCTCCTGGCGCTGCGCCACCCGCTGCTCCCCTCCCTGCGCGGCGTCCTCGCCACCGACGCCGTCGTCGGCTTCGCCATCGACCGCTGCGGCGGCGGCGACCTCAACGCACTCCGGCGGCGACAGACCGAGAAGATGTTCTCCGACTCCGTCATCAGGTACGCCGTCCAGTCCAGGGGACCTAACGAACGACGCGTCGCGAGTCTCGGTTGCCAATTTGGCCGCTCCCCGCTGATTTGTCTCTTTTGTTTTGGTTTTGACCTCCTGACTGATGTGATGATGGATCGCACGCAGGTTCTACGCCGCGGAGCTGGTGCTGGCGCTCGAGTACCTGCACAGCCTCGGCATCGTGTACCGGGACCTCAAGCCGGAGAACGTCCTCGTCCAGGACAGCGGCCACATCATGCTCGTCGACTTCGACCTCTCCACGCGTCTCCCGGCGCCGCCGCAGGAGCCGGACGCGCCGGCGGCGGCCAGTCCCAAGCCAGCGCCTCCGGCCGCCGCGCCTTCCCCGGGCCGCGGGAGGGCGAGGAGGCTGGCGGGCGCCGCGCTGTGCTTCCCGTTCCGCACCGGTGGCAGCGCCGCGAAGCCCGCCGCGCCGGCCGCGGACTCGCCGTCGCCGCCGTCCACCTCGCGGACGGCCTCCTCGTCGTCCTCGTCCTCGATGGCGACCACGGCCTCCTCCTCCGGCGGCGCGCGGACGCCCGCCAAGTCCAACTCGTTCGTGGGCACGGAGGACTACGTGGCGCCGGAGATCATCGCGGGCCGCGGCCACGACTTCGCCGTCGACTGGTGGGGCCTGGGCGTGGTGCTCTACGAGATGCTCTACGGCCGCACGCCGTTCCGGGGGCAGAACCGCAAGGAGACCTTCTACCGCGTCCTCGCCAAGCAGCCGGAGCTCGTCGGCGAGCAGACGCCGCTGCGCGACCTCATCGCCCGCCTCCTCGAAAAGGACCCCGAGAAGCGCATCGGCGCGCGCGGCGTCAAGGCGCACCCCTTCTTCCGCGGCGTCGACTGGGACCGCATCCTCCACGTGGCGCGCCCGCCCTTCATCCCGACGCCGCCGCAGGACCAGGAGGGCGACGAGGCGCTTGACGTCGAGAAGGTCGTCCGCGAGGTGTTCGCGTCCAATGACGCCGAGGCCGCAAAGGCGGGCGAGGACGAGGGCGACAAGGCCTCGCCGGCGCCGGACGGAAGCCGCGACGGCGAGGGGAGGAGGAGAGATCCGTCCAAAGATGGTGATTTCTCCGTGTTTTTCTGAGCTATTTTTTGGATTTATTTTGTTTCTCTCTCTTTTTTTTCTAAAAAAAAAAAGTTACTATAGTAGTAGTTTGTATCTATTGAACTCCTTTTTCTTAAGGATTTCGTAGTATAAAATCAGTAGGAGTAAGGCGCAGAGGCCGGTGGAGTACATAAATTGGAGATGTGCTCCTCTTCTTATGGGAAATAGCCTTTATTTATTTTTCTCTTTTAGGTTTGCTGCTTCGTACATATAATGAATAAATGGGAGAGCAGTCGGCTGCTCAAATGTAAATTATTGTTCTCTGTAGCGTGCTTCGGCTTGTATTTAAGGGTTGTTTAGATTCATCGGATAAATTTCAGTCCCGTCACATCGGACGTTTGACGCTAATTAGAAGTATTAAATATTTAATTATAAAACTAATTACACGTATGATGACTAAACAGTGAGATGAATTTATTAAGCCTAATTAATTTATGATTACCAAATGTGATGCTATAGTAACCATTCGTTGATCATGGATTAATTAGGTTTAATAAATTCGTCTCACCGTTTAGTCTTCGTGTAATTAGTTTTATAATTAGATCATACCTAATACTTGTAATTAATGTCTAAACATTTGATATGACGTGGGCTAAATTTTAGCCCATAAATCCAAACACCCTTAAATCATTTTGATCTCGTTCACAAAGAGTGATGCATGTTCATTTTTGATAATGGAATAAACATCCGGCCTCAATACTCGCAAGTGAGAACGACAGTATTCATCTCAAGCAGAGCGTATATCAATTATTGTCTATCACTATTTCAACTACTTCTTTCTATATGTACAATAGCGCTACAGTATCATTTTGTACCATAGACGCACTCTACTGAAGTCGGCCTAAGCACACAATGCTCAAAAACTAGCGATTGCCATTGTTCAAGCTATATGAAACATAGAATCGTCCCAATGTCCCATCATTTCGTGCTCGAAGTGGATTCCTGTGAAGTTGTTGTATCCTAAGGCTATCTGCACTCGTTTTACCCTATTTTTCTACCCTAAAAGGAATATTCTGTCATAGTCAGCGATATTCTCTACTCTATACTACAATCCTCCGCACCCATATCTACCCTAAATCTCTACCATATACCACTACCACATTTTTTTTATAATTTCCCACCCCTCCCACCCACCACCACTCCACCAGAGTCTTCTTCCCTGCCCGCGCCTCGCTCCCGCTCCGCCCGAGCCAGTCCTCCGCCGCGCTCTCCATCCACGGCCGCCGTCAGGCCCTTCCCGCCCGTCCCACGGCTGCGACCTCGCCCTCCCTCCGGCCGGCTCGAGGATCCGGCCCCGCCTCCTCCTCCGCGCCCGCCGTTTACTCCTCTGCCTCCGCCCGCGCCTCTCCCGCCGCCGCACCTCCTCATCTCCCGCGCCGGCGTCCCCCGCCGCCATAACTCCTTCTCTCCCCCGCAATCGCACCTCCTCTCGCGCGCCAGCGGCCTCCTCCTCACGGGCAGCCCGCCTCCCTACCTCCGACGCAGATTCGGGCACCGCCATGGCGCGTGGATCCGGGGAGGTCTCTGTCCTCCATGGCCGACGGCGCGCGGATTCGGCGAGGGGGAGCCTTCTCCTCCGTGGTCGGCGGCGCACGAATCCGGCGGCTGCTCCTCCTCCAACGTCGCGCAGTCCTCTTCCTTCCCCGCCTTGGATGCCGCCGCCGGCCATGGGGCTCGTATTCGCGGTGCCGTGGCCTGTCGCTTCCCCGCCGGTGCCGCCGCCTCGCGAGGGCTGCTCCCCCCTCAGCGTTGTTCCAGCTATGCACATGAAGATCGGCTGTTGGAGGACAGAGACGAGCCGTGCAGGGCAGAGAGAGTATGGCGTAGGAACGCCATCCCCTCAGATTTGGGGTGAGAGAACGCTCACCCTATCGTAGGATGGTGTTTCCAGTCGTCCGCTGCAGGCGTGCAGTTGACTTTAAATATTTAGGGAGAAGATTCCAGCCGGTGACCGCGGATAGCCTAAACTCACGCAGCCAAATCCGCAATGCAGCACACGAAACCTGTCGCTCGACTCCAAGTTGCTAGGAATCGCGAGCACCAGCTCAGACGCCAGTACGGAGGTCCCATCTCGCAGCAGTCGAATTAACGGCAAGCACACACATGCGACGCCCGCTAGCTGCGGTCCTCTGGTGGTGTGTAGAGAGCAGCATGTTGGAGCAGTAAATTGCCCAGCCCATCGGCACGCGGTTGTTCGTGTTCTATCAGGCACCAGGCTGCGCACCCGGGCCTCGCATCGCAAGCCGCAAGCGGGATGGGGGCGGCCGAGCAGCGCTTGCTGCCTAGCCTCTGTCCTTGGCCCAGAACAGTAGGCACGGACGGCACCATGAGGCGGGCGTGATGCCCTCGAACGGAAGGAATCGAATACTCCTCCTATCTTGGTCCCGAGGTCAGGTCACCAACTATTCCTTCCCGTTCGCGATCCCATCCCCACGGTCGTCACGACCTGCGCGTGCGCGCGCACCGTCGGTCGGTCGTCATGGAGTGCGTGTTGCGTCCCGTGCCGCGATAGTAGACTCCACCACCCACTCCGATGTCCGATGCCCATCAGCCCATGCCCCCATGGATTCGGCATCCCCGGCGCGCACGGGCGACTGTTCTCTGCCACGGACTTGGCAAAGGCGGCAAACCTCTGCACGGACACGCCTGCCGACGAGGAAGAGCGCGTGCACGGCGGGACTTGTCGCCCTCCCCTGGTGCCTGCCGTAATCCATGCCTCCAAGCATCATTTTACGTGTGAGTTTTTCTTCCCTACTCGGTCGAGATGTTTGGAAGCACGTCATGCTGCCAGTGGCAGTACGTACACGTACTCATACGCCGCATGCATGCTTGGGCGTACGTGGCAGGCTAGCAGCCAGCCATGTTCTGTATACTAGTACCCGTTGTGCCTACGACGTGGCTACCGACTCGGCACGGAGCATCTCTCGCCTGGAGACCCGTCTCCGCTCCGGGCTCGTCCGTCGCCGTCGCCCGACGTCAGGTGTGGTGGGCTCGTCGGTTACCGCCGGAGCAAGCGCCGACGCCGCCGAGACGGTGACCGATGCCGCGCGCCTAGATGCCACTGCCGCGCCCCGCGCTACCGTCCAAAGGCGACCGCGATGCGATGCCGCTCCCCACTCCCGTGGACGTCCGCGCGCGCAAACGACGAGCGGCGCGGCGCGGCCGTAATGCCGTATCCCGGCACTATTTTTCTTTCTGGGCGTGGCGTTCGGCTACCTGCTCGCAGCGTACTACGTAGCTGATTGACCACGACGCGCTCCAGGGTACTCTACACACACTGTATATATCCGTTCGTTCCGTTCCCAAGAATGAAGGTACGCAGAAAAACCCGCGACCCGCGATGCGAGGGTTATTTCCTAGGGCATTCACCTGGTGAACCATGTTGTGGCCGGCCGGGCGGCCGTGTTGACGAGAGCAAGCGCTAATGCTCGCGCTAAACGGCTGGTACGTCTGGTCAGCAGCTGACAGTTAAAGAATACAGTACTTGTCAAGTTCTCTGGCCTTGACCAATTAATAAACGCAATGCAACTTGGCGGCGAAGCATATTACTCCTGGCCCTTATTGACGTTTACACGCGGCCTTCGTTTGCTTGCAGTGCAAGGCGTACGCGCGTGCGTCGTCCTTCCTGTTGGCCGATTGCCGTGCGTGCGTGCTTGGCCAATGGCCACGACGACACACCAGGGCCGGCCGTGTGACGATGGTCAAACCCTGCGAACTGACGCGACGACGACGACGACGGACCGCCCGGCCGGCCTGCGCGAGCTAGTGTTCAGGTTCGTACCTCGTGAATGAGTAAACAAAACCCTAGTCGCCGCTCATTCGTGCTACGTGTTCATGCGATTGGAATGCAGTGGTCATGATGCGACGTCTCTAGAAGGTCAAATCACGGCCCGGGTGATTTTAATGCAGTATACATACTGCCGCGGCCGGTTTCTAGAAGGTCCGCGCGCGCAAGTACGCCCTTAGCCGCTGCGCAAGTACGTACGTACGTACGCGGCGTGATGGCGACGTACGCCCTAAGCCGTGCTGCAGAATGCAGCTGCATGCGCGGCCTCCTAGTCTTGGGTGTTATTGTAGCCAGGCCGATCGGTTATTATTATCTGCGCTGCGCCAACTGAACATTTTTGCACAAATTTTGCACTTTGACCCTTTCCGTAAAGTATTTTCACAAATGATTTTCTCCCGAAACTATTTGCACTCCTTGACCTTTTTCGGCGCCATAGGTCATGGCGCCGCACCCTGCCACGCTGGCGGCCCTCGTCCGCGAGCGCCAGCGCGGCGAGGCGTGGGGCTCGACTGCGGCGTCACATGCAGTGGCGCCGCAACACTGCGTCGATGCCCATATGGGCCACGACCCACCCGCTCCTTCTCCTCCTCCGGTTTTCTCCCACACCCACTCCGCTTGCCGCCGCTGCCACCCGATTCGTCGCTGGCCGCCGCCCCCACCCACTCCACCGACCGCTAGAGCCTCTTCCCCGGCCACCGCCACCCGCGTCGGCCACCCACTGCGCCTGACGCCGCCCCCACCCACTCCGCCGGCCGCCGCCGCCACAGCCTCCTCCACCCGCGCCCTCCACCAGTGGCCGCCGCCTCCTCCACACGTGACGCCATCTCCACCAGCATTGGCAGGTATGAAATCTCCTCATCTTCTAGTGTTAGATTAGTAGTGTTAGGGTTTATTCTTAGTATTACGTGACTAATACATTAAATACTCAACATCCAAGTCCATCCTAAGATAGAAAGATGCAAATTAAAGTCATACAAGCACGATAAAATACATAATTAAGATACAATGCATGGAATCTAGCTGACAACTACCCTGAAACTGTCACTCGTCGTCTTGCACGACTTCCTTCCCACGCGCATTACCTTGCCGCCTTCTGTACTCCTCTTGGTCCCTTTCCATCTTCATCCTCCAATACTCTCTCTCCTCTTTATCTTCTTGTCCCTCTGGAACCCCTGGTGCATACCTAGATCGATGCCTCCTCCAATACGTCAACCACTGAGAGTTTGTGAAACCAAAAGCACCGATAGGTGGACCTAAGTCCCTGCACATATCCTCACAAAGTTTTTTCAAGTCTTGGCGTCTCGGGACAAGGACGCCTTGTTCTTCCGATCCTCAATACGCCTTGCTCTGTCCGGTTCCAACATTGGGCGCCTCATCTCCTTCAACCACTCTTCCTGATCTGAAACGTACTCCCAATCACATCCCCTTCCCTCCTACACAAGCAATGGACAATATTTAGGAAAATCATTTCACAAAAAAATACAGGAGTTCAATGAACTTACCCAAAAGTCTCCATAAGAGTTCCCACAATACCGTCCTTTCCCAAGCTCAGAAGGAACTACGCCTCTCTGAGCCAATATACCGCATTTGCAACGGAATGGAGGGTAAAACATACAAGGCCACTTCTTTGTTCCAGAGTTGAATTCCTCGATTTTAGCATCTGTTGGCCAATGCTACTTAGGCCCGTATACGTACTCCTGAAAGTCGCAGATTTGTCCACCCTCCTGTAGTACAATGTATCAATAGTGCCTAACACAGCCATATCTAAAAATGTAAACAAAAGCACCAATGACGCACTCACCGAATTTCTTAGAGGGCAACGGAAAAAGGGAGTAAAATTAACACCCAGGTTCGGTCGTATGAGCCTCGAAGGTTGACCGTAGTGGCAAAGCGGCGGATTGATGATACGCATTGCACTTGCCTCCTCCTTTTCATCATCTGTCATGGGTGGTGGGTTGGGGGGAGGAGGGACCCAATGCCTGAACTTCTCAAAAGGGTATGTTTCGTCCATTTCCCACGGGAATAGCCTTATCCTAGGATCGAATTTTTTAGGACCATCGATCCACTTGAAAAATTGGCACGGTTCAATGCTCCAGTGATCGCCCCATGCGGACTTCATGTGGCATGTGTAAAAGGCTCGCCTGGCCATACATTCATCCCAACTTTGCTTAATCTCTATGGGAAATCCACAATCACAATATGGCACAGGGATTGGGGATTCAAGCACCGAAGCATCCTTGTCCTGCCAATAATAAACCTAAGGTAACAAGTAAGCCCTAATTACACCAGGACCCGGCGCAGGAACAACTACATCACGAAGTAAGACACACATTAGACACGGCATAAGTCTAAGACTCTAACCTAACCTAACTCAATATTCTAAGGAAAAAAATGGACACTTAACCAAGTCTTAATCCTCAAAAATCAACCATACCCAAACTTAAATTCGTAAGAGAACAACCAAACCAAAACTCAGATTCCTAAAAAAACAAACCCTAACTCCAATTTCTAAAAAATCAACCAAACCCAAACTCCAATTCCTAAGAGAATAACCAAACCATAACTCAAATTCCTAAAAACACAACTGTCGGAGCGTGTGTGCTCCGGTCGGGTGGCGAAATGCACCCGCTCGAATCCTAAGTGCTAAGAGTACTTAGGGGGAGCGATCGTTATTAGCTAGGTCTGTGGTGGCACGATGGGGACACAAGGATTTAGAGTGGTTTGGGCCGCCGGAGCGTAATACCCTACGTCCACTGTGGGTGTGTTTTCTTGTATTGCTGTCTGTTGGAAAAGACGGAGGTGATTGTGAGCTTGTGCTTGTGTCTGTGTTCGTGTTTTTTTCCTCCTCTGAGAGTCTCGTATGCCTCCCCTTTTATAGCCCAAAGGGGGCATGCACATGGTGGCCGGGCCCCGACAGGTGGTCCCGTCCTACTTCCTCTATGCTACAGCTCTATCCTGCGCTGACTTGGTACCCTACGCTCCTTCTGGCGAAGGTCAGGTCTCTCCAGCGGACTCTCTGTTGTCATGTCGTGTGCTCCTCGTAGCGGCAACTGTTGACTCCCACGTCTTGTACCTGCACAACTGACGCGGCCCGGCGTGGCCCGGAAAGTGCGCCACGCCGTCCTGGTTTATGCCGTCCTGTTCCATCAGCCGCTGAACCCGGCGGAGGGCTTCAGTGGCAGAGGAGGCAGGCGGCGTGCCGACGTGACATTACGGAGGGCTCACAGCTGTGCTACAGTGCTGCTACCCAGTACTAGGCTGAGCGCGCCCGCCGCGTGTGGCGCAGCTCATGATGAGCACAGCGTACTTGTTTATTCGGTTTAAATCCCAACGTCCGGCGGGGAAGTTGACTGTATGCCCTGTCACTACCGTCGCGCCTCGGTAAGGCGCGCCCCTTTGCTTAGTCGCCGTCGCCTGCCCGCGGGGTGTCAGCGGGTGTCAGGGCACGCCCGTCCGTCAGCGGGTAACGGGGCACGCCTGTCTGACAGCGGCGGTGTCAGCGGGCAATGGGGCATGCTCGCCTGCCCGCAATTAATGCAGCAGGCGGGCGAGGCCCCTGGCCGAAGACTCCGCCGCGCGTCCTGTGGGCACATGGCGGAACCGGACCATCCCGCACTGGGGGTAGGTGTACGTGGTAGCTTACGGTTCCACCCCCCGAGTGCGCTAGCTCCGGACCTCCGAGCGGTCCGGACCTGGCCTTCCCTTGAGGGACATCTCGCGCGGTTGGGGGAGGCTCGGCCCTCGCAGAAGGAGGTCCGGGATCTCCCCCGTGGGCCGAGCGCGCGGCCCAGTTCTTATAAGGGGTAGGCCAGATCCGCCTGTACGTGGCCTTGGGCCCTTCCTTTACTGCGACACTTGCCGATATTGAAGACCCTGCCGAGTATAGGCAAGCCAGCCCTTGTGCTGCCCAAGGGAATAAACCCAGCTTGTCAGGCTGCGTGTAGCCTTACTAAGGACTGTTTACTAGACTTTGCTTAATATAAGCGGGTACCCGGTTAGCTGGGTACCGACAGTGGCCCCTGGGCCCACCTCTGGCGAATTTTCGAACCTGAGGTGAGCCCATCAGCGCTTATTACTCAGGCCTCCACGAGCCATGTGTGGTTTCCGGCCCCTGGCTGTTAAGCACGTAGTTGGGCAGGGCCAACCACTTGATCCTCGGCCGAGACTTGGCTCGCCCGACCCCGCGAGTTGGCCCAACAGGCCCCCACGATCTGGGAGCGCCTGATCGTAGGAATCTCTCGGGGAACGAGGGGGCAGGCCCGCGAGGACTCTGTTGCCCAGCGCGAGGCGGCGGCCAAGACCCTCAAAGAATCCGCTGTCCGCCAGGCTGCTACACTCAAGATCCGAGAGGATTGGGTGAAGTCCAGGGAGTCAGAGCTCGCGGACCAGGAGAAGCAATTGCTGGTCGAGCGGACCGCCCTGGAGCAGCTGAAGCAGGATGCTGCCCAGCAGGCGGTGGCGGAGGATCGGGAGCAGATGCGCGCCGGCCTCCAACGCATCGCCGACTAGGCCGGGGAGGCGAGCTCGGCTCTGGTGCCGCTTGGACTGAGTCCGATCCAGGTGACAGAGCCGCCGTCCACCATTGCGGACGCCCTCCCCGTCCTCGACTCCGCTGTGGAGCAGCTCCGGCGCGTGGACTCCACGCTCGGGGAGCGCCTTGAAGCCGAGGGCCGCGAGCTGTGCCGCGCCGTGGTGGAGCACCTCCTGGTCTGCTTCCGGAGCCACGACCCCGCCATCTCCTTGGACCCGGTCATCGCTGGTCCGGTGGAGGAGGCAGAGGCCGCCGCCCGGGAGAGCGTGCAGGAGGTGGTAGAGGCCGTTGCCGCCAGGTTCCAACGGGCCCCTGCGGATGAGGAGCCGGATGCACCAGGGGCAGGAGCTCCCCCAGCGCCGTAGGGCAGCAGCTTTTGTTGTTGTTGTTTTTTATACAAGACTATGTAAAATATCAGTATGGACAAGTAATATAAAGAGATTTTCTTTTATGGAATGGACTAAGCTGACTAGAAGCTGCGACTTATCTCCATTTACTCCCTGTTGCATGCTGGTGTGCTGTCACCTGACCCCCTGGCCCCCTGGTAGGTAGGCTCTAAGTTTCGAGGCTGGCTACCACCGAGTCAGAGGCCAGACCTGCATGTAACCCTGGGCAAATGTCAGCGTCGTACCCACGGGACCTGCTCCAAGTTGACCTTTTCAGCTATTCGAGGTCCGGGCCATTTGTCGTCCGGGCCAGGGGCCAAGATGTCTGTTCGTGGGATAGCACGGTGTATGAGTTTAGGGTACAGAACCAGGCAAAACTGCGACACAGCCCTGGACTATCCCTAGTTCAAACATCTTAGCTCCGGTCCAGTCTTGCAGCCGTTTGGACCTCGCTTAGTGAAACAAAGGTCAATTGTGCTGCCTCGAAGTCCTTGGAGTCGCAACCGGACCTTGCCGCCGAGGTTAGGAGGTGTGCCAGTAGCCTAGGGAAGTGGTCCGGAGCACTGAACGCACTGTTCCTGATACTGGGGGAACTTACAGCGAGGCAGGGAGTGTACAGTGCTTAGGGTATGAGACCAGGCTAAGCAGCTAACAGCTCTGGGCTACCAAGGCGAGCCCCTTTTCTCTGGACCTGGCACCCAGTATTCCGGACCTCCTTCCTAGCCTCTGAGCTATCCATTTCACGCTCGAGCCGCTAAGCCCTGCCGGTTCCGAGGAGTTTTTAGGCAAGAGTAGGATTCCACGCAGGGGTTAGAAAAAATGAAACAGATGGCAGCTGAGTAAACATTAGAGAAATAGCGGAGACAAGGATTTCAGGGCAAAACTCTTTCTTTTTATCAAGCGATACAGGGTATCATGTGATGTCAGCCAGAGGTCGGAATTATAAGGGCGGGCCTTTACCGCTCTGGTCCACATGGTGGGCCTATCTAGCTTATAAAAGAAAGAGGGTTGTCCTGAATTTCTTGCCTAAGGATAAAACTTACGGAGGTGTTCTATATTCCATGGGTTCGGCAGCGGGACTCCTTCCTCCGTGGTGAGGCGAACGCAACCAGGGCGACTAACTTTTGTCACCTTGAAGGGCCCTTCCTAGCTGGGGGAGAGTTTGTTGCGCCCTTCTCGGGTCAAGATGCGCCTCAGGACCAGGTCTCCAGGTTGGAGTACCCTGCCCCGCACGGTTCGCTCATGGTAGCATTTGAGCGTTTGGTTGTACCGTGCGTTCCGGATTGCAGCCTGCCATCTTTGCTCCTCGACGAGGTCGACGTCGTCGCGCCTAGCCTGTTCCTGCAAAGACTCATCAAAAGCTTGGACCCGTGGGGAGCCCAAGAGTATTTCTGGTGGGAGGCACGCTTCGGCCCCGTATACCAGGAAGAATGGGGTTTCCCCGGTTGCTCGGCTGGGTGTGGTCCGGTTCCCCCATAGCACGCAGGGGAGCTCATCAACCCATTTCGCACCGTGCTTTTCCAAGCTGTTGAAGGTGCGGGTTTTGAGCCCCTTGAGGATTTCCGCGTTAGCTCTTTCGACCTGTCCATTGCTCATAGGATGTGCTACAGATGCGAAGCATAACTGGATGCCAACGCCGTCGCAGTAGTCCTGGAAGACCTGGCTCCTGAACTGGGTCTCGTTGTCCGTTATGATACGGCTGGGGACGCCGAACCGGCACACAATGGACTTAAGGAAAGCTGTTGCAGTTCCTTGGGTGATGCTCACTACTTGGGTTACCTCAGGCCATTTTGTGAATTTGTCAATGGCGACGTAGAGGTACCGGTACCCACTGACAGCTCTAGGGAAAGGTCCCAGGATGTCCACCCCCCATACCGCGAAGGGCCAAGAGGGTGGAATCATCTGCAGAGACTGAGCCGGTGTGTGTATCTGCTTTGCGTGGAACTGACACCCCTTGCAGGACCTTACTAGCTCAGCTGCATCCTGGAGCGCTGTCGGCCAGTAAAAGCCATGCCGAAAGGCTTTACCGACCAGTGTACGGGACCCTGAATGATTCCCGCACTCGCCTCCATGGATCTCCGCAAGTAAATCACGGCCCTCCTCCCGGGTTATGCATCGCATGAGGATGCCATTGGTGTCACGCCTGTAGAGATCCCGTTCTACTAGCGTGTAGCGTTTAGCCAATCGCACTATGCGCTCAGCAGACACACGTTCTTCGGGAAGGATTTTGTCCTTCAGGTAGTCCCGGATCTCGGAGATCCGTGCATCGGGACTGCCCTGAGCCATTGGATGTGTCCCTGATGACATGCCGGGGTCATCAGTCCACACGATCCTTGGTGGACTCCACAGATGGAGGACCACCGGGACTGCTAGCTTCGAGGTGCTAGTTCTGCCCCTTCGCCCAGTTCGGCTGGCTGGGCGGTTGGTCTCAGTAGCTGTCTTTCAAAGACGCCCTCGGGCACTGGGCCCCGAGTCGATGCCCTCGCAGAGAGGTCATCTGCCACTGAGTTGAGGTTCCTGGGAACGTGCTGCAGTTCCAGGACCTCGAAGTCCTTCTCGAGCTCCCTCACTCGCATGAGGTATGCTGCGAGCTGGGGGTTATTGCAGCAGCACTCCCCCCGGACCTGTCTGATTACTAACTGGGAATCCTCCTTAACTAGGAGCTGCTTGATTCCTAGTGACTGGGCGACCATGAGCCCGAAGATCAAGCCTTCGTATTCCGCCATATTGTTAGTGGCTTTGAATTCGAAGCGTACTATGTACTTTACCTGATCCCCGTTCAGGTCCATGAGGACCACGCCTGCTCCGGACCCTTTTTCGCGGGTAGACCCGTCGAAGAAGAAAGTCCAGTGCGGCTTGGTAAAAACCCGGATGGTCCTGCCTGGCCGTGAAGGTCCTGTGGCGGAACCGCCGATTTAATCCGGGCTAAGCACACCTGCCACCTCTGGCTTGCAGTGCGATTAGACCGAACTAAACCCGGTCGTCCGTCGAGAGTCATTTGACTCCCGATATTACCTTTTCCCAGAGGAACCGACATCATACACATCCGACTCACGATGGAGCCACAACAGAAACATCATCACAGGCAGTTAAATAGCATAAAAGTAGATTTATTTACAAACCAGTTTTTACATAAAATACCAGTCCAACATAATATCATACGGTAGCAAGTTTGAAAGTTTCTCGCAGCGGAAAAATATAAGTTTAGGTCACCATGTTATCACCAAAAGTTTTGCATTAGAGGTACAACATCGAGCCCACCGATGTTGTCCTCGTGCCACTTAGTCACTTCATCCTACATGAGGGCATGCCCCGCCTCCAACACAGGTGCACACCATGAATTCCATACCTGCGCTCAAAATGTGGGGGCAAACCCTGAGTACTAATAACTCAGTAGGTCTTAATGGATTTGGCTTACGGCTGACGCGAAGCAGCTTACTAGCAAGTAGGTCCTTAGCTTTTAGTTTTTAACAGCAACTTAATTAACAACAAGTTTCATTGTCTGCATGATTGCCAACATAACAGTAAATCTTTGCAAGATAACAACTCAGCTCAAACATGTAGTATTCCAAAAACCATAAGTATTAAGGTACCGAGAGTTTAAGTAATTACTACGTTGCCCGTGTGCACTATCAGCATTCCCACACCTGGTGGGCATCAGGGATTCGAATCGATTTTGAATTCCCGGGAATAACTATCATGCCAGGGGTATATGCTTACTAGCCATCGCGTTCCCACATATAGCCCCCATCTCCACCTGTCTTGTCCCAAGATTCAAAGCGCCCTCACCTAACCCCCGGGTTGTGCCCCCTCAGGAGCGATACCACGGCCGCACCGGGTCAGCCCTCCCTTAGGAGCGATACCACGGCCGCACCGGGTCAGCCCTCCCTCGAGTACAAGCGCCCCCGGGCCCATCGGCCTCCAGCAAGTGGATGAGCGGAGCCTCGAAAACTTCGGACAAACCCAGGTAAGACTTCACCGGTCCCATTTCCCGGTTAAGCACTCTAGCAATGTTATGCCGATCAGCAGGCGAACAGCGAACGGGCCTTAAACGACTCGGGCGGAGTCCGGGTGCGACATCATGATAAAGGAAATACTGAAATAAATCTCCGCCCGGTCTCTATTTAACTTCATGAGCAACAATAATAAGTGATATGACTGTAAGCTTTTTGTAACTTTGAAAAGAAAATACCTACGTGACGAGTACACACACTCGTGTCTACCCGTACCTAGCAATTTCTAGGCATACTCGTCCTACGATCTCTATGTATAGGTGCTAAGGCCAGGGCGGCCAGGAAGTCTAATGCAATTGGTTCCAAACAACTCCTAATGCATATGCGTAATCATCAAGTATAACTTGTTTGCTGGGTAGAGTATGGTCCTGCCTACCTTCTTCACTAGGGTCAGTAGCTTCCTCCGGAGCGTAGTCGGGTTCCTGCTGCTGGCCCTCTGGTTCTTGGTGCAACTCCTCTTCGGGTTCCTCCGCGACGGTTTGGTTCGGCGGTGGTTCTTCGTCCGTGGAATCTATATGTATGACATGATGCAATTGGAGCATGTATTAGTGCAATGGTTGCTTTATGATGTGAGTGCAATGCAGTAAAACAGTGAACTTATGATTTATGGCATAGAATTATGCATATTGAGGCAAAAGTTGTTTCATACTAAGAAATCGTACAAGCCATCGTCTACGACAGCTTAGCTTGTCTCATGAAATAACGTGGGGTGTACGTAGCGAAAAAGCACCGCTTCATGTGAAGTGACCGAAACTTTCATAAAAGCGCATTATTTCTACCAGCTTTCACTTAGAGCCAAAACCTTACATGCATTATCTCCAATTCTAGCAAGTTATCCCATAACTATGGCTCATATCAACCTTAAAGTCAAATTTGAAACATTATTCACCAAATTAATCTTTTTCTTAAGTTTAATATGTGCCTAGAGTAAGACAAGGGCAAAATAGTAATTCAACAGCAAGTGCTAGGGTCAACAATTTTTATACAAAGCCTACATATAATAACAAGGTCCCTGCTCAAATTTGGCTATTTTTGGAGATCATTTAGTCCTTATTTCCTATTTATTAGAGTTTTATATGTTTGAATAGAAACAGCGGCAAAACTGTCCTTTCCTACTCAACCATCATACCCATCCTGTAGATCTATTTATTAAGAACACAATGCAACAAAGTTTGCTATTTTTGGATTTTTATACACTTTATTATGATTTTTCAAAGTTTCAGCCTTTTTAAAAGCATTTTAAACGAAAAAAAATAAACAGATCCAGGACCTATCTGCAATTATCCATAGCTTCTGAGGGTTCCCGTGCAAGATTTACAAGACTCAGTACACAGTACTCGGTATGGAAACATAAAACTGTAAAACTCAGAGGGCGATAGCGCAAAAACTCCATCTCCCTCCTCCCGTCGTCTTCCTCCTCGCGACAGGAGGGGGAGCTCCGGCGGCGCGCGGCCAATCCCGGCCCTGCGGGGCTCGGGAGCTCGCCGCGGAGTGCCGGGGAGAGAGAGAGGAGTACGGGGAACCTTATCCACTACCTCAGACGGCGGGGAGATCGCGGGGAGGGACGGCGACGAGCGCCCCTGGCCGGCGAGGTTCGGCGGTGCAATACGCCGGGGTGGAAGGGTCTCGGGCGACACGGTCTGGCCGGGAAAGTAGAGTCGAGGGCGGCGAAGTTCGGCGCGGTGATGGTTGAGCTCGGGAGCGGCCGGAAGTGGCTGGGGGCGAGCTCGCGGTGCTTCGGCAATGGCGGACGCGCGGGGAGAAAAGGGGAAAAAGCCGGAGAGCGCGAGCGCGTGGAGGAGAGCTCGAGAAATAGGCTCGGCCTCGCCCTCGCCCCGGTGGCACGCCGTGCGCGCTGTCCGCGCGCGGCAGGGGCGCGTGGCCGCGGCGGCCGGGAAGGCCGGCGCGTGGCCACGGCCGCTCGGCGGCAGCGCCGCGTGGGCGCGCGCGGGCGGGGAGAGAGAAGGGAGCGCGCGCGGGTGAACCGGGTCTATGGACCACTGTGGCTGACAGGTGGGGCCAAACCCAAGAACAGAGAGTACGGCGTATGGACTCGGTGCATCGAGCGAGGGAGCGGAGAAAAACCCGTCGGTGCGCTGGCGCGGGCGGCCTGACAGTTGGGTCCCACTGGTCATAGAGACGAGAAATAAAAGAAAAACGAAAAAGATAAAACCCCCTTTGACCAGCTGACCTGGTTTCTGAATTTCGCAAATTTGACCAATTTAGGAGCCGAATTTGAAAAAGACCCAATTGAATGAAATGTTGCAATTTTTGAAATCTACAACTTTGTCAAAAGGACCTTTACCAGATTCCAAATATAAAATGATTTAAATTTGAAATTAACTTGCTGACTCCTGTTTGACCATTTGAAACCCCCAACTTGGAAATTATAAAAGTCCATTTTAGGTGCATTTTCATAAAAGGTGAAATATACCAAAGTTGCATAGAATATCATGATCTACAACTTTGGTATTCATGACATGGCAAGATTTTGAATTTTGTTTCACAAAATTTTGAATTTACCAAACAGGGCTGAATTTGGCAAAAGTCACATTTTCACATAAAATGACCCAAAACTAGATTTCAACATTCATGCATGCCAAAGCACAAAATACCAAAGTCATTCCTTATGGGATTACCTACAAGTTTGGTATGTAAGGTTTTATGAAAAACACAATGGCCTTAAAGTTATATCCGCAATACAAACACAGTTTTTCTGAAAACTAGGTTTAGTTGCTCAATTGGCCTAGTTTATGCATGCTTTTCAAAATAAAAGACCTCTGAAAAGATATCATTATGCTAATGTTTTTAGTGCAAAGCATTTGAGATGCCTAGGGCATCACAGGTCCCGCCTCGGCTTGCGGACCTCCAGATTCCGTGGTGGTGGGAGTCCACTCTGCGATGAAGTCGGCCAGGACCTGGCTCTTGGTAGCGCTGCGGGGCTGGAAGTCGAGCTGGAACTCTGGCAGCTCCGCTGCCCATTTGGCAATATTCCCAGTGGCGTTGGAATTGCGCAGGATCGCTCTTAGCGGGTAAGAGGTCACCACGACAACCTTATGCGCCTGGAAATAATGGCGTAACTTTCTGGAAGCAATAAGTAACGCGTAGGCGAACTTGTGAGCTTCCAGATATCTGGCCTTTGCCCCGTGAAGGACCTCACTGATGTAATATACTGGCTTCTGGGTGGTCCGGACCTTAGTGGTAGGTCCGAGGCCACCTACGTCTGCCAGGCTGGCCCCCTGGGCGGCTTGCCCTCCTGTTTTTGGTGGCTCACCGCCTTGGCAGGGCAGTGTGTCAGCCGGACCTCCTGTACCGGGGCCAGTTGCAGCTTCTGTGGTGGGCGGACCACCACCTTCCACTTGGGGGACCCCGGTGTCTCCCTCGTGGGAATGCACTGATCGCTCAGCGACCAGGACCATGCTTACCACCTCGGATGTCGCCGCGAGGTAGAGAAACAGGGTCTCACCAGGCTCTGGCGCCGCTAAAATGGGCAAAGTGGTGAGATGCTGCTTCAACTCATGGAAGGCTTGTTCAGCCTCTTCGGTCCATATGAATGGTCCGGACTTCCTCAAAAGCTTGAAGAAGGGCAGGGCTCTCTCGGCTAGCTTTGAGATAAATCGGCTGAGGGCTGCCAAGGACCCGGTGAGTTTCTGGAGGTTCTTGATGCAGGCCGGCGGCCGCATAGCCTCGATCGCCCTGATCTTGGTTGGGTTTGCCTCAATGCCCCGATGTGACACTAGGAAACCCAACAGTTTACCAGCCGAGAAGCCAAAGACGCATTTCTCGGGGTTCAGCTTCGCGCGCGTTGTGCGCAGTCTGTCGAAAGCAAGGGCTAGGTCTCCCATCAAGGTCGACCCTACCTTGGTCTTGACAACGATGTCGTCGACATAGACCTCTACTATGTTTCTGATCAGGTCACGGAACGTGAAGTTCATGGCTCGCAGAAATGTAGGTAAAGCATTCCTCAGACCATATGGCATTACAACGTAACAGTACAAACCTTCTACTGTTACGAAGGCTGTATGCCTCTTATCCTCCTCATTCATCTGGATCTGATGGAACCCAGAGTACGCATCCAAAAAAGACAAAAGTTTACACCCGGAGGTGGAATCTACTATCTGGTCTATGCGTGGGAGGGGATAAGGGTCCGGAGGACATACCTTGTTGAGGCTGGTGTAGTCGATACACATCCGAAGCTTCCCGTTCGCCTTAGGGACGACCACCGGGTTGGCCAGCCACTCGGGGTGATGGACCTCCTCGATGAAGCTCGCGTCCAGGAGCTTCCGGACCTCCTGACGGATGAAGTCTTGGCGCTCCACGGACTGCCTCCGTGGCTTTTGCCACACCGGCTTGGCGTCCGAGCTGATCTTCAGATGGTGCTCAATCACTTCCCTAGGGATCCCAGGCATCTGCGACGGTTCCCAGGCGAACACGTCAACATTTGCCCGGAGGAAAGCAATGAGCGCGTCTTCCTATTTCTCTCCCAGATTCCCTGCGATGCGGGTGGTCTGGGAGGCTTCCGCCCCGATCTGGACGGCCTTGACCGGCACATCCTTTGGGTCAGATGGGCGTACCTTGGGCACCTTCGGCTCCTTGGCAGGAACCTTGGTCCGAGAGGTCGAGGGGCCGTCCCCCTCAGGGTTCGTTGCGTCGGCAGCGAGAGCATGGAGCTTCTCTACCGCGGCGACCGCAGTGAGGCGGTCCCCCGGCACGGTGAGAACTCCCGCCGGGAATGGCATCTTCACGACCAAGTACCCATAATGGGCCACGGCCATGAAGCGGTAAAGTGCCGGTCTGCCAAGGATGGCGTTGAACGGCAGGTTGACATCCGCGACATCGAACTGGACGTTCTTTGTGCGGAAGTTCTCCGGGGTCCCGAATGTGACTGGGAGGTCGATCCTCCCTTTCGGGTAGATCGGCAATGGACCCACGCCGGAGAATGGGCGCGTCGGAGCCAGGCGTGGCTCCGAAATCTGCAGCTGTTTGAAAGCTGCGTGGCTGATGATGTTAAGGGCAGCTCCACCGTCGATCAACACGTGGTAGAGCCGTATGTTGGCAACCACCAGCGACGTGATGATCGGCAGCACGCCAGCCCCAGCCATGTTCTCCGGGCAGTCGGCCGGCCCGAAGGAGATGGTGGTGTCTCTCCACTTGTGGTGTGGAGCCACCCTAGGGACGCTTGGCCTGACCGAGAGGACCTCTCGGCGCATGGCCTTCACGTCTCGCCGGGAGGAGACCTCCCAGCTTCCGCCGTACATGACGTACAGCCTCTTGCGACGTTCGTTGTCGCTGGATTCGGAGTCGGAGCGGGCTAGAGCATAGACGCTCTTGAGCTCCCGCTCTGAGGGCTGGTAGTCCATCTCCTTGCCACCAGCGGCGGCCCCGCCATTGCTGGAAGCCTTCCCCTTTCCAGGGCGCTGGCGTGGGGGCGAGTCGTCCTTGGCCGAACGTTCGTGGAGCTCACTGCGACGCCGCCGCACGAGCTTCTTTATCTCGCGACAGTCGGCGGCGCTGTGGCCACTGTTGGGGTGAACAGGGCATGAGCCGCCACTGTTCCGCGCTTGTTGCCTCGGGCGCTTTCCGCCGGCGTCGCGGCTACCAGGCGTTGCCGCGGCGACACGGGCCCCCTCCAGGAACCTCTCAGGACGTCGGCCCTTCTTCTTTTTCTTGCCGCTCTCTCGGGCAGCACCGGCAGAGGCGCCTGGCTGGGCTGCCTTGTCCTGCTGTGGGGAGTGCCATGCACGCCCCTCAGCGGCCCTGGCGCACTTGTCCGTCAGCGCGTACAGGGTGGCGACGTCCTGCACTTGGCGAGTCGCCAGCTTCTCCAACATCTTCTCATCACGGACGCCTTGCCGGAAGGCAGTGATGATAGACGCATCGGAGATGCGGGGTATGGCCCCTCGCTCCTTGGCGAAGCGGGCGATAAACGCCCGGAGGGTTTCCCCGGGCTCCTGACGTACAGCATGGAGGTGGGCCTCCACACCGTACTGTTGACATGCACTTGCGAAGTTCGTTAGGAACTGAGTGCAAAGCTCCTCCCAGGATCGGATTGACCCAGGGGAGAGGTTCATGAGCCACGTCCGGGCCGGCCCAGACAAGGCAACATGGAAGTATGACTCCATGACGGCGTCGTCGCCGCCAGCCGCTGTGATAGCGGTTACGTACACCTGCAGGAACTCTGACGGGTTGGTGGTCCCGTCGTATTTTTCCGGCAGATGCGGCCGGAACTTTGGCGGCCAGCGCGTGGAGCGGAGACTGTCCGCGAGCGCGGCGCAGCCAACTCCAGTCGATATGACCCCCAGCGGTGTCTGCATGCCAGCCGGGGGCTGCACGTAAGCCGGGGGCTTAGGTGCTGTAGCGGCAAATGCAGCGTCAAGGTTTTTGCCCTTGGCGGCGTTCGGCTGCACCCGTGGTTGCTCCACGGTGGTATGGTTGCCTGCTCGGCGGCGGTTGAGCTCGGCTCACAGGTCTTCCGTCTGCGCGCTCCTTACTGTGGGGGAACGCACGGACGTTGCAGCATCGTGTTGCCTGCGGCGGCTCGACCTCCCCCCATTGCTGGGAGGAGGTCGCGACCCGGCCCTAGTTGGGCCAGGGGTGACTTTAGCTAGGTGGATCAGACGATCCACGTCGCTTCGCCACTGCGCCAGGGCGCTAGGAGAGGCTGCCGGCCCCGGGGGGTTACGGAGCAGCTCCCTGGCTGCGGCGAGCGGGCCGCTGGCAGCAGTGGGGTTCGCCGCGGCGGCGTTTGCCGCTACGGCGCTTGCTACTACGGTGTTCGCAGCAGTGGCGCCCCCCGCAGGGCGTCGAGGGGCTCGCGGCGTCGGTGCCGCGCCCTCAGAACCGTGGGAGGAGGCCTGCGACCCGGTCGAGGCCACCTCCTCCGTTGTGGCCGCATCCTCGTGGATGTCGCAAATGCGAACCATCATGCCGAGGGAGATGATGCTAATTGACGCCTAGCCCCTACCTGGCGCGCCAAATGTCGGAGCGTGTGTGCTCCGGTCGGGTGGCGGAATGCACCCGCCCGAATCCTAAGTACTAAGAGTAGTTAGGGGGAGCGATCGTTATTAGCTAGGTCTGTGGTGGCACGATGGGGACACGAGGATTTAGAGTGGTTCGGGCCGCCGGAGCGTAATACCTTACGTCCACTGTGGGTGTGTTTTCTTGTATTGCTGTCTGTTGGAAAAGACGGAGGTGATTGTGAGCTTGTGCTTGTGTCTGTGTTCGTGTTTTTTTTCCTCCTCTGAGAGTCTCGTATGCCTCCCCTTTTATAGCCCAAGGGGGGCATGCACATGGTGGCCGGGTCTCGACAGGTGGTCCCGTCCTACTTCCTCTATGCTACAGCTCTATCCTGCGCTGACTTGGTACCCTACGCTCCTTCTGGCGAAGGTCAGGTCTCTCCAGCGGACTCTGTGTTGTCATGTCGCGTGCTCCTCGTAGTGGCAACTGTTGATTCCCACGTCTTGTACCTGCACAACTGACGCGGCCCGACGTGGCCCGGAAAGTGCGCCACGCCGTCCTGGTTTATGCCATCCTGTTCCATCAGCCGCAGAACCCGGCGGAGGGCTTCAGTGGCAGAGGAGGCAGGCGGCGTGCCGACGTGACATTACGGAGGGCTCACAGCGGTGCTACAGTGCTGCTACCCAGTACTAGGCTGAGCGCGCCCGCCGCGCGTGGCGCAGCTCATGATGAGCACAACGTACTTGTTTATTCGGTTTAAACCCCAACGTCCGGCGGGGAAGTTGACTGTATGCCCTGTCACTGCCGTCGCGCCTCGGTAAGGCGCGCCCTTTGCTTAGTCGCCGTCGCCTGCCCGCGGGTGTCATGGCACGCCTATCCGTCAGCGGGCAACGGGGCACGCTCGTCTGACAGCGGCGGTGTCAGCGGGCAACGGGGCACGCTCGCCCGCCCGCAATTAATGCAGCAGGCGGGCGAGGCCCCTGGCCGAAGACTCCGCCGCGCGTCCTGTCGGCACGTGGCGGCCCCGGACCATCCCGCACCGGGGGTAGGTGTACGTGGTAGCTTACGGTTCCACCCCCCGAGTGCGCTAGCTCCGGACCTCCGAGCGGTCCGGACCTGGCCTTCCCTTGAGGGACATCTCGCGCGGTTGGGGGAGGCTCGGCCCTCGCCGAAGGAGGTCCGGGATCTCCCCCGTGGGCCGAGCGCGCGGCCCAGTTCTTATAAGGGGTAGGCCAGATCCGCCTGTACGTGGCCTTGGGCCCTTCCTTTACTGCGACACTTGCCGATATTGAAGACCCTGCCGAGTATAGGCAAGCCAGCCCTTGTGCTGCCCAAGGGAATAAACCCAGCTTGTCAGGCTGCGTATAGCCTTACTAAGGACTGTTTACTAGACTTTGCCTAGTATAAGCGGGTACCCGGTTAGCTGGGTACCGATAACAACCAATCCCTAACTCTAAATGCTTGAAGAAAAGATGATACCTTTGAAGGGATCGCCCATGACCATGAGGAAGAGGACCCGAGGTGGAGGGGCCTTGCAAGTGTGTGGGGAGCTGGTCAGAGAACCGAGATCGGGGTGGGTTTGGCCGGTGGGGGCGGGCGCCGCCGCAAGAGTGCTTGGAGAGGAAAGGAGATGCAAATGGGAGAGGACAGTGAGACGCCTGGGAGGGATGCGGCCCATATGGGCCTCGGTGCTGCGGCACCAGGGGCGGTTGCGGCGCCACCGCATGTGGCGCCGCAGGTGGGGCCCAGAAGGGCCACGCTGGCGACCGCAGGCGGGGGGTGCCAGCGTGGCAGGGCTTGCGACGGTGGCGCCGCAGTGTGTTCCTGCGGCGCCATGACCTGTGGCGCTGCAGAAAAGGTCACGGGGTGCAAATAGTTTCGGGAGGGGATCATTTGTGAAAATACTTTGCGGGAGGGGTCAAAGTGCAAAATTTACATTTTCTTTAATCGAAACGCTAACGCTCCATCCTAATTAATTACATCTAGCCGTGTCACAAGGCGGCGTCAGATGGAGAGAGCGAAGCCACTGCCTGTCTGTGTCTGGTTCCTTTTTTTCGCTGTTTGAAAATAAAGGCCAAACCACTACTGGCTTCCTCGTGTGGGAGAGCCGGAGAAGTTTGTTGACGTCGTTGCATTTGTCATCCCTTCCGGCTTCCGGGCATTTTCAGTACGGCGAGTTCTCAGGTCAGGTCACAGGCAGCACAGTGAAGGGCCACCCCATCCATCTCTACGCGAAGATGCCATGCCAGTCCTCGATCGGACCTGTCGTCCATTTCAAAAGACACCGCCACAGGCAATGTTTTGCATTTTTTGACCTCCGTATATCTGGCCTGTACACTGGCTTTGGCATAGTATATACCATGGTGGTCTCATGGAGACGTACGTACTGTACGGGATAGTAACCTGATCCAAACGGGTCACGTACGTACACGCGAAATGCGCTGAGCAGTGAGCAGTGCCTGCGACTGCGAGACATGCTTGCGTCGCATTCCATCGCTCCATGGCTGCAAGTTGGAATCGAATATGGTATATGCCTGTCGAGTGGACATTGGACAGTGGAGGCTGCGCTAGCTAACATGCATGTTTCCCACCCATCTTTTCCTGCTGATCCCTTGCTTCCCCACCTCCGAAAAACAGGTGTTGTGGTGGCTGCTTTTAATTTGCCTCGATTTAATTGGGTTATAGATTCTTTGTAACTGCAGATCATTAATTTGCCAAATCGATCTCGTTTATAGAGTACGTTGTTGCAAGCAATGTGTGGTAGTGCCGTAGTGGTACTCCACTCCATGGCCCACGAATAAATGATAAGCCCACTGATCTTTGCCACGCGCGCCAGTCCTCAATTTCGTATAGACGTTTCCTCCGCTGCTATAATTGTACCTCGCCATACTTGTATTACGTGCAGTTGCTTTCCCATAATTGCGTTATCAGGTTTTACGGCTTACTACCTTTGTCCAAAATAAATAGATCTACTTTGTCCTGAATCAAACTATTTTAAATCTAACTAAGCTTATACAAATAGAGATCATTAGATTTATCGTGAACTATGTATATATTTTCATAGTACTACCTCCCGTCAAAATTACATGAAATTCGACGCCATGCCCTTTTAACTACAGGGAGTATGGATTTTGTTAAAGATAAAATAGTTTGACTTAAATACAAACATAGAGCTATCAATCGATTCACAAAGAATGCAAAATGTATCAAACAGGTTTGATGTGGCTGGGATGACAAAGAGTCGATTAATTCCAGTATGGCAGTATTCCACTCCATATAGGCAAAAGGTAGCGGAAATCCACGTCGCGGCGGTTCGCACGATCAAAATGTTTCCAAGATTTTACATTTTGAAAAAAAGTTTTCAAGATTTAAGAGCAAAAGATCCGCATGCCTTTGTCACTCGTACGCGTTTCCACAGCGGCGTCGGTGGTATATATGCTAGACACAGCGGCATATGCTTTTTGGGACATCGATCGTGGCGTCTCTTTCGCATTCGTGTCATGCACTCAAAAGACGCCGAAAGGACAGTAAAAGAACCGAGGCATTTTAGCTCGCGACACTCGCAATTTACAAACATGGTACGCATTTCACTCTCGCTGGCCTCACCAAAAGCCGGAAAATTTATTAAAGAACGAACCTAGTACATTGATATACTAGCTACCCTCAAAAGCGCACAGTAGTAAAAAGTAGCTGGTGGTTGTACACTTGTACTTCCTCTGTTGCTGTTGGGAGTAACCGTACGTGTGTCGTGCATCACTTCTGTACGTGGATGCTGGACGCCGTTCATCCATCTAAACCTGTCACGTCAATACGTTATTGAAGAGCAGCAGGTAAGCAAAGCATCACAAAGGTCCAACAGCTTTGCTTCTTTGACGATGCATCGATCGATTCAGGGCAATCACAAAGTTTGCACGAATCAGGTTCGACGTTTAGGCCACGAAAAGTCTTGCAATCTTAAGAAAATGACTTGACGTGCGGCTCTGATGGAGACCCGGTTTGACACGAAGCCGAAAAGGCAGCCCAAGTCCACACCTGTCTTCCGCTTATGTCCACTGAATCTACCAGAGCATCACAACATAGGTGTAGGGGTGAAAACGGCCGGGATAAATCGATGATTCATGCCAGTATTTTCGTACAGGCTGGTTCCTAGCTGACCAGTAACGGATCTCTTTCCAGAGATTCAGTGAAATAGCCAAAGTAATCAGAACATAGCATGGTGCCAACAAATTACCTAAAGCGGTGCATTGACAAAACAGGAAACATGCTTTTATGATGCATCATTATAACTTCTCATGTTTGTTTTGTCACATCGCTGCTGAGAAGTCAAGACACTGATGCTGAATTTGTGCCGCAGTGTCAAGTGTCAACAGCCAGCAACCCAATAGCAACTTTACTGCCACTCAATGCCGAATTGGCTTGAATTAACCTGAAGTTTGCTGATTTGCACAGCAAAGATGAATTCCATGTCAACTGTTAAGTTACTATGTTATGTACCCTCTGTTTCAGCAATCCCAAGACTACAACAATTACATTCAATCTTCTCATACAAGAATGACTATGCCATGTAACTCAGCTAGCAAGTTTGAAGGCATCAATGAATAGGCCATATGTGAAACCCATCTTGAAATTGTTGAGGAGTGCAACAGGAAAGGTAACCTTAGGCCGACTGTAATAGAACTTCGTCACGTACTCAGTCAGCAGGACACAAATCACTGCTGCTATAACATCATTCACACCCAATGCACCGAAAGAGAGTGATATTGTCTGAGCAACGTAAAAGCCACCCAGCAGCGAGATACCACCAAAAAGAGTTCTTCTTGACCGGCTCCTAAAATAGTCCGTTGAGAGTTGTGGGATGGTTCGAATTATGTCAACCAGCCTTTGTCGTCCATCATTTCCCTGCACTGCACGGATTCTGATATACTTGTAAGAGGATTTCCGTGGGAAGTTCCTATGGTTCTGTGAGAGAAACCTTGTATCTGCATATAGCCCACAGCTAGGAAGGACCAACAGCAGTAGAATTTGAACCAATTGCCATCGAGATGTGTGCGCTGCATAGATGGAATTCATTTTTATCAAACAACCAGACACTGTGCATATATATATATGTATATGGCAAAATAAAAACTTCCAGAGCACACATACGAGAAACTCCGAAAGGAAATTATGTAGGCTAAAAAAATGGTATGTACAAACAATAATAGAAGGATCATGATGACAGGCAGTATTACCAGTAGCATATTTTAGAGAAAGAAGGGTCCATATGCTATTTTAGGCAGTCTATTGTTCCAATGATTTTGATATGCTGCGCACTTAAAATGGTACAACGATCAGATATCACTATCAAGCCATTTCTAATAGTCGAAAAATGCTAGAACTGAAGGGGGCATACACATGAGGTAGCTAGAAATTCCCTAAATCCTAGTGCACATCAAGAATAATTAGAGACAGCATGATGTTAGTCAACAGAAGTATATAGTGATTCTGCTACGGCCTACAGGGTTGGGCCAGCAGGAGGCTGACCCAGATTTAGGCCTTAGCCGAGAGGCAAGCCAGGGTGGCAGTCACCCTAGCAGAACCACTGCAAAGAGGTGCACACGCGGGGAGACCGGGAGAGAGAGCACACCCTCCTGGCCATCGTCTGGCCCACCTGTGTCTATCTTCAGAAGTCTTGGTTTAGAAAATTGAGTCGCTGTATAATTGAGGGTCTGTGCTAATTGGAAATCAAGAAGGAAACCCTCACTCACCATCATGATCCACAGATCTGGAAGACAATAACAGTAATGCACTAAGGCTGTTGTCACCAGACCTCCCATCCCACTTTTCATTTCAAACCCTACTTTGTCTACACTCTACAGTGCATGCGCTCTCTGGTGATGTCACCCTAACAAGTCGCTGGGAAAGCATCCAAGGTAGAAGACAGAACAAGCTTAGCAAATGGAAAAAATGAAAATCCTGAACGCCAGATGCCCAGATCTCCACCTTTCTGACCATATGACTAAGTTACAAACCAAAGAGTGAAATAGGGTGGTCCTTAAACTTGTCATGAAGTGTCATCTAGGCCCATAAACTCTGAAACTGCAGATTAGGGTTCTCGAACTTGCTAAACATCATCCAGGTCCAAAGTGACAAAAAATACCCTTAAGGTGGCTGATATGGCATGCTAGCATGGAGATTTGAGGCGACAAGTCAAAATTGAAGAAGAGAAGAAAGAAGGAAGCCCTTGCTAGCACAAAGCAAACCCAAAAAGAAAAAGAAGGACCCCCAAACCCTCCACCCCAAACTTTTCAAAACTCATTGATATTACATTGTGACTGAAGAAATCTCTATGCTAGAAGACCACAGCTTCAACTGGTAAGGGTATTTGGGGCACTTTGGACCAAGATGACACATTTGACTAAGTTTGAGGATCTCAATCAGTAATTTCAAAGTTCATGGACCTAGATGACACTCCACAACTAGAACTAGTTTAAGAACCACTTGTGCATTTTTCTCTAGAGAAAAAGCAATGTAGAAAATAAGAAAGTAGCAAAAACTTAGCCTCAGTCTCTCTAAATAAAACAAATCTTTCCCATTTTAATTTCAAATTATACCACTTCAATCACTTTAGGACTAACAGGTTAGTTTGGCAAAATTCACACACCAAATTACCCAAAATGTTTTCAGATTATTAGGTGCTTCAGAGCATTACACAGGAAAGCTCGTTAATTTTGAGAAGCCTTATAGTTTCATGCACATCAACAAAATGATTCTGCAAAAGAAGAACAGGGGCAGACTCCCATTAGACATGGGGGTTGGATCCAGAAAAATGTGCTATACACAGGCTGGAGGTATACAAGTTTTCCTAGTATAACGCAGTCACTGTAACAACCGCTACAGTTCAATGGGTTCCACAAGTTCGAAAATAGGCCCATTGCAATAGAGAGTTTGATTCAAACCAAACCATCAAACATTCTTACATGACCAAACATTTCAAGGTATCTAAAGATATTTACAGCGAGTCAGCGACACATGACATTTTCTTATACTTCGGAAGTGCTTGACTAATTTTTCATCGAAATGAGTAGTTTTCTTTACTCCAGCACTCTAATTCGAAAAGCCAAATTCCTAACCAGTTAATCCCCCAAATTAAAAGACATGTCAAGGAGAGGACAAGGGAAGTTGGGAGCCTGTGAGGAAAATAACAAGGTGTCTACCGGACATTCTGTTCTCGCCGACCACCACCCGTTACTGCCCGTTGCCAGATCTGGCCAGCTGAGAACTGTGCGGCTTACGGCATCTCCTAGTTAGGGGCAGCAGCAGCACACAAAGTCAATATAAAAAATATATTCAAAGAGTACTAGGACGACTTTGCTCAAGTTAACAAATTCAATAGTACCTACACTAAAATCTCTACTTTTCGGCTCCAACATTAATGACCTTCTTTTTGGGGGACAAGTGCACAGTCCCGAGTAGCCCTGTTCACGGGTTGGGTCCAACCCGTCAAACCAAACCAGTGCTAGACCAGCAGAACGGTTTTGAGCGGGTTAAGGTTTCTGGGTTGAGCCCGTCGAGGTCATGAATGGTTTGGGATGAAAACGGTTTTGAATCGGGGAAACCAGCAAACCCATCCCAACTCAGACCTAGCCCCCAAATCTCTGATACAGCCTATCCGGTGATGGTGCAGGCGCCAGTGCCGGTGGAAGAGAACGATGAGGAGGAGGTCGTGGCTGCTCGTGTCTCAGATAGCCGGAGCAGGAGATCCTGCGACACGTGATCCTTGCCACAGTTGCGAATGGAGAAAGTGATCGATCTTTCCTCGCGTCTTCAAGGCGGCGACCCATGAACACAGCAGCGACTGAGGCACGTTGCACCGAAATCCCAAGGGACACCATCAGTGGCACTGAGCGTGAGGTCAGCTTCGGCTCGTTGCCTTAGCATGCTGCAAGTACGAACGGGGCTAACAGACGGGATGGATGGACGCTAGCCATGCACATGAGCGGGGAATCGAAGCAGACCATGGAGAACGGTTTCAGACCGTGCAACCCGTAGAACTGGACCAAACCAACCCGTTAAAATAATCATGTTTGAACGGTCTAAGCCAGACCAAACCAGCAGGAACTGCCTGCTACAGGCTGGGTTGAGGAAACCATGAAAACTAGTTAAACCCGTAGATGAACAGGGCTAGCCCGGAGGACTTGATCTTTGTGCCAGAAAAACTGATCCGAATACCTTTATCATCAAGGGATCCAGCAGATCCTCTGAGCATCCTAAGTTCCTAACACAAGGCGACTCTTTGTAGCATCATCCTGCAATTCTCTTCCTACCTCAAATCTACCAACCCTACAAATCTTTTTTATCAGCATATCATACATACGAGTGGCCCCTAAACTAACGCCTCTTCATAAGTGTGAACATGTCGTGAGCACGGTCAAATTGCTCAGTTCCGCAAAAGACACCTATGAGACTATGGAAAAACCTAGAGGTTGGAAGCACCCCTACTTTCAAGCATAGCCTCTACAAGCCTTATAACTCTAAAAATTCTCTGTGCTAAATAGAGGATCTTAACCACAAGATGGAAGCTAATTCAATCCAGGAAGCACCATGCCTTTCCTATCAAGTACTTAATTCTAAAAGCTTCTTTCAATCTCCTTGCTCAGCCTAAACATGAAAGTAATATGTTGAATATAGAAGCAGCTGTGGTGACACCATAGGACTTCATCTCTGTCCATATATTCATAGCCTCCATAACAAGGACAGAAGGATTGAATTTGGGGTTTCTATGGCACATCCAATAGGGAAAATCATTGAACAGTGGCAATCCCAATGGAACACCTGAAGACTTCATTGCATCAAGGACACTCCGAGCTTCCTTAGTGTTCCTGTGAACGAACAAGCTGTGCAGGAGGTTGTGTTCACCGATGCTAACCATGGGCTCTGCCAAGAGCTTGCTCTTATGATGCCCCCCCACACATGACACAACACCCTGTGCGTCATGGGCATGGCCGCATGGCCCCTCTTACACAATGCTTGACCATACGTCCATATCATCGCCTCAAACTCTGCCACAGTGCTCAGGCTCGCCTCAAAATCTGCCACGGTGCTCAGGCAGCAACCTCTGCATCTTCAAGCCCCAAACAGCCATACCACCCTCATCCTACTTCGCCATGGTGACAAATGCCTCGAACACGGCAGCCTCGACCATGGCAGTAAACGTCTCAGGAGCCAACCTCCGTCCATCATTCCCAGCCTGGTGGCGATTCTCATAGCACTATAGCAGTACCTGACCAGTGCAAGCACCCCGAATTGCCCTACAGAGCGCTTGCTTCACTAACGGCCTGGGCCCTTGGACCAGCACCACGCCAGAACGCAGCACCCTCCTGCCCAGCTGCCCTGCCTGAGCCTCGCCACACTAGACTATCACGGGCCGGTGAGATGGCCACGCCCAGCCGGGTCCCAGCCTGCTCCACACCTCGTCGAGCTACCGGTCTCGGCCCCGGAAGCACACGACATCTCGCCGGAATAGGGCTTCGAGTAAGGGTTGCGCCCATCTCCTCGCCGCCAATCTGTTCATGGATCTAATAGTGGCGTACTGCTATTCACGGCGGCGCGCCCGGCGGGTCGGGAGTGAAACTGACCTTGGTGAGACGGCTGCTGGTGTTGGGGGACGCTTGCTTGCTGCGGCAGGTCGCTCCTCGGCGTTTCTCCGAGCGGCGGGGATGAAGGCTTTGCGGCTGCGTCCCGGCGGGCTACTGGGAGCGCTCCGCTAAGCCATACTACTCCAGTAGCGGATAAGATCCCTGCAGCGGGCGGAATACTCCAAAGCTATACGCGACAATCCCGTCGCGCCTAGATGCGCCAAATGCTCAAATGTGCGGCCGCAGTAGTACGGCATCTCCTCTCCTTCACGTGGCAGCAGCCTCTTGCTCGCGTGCGACGCTGCGCCACTGAGGTCGCCGCCGCGAGGAGGAGCACCACGCCGGCACGCAGTTGCTCCGCGCCGCTGCCATCGCTTGGTGGGTAGTGGGTGCGTGGGGAGGGGGGGGGGTGGGGCCGTTGGCGACCAAGGCGAAGGGGAGAGATGGAGAGGGCACTGGGGCAGCGCCGGCGGATATCCACTGCGATGGGAGAGGAGAGGAAGCGGGTCTCCAGGCAGACCGCGCGCGGAGCGGAGCTAGAGCTCATCCATAGCGACGAGGAGGCGAACAGACAAAGGGGTGGAGGTGGAGAAGAGTGCCTAGCAGGTGTACCAGGGCTGCGACGGAGGAGCGTGCCGGCGGGGAGGAGGACGGCGGGCGGAGGAGGAGCGCGCCTAGCGGCTGAGCTGGTCTCGCGGCCGACGGCGACGGCGGAAGAGGAGGAGGTGAGCGGCAGTGGAGGAGGAGGAGCGGGCCTAGCGGCGGCGCCGCATCTCACGGACGCCGACGGAATGATGAGGAGGTGGATGGCGGGTAGGAGCTCGGTGGCGGGCTGGAGCACCGCTCCCGGCCTCCCGCTCGGGGGGCGGCGGAGTCCGGGAAAGATGTGGGCCATGGGCCCAGGGTGGCGGTAGAGTAGATTAGCGAAGAGTAAAATTGAGGCTCGTACTTAAATTTGGATTGGTGTTTCGTACCGGTACGTAAATTCACAAATTGCGTTATACCGGTCGTAAATTTGTTTGGGGTCTTAATTTAGTCTAAATGGATTGTGATCCCACTAGGTAATCTGCAACTGACATGTGGGGTCCACCGGTCGGCCCCTTCAACCGATGGAATCCAACTCCATGCTACCGTGGCAGCTTATGATTGGATAGTTAGACTAATTCACTATTGTTTCCTTTCCTCTCACGCGTTACGACAATCCATAAGGCTATAATTGCTGGAGCGCTAACGCACACCCCATACATTGCGCTCTTACCGTTGCATCTCCCAACGAGAAGAGAGATGTGAGATTGGAGACATGCAAAATACGCAACATTCAAAATTGGAGATGTGTCATCGTAAGAATATCTGATGCAACATTTTCAAGATAGTATTTGGAACATCAATAATGTGTAAACGCAATACATCAGGATGTTGCGCATATAGCAATCGATTTGTTAGTGTAACATCAGAAAATTGACACATGTTCAACTTCTCAAATGGCCCATTGCAACAAATAAGATTAATTATTACAACAGTATAGAGAGATTAAAAATATTGATGTTGCATTGCACATACCGTTAATGCGCAAGTGAAATAAAAATGTTACAAAAATAATGATATACCATTGCAACATCGGTAGTATCCCAATATCCAAAATGATCTACTTCAACATAAACAAAAATAAAATCTACAAAGCATACTTTTGATATAAAAACAACCACAGCATCCTAATATAAAGTATGAAACATCACAATCGCTATGCCACAACATCAGAAAAGATAGATAGGAAAATAGAAGTATATAACCAAGAAGCGACTCATCGGTGACTTCCTCGAGTCTAGGAGGTGACGGAGTTGCTGCTGACGCACCTGGCCACACGGATCGATGCCACATGGAGATGGAGCAAAAGTGATGGAGGGAAATATGGGAGGGAAGATGAGAAAGAGGAGACGGTAGAAGTACGAAGTTGTGGCCTGCAAGAGTTGCTTGTACGATGGCTTGTTGGATCGTCGATGGAGGTTGAATCGACATGAGGAGCAATAGCGGGTGGAGAAGCATGAATGATGTGCTTGTAGTGGGGAGAGAACGCCAGGGCAAGGAAATGGATAGATAAAGTGAGGACTCTGCTGTGGACTTGAGCTCTAGCTAAAGTAAGGCGAAAGAATTTTGGTCATCATATATTTGTTCGGACACTTGGATCCAAGCATTTCCGAGAACAAACACACTCACACCAAACCAATACACACATGGAATAAGAGTGAATGGGAAAAAGGGAAAAAACGAAAGGCAGCTCACGCCAAAAACACCCGGCATGCACAGGGACAAAGGAACGAGCGGAAAATGCCATGTTGGATCAAACTATGCTTATAAAATAAACGGAGAAGGCAATGGATGGACGGATTTTGTGCATCAAATAAAAAATAGAATTATATATGTCCAGCTGGACAGAATGACTCCTGATTGAGTCTATGAGGCCAAGTCCAACAGATTTTCTGTGTAGTCGTTTACAGTACGAAAATGACACTGTGGATAGAGTGGAGTTTCAATATAGGCAACGGGATGGACGATCTGCTGGATTTAGCCCGAGGCCACAGATTTATCAACTGGTGTTTGATTTGACTAATCATTAGAAATTTTACGGAATTAAGTTGTAAGTTTGGATTAACGTCTTTATGAAAATGAGGCTTCTCTACTTTGCTATTCTGCATTCAATATTTGTCTGCACCTGACCTGCTATAATACTTGTTTAGATATTAATAAAAAATATTCTGGCACTTGAAGTGACCATTGTGCCCCTTCTTCTGTGGTGAATCACATCAGACACGCACATGCATTCATGTTGGAGCCGCGCCAGGACTCAGGATGTGACGAATAATAAAAAGCTGACAACTATGATATTGAGGGCGCTGATGCGGACCCTCTTTTTCCCTCGCTTGGTACGACACGACTAGAAAAAGAGGGTCGTTCTCTTTTTTGCAAAAGCCTTTGTTACTGTTAACCTTGACTTGTGCATTCTCTTTGTGCACACTTGTTTACTCCACCAGTAGTAAATCATAGGCATAAACAAAAGGAGTGTTTCGAGAAAAACCATAGCTTCTCTATTTGAAACATCATTATACATACAAATAATTAATAGTTGTTTTTGAGATAGACCAAAATGCATAAAAAATAAAATTACAAGATCGGAATAGGGTGGCTATATATTTGGAACTCAATCGCATATGTATACGGTACAACACCCTTCATATTACTTAATTTGATCCCATAATACATGTAGTTTGATTGATAATGTTGGACTGACATCATCAGCAGAATCACACGGGATTCACATACAACGAAGTCATGATGCCCTTGATACTGTGTGAGAGGGTGTATGCATCCTCTCTCTTGTATAAGTAGTCCATTGTTCACGCAAGATTGACCGCTTTCTCCAAAAGTGCCATGCCATGTTTCTGATCGAGGCATTCCTGGACCATGTCCATCCATGCTTCTTCGACTATTTCTCCAAGCCTCTCGTTTGCTTGAGCCACTGTGAATCCATACTCTTTCAAGCAAGTTTGAACTGTGGACACCGCACGTGATATGATGTTTGTTCTCGCTTAAGTGACGAAAATAGAATTATCAGAAAATTATCTTCATGAAACACTTACTAGCTTATCACTATCTAAAAAAACAAAACTTATTATCTATATATAACTATGCTTATTGTTTTCTTATTTTTAAAATATAGACATGTGCCTATTGTTTTCTTTAAAAAACAATATATAAGTCTACAAAAAACAACTGGTACATTTAAGTTATGTGGCAAGGATTGGCATATCACGTGCCACGAGCTCCACTCCACATGTACTAAACTAAGTTTCTGAGTTCCAAATGCCGCACGTACCATCATTCGGCAGAGCCCACGCCCCGCTGGAGACAGGGGATGAAAAACATGGAGAAGCAACCAATGTGGATGCAAAGATCAATTACTTAGAGCCTGCAGAGGATATATAATCTATGCTGCATTTGTTGCTTTGTTTTTTTGGCGAAGAACCACCGAATCACCGTATCACGTTTCACGACATGCATCCACTCCACACGTACTGAATATCTGAATTCCAAAAAAACAATGGTGGATGCAAAAATTATCTACAGTCTGGATATAGTAAAACGGGCGGGAGGTAGTTTCACATATACATGAAGGTTGAAGGTGGAAGCTCTGATCAAATGTTGTTTAAACCAAATAAGCATAAGCTAAATAATTCAATTAAAAAATGGTTATGAATTAAACCCAAATAATGTCAGCACACTGTCAATAAATGCAAATTCTAAAAAAGTGTATTTCACAAAAATGAATTGATCAAGTCAACTTAGAAAAAGAATTTTGTTCTTTATTCAAGTTCCATAAAATCTTTGGACTTAGGATAAAAGAACTACCAAATTATAAATTCAACACATCTAAACCTTTGAATGTAGAATTTAAAGTCTTAATAATTTACTCAAAACCTTATATCTAGAATTTAAAGGCAGAATTGAATTTTAAAGTCTTTGAATTAATTTTTTATCTACAATTAAAAACTTTTAAAATGATATACTCAGAACCTTGTACATATCTATTTTTAAAGTCTCATATAAAAAGCTTTATACTTCAAACTTTAAAACTTTACATCAAGATTTTAGAACTTTTGGGTGATATATTCAAAACTTTGTAAATGCTCCAACTATGTAAATAGTATAAATTTTTGAAGTCGCATAGAAACAGTATTTATACTTCAACTTTAAAAACTTTTGTACCTATAGTTTAAAACGTTTGGGTGTTATATTCAAAACTTTGTACATATCTGTTTTTAAGACAAAGAAACTTTACATTTTGAATTATAAAACTTTCAACTTATAATTTAAAACCTACTGCTTATTAATAAATTTGATTCTAAAAATTGAAAATCATATATATTAAAAATATATATATATATCTCTTAAGTTACATACAGTTTAAACCATGTACAAAAATCTTTGTACTTCGAATTTTAAAAACTTATCTAGAAACAAAAACTTTTTATCCAGAATAAAAAACTTTTAAATGATATATTACAAACTTTCTACATTTCTATTTTTGAAGCCAAGTAGAAAAATCTTTAGGGCTTGTTTGGAATCATAGTTTTCCAAAACCATAGTATTTGAATACTGTTGGCGTCGCCGGAGACCTATACCCCCGGGGCGTCCATAGAGCGCCTCCCCGTATAAAGGAATACCAAGGGCCTCTAGTGGGGCCTCCCAGCAAAGGGGGCCCGCATGATCCAGGCGAAAGATGGCCCAACTCAGGGAAGGGGTGTGCCGGTCTAGGGATACGCCGAGCAGCGCGTGGCCCCGGCGCTAGCCCCGGAGATCGATAAGCCTGGGCACCATAGCCCCGGTGGCAGCTTCATCCGGATAAAGGAGTCCGCCACCAGGCGCAATAAATGCGCAGGGTAGGAGGAACACGGGAGCCCTCACACGACGTGCAAGACGTGCGGGTCCCGTCAAAAGGAGGTGCGCCAAGTTGGACCAAGTGCAACTTGTCTCTACCGTCCGTGGATGAAGAGCGCCGAGTACGGAGGCCCCACGAGGGGATTGGTCCCGTTGCGACGGGTATCCCGGGCACCGGCCGCCCAGACGTGCAACGGCGTGCGTGGCAGTCCTCCACATCAGGACTACTGTGATGCACGTCGCCCAGTGGAACTTCCCAACATGGGAAAGACAACGTTAGTACTGAACAGAGGTTTATTGGAACCACCACTGTGGTATCGGACGGCGACCTCTGTGTTACCCCCCTTGAGCTATAAAAGGGGGGAGGAGGCCTCCGTTTAGGGGGATCGAACTCTGGCCAACCTTAGTCCCCTTACACTCTGGTGCACCAAGGACCGGGGTTGCCCAGCTTGAAGCTCTATTCCAACTCAGAGAATACAACACACAAGAGTACGTAGGGTGTTACACCATCTCGGTGGCCCGAACCTCTCTAAAAACTCTCTGCGTTATTTGGCCTGAGTCGTGCAGGGTAGAAGCGCCCACGCCCCTGCGTTCCTCTTCCCGACTGGGATACCTGTACGGTATTCCAGCGTCGATTCCGTTGACAAATACCATAGTTTATATTTATTATGGCAATACTATGGTTTTGTCAACTGCACTAAAACCATGATATTCCTTATAGCTTGTTTGGACAACATACAAAACCATGGTATTTTAGTGAAAAAAAGGCAAGCTGTAAAAACTTTAGGGTTGGAAGTGGAGTTTCAAATATTTCAAAAGTACCATGGTATCTACAGCACCATGGTTTTCAAAACACTATTTTCCAGGTGGCAAACAAACACCTTATTGCCTTAAAATACCATGGTATTGTCTGAAACCACAAAAATACAACGTTTCCAAACAAGACCTTATACTTTATACATATCTATTCACTGTGATCAGGCTCCAGAAGAGAGCTGATGGCATTTATGAGCACATCTTCGCTGACCAAATCAACTCACAATAGAAGACCTTCCTGTCCTAGGCCAATTGCTACAATTAAGTGCCTTGCTTTGGAGTGCAGATAGAGATGTGCCTAGCGCGGCAATTTTCAGGACCGACTTTGAGTCGTGTCAGCTCTAGCGTGAGCCAATATTGAGTCCGACCAAGACTCGACTCATCGAGTCTGACTCGAAAGCTCGCATATGGTACGCGTAGTTGGACCTTTATCGGGACTCGGATACCTGATCCACAAGCAATTAGAATCCTAATGGGCCTTTACGTGGCTAAAGCCCATTAGTGGAGACTATATATATGCATCAGAGGGCACGGCTTGGTTGAGGGACCGAACGGTTTGCGTAAGAGCCATCATAGAAAAGGTTTCTGCGAAACCATAGTTGTGCCATAGTCCAATCTCTCAAGATCCGCCGCCGAGTTCGTGGTGCTAGCACGCCAGTACTCGGTGTCGTCTTCCCGTACGTGTGGATACCGTAGAGGCGTTGCTACGATTGCTATGCTGATCAGTCGACTGATCTCAAGGCCGGCCGAGTGGTTCCTGATCGATATCGGCTGGGTGACTCGGCATCGGCTCTTCTCTGCACATTGACTCGGCGCGCTTGACTCGGCACTCGACTGCATCGACTCGGCACTCGGCTGCTTCCACTCGTCTTCCGCTGCACTGCGCATCTAGTGGTAACGGTCTATGATCTCTGCTTGTACGTGTTCCTTGTGCTTTACGTGGCAGAGGAAAAACGTTTTCATGCTATGGTGGCCTACCCCGTAACCCTATAGTGGTATCAGAGCCGATCGTACATAGCTTTATGATCTAGATCGATGTAATAGATTGGATCTATTACCATAGTAGATTGGATCTACTGTGGCTCCATGATAACAGATTGGATCTGTTATATGCTCTATGCGTCAATTCATTGGATGGATTGATGGTAACAGATTGAATCTGTTACAAGCTAATTGCACTGGTTCATTGAATGAGCCGATGCGATGTATATGGATGAAACTTTCACTCGGCTTGATTGGATCAACCCGATGAGTTTTCATATATTTGATCTATTGTCCACAGTTTTGTTATCAAATGCCTATTATTTCTTACATTTGATGTGTTAGAGTAGATTCCCTTGAAAAAATTAATATTTTTTGATGCCCTTCCAATCGCTACACCTATAAGGATTTCGATCGTTGTTTGGTGAGTCTGCCAAAGTAGGGTGTCATCAACTATCTTAATCAAATAGGGTGGATGTTGGACATCCGCGCGTATGTGATTGGTTTGCTTGATGAGGCTATCAAATCGGATTTGGGCCTTGGGCATGGCGTTGGATGTCTGGACATATGATGTCGCCCAACAAACGAGAGTCACATAGGATGTGATTGACAATGGTTGTCTACCGGTTTCGCTAAGTTTCTAGCAGTGATGCCAAAGCTCACTAGAACTTAGATAAACATAGATCTTGTCCACTATGTGTCGTGTAAGGGAATACGATTGCAAACATATAGTGGGAGCATCTTTTGTTAAATAGTTTAGTGAAAGATCTACATAAAACATTGTGCTGAAATTTTTGCACATTTACTTCCTGTTGTAGTTGATCATGGCCGCTAATCCCGCTCCAAGTTGTGTCTTTAATTTGCGATCTATTCTTGATAAAGAGAAGTTGTCGGGAACCAACTTTACAAACTGGTATCGAAACTTGAGAATTGTTCTCAAGCAAGAGAAAAAAGAATATGTTCTTGAGCAGCCCTATCCTGAGGATCTTGCGGCTGGTGCTACCGCTGCTGAACGCAGGGCTCATGAGAAGCGCTGCAATGACTCGCTTGATGTTGGCTGCCTCATGTTTGCTACGATGTCCCCTGAGCTTCAGAAGCAATACGAGGACTCGGATGCCTTCAATATGATTGAAGGGCTCCATGGCATGTTTGAGAGCCAGGCAAGGGTCGAGAGGTATAACACCTCGAAGGCCTTGTTTGGCAGTAAGCTAGCTGAAGGGAGTCTATTCAGCCCTCATGTGATCAAGATGATTGGTCAAATCGAGGCACTCGACAGACTTGGTATTGAGCTTGAGCCAGAGCTTGCGACAGATGTGATCCTCCAATCTCTTCCTCCTAGTTTCGAGCCGTTCATTATGAATTATCATATGAATAGCTTGGATAAGACTCTGACCGAGTTGCATAGGATGCTTAAAACTGCCGAAGATAGCATAAAAAGACCGCAACTCATGTGATGATGATCTAAAGGGATAGCAAGAAGAGAAAGCGCAAGGGCAAGGGCAAAGGCAAGGCTGAGGATAGGATCCAAAAGCTAAAGCCAGATGCTAAGCCTAAGGCTGGTCCCTCTCCCTCGGACAAGTGTTTCCATTGTGGTGACAGCGGGCATTGGTCGAGGAACTGCCAGAAGTACCTAGAAGAGAAGAAGAAGAAGGGAAGTGAGACTTCCACTTCAGGTATTAATGTTATTGAAATTAACCTTGCAACTTCTTCTAGTGAATCATGGGTATTTAATACCAGGTCGATGATTCATACCTGCAAATCGTTGCAGGGACTAAAACAGACTAGAAGTTTTGCGAAAGGCGAGTTGGACGTGCGCGTCGGCAACGAAGCAAAGGTTGCTGTGTTGCCAATCGGCACATATCACTTGTCGCTTCCCTTAGGATTAGTGATGGAGTTAAATAATTATTATTTTATTCCAGCATTGAGCAAAAACACTATCTCCTCTTCATGTTTGGAGAAGGATGGTGGTTATGAGATAATAATAAAGAACAAATGTCCATTAGTGACATGCTCTGTGCACATTGTCCATTAGTGAATGGATTGTATGTTCTTGATCTTGAGGATGAGCTGATTCTTAACATTAATGCTAAACTACTCAAGCCGAGTGATTTGAATCCTGCCTATATCTGGCATTATCGCCTTGGCCATATTAACAAGAAACGTGTAGAGAAGCTCCATAAGGATGGACTACTCGACTCATTTGATTATGAATCATTTGAGACATGTGAGTCTTGTTTACTTGGCAAGATGACAAAGACACCCTTCACTGGTCATGGTGAGAGGGCCTCTGAGTTATTGGCCCTTGTACATACTGATGTATGCTGTCCAATGAGTTCAGTTGCTAGAGGCGGTTTTCAGTATTTGATTACTTTTACTGATGACTTTAATAGGTATGGCTATATCTACTTAATGCGACATATGTCCGAGTCGTTTGAAGTGTTCAAACAATATCTGAATGAAGTACAAAATCACTCAGGCAAGATGATAAAATTCCTACGATCCGATCGTGGTGGAGAATATCTGAGCCATGAGTTAAATGATCATCTGAAGAGTTGTGGAATTGTTCCACAGCTGACTCCACCCGAAACGCTACAGTGGAATGGTGTGTCCGAGAGGAGGAACCAAACCTTGTTGGACATGGTTAGGTCGATGATGAGTCAAACTGATCTTCCGTTGTCCTTTTGGGTTATGCTTTAGAAACTGCTGCGTTTACACTGAACCGTGTTCCATCGAAGTCCGTGGAAAGGACACCGTATGAGATATGGACTGGGAAGAGTCTCAGGTTGTCTTTCCTTAAGATTTGGGGTTGCGAGGCTTATATCAAGCGTTTGACATCTGACAAGCTTCATCCTAAGTCGGACAAATGCTACTTTGTGGGCTATCATAAGGAAACCAAAGGATATTATTTTTATAACCATAAGGAAGCAAAACTGTTTGTTGCCCGGAATGGTGTCTTTTTGGAGAAAGAGTTTCTCTTAAAAGATGGAACCAGTCGGAACCAGGTGCAACTCAAAGAGGTTCGAGAAACACTGGAGAATGGTTCTGATCCGACTGATATCCAACAGGACGAGTCAAATGTTGAACACTTTGTAGAAACACCATTTGCCCCTCGTAGGTCACAGAGGGCGCATCGTGCACCCGACCGCTACATGTTCCTCACCATGGGTCGGCACGATGTATTGTTGTTGTACAACGATGAGCCTAATACTTACGAAGAAGCTGTGATGGGACCCGACTCTGAGAAATGGCTGGAGACCATGAGATCCGAGTTGAAATCCATGGCTGACAATCAGGTTTGGAATTTGGTTAAGCAACTTGATGAGGTACGACCTATCAAGTGTAAATGGGTTTTCAAGAAAAAGATAGATGCTGATGGAAATGTTCACTTATATAAAGCACGGCTTGTGGCAAAAGGGTTTCGTCAAATTCAAGGTGTTGATTATGATGAAACATTTTCGCCCGTAGCTATGCTAAAGTCTATCCGGATCCTTCTAGCGATTGTTGCATATCATGACTATGAAGTGTGGTAAATGGATGTCAAAACGGCTTTCCTTAATGGAAATCTAAGTGAGGATGTGTACATGACACAGTCTGATGGTTTTGTCGATCCAAAGAATGCTGGGAAGGTATGCAAGCTTTTGAAATCCATTTATGGACTCAAGCAAGCATCTCGGAGTTGGAATCTACGTTTTGATGAAGTGGTCAAAGGGTTTGGTTTCATCAAAAACATAGAGGAACCTTGTGTATACAAGAAGGTTAGTGGGAGCGCACTCGTCTTTTTGGTCTTATATGTAGATGACATATTATTGATCGGAAATGACATTCCTAGGTTGAAAGCTGTGAAGGACTCATTGAGAAAGAGTTTCTCGATGAAGGACTTGAGAGAAGCAGCTTGCATCTTGAGTGTAAAGATCTATAGAGATAGATCTAAGCGCTTAATTGGATTAAGCCAAAGTACATATATTGACAAGGTGTTGAAACGGTTCAACATGCATGATTCCAAGAAAGGTTTCTTGCCCATGTCTCCTGGCATGATCTTGAGTAAGACTCAGTGTCCGTCGACTACTGATGAGCAAAAGAGGATGAGTGAGATCCCGTATGCCTCCGCAATGATATGTACTCGCCCTCATGTTTCCTTTGCTCTGAGTGTCACGAACAGATACCAAGCATGTTCAGGTGAAGGTCACTAGATTGCTGTAAATAATATCCTTAAGTACTTGAGAACTGGCTAAGGATGCTTTCCTAGTGTTTGGAGGTGAGGAAGAGCTCGTTGTAAAGGGTTACACCAATGCTGGTTTCCAAACAGACAAAGACGATAGTAGATCGCAAGCCGGATTCGTATTCTGCCTCAATGGTGCAGCGGTTAGTTGGAAGAGTTCCAAGCAAGATATGGTAGCTGATTCTGCAATAGAAGCCGAGTATATTGCAACTTCGAAAGCTGTAAAGGAGGCAGTTTGGATCAGAAAGTTTGTTTCTGAGTTGGGTGTTGTTCCGAGTGCTTCATGCCCATTGGACCTTTACTGTGATAGTATCGGTGCCATTGCACAAGCTAAGGAACCTAGGTCACACCAAAATTCCAAAGATATACTCAGGCGATATCACCTGATCAGAGAGATAATTGATAGAGGTGATGTGAAGATATGTAAAGTGCACACGGATCTAAATGTAGCTGATCCGTTAACGAAGCCTCTCCCACAATCCAAGTTTGAGGCACACACGAAAGCAATGGGTATTGGATACCTGAGTTGATTCTAGTATAGTGGGATGAGAATTTGTTATGCTTTATTTTCGAATAAATGTTATTCATCTTTGTTCCTTGAACATGTTGCTGTAAACAATGGACCAACGAGTGCGTGACTCGTTCGTGAGACTCTTGTTTAAATGTTGTGTTCTAAATGGCCCCTAGCCTATAATCTTTACATTGGACAGTAATGATTCAAAGGCTAGCACATGGATTGATTGATGATCATGTCTTGCGGATCATAGATATTGGATATCAAATCAATGATGTGGACAGATGTTAGAGAACATGGTGTCGGATTGACTCACTCCGAGACGTTGCAGGGATTGTGTGTGCTTAAATGTGCCAACAAGCGCTCTCGAGTGATATATCCGCTAAATCCTTTGACCTGAGATCACCATTGTTTCTCACTGTGCGTAGTGGTGTACTTAGGGGTTACCAAACGCTATTCCGTAACTGGGTAGTTATAAAAGTAACATTCGGGTGCATTGCGAAACATGGATTGGGATGTGAATGGATCAAGATAGAATTTGCCCCTCTCACATAACGAGAGAGATTGCCTCTGGGCCCCTCGAGGTGGCTGGATTAGAAAATGCATGGCCGTGCTATGTGATTAATGGTTAATCATATTCGGACTAATGGTTAGTCCAGTAATCCACCATTGACGAGTGAAATAAGTCGGACTATCTAAACAAGGGTGGCACATATCTCGCCTTGGGTCTGACTGGCATCGCGTGGCAAAAAGATATAGGACGAGTAGTATATCAATGTTCGGTTGATATGATCATTATGCTTTCGGGGGTCAACTTGTGCTGCTAGGTGCCGCTGTTGATCGATTGGCTTAAGAAAGGGTTTCTCATCATGGCCGACTGCATGAAAACCTACAGGGTCACACACTTAAGGGACTGGGACACCAGGATATTGCCCCTTGGGCAAGTGGGAGATTGATGGAGATGTGCCCAGCACGGCAATTTTCAGGACCGACTCCGAGTCGTGTCGGCTCTAGCGTGAGCCGATACTGAGTCCGACCAGGACTTGACTCATCGAGTCTGACTCGGAAGCTCGCATATGGTATGCGCAGTTTGACCTCTATCGGGACTCGGATACTTGATCCGCAAGCAATTAGAATCCTTATGGACCTTTATGTGGCTAAAGCCCATTAGTGGAGACTATATATATGCATGAGAAGGCACAGCTTGGGTTGAGGGACCGAACAGTGTGCGTAAGAGCCATCGCAGAAAAGGTTTCTGCGAAACCCTAGCTGTGCCCTAGTCCAATCTCTCAAGATCCGCCGCCAATTTCGTGGTGCTAACACGTTAGTGCTCGGCGTCGCCTTCCCGTACGTGTGGATACCGTAGAGGCGTTGCTACGACTATTACGCTGATCAGCCGACTGATCTCAAGGCCGGCCGAGTGGTTCCTGATCGATATCGGCTGGGTGACTCGGCATCGGCTCTTCTCTGCACATCGACTCGGCGCGCTTGACTCGGCACCCGACTGCATCGACTCGGCACTCGGCTGCTTCGACTCATCTTCCGCTGCACTGCGCGTCTAATGGTAATGGTCTATGATCTCTTGCTTGTACGTGTTCCTGTGCTTTACGTAGTAGAGAAAAAACGTTTTCATCCTATGGTAGCCTACCCCGTAACCCTACAGTGCAGATGCATCTCCTCACCACAACACAAGCTCGTGATAAATTTCATCAAACATATGGTCCGTGTTAGCCACGTCGTGCTCTATGAATATTGACAAAGCCATTAATTAGGAAGTGTGGGTGCCTAGTATGCATCAACCAAAATCATCATCTCTGCGACTAAGTACTCACTAACATGTGCACCTAGCCACCACGTTGTGCATCTAAGTCTTTAACAGGCTCACGTAGCCACTCTGTGAAGGTTTGTTTAGATGCAACAGGGATTGAGGTAGATCTTCTCATTTAAATTTTCTAGTAAAGAATGGACTGAATCTTCTCCAATCTACCAAACGAGCCTTAGACTGATTCCAGCACATCGTCTATTTTACTATTCTATCCACTATTCCAACTACTTCATTTTCTGTGAACAATGACGTTACAATATCGTTTTATACTGTTCACGACCGTTTCCACGGTGTGCTGGAGTCGTGCACTCAGCCTTAGGCCCCTAGTCAGGACAGTGTGCTGCTGCTCAGGTTCTGTACATCCGACCCTTTCGACCTGGGCTTGCTCTTGGGCCGATTGATATGGCGGCCCATGGCCATGGACTCCGGTACCACAAAACCTTCATGGCCGGAGCTCCGATTCCCGTTCCCGCCGCCGCCGCCGCCGCCGCTTCCTTTTCCATCCCCTCCTCCGTAGCCCTTGCGCGGTCCGCCCACACCCGTGCCCCCGCGGCCGCTGCCCATGATCAGCCGCCGCGTGGCGGCGACGGTAGCACTACGCGCCTCCCTGCGGCGCTCCTGCCCTTTCTCCTCCCACGCCGCCGACCCCGACGACCGCCTGCTTGGCCTCGTAGAAGCTCCCGAACCGCACCACGGATCCCGCCTCTCGCCCAAAGACTTCGCGTTTCTTCAGGAGCCCACCCCTGCCCTCCCCGCCGTGGCCTTCCTACCGCCGGAGGCCGTCCTTATATCCAAGGCGCTCCGAGCCTTCGCCACCGACTTCTACGGCAAGGGGGAGCGGTTCCTGCGGCGGCACCGGGACTTTCTGAGCGACGCCGTTGTGGTTGAGGTGCTCTGGTCTGTGCGCGCCCCGGAGCTCTGTGTCAGGTTCTTCCTCTGGGCCGAGCGGCAGGTGGGGTACAGCCACACCGGCGCCTGCTACGACGCGCTTGCAGAGGTATTGGATTTTGATGACCGTGCTAGGACCGCTGAGAGGCTGCTGAGGGAGATTGGGGAGGATGACCGTGAGGTGCTTGGCAGATTGCTCAATGTGCTTGTGCGGAAATGCTGCTGCCATGGAGAGTGGGCCAAGGCTCTGGAGGAGCTCGGGAGACTGAAGGATTTTGGGTACAGGCCGTCAGGTGCGACCTACAACGCTCTGGTGCAAGTGCTTGCAGCCGCGGGGCAGGTGGACATGGGTTTTCGTGTGCGGAAGGAGATGTCAGAGTCGGGGCTCTGCATGGACAAGTTCACAGTAGGGTGCTTTGCGCAGGCACTATGTAAGGAGGGGCGATGGTCTGATGCACTTGACATGATAGGGAGGGAGGATTTCAAACTTGACACGGTTTTGTGCACTCAGATGATCAGTGGGCTGATGGAGGCCTCCCTTTTTGATGAGGCAGTTTCATTCCTTCATAGGATGCGATGCAACTCATGCATCCCCAATGTAGTCACATATAGAACACTGCTCACTGGATTTTTGAAAAAGAAGCAGCTTGGCTGGTGCAAGAGGATAATCAACATGATGATGAAGGAGGGTTGCAATCCAAACCCCTCATTGTTTAATTCTCTTGTGCATAGTTATTGCAATGCCGGGGATTATCCATATGCATATAAACTTTTTAAGAGGATGACTGCTTGTGGTTGCCCTCCTGGGTATGTCGTCTACAACATCTTTATTGGAAGCATCTGTGGTGTGGAAGAATTGCCAAGTCCTGACTTGTTGGATTTGGTGGAGAAAGTTTATGAGGAGATGCTGGCTTCTAACTGTGTTCTCAATAAGGTCAACACTGCCAATTTTGCTCGATGCCTTTGTGGGGTGGGGAAATCTGACAAGGCGTTTCAGATCATTAAGGTGATGATGAAAAAAGGTTTTGTACCTGACACGAGCACATACTCTAAGGTGATCACTTTTTTGTGTCAGTCTATGAAGGTAGAAAAGGCTTTTCTTTTGTTCCAGGAGATGAAGAATGTCGGTGTTAATCCTGATGTCTATACGTACACAATTTTGATTGATAGCTTTTGTAAGGCTGGTCTCATTGAACAGGCGCAGATCTGGTTTGATGAAATGAGGAGTGTGGGCTGCTCCCCAAATGTTGTAACATACACTGCATTGCTTCATGCTTACCTGAAAGCAAAGCAGCTACCTCAGGCTACTGACATTTTTCACGGAATGGTTGATGCTGGCTGTCCTCCCAATACCGTTACCTACAGTGCACTGATTGATGGCCTCTGCAAAGCAGGTGAAAGCCAAAAGGCTTGTGAAGTCTATGGCAAATTGATAGGAAATTCTGAAGATGTGGAATCTGATTTTTACTTTGAGGGCAAGCGCACAGACGCCATTGCTCCAAATGTTGTCACATATGGTGCGCTCATAGATGGCTTGTGTAAGGCGCACAAGGTGGTTGATGCTCATGACTTGCTAGATGCTATGTTATCAAATGGGTGCGAGCCGAATCACATTATATATGATGCCTTGATTGATGGCTTTTGCAAAATTGGAAAGATTGATGATGCTCAGGAGGTATTTTTGAGAATGTCTAAGTGTGGCTACTTGCCTACTGTCCATACATACACCTCCTTAATCGATGCGATGTTCAAGGACAGAAGGCTTGATCTAGCCATGAAAGTTCTCTCTCAAATGTTGAAGAGTTCTTGCACTCCTAATGTCGTCACTTACACAGCTATGATTAATGGACTTTGTAGAGTAAGTGAAAGTCAAAAGGCCTTAAAACTGCTGTCAATTATGAAAAAGAAGGGATGCAGCCCAAATGTTGTGACTTACACTGCTCTAATAGATGGATTGGGAAAATGTGGTAAAGTTGATTTGAGTCTTCAGCTTTTTACACAAATGATCACACAAGGGTGTGCCCCTAATTATGTTACCTATAGAGTATTGATAAACCATTGCTGTGCTGCTGGTCTTTTGGACAAGGCACATTCACTGCTCAATGAAATGAAGCAGACTTACTGGCCAAAATATTTGCAAGGATACTCCTTGGCGGTTCAAGGTTTTAGCAAGAAGTTCATTGCTTCTCTTGGTTTGTTGGAAGAGCTGGAGTCGCATGGCATGGTGCCAATAGCTCCTGTGTATGGGTTGCTCATTGATAGTTTCTCCAAGGCTGGCAGGCTGGAGAAAGCCTTGGAGTTGCACAAAGAGATGATGGAAGTATCATCATCAGTTAACATAACCAGCAAGGATACATACACTTCATTGATCCAGGCACTTTGTTTGGCATCTCAACTTGAAGATGCATTTGAATTATACAGTGAAATAACAAGGAAAGGTGTTGTGCCAGAGTTAAGTGTCTTTGTTTGCCTTGTAAAGGGGCTACTCAAAGTGAATAAGTGGAATGAAGCCTTGCAGTTGTGCTACAGCATATGCCATGAGGTCAGTCCACTTGTCACATAACTGCTCCAACAAAACATCTCTCTTTATTCCTAGGCAAATATCACATTAAACCTGAACAATTTCATCGTCTTGTAGTTTGTTTATTTCAGCCCCAGACTGTCTAATTCATGCCTTCTCATTAGTTTTCCTAATGGCAATTTTACATGGTTAGCCAAGCTTTTGCCATGTGGGATTCCAAGTGTGCCCCTGCCCCAACAAACATTCATTCGATGCGCCTGTATCATAGTGAAACGATCAATTATTGAAACGTTTTGGCTTGAAAACTCGTTTGCATGATATTGCCTCGCACTAGTGAATTAACTTGATTCATTGGTGAATACTATGACCTATTTAAATAGCATTCCATAAGTGTAGAGGGGAATCCCTGTAGAGGTAGCATACCTGACGATGCAGCATATTTTGGGTGCAGCCTCATCATTTGCACAATGTATCTCTAAACTAAATAGTAAAATGTAACTTTAAACAGCTTCTGCAATTTGGCATTAATTGCATCCTCACACTTCTAGCTGCACTATTTTTTTCCCTACTCCTTTTAAATTTTCATGCCGTTGTACGTCATACTCTTTGTGGATGATTACTAATATTGGTTATTGGACCAGGGTGTGAACTGGCAGTGGCAGGGAAACAAATCTTTTGATGGAGGGTAGAGTTGTGGTGTCTTACTCAGCTACTCCACAAAGTATTATCCCCAGGCTGTGTCCAGCGGAAGGACTAAAGGATGAAATCTGCACTGTAGCAACACTGTACATAGAGTGTAGTTTGAATTTGGGCGGTGGGATGGTCGCTCTGCTGGAATTAGCCAAGGGCTTATTTTGATTGGTGTCATACTCTCTCTAGATGATTACTTATATTGGTTATTGGACCAAGGTGTGAACTGGCAGTGGCATGGAAACAAATCTTGATGGACTACTGACGGAGGGTAGAGTTGTAGTCTTAGTTACTCTGCAAAGCATTGTCCCCTAGGGTTTATTTTGCTTGGGGCAATTTGGATCAAATCCTATAATTTAGTTCAAATTCGAACTATATTCTAGAAAAATATTTGAATGATCCTCTGTTCCTAACGTTCCCCTAAGGAGTCATTCATTTATGACATCTTACTGGAAGTTTGCAGTATGATGTGGTAGTGACCCACCGGACGACAGATAAGAAATAAAATGTGCCTTTTTGCAACTCGTGGATGGCTTAAGAAAACAGCAGAGGACTCACAGCAGCAGTACAGGGTGACCGGACTGATTCTTAAAATTGTATGTGGTCATATATGACCAACCTCTCTAGGTGCTGAGGATACAGAAAAAGACTTCAGAACGCTATATGCCGTCAAGCTGCACTCATGTAAGCAAGTCCATAACAGCAGCCTGCCAATCTACTATGCTATTTAGCTGATTATCATCATATATGTGATCTTATACAATGCAGATTATCAAATTCTCTCATTCAGTACCGCGCACCATTTTACATTTCTAGTTTTCTGCTGACAAAAGTAATTTCTGACCCTTCAGTTTCCCTTTTCTTTATTTATGACTAGCAGATTTATCTTCAGATGGACAAATGGTCATCTCAATCGCTAATCGCCATCAAGAATAACCTCTGTATACAAGTTGCTGATGGTTAGACAATAAGGTGCAATATCTGGTGACAAAAAAACACTTCGGAAGCTCATATAATTCTCTATTCATCAGTTCAATTATACATCCTTCTAGCTCCTTCCAATGTTGCTCTCATGATAGAGCAATAATGCTACTCTGTAACTGCACTACTGCAGAAATATACTCATATATATTACAGCTATTCACTGTACAAGTGTAATGATCGTTTTCAAATTCAACTTTTTATTTCAACTGTTAATACCTGATTACCTGTTGATATTCTATTGTAACAAAACATTTAATCCATTGTTGGATCATCAAATCTTGACCTCGTTTTACTTTGCAAGCACTATTAATCGATTGCTTATTGATTCTCAGCATGTTTCAGGTTTCTATCTTGTTCTCATATTTTTTCTATAGTACACCCTCCAGTTTTTTTGTTTGATGCATTTTAGTTCAAAAGTGAACTAGCCGGAGGCAAATATTCGAGAACGAGGTAGTATATTCTATTTGTGGAGGTGATGCCCCAACTGCATTTAGCCCCTTAACTTTGCAACGGCAGTTTCTTGCCAGGTTTCACTTTTAACTAACTGCTTGTTTGGATAATGGTATAAGGAGATGGGATAGGGATACGAGGAGAAAAATGTGAGAGGAATGAGGTATCCCTATCCCACCCTCATCCCATTACCCAAACAGCTTCTAAGCATATTCTGAATTGGATTGCTGTGGTGCTGTCTCAATAATAAATCAAATTCCAAGGACTTGTATTTGTTTGCTCATATACTGTATATGTTGCTTCTTGCATTTGAATGTACCACCTTTTCTAGATGCTGGCACAACACAATGCCAAACACAAGAACAGAGCAGTTCAACAGTTTATGTTGCACTGATATTTCATGTTTCTCTTTGGCTTGATTCTGCATCCATTATACATGTATTGTGATGAAAGCATAGGAAAATGTTTCCTTAAGCTTTTCCAGAAAAAAAACATTGCTTCTGTTAGAACACTTCACCTTTTGGTTTGTATTTGCATTAGTGACCGGAGAAATACTAAGGAAAGCATGACTCTTTATTGCATTGTGTAGCCAGGGCACTGCCCTTTTATTGAATTGGTAAATGATGCAAGTAGTTTTTGTGTATTCCTTGTTATGTGTGTTAGTAGGAGCTGTCATATCGGAATACATCCACTCTTCTGCTACCTGTGCTTTCCAAGTATTAAAGACCACATAATTTCCAGTAAGCATCAATTTTAGGCATATTTTAGATGTTAAAAATGACACAAGTTTTGGCTGATGTCATGCCACTGAATGATTCTTGTAAGAGGAAAACAGGTTTGCTGTTTCATGCCCACAGAGATGCATTCTGACGATGTTATGTAATGGGCAACTTATAAAAGGAAAGATGATTATAATATCCTAGCGCTGCATTAAGATACGGAATTCTTTTCATTGGTATGAAGACTGAACTTTTCAAGCAGGCTGCAAGGTGCACGGGGCACAGCCAGCTGGAAAACAGCAAAAGAAAAAGGGTGACGTGGCGGTCGTGCTGATTTATTGATGGTGAATCTGAGATCTCAAGAATGAGATTATTACACAATTTGCGAACATTTTCCCTTTGGACATGTCAGTGCTCTTGGGTGCCATCTTTTTGAGCGATTCGCCATCTTAGTAAAAAAAAAATGACAGTTGAGACAAGCTAAGCAGATGATTTTGTTTCAACATATTATTGACGGATCGGAGCTATATTCTGGCTAAGCAACTCTCGTCAGACGTCTGGTAGAGACATCCAGTCCATTTTCGGCTTGGCATCCGTCACTTGAAGGTCAACATCAGCAGGACGCAGTTGCCTGGAGCAGCCTATCAGTTGTAAGTTGTGACTTGTGAGGCTGAGTTGCACTGCACCAACAACTTGCGAAAGTTGGGTTATCCAACCAATCCTTTTGAGCAATGGAAAAAAGGCACCGTGTTTATCTCTTGCCGCTGCGTCAATAATTCCAGCCACAGAGTACACTCGGGCCCATTGCATTTTCGTTAATACTCCCTCCGTTTTCACCATCCGTGGTATTAAAAAAATTTAGAATTTAGAATTTTTCTTGTTATGATTTGTATAAATGACTAAATTCACGAACATCTATTTAAATATGGAGAAAGGGAGATAGGGCCAAAACCCATTATAATTTGGGAGTTGGGACAGAGATAATAAATTGCAATCAGATTTTCTAGACCGACCAAGTTTTATTGGCCAGCAAACTTGCTAAAACTAGTTTCCATATAGGCGACTAGCAATTTGCATCACTGCTTGCACCCAGAAAATAGAATTGCTATCTCCATTTTTAATATATGGTATCCTTAAATTTCGTTCGCCTTATTAAAAAAGTTGCACAAATATAAAAAGTATGCTAATAATAAAACAAGTCGCAACAAAATAATATTATTTACAGACTTTTTTCTAAATAAAATAAATATCAAAGGCCGTGTTCAAACGTCGAACGTCATACATACCAACCTAAGCTACAGTTCGGTTATCTGGTTCCATGCTTCCTCATTGCCTTGATGGCTGACAGTATACCAGACTAGCAGGATCATTCCGCCCCTCACAGGAACCTTTCCATCGCATGGCAACGTCTTCTGGGATTTCGTTTTGGGTACCGAGACGTACCCCAAAAGAGCTTCTCCGCCTCCAGCGACGTCGACCCATGAGGACCGCTGTTCCTGCAAGTCCCATCCGTCACGCGACGAACGAGGTCCTCCCACGTGAACGCGCATGGTGCTTTGCTTCAGTTGTTCTCCGGTTGTTCTCCGGTTGTTCTCCGGTCAGGATTATCATGCCAGCGACAGTTCGGCCCCGTCGATTCCCCCAATCTGAACGATTCACTTCGACCACGTAGCCGAGCTCTGCCTTTTCCTGCTCCGTATCTTTCCGTAAGCCCCATGCATATCAACATTCGTTGTTCGTTTGATCAGATGAGATCTTTCAGCCAGACCCTGAGGAAGAGCTTCTTCAGCTAAAGGCCAGTCAGTGGTGTGTATTCCACAACTACAAGTGGGAACACAACATCAGAAGCGGGGCGGTTGACATGGAACCCATGGTGTAAATCACAGGAATAAAATGGGATGCCATGGACCCCTATTATGCAAGAACAAATGTAGTAAACCTTATCTATTTCCCCACTTTCCACCCCCTCTTTTATCTCAAAGCCCATCAAGTCCACAGACATATTCTTGCTATGATAGAAAGATTAGGACATTGTATTCACAAATCATATTCTATCAGAAAGTTGGAAGGATTGTTTGGACAGATACCCCAAAGAGCCAATGCACCTCCGTGAAGTGTTGATCGGAAGCTACACTAAGAGCTGATCCTCAAGAGATCATATTCCATCAGACAAACTAGGCGGGATGTATGGAGTACGGTGAACTTGCGTACAAAACTTACTAGCACCATATGCAGTTATAGCTTATACGTCACAATCTGCGAGAACTACGGTCAACACCTCTCGAAGACGGCCACATAGGTGCATCAGAGATGCTCCAAGTGAATCTTCCAGTGTGCTATTGGTGTCTCAGTCAGGACAGTTACCTAACTGACGAAAAAGTGCAGTCTAGTGATAGTATGACAGTAAAAGGACCATTGTTCATATTATCGGGATGACTATAGATTATATTGAAAATAAGTAGCTTAATTTAAAGCTCCATCCATCAGCAGATAAGCAAACTAAATTTACTTTCATTTTCTCTGAAAAATAAAAACAGAACATGCATGTTTAAATTACTTACCGATTTCCCCCTAATCTGGATTTCATTCGGCAGAAATAAAGGAAAGAAATGCCTACGGAGTGATAGGTTTTGATAGAAATATTTGCACAGATATGAGCATACATATCAGAATAATATTTAGAACAAATATCATCTTTTCAAAGTCATCTAACAACTGCACTATTTTATAATCTTTGGAGGATGAGCAAAGACTTGATTCTGAGTTCTAGATGTCGGCATGCACTGAAATAAGCCACACAGCTGTACCACTAATTTGCTTCCCAAGCATCTATCTTAGCAAAAGCAGTACCAATGTAGAAAGAAATTATTATTTTGGGCAAAGACAATGAACAAGTGTCAAGAAAATCCCTTACCGCTTTATTTTTGAAGTCTAATATTCCCAGAAAACAATGTTCCACTCAAGGAACTTCTTCCACCATTTTACTGAGGGATATTCACCAACACCAGAATGGGATCTTTATTATGCAAGCTCTACGGCTCTAGTAAAAAGATGGCCAGGAGTTCATGAATTCACTGATGGTATAAGTGGGCACCTGTGCTGGGATTAAACAGCCTCCACACCAGGTCACTAGCCTCTTCCCAGGCATGCAAGTCCTAGCCTGTAAAAATCAAAGGAGTAGAAGATTAACAACTGCTGGGGGACTTGATGCTCGCTTTCCTCATTCTCCTAGAGCTTTTATTAATGAAAGAGTGAGGGGATGTTCATGCTGCAAACAAAGAAATGAGGTGTCAATACGATAGAGAAGTCAAAAGGCAAACCACTTTTCACGAGGGACGTATCATGTCTAGGGTTCCAGTCTTCCAGATATAGGGAATAAGTGAGGGGCCATCTGATTTTATTCATCGATGTGGAATGGCCATGGTCACTCCTATTTTGAAAGCTCAGATAACGGACACGCCTACATATTTTCAGTGATGACGACCAATACAAATGCATCTGAAAGTAGAGATTCTAAGGCATCTGGAGCACACGACTCCTGATATCATGAATGCCTTCAGCTCTTCAGGTTGCAAGTATAAATAGGGCACGTACTGCACCTACCAGTGCACTGGAGTTCACATTTGAGGCTAAGTATACTCCTTTGTACTCTAGAGCACAAGCATACAAGAGACTCTAGAACACAACCTGTTTTTTATTTACGAGTTACGACCTCAACATTAGCATTCCTCACTAACCATGTCAAGGGATTCACTAGCAGTAGGACATGTAGTTGGTGATATTTTGGACCCATTTATTAAAACAGCCTCACTTAGGGTTCTGTACAACAACAAGGAATTGACCAATGGATCTGAGCTCAAGCCATCACAAGTAGCAAATGAACCGAGGATTGAAATTGCTGGGCGTGACATGAGGACCCTTTACACTCTGGTGAGTCCTCAACTACTTCATTACTATATTGAGCAGTATTAAGTTAAGGAAAAAATTGAATAGAACATTTCCCCAAGTTTAACAAGGTCTTAGGGTCAATGAAAAAAGTATACGCATAATTATACAGGATCTCTTTTGTAAAAAGTCATTATGTCTTGTATTGTATATCTGCTTTTGTAGTTCACCACCTTTAGTTGTTTTCAGTTCCTAATTCCTACAGAGCAATGAAAACAAAGAATCTCAACTTTCCATAAGTTTTAGAAGCTCTTCTTTAGGGTTGAAAAGGACCTCTGCACTTTCATTTTATTTCATGTATTGTCCTTATGTTTTGATTGCGTCGGCACATGTACATGTATCTTCTACATGGTGCTGGCTAGAATCAAAATTATGCCCTCAGGAAGTACAGAAATTGTGAATAACTACATTTATATGCAGCGACATGTCACATGATATGAGTTTTCGCATTTTAGTAGCACCACTAATTCTTAGTGGCATTAATCAAAATTATCACTTAACACAGACCTTGAATCATTGAATGTCTTGCGAAGTCCTCAAAACTATCACTTAGCACCAGTGTCTTTGTAGTCCTCTGAATAAAAGATAAGGAATTGTGGTGCCAATTTCAGAGAAAGAATGCTAATCATCTTTTACTTGATAATAAGGGAACTGTTCATTAAGCTGAAAGCATTTTCCTCAAGATAACCATCTAACCTTACCTGCCACTAGGTGATGGTGGACCCAGATTCACCAAGTCCAAGTAACCCAACAAAAAGAGAATACCTTCATTGGTAAGACTTGGAACATTTCGCATTTATTGGAAACTACTCCGTCCTAAATTGTATGGGGTTCTAGGCAATAGGCATCTGCTAGATTCATTCATTACTCCATATATGTGTGTTCAATAAATATCTAGAATATTCATATGAATGTGTACGGATAAAAAGATGGCTAGAACCCCTTACAATTTGGGACGGAGGGAGCAATAACTTCAAGTTTTGATGTGACAAATCTAAAACAAGTAACGCCTATGCTATTTGCTATATGCATTTCACAGGTTGGTGACAGACATCCCAGAATCAACAAATGCTAGCTATGGTGGGTTCTTCCACTTTTGTCCTTTCTCATTTTAATTTTTTCATAACTTCAAGAGTTATATCAGATTCTAAAATAAATGTATATGGTTATTGTCATGTTTATATACCTCCTTTTTACATAACAAAAAGTTAGTAAGTATATCATCAGCATTCTCTTGGGAAAAAAATCAAAATGACAATGTAAAAGGCTATCACTGATAGTACATACCTGGATATTGAGCGGTTGGCTATCATGTCTACCACATCAATCAGTGGCAGACAGTTCTGAGTTTTGCAGTAAAACTTGTGCAATCCAACTCCACCAAAAGCTGAAAACAAAATTAGCTCAACAGGACCATTGTCGTAGTTTCTGTACTTGAAGACTTAAATTTTACTACAACGATAGTTTATCTTACAGCATTTTCACAGATGAGAATAACATTCATATTAACTTGCTTTGAACAAATATTATTACAGGAAATGAAATTGTCAGTTACGAAAACCCAAAGCCAACTGCTGGAATACATCGCTTTGTATTTATACTCTTCCGCCAATCTGTCCAGCAAACTGTTTATGCACCAGGATGGAGACAAAATTTCAACACAAGAGATTTTTCTGCACTTTATAATCTTGGACATCCTGTGGCTGCAGTGTTCTTCAATTGTCAAAGGGAGAATGGGTGTGGAGGTAGACGGTACATTAGATAAATATCAGTGAAATATCAGTTCACTGACAGTGCACTGCAAGAAGGAATATGTATATATATATATATATATATATATATATTAAACGTGAAAGAATGCACAAGGTCAGGACTTCACAAAATGGTAGTAAATGCTGGGCCTTGAAATTAGCTTCATTTGAAAATTGATTTGCCACATCTGCAAGTACAAAACAAGACACTAAGAGACTGAATTTAACTCACAGTTTTACCATCATGGACAGCAGTTTACATCTGCAGTGAGGAAGCTTGGTGTAATGTATGTAAAATTATTGTTCTGGTCGTGATTAAAAGCAGAAACCCTTCATCAAACAAATAAGTTGACTGCAGGGTAGCAGAACAAAATAGGTCATGTCTCAGGCTCTTTTTTTGGCTGATGTTCATGGATAAATCATATTCCAGAGCTGTTTATTTGAGGAGGCTTATATAACACAGTGCTAAGCTCTTAGTACAGTAATGTGCACGGCAGAACTACTCACTATCAGTATCAGTGACCAGGTCTGGCAACCTTTTCGCCACCCGACATAGAAGTATCTCGATCTGGATTCAAATTAATGTCTTGTGAGGGTCAGATCTCATTTGTCCATCCACCAGTCATGATGACGGAAACAAAAGAATTACGAAACTACCATGATAGTCTAATGTATCCCACTTGATTGTTCAGCTTTAATACAAGAATAGTCATGCATTTGCATAGAAGTAACGAACAAAGGGGTGTATCTAGTGCTTAAAGCTCCCACACAAAGTGGGGTCTGGGAAAGGGAATTTCTACAGTCTATCCTTGCATAACTATTTGCATCATTGTGCAAAGAGGCTGGTTCGAACCAAACATAAATTTGTATCCCCAGCAAAGGTTGGCCTGTGTTATCCAAAGTATTTTATTAACAAAACATAATAACCACTTGGATCTTGTGTCTAGTTCTCGATATTCTCCCAGAAGAACTACATGCCCTCAAAATGTATTTGCTTCATAAGCATGGAAAGCACATCCCATATCTCATCAATATTTAAATGATTCTTCTGTCCAGCTAAGAATTCACTGGTTTGGCCATTCACTTCAATTACGCTGGATCCAGGTTCCTTATGCATTTCTTTCTCAGACATCAACCCTCTGACCTTCCTCACATCTGCCCACCTATGATTTACAGCATAAACATTAGAGAGGAGGACATAAACCCCACTACCAGAGGACTCTAACTCATGAACATGCATAAGAATCCGATGCGACAAATCAACCAGGCCATGAGCTTGGCAAGCATTCAAGAGGGCTCCCCATGTGAAAACAGAAGGTCTCATTGGCATAGACTTGATTATATCACATGCTTCCTGTATGAGGCCAGCTCTGCCAAGAAGATCAACCATGCAACCGTAGTGCTCTTCCCATGGAGAGAGCTTATATGACTGTTTCATCAACTCAAACAACCGCCGGCCTTCTTGCACCAAACCAGAGTGGCAACAAGCGCCAAGGGCAGTTATGAAAGTAACCTCATTAGGGGGGAAAGCTGAAGCAATCATACTGTCAAAGCACTCAACAGCTTGCCTGCCATGACCATGCAATGCAAACCCATTGATCATTGCATTCCAGGAGGAAACATTCTTGAAGGGCATCTTATGGAAGATTGAAACAGCAATATCCAAGCATCCACACTTTGCGTACATGTCAACCACTGAAGTCCCGACATGTGCATCCCACTCGATACCCTTACGCTCTACATACTCGTGCACCCACCTCCCAGACTCCAGAGAGCCCAAGCTTGCACAAGCTGAGAGGACAGTGGAAAGAAGAACTTTGTCTGGCTTCACCCCTGACGTCTGCATTGCATTGAACACTTCTAGTGCCACCTGTGGACGCTTGCACTGCACCAATCCACTGATCATAGCCGTCCAAGAGACGATGTCCCTCGCTTGAAAACTGTCAAACACCCATCTGGCGAGATCCAATTTCTCACATTTCACATACATATCCAGCACCGCGTTCCCAACAGTGAGGCTCAGCTCTCTCTCCCGCTTGACATACCAACCATGCACTGCCCTCCCAGCCCGCACCACCCCCAGCCTCCCGCATGCAACGAGCACAGTCGACAACGTCGCCTCATTTGGAACAACGTCCATCTCAGAGAAGACCCCGAGCGCCTCAGCGAACCTCCCTCCCCTGACGAAGGCGGAGAGCAGCGCGGTCCACGACACGACGTCCCGCTCGGCCATTTCGTCGAACGCCCTCCTCGCGTCTCCGCACTCACCGCACGCGCCGTAGAGCGTGACCAGTGCGTTCCTGACGGGCAGGCGCCCCAGGAACCCTGCCTTCTCCGCGACCGCGTGCGCCTGCCGGCCCTCACCGATACCCCCGAGCCGCACGCACGCCTTGAGCGCGGCGGGGAGCGTGTACCCGTCGGGCCGCACGAGCGCAGCGGGGGCGAGAGATGAGCCTCCCGAGGCGAGGCGCGCGAAGGCGTGGAAGGCGGCGGAGGGGTAGCCAGCGATGGTGAGGCTGGAGATGAGGGCATTGAAGGGGTGAGCGCAGCGCGGGCAGAGGTGGACGAGGGCGCGGAAGGCGTCGGCGTGCGCGGGCAGGCGCGTGTGCGCAGAGGCGAGGTGCCTGGCGAAATGGGCGAGGAGGGCGGAGTCCGCGGCGAGGCCGGAGGTGAGGAGGAACGCGTGGACTCTGAGGAGGGCGGCTGCCGGGAGCTGGGGAGCGGAGGCGAGGGCGCGGAGGAAGGAGATCGGCATGGTGGCGTCATTGGGTTTTCGAGCGAGATTTTGGTGGTGGTAGTTTTGAGAAAGAAGTCCATATTATACACCCCTTTCTACTGTATCCGAAGTAACTTACAACCCTATCGTATGCCAGTGCCAACACCGATCTTCCAAAACCGTGCACACGGTTCCCCGCACGCTGGTTTTGGGGCCACGCTCAACTCCAGCCTAGCAAATAACATCAAATATACCAAGACAGGATAGTTTAAAAAAAATTAATAATAGAGTCTACTGTATGCTATGTGATATTGTCATGTCATATATAATACAACCCGTTTTTTTTCTCTATATTTTTTTTTATTTCACGTCACCATAAATCTGATGTGGCATCTCTTGCAGTCCGCATAAGTCACCTTACTTGTTATTAGCTTCACTAATTATGTATGGCTTTATGCATCAAGTTTACGAAAACACAAACATGGCCTTAGAAAATTTCAGTAGCCTTTTGAGCTGGAGCACCAGAAAAAGCATTTACAATCAAGGCGTCTCATACTGCCATGGATAAGAGTCACATACTCCCATGGATGCACAATCGCTTTCTCACCGTATACATGTATTATTACAGTTTTTGTCCTTTGCTCTTCACCTCTTTTTACTGGACACAGCCTAACACCCTGTTGTCTCAGGGCCTGTTTGGATTCAGGAGCTAAAGCAAAAAAGAGCTAGTTAAAATTTAGTCACTTTAGAGACTAAAGAACCAAATACCAAGAACTAAAATGAACTAAAATATTTTTAGCTCCCTTAGCTCCCAAGGGACTAAAAGCCCACTTTTTCTACCCCTACCCTTGGTCCTCACCCTATCTCTGCCCTCTCTCTCCCCCAATCCTCCTCTCCCGTCGATGCCGACGCCAACGCGCCTCCCTCTGCTGCCGACGTCGCGCCTCCCCCCACTGCTGACGTCGCGCCTCCCCCCACTGCCACCGACACGCCTCCCCTCGGTGACGGATCCGGGTGCTGCGGGGCCCGGCGGTGCCGGCCTAGCGTGACAGGCTGTAGCCTCGTCGGCGACGGTGCCGTCACGCCGCAGGGTGGCAACGGCGGCGGCGAGATGGCCACCACGGGAGGCGGCGAGAAGTGGGCCAGGCTGCTGCTCGACAGTGACGGCGTGGGGGCATTGTGTGTCGGGAAGAGGAGGAAGGAGGAGAAGATGGGGAGGCGCGGGGCTGGTGCACCGACGGCGGGGAAGTCAGGTTTGGCGGCGCGCCGGCACGGGTGCTGGATAGGGAGCGAGGAGGTAGCGGCACGCCGGCGCGGTGCTGGATGGGGAGCGAGGAGGGAAAAGATGGGGAGGACGCGAAGAAGGGCAGCAGGGGCAGCTCGAAGGAGGGCATTTGAGTCATTGTTCACAGCAATAAAGTTTTTAGCCTCTACTTTAGTTATTGAAACCAAATAAGGGTGACTAAAATTTTAGTCACTGGTTTTAGTCACTTTGACTTTAGCCCCTTAGATCCAAATAGACCCTCAAAATGGAACTAAATATCCAGACACTTTGGCTTTAGTCATTGTGTTTTTTTTTATAAGGATGTTTCCGAAGTGTTTGGCGCTTCTACTATTCACAGCATAGCACGCTCCGATCCGAAAATTAAATGGACTTCACATACTGGCAGATAGCAGAAGCTGTTATGTCATTTGCTCATGAATACTCATGGTCTGAATTGATACTAGCAAACGCCATCAATATTCACAGGAGGGAAAAAATGTATGAATACTCAAGGTCTGAAGGATACTAGCTAACGCCATCAGCATTCACAGGAGGGGAAAACTGTAACTTACATCTACTATTTTAAGTTACAATTAGACCATAAATTAAAACCATATCCTTGTTTCTAACCACGCTCATAAATATGTACCCCTGAGCAGCTCATATATACATCTGAACGACCATCTAAAAGGTGCCACAAAAGATAGCTGCTGGACTAAGGTCTCGCCATGAAACTACCCTTAAACAACGAAAAATCCTAAGTTAACCTGACGATTAGTTCCCACAGCGCTGAAGCTCCGCTTCAAGTTTTGGAGTCTCTGAGAGTATGATATCATCGTAAGGCTTTTCTTGGTTAACTTCTACAAACCCACGGCTCTTCAAAACCTGCAGAATCAAAGCATACAAGGATACAAGGATTTCGCTATTACTCAGAGTGGAACTATGATGGATTGAACCCATAAAATGAGAGGCCCAAGATTCACAGCTTGATGGATACTACCCTCCGTCCTAAAAAGAAGGCAATCCTAGCATTTTTTTAAGATATATTAGGAATCATGAGAAATGACCTACATACCCCTATTTAATTAAGGGCATCTTGCCATGAAATGTGCATGCACCTTGATTTTTTAAAAAAAAAAAAACAGAATGCACAAGTCCTTTTGAGAAAATATAGCTCACAAGCTATAACTGCATCCTTTGCGAGAGAATATGAATGCTAGAATTCCATTCTTTTAGGGACAAAGGAAGCATTTACTAATTACTTTAGTAAAGTAATACACTACATTAATTTGGCCGCAGGAATGGAAAGGCTAGCTCAGGACCAGAATGGAAGTATGAACATAACTTGAATTATCATTTCCCCACAGCAATGCAAAACCAGATCAATCCTTCAAAAAAATATGAAATCATACAGATTATCACCCAAGCAGGAAGTTACAGAAATCATACCAGGGTTTCATAAAAGAATGTTGCTGAACCTTTCCTCTTTGTCCCTTCAAGGACTTGACTGAGACTCAAAGAATTAGCTCCGTCCTTATTCTTCTGATCCATGAATAGCTGATGGAGGCAAGTTGCTATTTTCCTAAATTAGTAAATTCAGATAAGCAGCAGACTATAAGGCCAGAGGCAGGAGGGAAATGATTATAAGCGACAGAACAAGATCACTATCTACCTAGTTCTAGTTGAATTCAGCAAACCTGCAAAGCAGCAATGTGCATATATAAGAGCCTGCAACGCACAAGAACATCTACAACACAGCATAAGCACAACCTATAACAGTTTGTAGGCACTACCTTCATCTTTGGTGTGCTCTTCATGAATAGGAATATCCTGCATGTGAATGTCATTCCAAATAGATCAGTTTTCATCATAAATCATAGGCAATCCTATAGAGCAAGTTTGATGCAAACATCAGCTTACCTCATCTATATTATCTAGAGCATCATTCAGTGCTTCATTGAGTAACGGAATTTGGTTTTGTGATTCATGAAATCCCTTCTTAGATGGTACTTTTGAACTGGGTTCATCTCCTTTGACTCGAGTACCCTTCTCTGTGGTTGTATCTTCATTACATTCATAAATGTCATCTTGAACAGGCCCACTTTCTGTGTGAGTGTGACAGCCAACAGGGACCTCAAAATCTATTTGCTCATCCAATTTCCTCTTTCTTGATGTGTCTAGAACGCTTTCTCGTTCTGTGCTTCCAGTATGCTTGCAAGCATGGATGGAATCAGAGTGTTCATAGGAAAGACGCCTCCTAGCTGTAACTGATTCCTCGCATGAATTTTCAGGTGCCTCTGGTGCAGTAATGCATCCAAGGGGGGTTGAAGTCTGATCTGTCAAAAATAATAGGACACACTAAGCTATGGTTGAATGTTACATCAAAACTTGTACCTAATGATGGATAAGCATAGGACCTACATGGAATCAGTAGATCCATGAAAGTATATGGCAGAGAACCCAATTTGGCCACCTTCCAAGTACCAAGACGAGTGTGAGATGCCTTCCTTCTTGTCTGCACTAGATCACTTGCATCCTCTATTGCTCCTCTCAACGTGCTATAATAAGCAATAAAAAAAGTTCTAAATAATACTATGTTACAGTTTGATAAAACAATGGAATGGTCCACAATGTCCTGAAAATCACCCCGAAGAAAACACAGCCCACCATCTCCCTAGTCCCAACAAAAAAGGGAAGTGAATAATATGGAAACCAAAGCCCCTGCCATGTCTTGAGGATCAGAAGTGAATAATAAAAAATTCACTGAAAACTTCTAGTTCTAGGGCTTGTTTGACTGCTAGGTTTCTTGAATTGCTTCATTTGGTTTACAACCATAGCAGTTAAATAAGTCTACGGAAGTAGGTCAGCATGCTCTAGTGAGGCTACATAGTTAAACCAGATTTTGGGATTCTGAATTAGCAATACATGAAAGCTATTCTTTCCAGATTACAGCGAAGCTCTCTTATGGAAAACCCAACCACTTCTATGAGATAACCCATACTACACCTTGTATTAGATATCCATATGAAAAACAAAGGACTGCCTAGATAACCCGGCTTAAGCTGAGAAGAACAATGCAACTGGTGAAAGAATCTGTACAAGCAAGATAGAAGTTGTTCTTACTCATTCGATAGCACGGTACACTCATCGTGCAATACCCAAGTCAATCTTCTTCGAACCCTCGGCCTGTTTTCTCGTTCTGTTGGAATATAATCCTGCCTATTGTACAATGCCCTTCTTCTTTTTCGAGAAGTCTGGCTCTTCTCAGTTTTAGCTGGTGTCCTAACTCTAAATCGAGGAGAGGAGGATGGCCCTGGATCTTAAACAAATGAAGCCTACAATGAGTATGATTAAGACCATAAGAAAAACTGGTAATTTTGTCACAAAACTGACCTGGGACGCCCTCTGGCAAAGGCTCTGGAGTAGAAGGTGAGAGCTCATTCGCTATGTTTGTCTTACAGCTTAACACATGAGGTTCAAGCGACTCATTTTCTCCAGTGTCGTGCTCTGAAAATCCTGCTGAAGGTGGCACTGTATTCGATTTTCCTAGAAGTGAATCATTTTCTGATGCTTCAATTGTGCGGTAATTTGCACTCAAGTTTTCACAAGTCATATTCTCCAGAACATTCTGAGAGTTTTGCCCTTCACTTCTGTTTCAAACATGCTTAATCTGATCAAGATCTATCAACAGTATGACCTAAAATCTTGAAGTAAAAGATTTTATTTGACAAGAGAAAATTTGTAGAGTGCTTTTACTCACTCTTGCAGAGGAATAGAAGTCATAGAACAAGCAGAACCCCCATTATTCTCATCCATGTTCACTTCTCTTATAGAGTTATCCCAAGTTTTGCTTTTGTTTGCAGGATCTTTTACTCCAGCCACCATCAGCTCAGGAGAAAGAACACTGTTCCAAAATCATTTTAGGAATCAACAACAGAAGAAATGCACTGCTGTTAGGACAGAAAGGCAACAGAGTATACTTACTCCTTCACTGGTGTGAACCAAGCAGAATCAGCATTCTGGTTTTCTCTTTCAGTTTTATCCCCTTCGGTTAAGTCTAGAATATTATTTGGAAGAGCACTGCATTACAAAGAAGCTCAGAAATCCATAGGACATAACCTTTTACCATCATTAGGGAGAAACTCAAGTGCTTACATGTATTCTGGCATAAAACAATCGGAATCAACGGCATATGAACATGACGCCCTCTGATAAGACTGTACCATTGAATAAACTTTAAAGTTCAGTTTTTTCAAAGAAATATGATGAAGTTAGCAATACTGATTCCTAATTATTGGAATAGCAAAGGGTAACACATGTCTAATCTAAGGTAGAATTGTGAGTGTAGCTCCATGAAATACTACTTGAGATAGCATGAGGCTAGAAGAATGCTGTGCAGGTCCACAAGTGTCACCAAGAGCAGTCTCAATATATTGTTGAACATATCAAACCCCATTGATTGCAGGTCTTGCAACGCCTGGTTGTAAGGATAGCAGTTGACAGTTGAATGTTGATACAAACATGGTCTGTTGTAGGATGCTGAAGCATTAATCTTTCAGCTCGTCATTTAGTGCATAAGGGACGTGGACGTCTCAATGGTTGGGCAGCTTGACCTTCTGCTGGATGCTTGTGGATTCAGTTAGTTATGTGAAACATGTTTGTGGAGGCAAAAAGAGACAAATGTTAGCAGTTAGGCATGGTTTGGCATGCTTGGGGCCTGTCAGGCTGTCACATTTCTGCATTGCATTAGGAGTCTGCCCCAGAGACACCTTCCTTCCAATGCTTGGGAGTTTGGTGTGTGCGTAGTGTCACCTAGCTTGTACGTTTGGGTAGTCTAGCCATTCTTCATTTTTATGTTACTGGCATAATTGTATTCCATCCTGGTGCATCCCATGCCAGTGTGATCAGGTAGATGGCAGGAGATGGAGCTGCGTACCTCATACAAATAGGGGACTTGATGGCACTCGTCTTCCAATAGAGTATCTACATCAAAGAAAAAGAATGGAATGCATAAGGTGTTTCTTGATCAGAAGAAAGCAGACTACAATTTGCAACTTTTAAGCTACATGCATGCAAGGTCCAAAACACAGACGTCTGGCTGAAGCATCTCAAGAAACAAAATGGGCAGTAAAGGCAACGCTGATGGCATCAATAGTGATATTGTTACCTTGCTGTGCCAACCGATGGTGGTCCTCAACTTCGGCATCTCTGCAAAGGATGGTTGAAGGATAACTAAGAAAACACTTTCAATGCAACAAACTAATGATACTAGCATATGACAAGGAATTCTTACGTATCTTCAGCAATCCCCAAATCAAATGAGTCAAGCTCAAATCTTTTCGGTATCGTGAAGGTTGCTTCTCGGATCACCACAGATGTCCGTATAGTAACTTCTGCTTCTATCCTTACAGATATGCCTTCACTTGATATTGGACTAGAGACTTCAATTCTTCCCACGGCCTTAGTAGGTTTCTTGACTTTCCTGGTGTTTTGCTGGCCTACCACTAAGCTTACTGCATGAACAGCTTTATTCCCTTGCTTTGAAACTCTGCATGTCGATCTTCTGGTTGGCACACTAGGCTCAGCACATTGTATTGGTTGAAATGAGCATTTAAGTTGATTGTAATCATGGAGGAGGTATTCCACTTTCTTGGAGTATATCCTAACAGTTCCAAACAGAAGCAGTGCCAGTAATCTGAGTGGGTTGTCATCATCTTTCAAAATCCTACCTGCCAACAGTGAAACAAAAAGCACCAGCATTACAAACCCATCAGGAGAATTCGTGAACAAAGATAGATTGGTGATTGGTCTATAACAAGAAAGTTGCCCGGTATCTATCAACATCTCTAGCAGTTTGAACAATACTTGTATAGATCATCATCTATTCAAAGCTACAAGTTGGCATGCAGAATGGCAAGATGGTTCACATGGTAAAGCATGGTCAGTGCACCAGATTCTCGGGATTTAACGCTCAAATGCCATGAAGAAACCCTTCCCTGACCTAAAACCCCGCAAACCATCTATACAAATACCACCCCAGACTGGTATTATGACAAATAAGAGTTACAAACTCAGGAAAGGAAGCATACAAGGAGACACTCCTATCTCGTGCCCATATTCCCGGGCCCAAATCCCCCTCGCATGCCGAGTTTTTTAAACCTAAACCCCCACAAAAAAACCTTGCCTTCTCCCCGCTTCTCCCACTTTTCCAAATTAACATCACGAATTATTATTGCTACTAGATTAGAGAGAACCCCTCTAACCCAACCCTTATCCCCCACAAAAACTACTCTGAAAATCCAACGGAAAAAAAATAAAAATGCCTCTGGCATTGCAGGAGTTGACATAGAGACGTTACCAACGGAGGCAACGATGTCCGTGCTCTCGACCTGGTGCCGGCTGAGCGCCGCCTCGCCGCAGACCGCCGCCACCCACACAGTCCCGAGCGCGCCCTTCGACGACAGCAGGGCCTTGGAGTAGAACATCTCCGCGGCCCCCTCGTGACCGCTCGCTCGAAACGCCGAGCGCCGCCGCCGCTACGTCCGCCGCGCCAATGCAACCGCCCACTCCGCCCCCGCGGCCGCGAGTGTAAACCAGTCCAGAGCAGCCTGCGTACGAGCCGCGGCCGGCTGTGCGGTTTTTGGACAAGGGAGGAAGGGGGCAGCCAGGGGCTTCGAGGGGAAGGAGGGGAGACTCTGGGGACCGGGGAGAGGTGAAATGAAACGGCTCGCGGGCGTGCGGAAATGACGTGATTGCCCCTCGGTTTGAGACGTTGGTCGTTGGGTATGATTTATTTTAACTTTTCTTTTTGCTCTTATTTTCCCCACTGTTTTGGGTACGTGTTAATGAGATTGGTGAGGCAAATAATCAGAACATAATATAAGACCAAGTACAATTGGCATTAATCGATCCAGATATGGCTCCTTTTTTGTCAGATGTGGCATTTAATAGAGCACCAATTGTTTCGATCACTTGTGCTGAGCATTATTGATTACTCCGAGCGACCTCGCGTGAACTGATGAGTTTGACATGCGTTGCCAAAGTTTAAAACTTAAAAGTCTTACCCTTCAGTCTTGACGAGACATTCTAGATTCCTAGTATCAGTACTGCCTATGTCTGTTCAGAAAATGCTTCCTAAACAATCTCTGATCCTCTGTTCAGAAGCAGGAGTTACAGGAATTTGGCGACTGAAAACGTGTCTATCTCCGTTTATAAACATGTTTTGTCTAGAAACCAGATAATACGCTTTGCATATTGCGGTTCGACGATGCGTCGGCACCTAACCCACAGTAGGCCACATTTTAAACCTGGGAGAGCCTGGAATCTACCTGAAGCTCGCAGTCACAGCACAACGGACCGTTGTAGATTCTGCGGCCCCTCTGCGGTAATTTCTCTTTCCCGGGGTGAGTACAAAACAGCGGATGAGCGGCGGGAGCCAACTCGAGGCAATGCAGAAGAGGGTGGTTCTCTTGCAATGGGCCTTCTGTATCGGGGGCCACCCGTAAGGCACAGTGAAAACGCCGGCCTGAAGTACCGCTTTGCGAAGTGCGTGCCAAGCCCGTTTGTTGGCCAACACGTGGACGACAGGTGCAGGAGCTGGACACGTTCACCTTCCTCGGCAGCGGCGAGTCCTGTTGGTCCCCGGGCAGCGTGCGCCGACGTGGGTCGCAGACTCGCCGCCGTTTTGAGTTGCCGTGCCGCTGGCTGCTGCTGCCCGCTGGTAGTTATCCAGTAGACACACTAGTAGGAAACACACATTTCCTCCGTTTTCCTCGTTCCAAACACTAAACAGCCCGTGTTTACCGAGCGGATGCCTTCTTCTGACAGTGGATGAAGCCTTAACCTCTTCACTTGAATTTCCTACGCTACAAGCACCGATTTACAGCCTACCGGTGCATGGTTCCTCGCAATATACTTCCTCCATTCTTTTTTAATATGACACGGTTAGTTTTTTTCAAAACTTTAATCATTCGGTTTTATCAAAAATTATTATTTATTATATTTTTACTTGTTCATTAGGATAGTTTTAGTTTGAGTGTCTTATGTTTATATAATTTTTTCTGAATAAAACAACATATCAAAGTTTTAAACAAAATCAACTGAATCAAATAGAAAAAGAATGGAGAAACACCCAAACTAATTTTTAACTCTAACTAAAAAATAAGTAGCTAAAAAATAGTGTGACAAATTCTTAGTAGATAGATCATTTTCTACATTTATCTACCCTTAGTTAGGTTCTCCTAGCTAAATGTGGGCTAAAAATCTGGTACCAAATAGTTGGGTTGTTTGGACACTCATAGCTAATTTAGAACTGTATATAGCGCTAATATGGATTCCTAACAACTAGCGCTAGAACTCTCTCATACACGAGATCGAAGAAGTCGTGCATATTGTGATACTCCGTATCTTAACTATTGTCGGTACCCAGCTAACCGGGTACCCGCTTACACTGGACGAAGATCACTAAGGGAGGTAACTACTGCAGTACAAGGAGGGCCTAAGGCCGCGTACAGATGGGCCCAGCCCACTCCTTGGGAAAGCTAGGGCCACGCACCCGGCCCACAGGGGAGGCCCCGGACCTCCTTGAGGACCGAGCCTCCCCCAGCCACGCGAGGAGAGGTCCGGACCTCTCGGGCCGGAGCCCGGAGCCCGTACCTTCGGTGGCCCGGGGCCGCCTCGTGCCCACAGAGCACGGGGAGGTCCGGAGCCGGCGCCCTCGGTGGTCCGGGGCCGCCACGTGCAGAAGCGCGTGGAGGTCCGGAGCCAGCGCCCTCGGTGGTCCGGGGGCGCCACGTGCCCGCAGAGCGCGTGGAGGTCCGGAGCCAGCACCTTCGATGGTCCGGGGCCGCCACGTGACCACAGGGCACGGGAAGGTCTCGCGTTGCCACGTGCCCACAAGGCGCGTGGCGGGGCCTTCAGGCGGGCGCCTCGCCCACCTGCCGCATTTATTGCGGGCAGGTGGGCGTGCCCGATGCCGCTGACACCACCGCTGTCAGGCTGGCACGCCCCAATGCCGCTGACACCACGAGTGTCAAGCAGGCGTGCCCCCGTTGCCCGCCGCCGTTGTCAGACAGGCGTGCCCCCGTCGCCCGCCGACGCCGCCGCTGTCAGACGGGTGTACCCCCATCGCCGCTGGCAGGCGGCGGCGGCAAGGCAAGGGGGCGCGCCTTACCAAGGCGCGGCGGCGATGACAGAGCACTACAGTTGATTTCCCCAGCTACACTGGGGTCTATATTGAGTAAACAAGTACGCTGTACTCATCATGAGCCGCGCCACGCGCGGCGGCCGCGCTCAGTCTAATACTAGGCAGCGGCGCTACAACGCTACTACGAGCGCCCTGTCCTGTCGCGCGTGCGCGTCCCCTGCCCCTCGGCCTCTGAAGCCTCTCAGCGGGTTTAGCAGCCGATGGGACAGGACGGCGTGAGGCAGGACGGCGCGGCGCCGTATCCGGGCGACAAGACGGTATGGCGGATCTCCAGGCCATACCAGGTCACGACGGTGGTACAGGCGCGAAGCATGGAAGCGTTGGACATCAGGCACAGAATAGAACTGTAGCATAGAGGAAATGGCCGGGACCACCTGTCGGGGCCCGGCCACCATGTACATGCCCCCCTTGGGCTATAAAAGGGGAGGCATACGCAACACAAAGGACAACCTCGAACAAGCTCACAACAGGCTCAAAACACAGATCCAGACAGCCTCAGGGACTCCTCTGAAGGCCCACGAAATACTAGAACACACCCACAGTGGACGTAGGGTATTACGCTCCGGCGGCCCGAACCACTCTAAATCCTCTTGCCACCATCGTGCCACCACCAACTTAGCTAACAACGTTCGCTCCCCCTAACTACTCTCAGTACTTAGGATCACGGCCGGGTGCATTCCGCCACCCGACCAGGAGCACTCCCGCTCCGACAACTATGCTTTGAGAGCATTTAGTCATGTCATCATGTGCATATTTTTAAAAAAAAATTTTTGGGAGTTCAACATTTAAAATTCTTCAATCAAAATTTTAGTTCAAATTCTTTCAAAATTTGGTTTGTCCAAGGGCAAAAGTGCAAAGTGGTAGTTAAAAATATGCCCTTTCACTTTTGTATTTGGGTCTAAGTGAAATTCTGCTGTAATATGGGGTCAAAATTGCAAAAGTGTTTGTAAAAAAAAGAAAGAAAGAGAAGGGGGGGCGGCGGGCTGCGTGCCACATGCCGGCCCAGCAGGGCGGTCGGGCTGCGCTGGCCGCGCCCGCGCGCGCCACGGGGGCGGCCCGCTGCCACGCGGGCTGACAGGTGGGCCCGCCTCGGGTTGTCTTCCTCCTCCGGCCAGGGAGCGAGGGGACGACGCCCTCACTCGCCCGCGCCGTCCCGCCCGACCCCGTCGCCGCTCCACGCCGCTGCCATCTCCTCGCCGCCTAGCCGCCGCTGTCGGAGCTCGACTCCACCACCCTTGACCCGGACCTCGCCTTGCCGTCCCCGTTCAGCAGCTCTCGCGCCGTGCGCCCCCTTTCGTCCACGCGCCTCGCCGTCGCAAGCCGCTTTCGCCGTCTCGTCGTGCCGTCCGAGGGTGAGAACCCGTGTTCCCCTCTTCCGCCTTCCTCCTCCACCTATCCTCGCCGAGGATTAGGCCGGCCCGAGCTCGGCGCCCATCCATAGTGGCCGCGGCCGCAAGGGCCGAGCTGCCCCTGGGTTCCCCGCGTGCGAGCCCTAGTGGCCTCTCCCTCGCGCGCACGGGGTGTGGAACGGCCCTGCGCACCTCGCGCGGGGGTCCCCTGGCCCCGTTCCGGCCTAGTGCCGCCACGCGCGCCGTTCGCCGCCGCGGTCGCCGCGGGCAGAGAGGTGAGAGGGGGGAGAGGAGAAGGGGAAAGGGGAGGAGAAAAAGGAGGAAGACGCCACCGCGGTGGGTCGCCGTCGGCTGGGACCCCGCCGGTGAGGCCGCGCCGGTGAGCGCGCACGCCGCCGCGTCACGCGTGTGCGCTGCCCCGCGCCGAGCCAGCCGGGCGAGGCCGGTCAGTTGGGCCACCAGCCTAGCTGGGCTGCCCGCCCGGCAGGCCGGCCAGCCGGCCCGCTCGGCCGATGGGCCGAGCTGAAAACGGGAAGGAATTAGGCTGTGCCGGGGAAAAGGCCGCCGGCCCACCTAGTGGGCTGGGCCAGAGAGGAAGGAGCCGGGCTGAATTTTTGGAGGGGGAAATTAGAACTTTTTGCTTTCTTCTTTTTGTGGACTGGGCCGAATTTCAACAGTAATTCTGTTTTTTTTTTCCTTTTAAATTTAATTTGTTTATCTATTTTGCTTTAATGTAATATTTTTATTTTAATTAGAAAAATTATTTATTAATTCATATAAATAATTTGGTAATTCTAAAAAGAAAGTAAATTAGAGTTATATATTTTAAAAATTTTAGCCTTTATTTAAAAATGCAAAAAATTCATAAAGTGCATTAAAAATAGAAAATTAATTCAAAAATCCATTTTTATTATTTAAAAATTCCTATAAAATTCATTTAAACTTTAAAAATATTTAAAAATAATATAAAATTCATTTGAGCCCTAGGACAGTCAATTACGCCCCGAAAACCTAGATGTTTAACCCCAACCACCCTTTTTCTTTAGAAAATTGTACACTTTACTTTTTCAACAGGTTGATCATCCTCATGCTTTCAAACTCCTGCATGCCATTCATGTTAGGCACGTTGGTTCTTATCTTCCCAGTTGAAGAGTCTTCCGAAGGTATCCCGATGTGACATCCCGAAGCCGAGCCTCCGGACCGTCAGGTGTCCACTACCCTAATCCCCGAAGCAATTTCAAGACTCTGAGACCTTTTCTAAGGCAAGCCCCGGTGCATTACCTATTTTCTTTAAGTCCTTTAAATAAGAATGTGTTATGATTGTGCATTAGAGTCAGGAGTTGGTTGAAACTCTAGAGCATAAATACCCCAATCTCCTGCATGAAGATCCTATACGCAATAAATGGCTTAGGTGGCATAGGCCCAGAACGGAAATTCTTTTATTAAAGTTAATTGGTTAAGAATGAGAAGGATGTTAATAATTTGACAGGCATGCGGCGGGATCAGTTTCGCTTTCGTATATTGTATATTGTGATTATTGCCATGGACCCTGATCCTGCCTGTGTCGCATAAGGCCGTCCGATGTGTGGCCTGGTTGGGCCGAACGCGCCTCATTCACTTGCCGTCCTTAACGGGCTCCGGTAAGCCTCTCGTCCTGTTGTACCTAAGCGCGGAACTAGACGAGACCAACTGGATGGAGGAGGTTGGGCGGGTGTCGAAGGACTGACACTCGGGTTCGGTGAGGATGGTTCCGGCTAGGTGGCACTGGATGTTGGGTTGTCATATGTGGGGTCGGTGTACACACATATGACGGGTGTCTGAGTATCCCTCTCGAGAGGTGGAAAAATCGATTCGAATCGTCTGTGGCTTGCCGGTTGTAAGCTGCCTGATCGCGACCAACATCGTAGTAAGAAAGTTGATCTTGTTGATAAAGAATGAGTTCGCAAAGTGTTTGCTCTTGTTTGCTAATAGAATAGGTATAACTTAGACTGGAGAGGTAATAACTAAAAAGTAACTAAACTCCAAAAGATAAGGATTTACTATTAGGCCTGCCGCAGTGTGAGTTGACCTAACCACTCCGGCTATAGACTAGAAAGTCGGGTTTAGACCCAGTGGTCGGGTAAGTCTTGCTGAGTAACTAGTACTCAGGCTTCTTTGCTTATGTTTTTCTCAGGTGCTGAACACTCGCTGCAAGTGAGAGCTTTCTTCTATCGCTCCCCAGGTCTTCCTTTTGAGGTGAGCTGCATCCTTGAGCAGGATGCAAGTTTCCCTCCCTGCAGTCATTTTGAATAAAAGATTGTACAAATCAACCTTTTGGTTGTAATAATTTATTTCTTTTAAGCTATGTATGAGATGTAAGATATTGTAATCTGTAGACTCCGTTGAGAGTCAACACATGAGCTCGATCCAGATGGGAAGGCCAAGTCAGGATACCTATATCCTGAAGGACTACCGAGATTAGACTGGATCTAGTGATTAAGCACTAAATCCAGATTAATCTAGGCAGTTCTGCCACACATATGTAACAAATTGATCCGTGGGGTTTCATTCCAATTCCGTATTCCTTGTTAACTGCGTACTCCTTACTTGCGATGTATCATTAAGTACTAGCCCTAGAACACAGGTACACGGATCAAAGATGGGCATATGGAACAAATCGCTCTAAGTGGGGTTTCATCCCAACCATATATTCCTTGTTAACTGTGTACTCAACATTCCATCTAGATGAAAACATAACTCCTCGCCGCAAGGTTGATGAAACATTTACGAAACTTGTACAAGAGTGGCCAAATAAATAGAGATTTCGTACTTACTAAATCGCATGCTACATATACAAAATGATAACATGGCAACAAAACAAATTCAAGGGGAGAACGGCTAGGTTACTAAGGATGAAACCTAATGTGCACAGTTACTGAGAGCTTAGTACCAAGATGAGATCCCACTAAGAGCAATCTATTGCATCTCCACACATTTCTCGATTCCATATGATCTTGTTTTAAACTTTTAATATATAGTACTCCATCCAAAATGAATGCATTACTAAAATTCAAGATTTGTCCCAAAAAGAACACAATCCTAGCACATACCCCCAATGTTAGTTCCTTTTCGAAGAAGCATGCGCATTTATTTGCTTGTTTTTCTTTTTAATGCGCTTTCACATTTAATTGCAAGATTTTTTTCCCTTTCCAAAATGCATGTGCATGATTATGTTGAATTATTAATCTATCTTAAAAATGTTATGATTGTATTGTTGGACAAAGAGAATAACTAATGTAGAAACAAATGAATACATAATCCATGTGACATTTAATCACAATACCATACGTCAAGAAAATGATATAACAAAATGTTATGGTTTGCTTATGAAACAACAAAACAAAATTGTGATTCCAAACTCTAAAAATGGTATGACAAAATGCTATGGTTTGCTTATGAAACAACAAAATAAAATTGTGAATAAAGTCATCTAATTCATCGATCCAAACTCTAAAAATCATGACACCCAGTAACCACGTAATGAAACAATGTATTGACAATGAACTTGCCGCTGCACATTTTTTGCTTCAGCGGTATACTGAAACGCACGCACAAACGCAAAAATACTGTAAATTTTCGAGCGACTCACGCAACGCAGACGTTCCTGCACTACACTTTTATGGCGGCACGTGCTGCTGCTCCCGGAGCCCGCGTATACGTATAAGCTCAGTTTCTTCCTGACGATGCAAAAGGACACCTGTCCATGGACACTGAGCTGCCCTCTGGTAGTCTAATATCGAATTCCGACGTTATCTCCGCCAAGAGCAGAGCCGAAGTGATGGTACGATTTGTGCGAGGAAACACAAGTCCGGTACAATTTGTGCGACGAAACACAAGTCCGAGCCAGCGCAATTCGTCAAGATCCAATTACATTACCTGGCCCGAATAAGCGAGCATTATGCTCCACAGCCCACAGGTCACAAAAGCACCACATAACCCAGGCCTCAGGAAGCGCACAGATATCACGGAGCTCAGAATCAGATGTGTACGTATGACACTGTAACAGAGGCCATCTGGCCATGCATATAGAATCTCTATAGTCCAAAGCCTAATTGCATAACGCTCTTTTTCCCCCTGATGATATAACAAGTTGACATTGCATGCTTAAGCACCAACCAATGAAAAACATAAAAAAAAGATCATATATTTGCCACCAGGACAGGAAGTGGATCAACACACCGGATTTCAGTTACTAGTATGCTCAGTGTTTAAATACGGCTCTAGGCAGATGTTCATATTACATGTCATACTGTTAAAGTTGTGCTGGAACAAAATAGATGGAAAGCAGAAAACATGCCCTCGCAGGTACTTTTCCCAAGCACCCATGCTAGGCTGAAATCTGTGGACCACCGCTTTAGATGTTAGTTCAAAACAGAAGATCGGAACACATGAATGCCACATTACTTTGCAGTAAAATGAGTGAGACACAATGTTGCAGACCCAGGTGCAAGTTGAAGAAGAAGAAGTCTACATAAATGTTCCTATGCGGTAATCTAAGTGAGCCAAAATGCAGGAACAGCATCAGACCCCCTTTAGATGACTCAAGCATAAAGTTTTTATGCACCCTGAACTCTATGTTCCATGTAAAGCTCACCAAAAATCGATAAAGGGCGAAACACAGATTTTCAAATGGCACAGTGTATTTCAACTGAATTAACTGTTATTTACCACAGGAACCACTTTTTGTATTTTTTCTGTAATCTAAGTTAGAACTGTCTAGTGAAGATAAGCAACAATCTACGTGAAGATATAGATGTAATTTCCAAATCAATCAAAAGAAGGTTAAATTAATGTACAAGAAAGGATAGTACACTGACCACCATGGTTCACTAGTAAAAGATGAACACTTTTGAAGGCCCTCCACAAAATTTAGTCACCTAGGTACAACAAGCTGGCGGCCATCAAGCTTCCTATCTTGAAGCAGCCACAGCTTAGCTGCAGACGTGTCACACAACAATTGTAGTGAGTTTTAACAATCTCCCTCAGCTCTTGAGTGGTATAGAAGTAATTATCACCGAGCGCAAAGTACATAACGAGGGAACAGATCACCATCTAACAAGTCAAATAGCAGATAAGCAATTTCCAAGTCAAGGGCTCAAGGCTACTAGAAAACTGCGTACAGTCGCACAGCAAGCAAAAGGCCAACAAGTGAACTATAGTGTGTTGCTCAAGAAGACAACCATGAGCTTTTTGTTAGCACCATTGATACCTGGCGTGCAGGAATTCAACTTAAGGAATGGTTACATATCTGCTCAACTGCTCAATCACATGTAATGGTTTCAGAGTGGAAGCCTTATTTCAAATAGCAACAATCACCTTCCAGCTATTCCATATACTTCGTATAACAGTCACCTTACTATGAAGGATACATACTAAGAACCTAATATTTATTTCACCTAACAAGGAATTCAACTTAAGCAATATGTTCATAGTGATTAGCCTAATCAGCAGGGAAGCAAAGAGCATATAAGGGTGATGAACCCCATAATGAATAGCAAGAAATCTGAAATGCCATTTATCTTTTATTCCAAAAATAAGAACAAGTAGATCGAAGGTAACAACCAAGCAGATGTCAGATGCACGCATTGAGTTCAAGTTCAAGCTTCATGGACGTATCTCACAATTAATTCACCTATATCTTGGCCGTGAAACTAAGCGCATAAAAGCACTCTGATATCAGCTATGAACTACAACTGATTTGTTGTAGTTGAGATGGCAAGGAGAAAGCTCAGCTCTGGTCTCATTTCTTTCATTTTTTTTTCCTTTTGAACTTTGTATTTGGATGTGGGAGCAACAGCTCTAGAAATGATATGTACATGACCCAGACAGATCATCAAAATGGAAGATACCGCGTTGATACTAACCATGTTCCCCAAATAGTCTTAAGATATCATGCATTTTGTCTGACTGACCTATAGTGATCTTTCAGGGAAGAAGATAAGTTCTGAGCTCGTTTATTTTTTATAGTCAGCAACACATCACTTGAAGCAATTGGCTTTTGAATGTATTACCTTCCATGTTGTATACTTGTATTAATGTCCATTGATTTCCTGGTGAAAAGCAAAAGGCATCCTTCCCTTCGCTTCTTTCGTCTCTTGCAAACAAAATGCAAAGATCAAAAGAAAAGGCACGAGGAGCATAGAGAAAAATAAAAATGATGTTTTATTTTAAACCCAACGCACTGAACATTGTTTACAACATACCAATATGGAATATTTTACATACAGAAGTTCCAAAGGTGAAACTGGTGTAACCAATAAAAGCGAACACGCCACACCTTACGATGCAGGCAGATTATATTTGCTTTTATGATCAATCTGGATGGAGCATTAATCCTGCAACAAAATATCTATGATAGGCCATAAGGAGAAACCTTATCCACTTAAACCAGCACCAAGCCTGCTAAAGAACACTATCAGTGGCTGCTAGACACCAGAAGATGCGATACTTCATGTCCATGGCACATCTCACCTCAGAAGATATCTGACCTCGCTGATTCAGGATGAAGCATAACAGTTAATACGGACAGGAAACCAACCAAGTAATTCTATTTCAGCCAAACAGTCCGCGGTTGCCTATGTTGCCTTGCAATTCTTTCAAACGTTGCTCTTCCAGAGGATCAGGACTCTTCAGATATCGTTTCGTACGCCTGTGTATTTTAAAATTATAATAAATCAATTTTGACAGTATGACACAGAATCATGTAATGTGGGGCCAAAATGGAAAAGGATGTTCAGAAATTACCTGTCCAGTTCATTAAGAGCAGGAAACGTTGGCATGAAGTCCTTGGATTTAGGCAGAGGAACTTCAGAGAACCATTTGTGCTTCAGAGCATCATCTGCAGATATACGCTGTACAAGAGAAATAAATGTGTTCAGACAGATACGAATGAAGAGAAAACAAGAATTACTGACAATTGTGAGTGTGAATTGCACCTTATCAGGATCATAAGTTAGGAGTCTGTTCAACAGATCAAAACCAGCTTCAGACAGGATTGGTCGCCCAGAAAAAGACGCAGCTGGGAACTTATCCCTTAGCCTGTTATACCTGTCAAAAAGATCAAAAAGTAGATATTGTCATACAAAAATGCACTCCGCACAACAATAACAACTTATAAATGTAGAGACACTTACGGTTGTTTGACAAAATTGACTTTCACACCTGGTAATTTAGCATAGCCAGGCCAAATCTTCTCGTTAGGTGTGCCAAGTGTTCTAAATATCTGCCGAAGAAGTAGCTTGAACATGAGATATCATCAAATAGAAGTTATATTAAGAACTGCAGGACTATGGAAGTCAGAACAAATAAAATACCTTATCTAGCTGTTCAAATTCTGTTTTTCCGTTGAATAATGGTTCTTTGGCAAGAAGCTCAGCCATTATACAGCCCACAGACCACATATCAATAGCAGTAGAATACTCCTTTGTTCCTAGCAATAGTTCTGGGGCCCTGTGACCACAAGGAGCAAGAAAGTGAGTCCTTGGTTGACCAAACAGAACTCTCAATGAATAACTTTAGAAGAAAACCAAAACACTGCTCAGGAATCTGATGTTGGCCGATGACCTACCTGTACCACAAAGTCACAACCAGTTGAGTATAAGGTTTTAGTGGGCTCCCATATTGACGAGACAGTCCAAAATCACATATTTTCAACTCACCGCGGTTATTCAGCAAAAGATTTGAGGTCTTCAGATCCCTGTAAAAATGATGGGTTTTTATCAGCAACATGAACAGATTTAAAATGTTCAGCTGTATATGCAAACAAAAAAGGAAGGTAAACAATAATTACCTATGGAGTACCCAATTGTCATGTAGGTATTTTACACCCTCTAAAAGTTGAAGCATCAAACATTTGACCTCACTTTGGGTATACGGTTGTTTCATTGTCTCCATGACACCTTTAAGATCATGTTCCATGTACTCCATAACCATAAAAATACTATCTAGACTACTTCCAACTACTACTTCCTTAACATCCACAATCGAAGGATGGTGGAAAGATAAGAGGATATTTATTTCCCTAAGAGAGGTTAATGGGAAACCTTCTCGTTCTTTCTCCATCTTTACCTTCTTCAACGCAACAATCTCACTTGTCTTTTTATCCCTTGCTCTGTATACAACACCATATGTGCCCTCATTAATTTTGTTGAGCCTCTCAAACTCATCAACGCTTCTGCAGCCTTGAAGCATATTGATACACCTGTGTGGTGGCTTAGCTGGTTCAGGGGTTTCAGGTCTGTGTGCATCATTCTCTGAGTCAGTATCTGACATGCGATTTTCTGCATCACTGTCGCTAGAATGCTCCCTGTCCACATCCATATAGTCATCTTTATCTACTTCAAAATCCTCTTTCTCGTCATTGCCCATTCTCCCCGAGTCGGATGACCTTGACGTGGTCCTTCCTCCAGAGACATCACTGACAACAACCTCACCAAGTTCTGGGCTAGCCTTTTTCCACTGCCCCTGTACAGAGGAGTCTGCAGGTGATGCACTTTTCTTCTTCATAGGAGCTGCCAGATCTTCCTCATCATCATTGGCACCTGCCCATCTTGAAGTTGATATATTCCTCATTGTTGGATACTCCTCTTCCTCCCTCGTTGTTGGATATTCCTCTTCCTTCTCTGTCACCCTATTCTCCACATGTTCCGGCAACTGCTCATCACTCTCTGTACCAACAGTAATCTCTACATCCATAGGTGACTTCTCAACAGCCAACTTCACTGGGATGTGGTCCTGCGGAGGCAGAGGAGGAGGCGGAGGGAGCTCAGCAGGCACAGATTCTACCACTTTCTTGCCCCTTGCTGCATCAGAATGTGGTGGCTTAGGGCTATCCCTGTCCCAAATTATCGGCGAGAATTTCCTCTTCTTGCTTGGTGACGAGAAACCTACGCCTGCCACAGGGTCGCCCTCCCTGCTAGAACTGGGCACGCCATTCTCCCTACTTCTATGTGGCCTCCCACCGGAGTCATCAGACGCGCTGCCGCTCAGCACCTCGCCAGGCTCACGGTCACCAAGCCTACCCGCTAGACGGCTCCTGGGAGGGGGCGAGCGGCGGCGGCCGTGGCCGTTGGCGAAGTCCCTGCCACTCCTGCTGCGTCCACCGTCGCGGCGCCGGTCGGCGTCACGGTGGCGGCCGCCGAGATGGTGGTGCTGATCCTTGCTCCTCCTGGAGGCCTCCGCATCGAGCTCCCGCTCCCGCTCCCTCGCCTCGTAGTCCCTGTACCCTCCGTGGCGCCCAGCGGCCATGAGCGAATCGAACGAATCCCCCGCGGCAAACCCTAGATCCGTACCAAAACCTAGAAAAATATCGGCTCAATTGGGACCGGGCTGGGGTGCGGATCCGACCTTGGATCCAGCCGCCGCGTGGGCACCAACCGCCGGGCGCGCGGTGCGGCGGGCGCGGAGGAGACAGCGGCGAGAAGGGTCGGGATTCGGGAAGGCGGCGGTGTTGGCTGGGTTGGGCGGCGAAGGCGAATACGAGAGGGAGGCAAGCGCAGGCAGGGCGGAAGCGACTGCTGCTAGGGCGGCCGCTCCGCGTTGTTTCGGGGTCGGCTCTCGGTTTTCCTTTTCGGGGATACTGGCCTTCTGGGAACCCGCGGGCTCCGTGCGTACGTGGTTCGACGTGTTAGGTGAGTGACGGATGGGCCCGCGGGTTGAGGAGTTGCCTGGGTCCAGGATGTCAGTTAAGCTATTGGACACGTGTGCTTAAGACACTTTGGGCTGGGCCGCTGGTAGTTTAGAGGCACTGGGCCAAGGCCAATGATTCCCAAGACGACTCTCTTCAACACGTGAAATTATTTCTAGCTCATGAGGACTTTGGGTTTATTAATAATAAATAACCTGGAATTCCAACACCAATGCTTGTTCTATCACCATATCTACTATGGTGGTCTTTTATATCATCGAAATTTCTATTTGTAAGTTTTCCAGAGTCAAGCCAATATGTACTGCATTGGGGGTATCAGGCATTGTACAATCCATGATATTGTTAAGTCGTTAGCTAAATTACGTGGTTTTGCGCGTAAATGGGAATCCACATCGAGGACTTGTTGTGTTCGGCGTTCGCTATATTCCTCTATTGCGAGTTTCGTTCAAGATTAGGGAGTGGATACCAGTCATCTCACTGCCCGGTCACCTCTCTCGCCATGACAACTTTGCCACCTCCACCGTCTTGCTCCTACGATACACCATCCTTTTTGCCCTATATATACCCTATGCTTGTCGTCTCCACCTTCTATCAACCCATCTTCTTTGTGGATCTTCCGCAGGGCCGCGTCCCGCCAACATTGATGAAATGATGAGCGCAGTCTTGGAGCTTGGAATGGGAGACTGGCCAGTGGAGCGACTTGATCCAGCTACCCATCAAGCTTGGTCATCGCAATCTGTTCAGTTCTGATTCCAAATTGATGATTAATCGCTTGATGGATGCATCTTCAAGCGAGACACTTCTGAGATTTTACATGATTTGTGGATAAAAATCAGGCGCAAAACTGCAAAAGGGAGCTCTCTGATGATGCCATGATGGAAATGATTGACGATCGCTTGTTTTGGTTTATTTGTGCGGCTGGTCTGTGCTCAGTTCCAAACTTGCAAGACGGAGTTGACCTCTCTCATTTTCCTCTTTCGATTGTCTTGCACTATGAAGTGGTCGAAGAACAGAATAGCGTGGCATAACCATTGGCCTCAGAAGATAGAACTAGAATTTACCCAAACAATATTTTACAAGTGAAAGAAATTCCGGTTGTGTTCTTGTCATCCTGTGCATAAAGTATTACAATTGGAAAAAAAAAGTCACAAAGCATCCAAACAAGGCCCTTAGAGGTTGGTGTTTTCATTTCTGACATTTCGGTCGAACCACCACAAGATCTACTGGACTCCCATTTTTCCCCTTCCAAGGTAAAGTTCTAGTAATGATTTGTAAACAAATAGGCCATCACCTGTTGGGTACACAACCTGCAGAACAGAGCCATTCTTGCGCTATTGGCACGAGGGATCGTATACATAATCACCTAGCTTGTACGGCCATCATCGGGAGTCGAAACCTGGGACCCACCTAGTAACTAACCGCCTAACAACCCACGAGCAGCCAGCCACGGAGCCACCCCCTCAGGCCTCCTCTACAAATAACCACCACGCTCCACGCAAATGCCCAGGCTTCCAAACGAGGACAGCGCAATCCAAGAGCACGCAAAGAAAGCGAGAGCATCGAGAAAGAGCGAGAGGAGAAGAGGCGAGAAGCAAGAAAGAGGCAGAGAACGCACCATGGCCTCCGAACTCAGCCTGGGGAAGGCCGTCGCCCTCCTGCTCGGCGTTTCCTCCCCGGTGATCATCGTCGCGGGCTACCAGGCCTACCGCACCGGCCGTCTGGAGAGGGGGTGGCGGCGTCTGCGCGTCTGGGCACTCGGGGGCGTCACAACCCTGGAGCGGGCGCTGGGCTACAACTGCGCGCTCTGCGGCGGAAGCTTCGACGCCGGTGAGGAGGTCCGCACGCTCTCCTGCGACCACGTGTTCCACCACCGCAAGAGCGACAACTGCAAGAACGTCATCGATGACTGGCTCCGCGAGAACCACATGGTCTGCCCGGTCTGCAGCAAGGTCGCTCTCCCCGTGTCGCCGTGGAAGGCACCACCGACATCGGCACCGTTGGCGTCGGACTTGGAGGATCCACTGGTGTGGCAGGCGCCGTCACCGTCACCTTCGTCGTCGGGGTCGCAGGAGCCACCACTGCCGCTTTCGACGATGGCATTCGAGGATGAGCCACCGCTACCGCAGCCGTCGCAGCCACCACTGCCGCAGCCGTCGCCGTAGATGCGTAAGCGCGATCGGGCTTGAATGAAACGGTGCCTGAGCGTCTTGTCGGGCGGTCTTGATCAGTTCTTGGAGAGGTACTTAGGTTTATTTCATCATTTCCGTCTCTGCACTCTTGGAACTGGTCGTGGATGGCGCATGTTGTCTGATGGTCTGGATCAGTTCTTGAAGGATGTTTTCGTTGTTTCTGTCTTTTGCTTCACTGGAACTGATCAAGCTTAGCTGGGTTCCTATTCTTTTGTTCAGAGTTGTGTTCACCTCTGAGAACTAAACATCTGATCGGAATTTGTCCAAGAAACGATGGTATGTTGGATCAGTTCCAATGTTCCGAAGAATGCTAATGGGTTCTTGTCACTTGATTTGCTTATGTCTGCACCATTTCTTTTTGCCCGAATGTGAGATGATTCTGCTAAGTGGGCATCTTGGGATGAGAAATGCAGAGTTTTGGTCTAAACTTTGCATCGTAATGTTGTTAATTTCATGCTTTAATATTTGCTGCTGCTTTACTCTGCAAGTTATTTTGTTGAATGCCAAAAAAACGTAATTGTTCTGTTGAATAAATGGTTAATCGTTCATTCATTCTGGGAATCTTATAACCTGCATGTGGTATGCCACGTCTATTCCTGAATGTCAGCGGCCATTATGTTTTTGTTTTTTCAAATATGAAAAATGGCTATGTAAAACATCTTTACAGTTTTGTTTATTTCTTCACTAATTTTCCTTCCGTTGATGGGTTCTCGTTTCCATTTTTGGTCTCAAGACACATTCACTGGCAAGATCTGGTAAGTGGTACACCACCAGTATGCCATGTGTCTTGGACTCTTGGTTAGTTGTTTCTTTTTCTGTAAACTAAATTGTGAGAGTTGGGAATTCCGACTAGTTTAATGCGAAGTGTCATAACTCATAACCAACAAATTCCGAAATGATGTATTATTGTATTGGTCTTCGGACGCAGCGGCCCGTTGGTATGTATTACTGTATTTGTCACCTAGTTTTTGAAGCTTATAATGAAAAGTTTGGCTAAACGTCTAAAAATATGACCAATAAATGATGAATTATCAGTTCTTGGATCGGTTGATATGTTCTAATGAAAGCTAACAGATTCTGGGTTGATTGTTTTGGTAATATGTGCCTTTCTTTGTTATCCTAGCTGAAGATAAGTATATACAGCAATTGTCTGCAGCAAGTGCTTGTTCCTTAGCGATGTTCAGCTACAGTTCATGGCTTTTGTGTTTTCTTTCTGCTGTATGCACTAAACTGACTGAACAACGGTACTTGAGTAGCTGCGCATGCAAATTCGAGCAGATATGCAAATGCTCTGCGTATTATTTTCTCTAATCTGAAAAGTTTTTTTCCAGTTTCTTATGTAGTGACGGCACAATTTAGTACTGATAGGAATCCTTTCCGTTTGACTTGTGTTAATTAAAACTCCAGCTTGGTCACCAACCCTATAATTTTCAATGGATGGTTTTCGTTCTGGATTGAATTGTTGACGTCCCTCTACTTTTACTGCAAATGCAGTGTAAGTGCCAGGTGACCATGTTTCCTGCTCGGAGTGAACTTCTGAAAAGTGCGGTCATTATAAGCTGGAGCCACCACTGCCGCTTTCGACGATGACATTCGAGGAGGTGCCACCAGTACTGCAGCCGTCGCCGTAGATACATACGCATGGAACGGTGTGGGAGCGTCTTGTGGGGCTGTCTGGATCAGTTCTTGGAGAGGTTCTTGAAGGTTTGATTGGTCATTTCTGTTTCTGCATTCTTGGAACTGGTCGTGGATGGTGCATGTTGTCTGATCGTTGGGATCAGTTCGCGAAGGATTCTTTCATTGTTTCTGTCTTTTGCTTTATTGGAACTGATCAAGATTAGTTGGATTACTGTTCTTTTGTTCAGAGTTACTTTCACCTATGATTAGCTAAACATCTTATCTGAATTTGGCCAAGAAACGATGGTTTGTTCTTTCTTGGATCAGTTATAATGTTCCGACGAATGCTAATGGATTCTTGTTACTTGCTTTGGTAATCTGTACTCTGTATCGTTTACATGTGCAATTGTGCTTCAATATGAAAGGTGATGCAATGCAGAAATTTGGTGAAAACTGTTCATCCTAATGTTGTTAATTTCTTTTCTTGCAATGGTGCATGACGTCAATTACTTACCGTGTAAGGTGATGCTGCTAAGTGGGCATGTTGCAATGTTGTTAATTTCTTGTCATGACAGTACTATTTTGCTGAGTGCCAAAAGACTGTATATCGAACAAATGATTAATCGTTCTACAAATCTTATAGCTTCTGTGATACATCATGTATGTTCCTGAATACCACTTCCAATTCCCAGCCGCCATTAAGTTTTATTTTTTCCAAAACCAAAAAGCCTAAGCAAAACACCATTACAATTTTATCTACTTCACTAATTCTCCTTCAGTTGATGGGTTCTCATTTCCACTTTGGATCTAGACACATTTACTGAAAATATCTTTTAACACCGCCAGTATGTCATGTGTCTGGCTCAGTTGGTTTTGCTGTAAAGTGGAAACCAAACTGTCACTGCCTAGTTTCCGCACCAAATGTGATAAACCAACCAATTCAGAACTGCAGTGGTGTTGGAGAAGACACCTCTGCATGAATCGTGGTCGAGGATCGAGGAGGCAGCACCAATGCAATAGTTGTGGGCGTTGATGTTGAAGGAGAGCCACTGGTCTATTACTATCGTCATTGCGTTGACATACGTGATCGGGATTCCATGGAATGGTTTCCGCCTTCTCGTCGGACGGTCTGGATCAGTTCTTGGAGGATTACTTCATTACCTTGGTTTCTGCATTCTCGCAAGTGGCGATGCGTCTTGTCTGATGGTCTCGTTCAGTCCATGAAGGATTATTCGTTGTTTGTCTTTTGACTTCATGGAACTTTTGGTCAATCTTAGCTAGGTTCTTGTTCTGTTGTCCAGAGATGTGTTCACCTGTGATGAACTAAACACCTGAAGGCCCTGTTTGGATTGGAGTTTTTTTACAAGAATTTCAAAGGAATGAGATTCCTTCATTTTGCTTACATCACCGTGCGTTTGGAACGAAGGAAGCAAACCTCCCGTTCCTCTGGAAGAACTTCCTTCGCTGCACAAAACGGAGGAAACGAAACATCCACCTTAATCTCTTGGAATTTTTCCTGTGTCTGAACTGAAAACTCGAAGAGCTAAAGACTCCACTAATAGCAATCGAGATGCCTCTGCCTACCCGAGCAGCCGAGCTGCTGGAGCCATCTCGAGTCCTGACGTGTACGAGCTTGTCGGCCTCTTCTTCTACCCGCATCTTGAGCTTGCTAGCATCTTTTCCCAACTGTAGCTCGAGCTCACCTGCTTCTCGCCTTGCCGCATAAGCTTAAGGCCACCCTGTCCCCCTCCCCGTAGTAGCTTGTTGTAGATCTGGAAGAGCTCACGGAGAAGCTGGGGATCTCCGAACCAGAGAGAGTGTGAATGCGTGGAACAACAGTAGTAGAAGAAATGACTGGATGAGAACAACAAACAGATAAGGCTAGAACATTTTATTCACTAGCAGGTGGGCCCATCAAATCAGTTGGCTCCTGTGTCGGTGCTCCATTATTTTTCTGATCGCTAATTAGAAGTGTTTTATGAAAGAAATCCTAATGTGTTATTTAAGTAATTAGATTTATTGCTAACTGCTAACTTACTATGTTATTTCAATTCCTGTGTTCTAAACGTCAACTACTACAAATTTTCTGTGTTTTTCAATCCTCTGTTTTCCACTTACATTCACGTCATATTTCTACGTTTCTTTCCATTCCTCTGTTTTGCATTTTTTCGTTCCAAACAAACCCTAAATGTGGCCCAGAAGTGATCAATTAGCCTATCTTGGATCAGCTGCAGTGTTTGTATTTTGTTACTTTCGGTTAATTGCCGTGGTAATCGACGCCTTTCTTTGTACTGAATGTCTGAACTGGTACCGCTTCGCGTGTGCATCTTGTCATGGCAAATGAAGGACTTCGATAATAAAATGTTCTCAGCCATGCTGTGCTTTTCTTGCAATATTGCTTGATACCAGTCACTTCCTCTGGTCATTCTATCTGAAATGCCAAAAACCCATATATTTGGCTGCAGAACTGAACACACGATTCGTTGGGTAAATCTTGTGCTGCTTGCTTGTTCATAATATATTTTTTCTTGAGTTCTAGGTCAATACAATACAACTGCTACTGGCTACATCAGAGTATTACGGTTACAATAGCTGAAGATTAGTATATACATCAATTGTCTCTATGAAAGCTGTTGTAGCAAGTGCTTTTCCTTCACGAGATTCGTGTGTGTTTTTCCTTTCCATGCCCTAATTAATTTGGCACCGGTACTAAATTAATTGAGCATGCAAATTCCTTGAATATTATTTTCTCTATCCTGGAAAGCCTGGAAGTAGCACTTAGTTCGATTTTCCGCGTCGCCCTGAACATTCAGGGTCATAGGATCTATGTATTCTTCAGACTGCTATTGGTTAGTGCTTCCCTTGCTGATTCTGACGTGTCATGCTTGTTGCTCATGGGTGCCTACCGCTTGCGCTCTTCTGCTATTTCTCCTCATCGCTCGACGTGATCAAGTCTAATCATAAATCGTTTGGAAGATACGTCAGCCGTATTCTACACTACCATAGCTGTGAGAAGCTGGAGCTTCTTTATTAAGTCCTACCAAAAAGGGCATCAATAAAAACTATGCCCTTTTGTCTGGCACGACTCAGGGACACGATCCCCGTGAATATACAATGTATATATTCATTTTGTAAGGGTAAAATTTACGTATTTTTGAATTCTTGAATCTCCACTGTATTCTTGAATACCTAATGTTTAAATCCTAGCATGCCTCTGCTGCTAACATTTTCCCATGATGCTATTTTATTTCGAATGTGTTCGAACTTTGCTTAGAATTCAATTTTTGGGTTTTAACAAGTATTCGATCACTCCAACATGCACGTTTTGCTTTCTTGTGTGTACAATTCACCTTCTGTGTACACTAGATTTTCTTTTAAGCAACGAGCCTACTAATATGCCACGAGTTTGCAAAGTATTAGAAAGAAACTAAATATGCTCATATGAGATCATCGAAACATCCTAAGTTATCAGCATTATTAGCAAACTACCCTGTTCATAAGGTAAAGGGTAATTTTGAAAACCTGGATAGGGACCCTCCACGCAGTGCTATGGTTTTCCTTCTCGTTTTGTGGAGATGGATGCAAGATTTTAATGACCAGGTACAACGCCACATTTAACACTTGATGAAGATACGAGTAGAAGCCAACTATGAGGTACGTCATGGGTGTTATAATCATACGTCAGTGAGTTTTGGCTAGTACAACCAATATCGTCGACAATCTCTAATAAGCACAACTTTTCTTCGGTTAATGGAATATTATAAAAATGACTAACTGCCTAAACCCTCTTAAGAGAGGACTTCAATAAGTTACTTTTAAATCAACCTAGAAGATTTATATCCCGAGATGGAAGTCGTCCACTGGGTAATGAGTTTTGCTCACGAGGTCCTTCAATCACCCAATCAAAGTCTGACTCAAATATGTGTTTGGCAGCCTATTTTGCAGTCCGGCCAGGCTCCACTCATGCAAAAGCATCCCCACAAGCTGCAAGTGCAGGAACATAGATTTTGGCCGCACGAAGGCAGGCTGTGTGGATGCAAGGCACGAGAATCAAGTTAGGTTTTCTTTTTGAATTTTTAACATATCTCTTAAATAAAAAAAGAATCACCGAAAGAATTTCGATGTTGTGTTCGTGATATTTTTATGAAGAAAATAAGACCACATTTACCATATAAAATATCAATGAAAAATTATTTTATTTTTTCTTCTCGCATGTCCATTCCAATGCATGCTACCCAACACCATATTTATTTGGCCTGCACACAATCACATGCAACCAAACAAAGACTCCTCGCATGAATTCACCCTAGCCCAGTCGCTTGGCTCGCTGATACGAGCCAGGCTAGGGTCATGCGAGCAACCAATCACACCCTAAGGGTGTGTTTGGTTCGCTTCTCCCGCGAGCTAGGCTGCGTGAGCCAGCACCGCCAGAGCTTGGCTCCCGAGATACGACCAATTTGCTCGTTTATACGGAGCCTGGCTGAGGGTGCTTTAAACATCGTGCAAGCCTTGCTCTCCGCCTTGGTGTGGTCAACTAAACACCTGCGTTGCACGCACAGAGCCTAGCTCACAACAACCAAACAACAGGAGGCTGCATCTGCTAATGCCGTACGCGTAGAAGCAGGTAACTAGACACGCCCTAAAGCTTCGAGCATTGCCTACCCTATCATTGGAGTTACAGGTGGAATAACTGAAACTTCGCCATACTTTTCATATCTATGCCATACTATAATTTTAATGCTTGACTTTATACAATAAATCATGTTGTTTGATAAAATTTCTAGCATTTGAAATCTAATTGGGGGGCATTAGGCTGTCAGTGTTAGGGGCATATATTTCCCCACACACAATGCGGGGACCAAAATACCGTAAGAACTGTGAATTTTCGGAACAAAAACGGTAGAAACATCGAGACATGAGATAGAAATGTAAATATTTCAAACTGTGAAGATGGGCCGTTCAAACCCAAGACAGTGGGCCGGCCTGATATACTAAGTAGAACCTTAAGGTCTGAATCAGTGAATCCAGATTAGTTGCAGGTGGAGCCCACGTGTCATCCGCACTAAATTTGAATCTTGCTGCCGAAAGGAGATATGCAGCAGCAGTGTCGAAAAGTGTCTCTCTCTTTTCTCTATCCTCGTCCCGCACCCTCTCGACAGAACCACACCAACTGTCATCGGACGGTCCAAAACCGCGCCTCGTGTTCAATTCAACGGCTCTTTGCCGCCCGCCGAGCGCACATCATCCGAGCCACGAGCCCCCGCGCCGCCGCCTCCCCCTCCTTTCCTTCCTTCCTCTCCCCGTCCGTCCCCGTCCCCTCGTTCAAATTTGCGTAGCGTTGATTTCACGCCCCGACGCCCTCCCCCGAGCGCATAAGTACAACGCCACCAATCCGAACGCGAGCTGAAACCCTAACCCTAGCTACCGAGGAGAGTGATGGCGCGCCCGAAGGGTAAGAAGCGCACGGCTGCGCAGGCGGCGGACACTGATTCGAGCAAGACGGAGGCAGCGGCGCAGGAACCGGCCGCCCGGGGGCGGGGGAAGGGCGCCAAGGCGGTCCCCAAGCCCAAGCCCGAGACCGAGTACTTTCAAGAGAAGAGGAATCTGGTGAGTAGGCTTCTGGACGATATGTATCGGGTTAGGTTTTGGTTTCCCGGAGTAGTCAGTGTCGATTGGTCCTGATCTGTTTCGCTCGCGGGCTGCTCCACTTTCGATTTTTGCTCCCACGGCCGGGATTTGCAGTGATTTGATTGGTCAAAGAACTGGGAATGGTGGTTCCATTCTGCCATCAGTGATGCTCAAATGTGGCATCTCACGGATATGCAGAACTAGACTTCGTCGGACTACTGAATTCTTCTCATCTGAGTAGGAAATCAGAATGCACTACCGTGGTGTTAGAGGATTGGTCGTTGATCAAAATTTTCAAATCCGCGTGGGTTGTGCGGTCTGTTAGGTCAAAATTATCTTCGGTCCATTGGTAGTGACTGTCATGTCATATGAGGTTCGAAAATCATGTTTGGTTTGCACGATTGGAAGATGAAGACTTCAGAAACAATTTCTTGCATGTTGGCTCGAATAAATATTTGTCGAAAATACCATTTTGGTCTAAATTGTGCTTGGCTGCCCTTCACGGTGGCCTTGCTATTTTACTTTATGTGTGGTTTGACTAATGTTTTGTTGCTATGTTCAGGAGGATCTGTGGTTATCCGCTTTCCCTGTTGGAACTGAGGTTTGCTCCCATCCCTGCCTTCTTTTATTTGTATGTTATAGTTGTAGGTGACTTAGCGATGCACTTGTGGATATATCTCACAGCTTTTCCTTGATAACTCATTATCTGCAGTGGGAAAACATTGATAAGATAAAGGAGTTCAACTGGAACTTCGAAAATTTAGAGGTATGGCGATCAAAATTAAATGGTATACTTATTTTTCTCACCTTCTCCTCTTGATAATATGCTGTTGTTATTGGTGAACAGAAAGCACTGGAAGAAGGGGGGGAACTTTATGGGAAGACAGTTTATTTGTTTGGAAGCACTGAGCGTAAGTGCACTTCCATTTCAGCTAGTTTCTAGAGTTACTTTTGCTACCATTAATCCTTGATTCATGTTTGTTAAACTCTGTTCTATTTCACTATCAGCAGCATGTGTTATCTGGGTTAATCTTGATCTCAATTTATCTGGAAGAGCAGCTATCAATCTAGTTTAGTATTCATTATTTCTATCCATGCAGCACTGTTTATATGTTGGGTGTATAAACTATAATGCATTGGATTCTAGCACAACCCTGTTGAATATTTTTCCATGCACGTCTAATTGGCTCCCGCTGTCATGCAGCCCAGCTATTGGATGTTAATGGTGAATCAAAGATAGTCCTTATTCCAGTTGTAATTGCTGTAAGTTCTTATCTTCCCTCTTCTCTGGACAGTTAAACCATGGGCTTAGTTTCAAAACTTGTTGTTTGAAAAATGTGGTATGGAAAATGGTCCCTGCAGATCTATTCCATCTTAAAATTCATATTTAGCTCATGAGTATCCCAGCTAAACAATTCTGCAATTATGTCTATACTTATGCATTACCAAACAATTCATACCACTCTTTGGTATATATTATACTTTCCTATTTTTAGGTAGTACTATCAGTTGCACAACATAGAAAGTACACATCAGATTTTATAAGACTAAAGAAACGCGACATACCTTTTGCAAATAAAAATCGATAAGAGACTTCATCTAGCTTGTCCATTGATATTACCAAGTGAACTTTATTTTGGTAGGCAGGTTTAATACATTCTATTGTTTTTATTGTATAATAATATTGGTGCTCAAAGATTTCATGGTATTCTGATAAATAATTTTGGCCAGTGATCTTCTTTTCCTCTTCGTTGGTGTTTTTTTTACTCTAACATGCGGTGGCAAATGTTGCTTCTGATATTTGTAGTTTGTGGTGGCTTAAGCGAATAATTTGTTTTAGGATCAAATATTTTTCTATCGGTCACTGGATTTAACACCAATATTTTTTATTTTGCAGGTAGACTGTCCTTTCCCTCCATCAGATAAAATTGGCATAAATTCTGTGCAAAGGGAAAATGAGGAAATTGTGCCAATGAAAGCGATGAAGATGGCATGGGTGCCTTATGTTCCCCTTGAGGACCGGTACTTCTACTTTGTTATGTTGAACGATATTTGCTGCATATTGTTTTCATTATATTGCCTTTCTTGAGCATCTGAAACTTATTTTTCTAACATTGATTTTGTTTTATCTATAGGCTCAGCAGGATTGACGGTTTGAAAACAAAAATATTCACTCTTGGCTGCACCCAGCGAAGGTTAGTTATATGAATTTATGCTTCCAAATATTTGCGGTTTATTGCATATATATTTTTATTTCTATTGTTTATTTGTTTACATGGCGTTTTCATGCTCGTCCAGTGATGTGGCATATTTCCTTTTAGCTCTGTTGTTGTTACCACTGGTTACAAGTTACAAAATCTCAGGTTTATAATTTTTGTAGGTCTGCACTGAAGCATCTCAAAACTGATAGAGTCAAGAAGTTTGACTACTGCATGCCCTGTAAGCTGAATCGGGTTTATTTTTCATAGGCTTTTGTGCTTCTCTGGGAATATCTGTTGGTACTTTAGGATCCTTTGAATACCTTTTATCCTCGGAGAGGCTCATGCTGTACCTATCCCTGGCAATGCTTCAGTCCAAGTCCAAGATCTTGTAAACTACACCAACTACGTCTTGGTTAAATGTTTGCGAGGCAACTCTATGTCGGTATATTCATTGGAGTGACACTTCAAGTAACATGGCCGTGAACAAACGTGATGTTTTATAAACTCTCTACTTAGCTGGCTGATTGATGTTATCGTCTGACTGTTATTTCGTGATACAGAATCATCATTTACAGTAATGTTTAAGATATTTCCTAATAATTCGATAGCACGTAATATCCCGTCTCAAGTTTGTCTGGCCTTGCACCTTATGTCTTGAATATGACATTTTCAACAGAGTGTTATAGCGTGCAAGTGTTATAGCCACTTCGTAAAGAGGCATGTCTTGTTATAAAAAAACCCTAGGCAAGCATTGCGGTAGTGCATATAGCATGTAATGTCCACCTAAACCTGGATAGCAATCATAAGCTAGGTGGGACAGTGGTGCCTAGGTACCACCTAGGTGGCCCACTTCTAAAACAGCTCAGGCAATCATTCCAGATAGGTAAATAACCCAACATTCCCACTGAACCCTTATGCAGCTCGCCTATATTCTCGAATATTCGCTCATCCTCAAACTGTTGTACTAGTTCAAATAAGTCGCTCAGTTTAAATATGCATGGCCTGTTTTTATAATTTTTTTCCGGGTAACCTCATCTGCATATGAACCTTAACCTCTGCAGATTATATGCCATTGCAACCTCTTGAAGAAGAAGCTGACACAACTATCAGTTTCTTATATCCTCTAGAACCCCCGGTAAGATTCCTTTTGTGCATATGTTTCGGCTAGGAGTATTACCTAAGAAATCAAGAATTTTTCCTTGCCTTATTTACCGGTCACATGTTATTTATGATTTGTCGCGGAGGGGACAAAATTTCCAAAGAAATAAATCTAGAGATAGCGTCTGCATCACAGTTAAAGTTTATACCTAATATGAATTTATTCAATTGTGAGCATCTCAAGTTTGTCCTAATCTCATCATATAAGCTGTGGCTAGTTGTTCATCTCTTCTGGCTTATATATGGCACTTTCTAGGCTACTCATGCCTATCCTGTGATCGTCGGTCTATATTTTTGTAATGTGATTTCTTTTGTGGTGCTGGCCTGCTGACATCACCCTTGCTGCATTGGTCAACACCATGTGGCGCAGAGTGCAGCACACCAGTCTGCATCATCCGTTACTGATCTCACGTCTTTTATTGCTCTTATGCCTTCTTCGATAAACCCCCGTCCTAACTCCGCCCCCACCCTCCCACCCCACCCAAAAAAATCCCATAGGCACCGTAGCGATTGGGTTACATTTGCCCAGACCTAGGATTTACCCATTCCCACTCCACGCATGTTACCCACCCCATGGGTATGGCCAATGGATACAGATAATCCAAAGAGTGAGCATGTGGGCCATGAGTGTGAGATGGCAGCATGGCTACAGCTAGTGGCCGCGATTCTGGTCATCCCTGAGGAGCGCCTGCAGGACCTGTGTTCACAGCTTGGTGCCGAAGCGCAGGTTGGTCTGCAGCGTGTTGCCGGCATGATACCCGCCGTGCGAGAGCCACCAATCCAAGCCGAACTTATCGAATGTGACGTGGAGCGTGCAGAAAAGAATGGCTGCCAAGTGCGGCCCTGATGGGATTAGTGGCTGGCAATTGCTGCAGAGTTGTCATTGCCGTTTCCCATCAACAAGGGGCCTTCTGACTCCTGGAAGAAGAGCTAGTGCACAGTGGTGAGGACGTGGCACCAATGCTGCGAGGCCACACAGTCTGCTGTGGACAAAGATATGGAGAGGGAGAGATGGGAACAGGGATCAATCTTTTAGTCTTGATTCATTAATCAGTACATGAGAGTTGGGTATGGGTTAACAAGGGTATTACCCATATACCCTACCCACATCCATGTTTCAATGGGTAACCCATACCCTCCCCAAATAGCATTGGTACGGGTTTGGGTATGGGGACCAGATGCATAGTGGCATTGTTAAGACACCGGCACCTGAGTTGGACATGAACATCCACACCTACTTCCCTTCAGCACTGCCTGTGTCGCAAGCAGTTGAATGCTTGACCTCTAAGCTATTTACCAAATCACAATTTAGCGATGCAATACTGCAGACCGAAAGGATTTGGACTGTTTGAACTTTCCCTCTATTCATGTGAAGTGACAATAAATCTGCTCACCCTCCTTTCCAGTTTCAGTATTTTAGTTGAACCTTCAAACATTATTGTGCTTAACGCTTCTTAATTTCATATAACTGTGATTGCTGTCATGCATCACTGATTATTTTGTACGGCTTGATGCAGATAGTAGACGAGTTTGATTGGGAAATGGATGATTATGAGGTTTGTATTTGAATTTGTTTTGTTCTGCTCTGATACATTCATTGGTACGCATGAAAACACATCTGTGTTGAATGGCTTGAATTATTGTGTTGCAATGCAGGATTTCGCAGACCAGAGAGTTCAAGAAGGTGGGCTGCCAGAGGATGAAAAAGAAAAATTTAAGGTACTGTCGTAATTATTTGCTTAATCTGTGGTCAGCTAAACTTTGGGGATTGTTTACAATTATGGCTGAACCTTACAAATTTTGCTGCCACAATTCGTGAATAGGAATTTCTAAAGGAGAAAGTAAGAGAAAGGAAGAGAGAAATGAAACAGGTCCGCAACACCAGAATATTTTATTATATTCACAAGAAATTTACTGCATCAGTATTCAATGTTTCCCAAACTTATGCAGGCTAAAGAAGCTAGGAAGAAAGCCATTGATGATATGGATCCTAAGATGAAAGAAGCATTTGAGAATATCAAATTTTACAAGTTCTATCCTGTGAAAACCCCAGACACGCCTGATGTCAACAATGTGAAGGTATGCAGCGGTCCTGTTCGGTGTTCCTCAGTGAAAAAAATTTGAAGACTGCACTGGATTTACCTTTGTATTGAATGTTTTCTGCAGGCGAGGTACATCAACAGATATTACCGGAACGCGCATTATCTGATGTAATGGTGTTCTGAGGAACGAGCTAACTTGAAGAGTTGGTACCATAAATTTTGAAACCCGGGGGAGAGCTTGGTGGCATCTTCAATTGTAGCCCCTTATGGGCCATCAAACATGTTGCATCTGAACTCTGCTGTTGTACTAGAGTTGCCCTCATACTCACCCCCTTCCTTAGGCATCTTCTTTTGCTGCCCGGTGTATACAATCCTGAGGATAGATTATTGTGTAGCAATCAGAGGGTCAAAGTAGTCGTGACTGGTGAGAGTAAACAAATAATTCAGGAACAATTTGTTCCACTTTCCTCATGCAGTAAAATTTCGCATAGGATTCTGGATTTAATATCGTTGAAGCAGAGCTTGCCATTTATGCTTAATGTGGTTGTGTTGCCAAGTGCCCACAAACTCTGGCTCCAGTCCAGTCCTCCAGATTCCAGAAGTCCTGTTAGCGCGCAACCTGTGTAGAAATAAGGATGTGTTCAGTTAAATTAGTTTCCGAGTAAACATGACAGAGCTACTGTACCAACCGGTGCCTTTGGCCGTACTTTGGCGCTTCTTTGTAAGTGAGCAAGCCTCTAGCAGTCTGGCTTTGGTATGCCAAGGTTAACATCACCAGTGTGTGCGGAGGTGCAAAACAAGTTTGAAAGGTCTCATGACAGCAGCCTAAAAGGGTAAAGAAATATAGCTTGCAGGCATTATACCAACTCGTGTGATTGTTTGATGACATTGGCATGTGTAACCAGTTCTGTGAAATTGGTCCGAGACAAGAAAATGTATACATTGAACTATGATGCCCATGACGTAATGGGCTAATGGTGTGTGGCGAGGATGTCTCGAGTCTTCGACACCTTGAGCGAAAAATACCCACAAATTGTATACTCGCAGGCAGCACTCCCTTCGGTTCCCTCTCCCGCTCTCCGTGCTTGTGATTCTGGCGGTCCGGTGTACGGCCATCCTTGGGAACCGAGACCCTGGGGCCCACATGGTAACCACCCTGGGACCCACATGGTAACAAACTAAATCACCAAACCCCTTCGCCTACAAATACCTACCGAGGCGAGGCAATGCCACCTTCTAAACACGCACAATCTAGACCACCAACGAGAGCGCACAAGGAAGCCAGAGCGAGAGGACAGGACTACAGGAGAGACACGAAGCAAGAAAGAGGAAGGGGAGCGAAGGCACCATGGCCTGACGCCGACGTCAGCGCCGGGGAGGTCGTCATCGTCACGTTCGCGTCCGGCGTCTCCGCTGCAGCCGCTGCCGGCGTGGGCAGCTGGTTCGCCATCTGGGCCTACCGCGACGGCCGGTTCTCCAGGGGATGGTGGTGGCTCCGCGTCTCCTCGCTCGGCGGCGTCACCACCCTGAAGCAGGCGCTGGGCTACGACTGCGGCCTGTGCCGCCGTAGCCTGGATCAGGGGGAGGAGGTCCGCACGCTCTCCTGCGACCACGTCTTCCACTTCCGCAAGAGTGCTAAGTGCGTGAACATCATCGACAACTGGCTCCGCGAGAACAGCATGTTCTGCCCGGTTTGCTGCAAGATCGCCTACCCCGTGCTGCCGTGGAAGGCACCGCCGACATCGCCGCCGCCACCACCGCCGTCGACACCGCCAGAGCAGCGGCCGTCGACGCCGACAATAGATTTGGAGGCTCAAGTACCGCAGGCGGCCGTCAGCGTTGGAGAAGAGGCCAGTGCAGCCACTGTAGGTAGTACTACTGTTCTCGGAACTGGTGGATAGAGTGCTGTCGCCATCGCACTTGCAGTCGCTGCCGAAGTAGCAACACGCATGATCGAGCTTGGATGGGACAGTGTTGGAGCGTCTTACGGGGCGGTCTGGATCAATTCTTGTAGAGGTTCTTCAAGGATTCTTTCGTCGTTTCTGTTTCTGCGTTCTTAGAACTGTAGACGGTAACGTGTCTTGCCTGACGAAGGATTCCTTCGTTGTTTCCGTCATTTGCTTTCATGGAACTTGCCTTAGATGCGTTCCTGTTCATTTGTTCTGAGATGCGTTCACCTGTGATGAACCGAACTTCAAAATGTAGCCAAGAAACGACGATTTGTTAGTTTGCAGTTGCCTGTTGCATTTATATCTTTTCCCGTACTACTTGGAGATGTTCTTCAAGGATTCTTTCGTTATTTTTGTTTCTGCACTCTTCAAACTGAGAGGGTAGTACGTCTGATTCATGTCTGATGGTTTGGATCGATTTTGAAGGATTCCTTCATTGTTTTCATCTTCTGTTTTCTTAGAACTGATCAAGCTTTGCTGGGTTTCTCTTCATTTGTTCAGAGATGCATTCACCTGTGACAAACCAAATTACAGAACGTGTCCAAGAAAAGATGATTTGTTAGTTCTTGGATCATTTATAATGTTAACTGTTAGGGATATATTTTTTCTGCAGGAAAACTGTTATGAATATATGCTAACTGGAGATCATGATACATCCTAACTCTCTACTCTTCAGATGTTTGGCTATATGCAATGCCTGATCGGTCGATGTTGTAGGATTCAGTTTTATTTTTGTAATCCCCCCCCCCCCCCCCCCATCAATTCGAGTCATTAATTTAATTTCAGGAGGATGTCGGCTCTGGTTTGTTTTAACTCTGATTCTGCTTGAGATATCTTGCGTGGGATGCCATACTCAGTCCTGAATTGTATGTATTTTACAATTCCCTGTAGCATTTCTTTTAGATAAAGATTGTGTGTGGACTGCTAGTAGTAGCAGACGGTACTTAACACCTCTCTGTGCTTGCCTATTTGTTCCCTTACAAAAATTCCATCAGTTGATGAACTTTCATGTATACTGTTGGCATCACACGCAATCATTTCTTCCATTGTATATTGGACATAGATTTCGCCAACAGCAAGTGTAAGTATCTCTAGTGATGTTTCGTGGTTCAGCCGAGCCTTGTTTCAGTGTAGTAAGAGAGAGAGAGAGAGCAATTCAGACTGCAGCTTGCCAATTCACTGCAAGACCTTGTGATTGTACAGCTCTCAAAGACTCCCAAGTTAATCCGTGCAAGACCTTGTGATTGCACTTGCTGCTTTTGATGGCTCGTTAGTTCATTCAGTGTGATGGTGTTCAGAATCAATTTTCAGAGTTGGTTCATACTGTCAGCTACTTGGTGCGTTGCTCAGGCCGCGCCCAGACTCCAGAACAGTCCATGCACATTGCCAACGCCTACACATCCTGCCCTTCCATCCGCATACGGCCGGCCTTGGCTGCTCTTCCAGTTCCAACTGCTCGCCGTGCTTGTGATTCCTTCTAGCAGCGTCCAACGAACCAAGACCCCTGGGGCCCACATGGTAACAAACTACTCACCTCACCTAACCCCCGTCGTCGTCTACAAATACCCACCCACACGAGGCATGCCACCTTCCAAACACGCACAATCCTAGAGCACCAACGCGAGCACGCACGAGAGAGCCAGAGCGAGACGAGAGGAGGGAGAGGCAGGAAGCAAGAAAGAGGAAGGGGAGCGAAAGGCACCATGGACTTCTGGTTCTCGTTCTTCGTCGTCGCTGCCACGGCCTTGGTCGGCGTCTGTGCGAGCGGATGGTGGGCCTTCCGGGCCTACCGCGACGGCCAGTTCGCGGGAGCATGGCGGTGGCTGCGCGTCCTCTCGCTCGGCGGCGCCACCACCCTAGAGCGGGACCTGAGCGACAGCTGCGGCATATGCTCCAACAGCATGGATGCCGGCGAGAAGGTCCGCACGCTCTCCTGCGACCACGTGTTCCACCGCGGCGGCATCAGCAAGTGCGAGGACGGCATCGACAATTGGCTTCGCACTGCACCGAGGATGTTCTGCCCGGTCTGCCTCCAGACCCCTCGTTCCGTGCTGCCGTGGAAGGCACCGCCGCCTACGCCGACGACTTCAGAGGCGCCGTCCTATGGGAGTTTGGTACCGTCGCCGCCGTCCTCGTCGGGATTGGCGAACGCCTCCCCGCCGGAGTCGTCATCGGGCCTGGATGATCGGGACAAGCCACTACTATCTCGGTCGCAAACGGCATAGATGTTCGGGCTTCAGCGGAACGATGCTGGTGCGTCTTATGGGGCGGTCTGGATGAGTTCTTGTAGAGGTTCTTCATGGACTCCTTCGTCGTTTCTGTTTCTGCGTTCTGAGAACTGTAGATGGTAGAGTGTCTTGCCTGAAGGATTCCTTCGTTGTTTCCGTCATTTGCTTTCATGGAACTTGCCTTAGCTGCGTTCCTGTTCATTTGCTCAGAGATGCGTTCACCTGTGATGAACCAAACTTCCAAATGTAGCTAAGAAACGATGATTTGTTAGTTCTTGGATCGGTTATAATCTTCTGACGGAAGCTAATAGATCCTTCGTTCTTTGCTCTGGTCAATTCATAGTATCTCAATGTGATCGTGTTCTGAATGTCTGATTGCTTCATACTGTTTTTCTTGTATTCCGGTCCAGCTACTGCCTGTATTATATTGGTCTACGAATATATGATAACTGAAGATCATTATCCTGCTTAACCCTCACTCTGCACCTGTTTGGGCATGATCGGGTGATGTTGTTTGGACTCAGCTTTCCTTTGTGTTTTTCTATTAGTTTGAGTCATTAGTCGAATTTCAGGAGGGCATGAGCTCGGGTTTGCGCTTTACTATGAATCTCCTTACGATATCTTGCGTGGGATGCGGATGCCTTGTGTGTACCATGTGTGCAGTTACGATATCTGGCTTTCTTCATTCTTTAAACTGTTAGAGGGTAGTGCGTCTGACTCATGCGTTAAGGTTTGGATCAGCTTGAAGGATTAATTCATTGTTTCCGTGTTTTGTTTTCTTAGAACTGATCAGGCTTTGCTGAGTTTCTCTTCATTTGTTCAGAGATGCATTCACCTGTGACAAACCAAATTACGGAATGTGCCCAAGAAAAGATGATTTGTTAGTTCTTGGATCAGTTATAATGTTCTAAAGGAAGCTAACAAATCTTTGGTTCTTTGCTCTGGTACTCTGGTCAATTCCTTAGTGCATCAATGTGAAAATGTTTGGCTGTCTTGCTTCATCTGCTAGTCATTTTGTTGAGAATCATAAATCTGTAGGTTTAGGTTCTGAACATATGATTGTTTTTAAAATCTTGTGACCAGTTTTTCTTGTTCTGATTGCATTCCTGTTTGTTTAGTACTATGGTTTTTGTTGCATTCCAGCTTCTGCCTGTAATATTGTTATGGATATATTTTTCTGCGGGGAAACTGTTATGAACATATGCTAACTGGAGATCATTATACATCTTAACTCTATACTCTATACTCTTCAGCTGTTTGGCTATATTCAATGCCTGATCGGTCGATGTTGTCAGGAAAGATTCGGTTTTATTTTTGTGATTTTCTCCATCGAATTCGAGACATTAATTGGATTTCAGGAGGATGTGAGCTCTTGTTTGTCTTAAACTCTGATTCTCCTTGTGATTTCTTGCGTGTGATGCCATGTCAGTCCCTGAATTGTTCCCAATTCCCTCTTGTCATTATGTATTTTACACTTCCCTGTAGTACTTCTTTAGATAAAGATTGTGTGTGGAGTGATAGTAGTAGCAGACGGTACTTATCATCCCTCTGTGCTTGCCTATTTGTTCCCTTACAAATATTCCATCAGTCGATGAACTTTCCTGTATACTGTTGGCATCAGACACGATCATTTCTTCCATTATAAAAATTGGACATAGTTTTCGGCAATAGTAAGTGTAAGTATCTCTAGTGATGTTTCGTGGTTCAGTCGAGTCTGGTTTCAGTGTAAGAGTGACAGAGCAATTCAGACTGCAGCTTGCCAATTCAGTGTAAGACTTTGTGATTGTACAGCTCTCTAATCTCAAAGATTGCCAAATTAATCCTTAACGTTGACCTGTGGTACTTGCTGCTTGCTTTTGATGGCTCGTTAGTTCATTGAGTGTGACGGTGTTCAGAATCAATTTTCATAGTTGTTCATGCTGTCAGCGACTTGGTGTGTTTCTCAGCCTGCATTCAGGGCAGTCCATGCGCATTGCCGACGCCAACATGTTCATATGCCCGCAGTCCTCGTCGGGATTGGAGAGTACCTCTCCGCCGGAGTCGTCATCGGGGCTGGCCGAGCCACTACTACCTCCATCGCAGTAGGCATAGATGTTCGGGCTTCAACGGAACGATGTTGGTGCATCTTGTCAGGTGTTCTCTGGACCAGTTCATGGAAAGGTTCGTGAAAGGAGCGTTTCGTTATTTTGGTTTCTGCATTCTTGGAACTGATCGAGGGCGATGCGTCTTGTCTAATGGTTTGCACCAGTTCGAAGGATTATTCGTTGTTTCTGTCATTTACTTTGATGTAACTTTTGATCGACATTTAGCTGGGCTCTAGTTCTTTTGTTCAGAGATGAGGTGCACTTATAACTGTGGCTAAGAAACGATGAATTGCCAGTTAGCGCATCAGTTCTTGTATGTGTTCTAACGAAAGCTAATAGATCGAGTTTTCCTTACAGTATTGCCTGGCACATATTGCTTCTTCTGGTGATTCTATCTTGAACTGTGCTTCTGAACTGAACATATGATTAACTAGTTATAAGAAATTCTTGCACTGTGTTTTTCTGTATGCACTGACCAATTGGGCCCTCTGCCGCACTAGATCGGGTGATCGAAGTGTTCCTGGATCTTGTAACAATAGGTCCAAAGGTCGAATTTAGGTGCAGATGAACTCTGCTTTATTTTAAAACTTACATGATCCACATTATCCTGTCCCAGCATATTACTATTATTTTCTTGTTATTGTTGTTCTTTGATCTTAATGTATATTTCCGGTTTCTTATCTTGTAACAACGTAATTTGAAACTGAAGAAAACTTGGTTCTGTAGTTCTGTTACGCCCGTATGTTACCTAACCTGCAGCATGCTTTTTTAAATAATGAATCTGCAGCTTGCTATTGCAAATTCATCCTTAAGCTCAGATACAGTCATGCATGGAGTGTTCAGCCCTCTAGTTTCGTTGCCAATTTATTCTCGGTGAGACTATTAATTCTTTTCGATTGCAGTGCTAGTATTTGTAGACCTGGAAATGTTTCCTGCTCCAGTTAGGTGTCCAGGAGAAAAGTTGTCCTTTCTGTTCTGAAATTGGAATTGCTTTGTCCATAGAATTTTCGGCGTTAGAGTGTCAGCACACAGAACATTCAGAGTTAGTAGGAATAGGATTAGGATCCGTGCATTCATCAGAGTCCAGTCTGTCAATGATTCCCTTGAGACATGTACAACTTCCACACATTTCACGAAATTAATCCCGTGTTGACGCTGAAATGTCCTTGTTGTTGCGCTCTTGGCTGTTTCTCCTCGTCGCTTTTGTCTTCAGCATGCGACATTCAATGTTCAGAGTAGCTCATTCTGTCAGTGTGTTTCTCAGCCTGCACACGGAGCTGCGTTCACCTTGATGAAATGTAACAAATAAACGATGATTTATTAGTTCTTGGATCATTTATAATTTTCTAGAGGAAGCTAATAGATCCTTGGTTTTTTGCTCTTGTAGGATGTTCGATTCTTCCTTAGTACCTCAATGTCAAAAAGGCATGATTTGGCAAAAACTAAAAACTGTTCTCAACATTGTTTGCTAGCAACTTCTTGCAATAGCGCTTGACATCGGTTGCTTCCTTTGTTTGTTATTTTCCTGATAACCAAAAGCCTGTAGGATTGGTTTCGAACGTCTGAATATTAGTTTTTCTTGCTTAACCTGCTACTCTTCAGCTGTTTGGATGCATTGTATGCGACACCCGATCAAGTTTCCTTTGTGTTCGTCCCAGTCATTTGAGGCATTAGTGGAAGGTTCAGATGGATGTCAGCTCTGGTTTGTGTCCAACTCTGAACTCTGGGGTCTACTAAGCAGCAGCACAATTTGGTACCGAAAAGCTCTTCTGTCAAGCCTGTCTAATCTATGTTGCTTAACAGTCCGATCTCTATGCTTCACTATTTGTTTTTAGTTTCTTACTAATTTCCCGTTAATTGTGGACTTCCGTTTATGCTGTCAGAAATTCAACTTTTTCGGTGCAACTAGTCTTTTACAATGACTAGCGTGTCACTGGTGATGCTTCCTTTCTTCAGTTATGAGAGAGTTCGTAGGGTTTTTTTTAGAGATGTCGTTGGATAAGCTGTGGCCAGAGCCGTGCTTTGCTTGCGCAACCTTTCAAGAAACTTACTTCAGATCAGTTTACAAAATGTTAAGATACATGATATTTTTTCTGTCTCCTAAGGTGAGCACAAATTTAATGAGTATCTCCTTTAGGCAGCAGTACCGTCACTGCCTCACACTCCCAGCTTCAAGGTCTTGCATACATTTCCACCGGCGAGCTGTACGTGGCCTCATTTGGGTCGACTTTGCGTTGTGACATTTCGTCGAGCATTCACTCTGCATTCTTGAGCCACCCAACCCACAATCTGAAGGCCACTAATAATCTGCTAGCTCCTGCGGTGGAGTTCAACCTCAACCCCAGATCGAGGTAGCAGATCGAGGTAGAGGAGAGGCACCAAGGAGAGGTGGCCGCTGCCTCTTCAGCTTGGGACCCCGGCGGGTGGTGGCGGAGGCCTGCTAGGGTGATGACAAGAGGAGGCCCCCGGAGCAACGAGCGGAACGCGGAGGGGCGGACTGGTGAGCCAGCGACGGGGGGTGGGCGCTAGTGAGGAGCCCGTCTGCCTGGCGTTGCCCGTGTCTCCCATGCTCCGCACTGCCGGGACGCCGCCGCTAATGCTGCACATCATGTCCCTGCTACTGCCCAGCGGAGGCACTGTCGGGCTGCCACCGAGGAGAGCTGGATCCAGCAGAACTGCAGCAAGAGGGTAGGGGCACCTGTGTTTTTCCTCGTCCTCAAGGACTCACCCGCGGTGAACCGGCAGTCGTCGTCGTCGTCGTCGTCGTCGTCGTCGCCCGAAGAGGCGGCCGATGGGTCTCGACCGCGGCGCCGCCTCCGCCGGCGAGGGAGACGCGGAGCCGTGCACGCAACAGGCAAGGGAGAGGCAGGGTGGGGGCGGCAAGGGCGGAGCGAGGGACGGCGGAGGGAAGGGGGAGGAACGAGAGGCAAGCGGCGTCGGAGCCCGTAGCGGCGGCGCTCGCTCTCGAAGGGTCACGAATCTCAGTGCTTGTGCTCGAGCCGGGGAACGACAGTCCAACGGTCTGATGAAAACTTTGCCTGAGATCCAACGGTGAGAAAATTAGGACAACGTGGCCCTATCAGACATCGGTGAAATGGTCCAAGTTTCGTACTCGTAAAAGATGAAGCACAGTGAGTACGGACGGGCCGTGGCCCGAGGATCCCTTCCCAGCCCACGTACTCGGACTTGGAGGCCCAGGCCATACGATGAGCGCTTGTTTCGGAGGCGCGGCCTGGCCTGCGTGCCCGCTCGACTGCTCGAGGACAGGCAGAGAGACACTGAGAGAGCGAGAGACGCCCGAGAGATCGAAGAGGATTTGGGCAAAGACAGACCTAGGTTCATGGGGTCGATGGAATTTGTGGCGCCGGTGTTGGAGGAGCTGCTGCCGGATATTTCCCGCGAGGAGCAGCAACGGTTGCAGAACCGATTCCGCGTGCGCGAGTGCATCTGGAAGCGACATAACAAGCACTCTCCTCGTACACCTCCGTTGCTCTCAGAACGGTCGGCCTCTTGCCCCTCATCTCTTAATTTTAATTTTAATTGGCTTGTTCAATTTCTGCGTAGATTTCAATCTGGACGAGAAACCAAAAGAGAGACCTAGTATTAATTTGTTGGTGGGGATAGGCCCGACAGATACGTTTTATTTTATGTACCGAAATCATTATTATCGTCTTGCATTTATTATTATTGCATCTGTCTACCATTTATCTACTGTACGTGCTATATATGAACTTTGTTGCAATATACATTGTGATTTATCGTATGATGGATTATTAGCAAGTTAACAGTTTTAACAAAAATCTAGCATCTATATTGTACAAAAAAATAAATAATAGTTTTTTTATTCATGCAATGGAACCTCTTGTTGGATATTCACCTGATAAAAGTCAGAATATGGTTCTTATGGACGGTTTAAGAAAATACATTCCAATTACAAGAACTACTTTTTTATGTGGTACACTTTCTCTTTGTGGTATTTTCACCTCTTGCTTGCTTCCGGTCCAATCCAAATATGAAATCCTTATTAATAGTATTCACCTTTTTTTTTTGGAATTATAGCCTTACTGAAGGATTAACTGCATTTTATATGTTTTGGATATATTTACTTACTTTTGATGGCTATTTGCATGCTCATTTCAAAATTACAGCAGTATTAAATAAGGTTCGTTGTATTCAATTCTGATTCGGTTATGGGCTCTCCAACAAATTTCATTCATTTCATGTTGAAGAAATGGAAAATCTTGCCAGTTCTCGTTGATTACCAAGCAAGCACAGCTTATCAATCTCAATTTGTACTCCTAACTAGTTATCATTCTCAAATGCATGCTTTAATTTGGATGGTTTGTATAAATGCATATACACAGGGAGCGCGACTTGTTCATCATTCCCCAGGTCCTCGACGCTCTCGGACACTACAATGCCAGACACCCAGTAAATGCAGTGTAGTCTTTCTGCTTTGCTTTGCTAGCTACTGTACCTGTACTTCATTCCCATATTCATACTCCGTATATAGTATATAGCTGCAGTATCCTGCAATTCCATGGACATATATGACCTAGCTAGCTTGGGGTATGCATTGCAGGGTGGTGAGTTCGATGTTGTGAAGCCCCTGATGCAGAGCCGCGTGGGATTCCGGGACCAGGTATGGTTTCATCATGTAGGGCTCGCGCCCGCAGCAGCAACAGCAAGATAATCAAACGCTTTTTTGCTGAGGTGCACTACAGCTTCTCTCGCTCCTCCTCGCCCTCGGTATCATTTCCACCGCCTCGGCCGGTTCCTATCGTTGAAATATGCACCATCATCGGTAAGCTAGCTAGCTCCTCCTTAACTTGTAGAGATCATGTTAGTAGTTGTTGCTAGCTAGTAGTACGTACTGGTGGCGTATGCATGCATGCAGTGTAATTAATTCAACATACACACACTATTGTACATATAATGTTGCTTCGCATTGTGATCTGGTGCATGCAGAAGAGCCGCTATCCCAGTAAGGGCGTAGCTGTGCCTTTTGTCCCAGCCACCGGGACATTTTGCATCCCAAGGGCTGCCGTAAGTTTGTCTGTGGAAACGACAAAGACCGGACGGATCAGCGACTGGAGCGTCCATGCACCGGTATAGGATTTGGGGGGATGCCATTCACTGGCCGCCCAGGCGTGTCTCCTTTAGTACTATCAACATCAGTAAGTCAGTAGGAAGAACGGAGTATATCCTCCAAGAACAAGACAATAAGAGAGGCTGCAGGGGAATTCGATGTGAAGGCTTCCTGGGGTCCTTCATACACCTCCTCTCATATCTTTAATCTCAGACCGTGCATGTTCATCAGGTCAGGTGTTATATGGATTATATAGCTAGCAGTTCACCTGCGTGGGTTTGAAAAAAATATAGCTAGCAGTGAGATATGTAACTATTAGGGATGGTTTAGTGGACACAAAGTCACAGATTAATGTACACTAGCAGAATACCCGTGCCTTGCTACGGAACATGGAGCATTATGTACCATTTAGGTCGAAGTTGGATTCTGAGTTGGCGCTAATATTATGTTGTCGCAGAAAGTTAACCGTCGACCTTCCGCTTGCAACATATCACGAGTTGGAAGATCACGCACTTACGATCACCTCTCCGAGATGCTGGGTCCAACAGACCCTTGATCTAGGAGCTGGCAGTGCCAATTTTTAGGAAAACAGTGTTAGTTTTAACAAGGATACTATTTCATATTACCCAAGTTTTTTTCCAATGGATTAACTTAACAATCACATGATGGCTAATGCTAGAACCAGCTTGGCGACTAAGGCATGACGCCACCCGTGGGTAGCAAGTTAGCAACATTGGGTGAAATCAGCATGTTGAGAACAACACCAAATGCAACCTTGACCAAATTCCCGACTAACACTCGATTGGATATCATAATTGTTGTATAGCCAGAATTAAGGCTGGTGGGCTTCTTTTCCCAGTGGGCAGCAGGGTTGTCGGGTCTAATGTTGATGTCTAAAGATGCTAGGCTCACCAGGCGGTGTAGCATAGCACGTTTTTGCCCCGATATGAGCATAGCACGATACAGTGGACACGCTGTGTGTAGGCCGTTGACGTGGCAGGAAAAGCTGCCTGGGCACATCCCAATTTACTTTTTTATTTTAATTTTGTAACGGTTCTAGTTCTCTTATATCTTCTATATCTAAATAGCTAGCACCTGCTATCTATTTCTCTAGACACGTGTGAAGCCACGTCATCTTAGGAGCTCATAAAGTTTCATGCCATGTTATTATCCTACTAAGTCATTAATTTATACCTTGCATTGATTTAATATGTCTTCATGCATGTCTAGAGAAATACATCATTCAAATTCCCGCGGCACTACGTGAGGAAATTCATATAGTATATATATAGACTAATGAATAGAATTAGTAAAAGTCTAGAATCCTTAAAATTTGGAGGGAAGGAATACGGAGTATTATACTATGTAACTTACTGCATGATTTGAATTGAATGAAACAAAGTTTTCTTAGCTAGTGGAGCATTCGTTTGTGCAGCGGTTTGAATCACACTGGTGCTTTTCATTGGTAGTTGAGGTATTTTTCTTGTCAATATTTCGTGTAGCAAGTAGCAGGCTTGTAGTAGGCTGCAACGCTCCCTTGAGCGGTAGGGTGGGTGTTGGGCGACGCTGCATGCGCGGAGCCGCGGAGTGGTAGACTGCTGCATGCATACGCGCAGGGTGCCGGCTGCTTTGGGCGACGCACGATCGCTGTACGCGCGGAGCGGTTGGCTGCTGCATGCGCGCAGGGGTGGTGCCGAGGCGAGACGCACGGCCACTGGCACTTTATAGTAATAGAGACGTATTCTAATAAGATCTGTTCGGTGTCAGAATGTCAGTCCCCTGAAAGCTTGTTAATTAATTTGTCAGTCGGATTTTTCATCGGTCCGATTTATAATCATCAGGCAAGATTTGTTACGCCTGCCTGTCATCTAGAGACCTCCTTTTGTGTGGACGTGTTATCGGGCTTGTGTTTATAACTCGATCTGTTTTTTCATGTGCGAGCACCATAGGCCTGTTGGCACCGTCCGTCCAGTTTCAGTGTCAGTGTCTAGGGATTTCAGACTTCGTCAAATTCCCTGTATTATGCAGAGATTGCAGATCCTTGTGACACCATCCAAGTCCCTGTGTCCAACAGCCAGCGTTCAGAGCCTTTCTTTCTCCTCCTCCAAGTCTGAGCCTCCGCACGCTGCTTCACCGCTCGTACCAGCCCGTGAGAAACAGCGCGCGATACCCACCGAAACGGCCAACAACCATTTGACCTCCAGGCTCCAGCCCGCACCCGCCCGGGAGACGGCGACTAGTCCACCCCTTCCCCACCTCCAAGGCTCCAAGCCACTACGATCCGCGGCGCGCACAAGGCAACAAGCAAAATCCCCATCCATCCAGTTCCAAAGTCCAAACCCCGAATCGAATGCTCTCTTCGGCTGCCACCGCCTCCTCCTCCGCCGGTTCGTCCCATCCTTATCGCCCCGCCTCCGCGCGCGCAAGCCGCCTCCGCCCCGTCCTCGCGATGGCGGGCTCCGACGACCCGCGCGCCGCGCCCGCCAGGTCGGTCGCCGTCATCGGCGCCGGGCTCAGGTGAGCCGTGTGAGCGAGCGCTCCTTCTTCCTCCCTCTCCGCGCGCTGCTTTGGTCGGGGGTTTCGGTGTGTCTCTGTGCCTTTGGGCTGTGGGTGCGAGGTGTTTGATGAAACTGCTCTGTGGCTCCGTGCAGCGGGCTCGCGGCGGCGTACAGGCTCCGGAGGAGCGGCGTGAACGTGACGGTGTTCGAGGCGGCGGACAGGGCGGGAGGGAAGATACGGACCAACTCCGAGGCCGGGTTCCTCTGGGATGAAGGGGCTAACACCATGGTGAGCGCATTTCGGTTCTGCTTGCAGTTCCAGGGCCTCGCTTGTGCGAGCCTGCATAGCTGCTTGCTTCCGCACCATTTTGATTGTGCCGTTATTGAGTAGTACTAGCAAGTACAATGACCCAAGTTGGACAACCTGCTGGCTGTTTGCGTTGGCAACTAGTGCTCATAGCCACACTGGCTTGAAAATCATGTCATGTGTTCCCGTGCGCAACTGGACTTTGGTTGTGTTCCCTTTGGTGGTCAATCAACATGGACTTCTCTCCTTGTTTAGTGCGAATATTGTTTTGAGGCTAGCAGATTAGTTGATGATGTTACTTCCCCCCTGCCTGCAGACAGAAGGCGAATTGGAGGCCAGCAGGCTAATTGATGATCTTGGTTTACACGAGATGCAGCAGTATGTATGTGCAAATGTCGCCCACATAGCACTACTTATTTTTTAATACTCCCACTGCCTTTTGTCTGTTTCGATTTCATATAGCTGGTGGTTCAATGTCTGTTTCAGCCTAACTCCCAACACAAGCGTTACATTGTCAAAGACGGAGCACCAACACTGGTAAAAAGGCTTTGACGTAGTCATGCATATTTCTCTCTTTTTCCTCTTATTCTACCTCATCTTACCCTGCCTTTTGGTCTCATAAGATTCCTTCGGATCCCATTTCATTAATGAAAAGCAGTGTTCTTTCTACGAAATCAAAGGTATGTTCAGGCACTGAATACAAACTGTTCCCTAATAAAATAGCATATAATTTCTACTATCATATATTTATATCCGTCCAGTTTTTTTCTCTCCGTACTATGTATTTATGGTCACTATATTATATTATTCATACTGAATTATGTTACCTTTGGGTATTTGCAGATTGCATTATTTTTGGAACCATTTCTCTACAAGAAAACTAACACAAGAACCTCTGGAAAAGTGTCTGAAGAGCATTTGACTGAGAGGTGAATCTTCATGCTTTTGGTGTCTTGCATTGGTGTGAAAATTTAATTGTCAATCATATATTAAGCTTTTGTTTTCTTTAAGTAAGTCTTGATCTATATAGATACTATTTCCTCATTATTCATATCTTTAGAAGTATATAAAGAGAAAGAAAAGCTGCTAGAAATTGAGTATGAATATATTTTGGGATCCATATATTGTACATCACTGCAGTGTGTTCTTTTGGGTGTGGAGATGATAGTATTGTCACATTTAAAAACATTTGCAGTGTTGGGAGCTTCTTTGAGCGCCACTTTGGAAGAGAAGTGAGTTATTAAAATCTTGAAGGAAATATGGCTAATCAAACGATTGAAAGTTAACATCTTCAGTCAACATCAGAATGAGCCATGGCTAAGTTCTAAATTTGTTACAGGTTGTTGACTACCTTATTGATCCATTTGTAGCTGGAACAAGTGCAGGAGATCCTGAGTCGTTATCTGTGAGTTACTATGGTTTTTTCCCATTATTTTTTTGTGGATTTTAGATATACATATTTCTTTGTATATCCACAGTAAGTTTATGTAATTAAACACGAATGGGCATGTGTCCTGATTGTGTTTTTGTGATGATAATCCACAAAAATTATTGGCCTATATGATCTAAGTCAGATCATTAGTATCTGTGAGTTTTTTATAATTGTATGTTTTATGCAGATTTGTCATGCATTTCCAGCGTTGTGGAATTTGGAAAGAAAGTAAGTTGCATGCCAATTTTCTTGTTCATTGCTATAGTCTGCTTTATTACCTTTTCGATAAAGTTCTCCTTTCCATATTCTTGTTTTTGACATCTTATTTGTTTCCATTTGTTCTTATGTTTACACCTGCATACTGCTATACAATATTATCATATGAGTTTAAAATTGTTTGAGGTCCTTCAAGTAAGCATTTCATGATATTATAACCAATCTTAGTTTCTTGCATGTCTGTCTTGACTTCTGCTGTAAACTGGCTGCTCTACTCTTTCTTTTCTGCTAGAATCTCATGAATTGAGTGGGAACTAGCAGATGAACACCTTTCGAGGCTGCTATTGTTTGCACCATACTCATCTTCCCCTTTTTTCCATCATGTATTCACCTTTTTCTGATAACCTTGTGCAGCTTTCCTTGAAACTTAGATTCCAGCAGATCGGTCAAAAACGTTTTTTTATGGTCAGCTATGTTCTTTAATAATCCTTTCGCAATCGAGTTGCTTCATGTTCCTGTGCTCTCACTGTCTCACAGGTATGGTTCGATCATTGTTGGAGCCATCTTGTCTAAGCTAACAGCTAAAGATGATTCAGTAAATACAGGAAGTGGTTCATCAGGAAAAAGAAGGAATAGACGGGTGTCATTTTCATTTCATGGTGGAATGCAGGTAATCCTCCGGTCTTGTTGTTTTTCAATTAGAATCCCTGACCATTCCTTTCATTCCCTTGAAATTTTCATCTGCCCTAGCTTTTTTTTTGTGCCACTTAAAAATGGTGAATTCAAATTTCAGGCTGTGAAGCTAAAAGAGTTGTTTGTTTCTTCAACTCAAGGGCATTACTTAAATGAGTACCATTTCTTTAACACGCCTTACATGCCAGAAAATAATGTGACTATGTTTAATGTCCATATCCAGCTCAAGTCACCCTACGCCCCTACATCAATCATTTTTGTAGACTTGGTACATGTTTGTTAGCTTGCAAAGGTGTCTCGAGAAAATAAATAAAAGTGAAAATATGTCTAATGTCTTTCAAGCAAATCATAAGTTTTAGACACTTGAGATATAATCCTGAATATACCCATTTATCATGAAAAATACTAGCAAGTCAGTGATGCTGGGCTGTCCCCTTATCTTTCTAAAAAACCTTACCAGTACAATATCACTACTATCTAACATCTTTGTTGTTGAAGTTCTCATATGTTTTTTTATTTTTCTGGTTGAGTAAGTGTAAAAATTCTGTGTATTTTCAGTCACTAATAAGTGCACTTCACAATGAAGTTGGAGGTGATAATGTGAAGCTTGGTACAGAAGTGTTGTCATTGGCATGTACCTTTGATGGAGTCCCTGAGACTGGCGGGTGGTCAATCTCTGTTGATTCGAAGGATGCTAGTAGCAAGGATCTCGCTAAAAAACAAACCTTTGATGCTGTTATAATGACAGTAAGAATTGCTAACCTTGATTTTCCTTTTAGAAGTTTGGTCGCTGGTCTCTAATCTGGCAAATTGCTTGGCATTGATGTGTAGAGTTTACCAGCCTGGTAATTTTTATAAACATCAAGCACAGTCGTGAACCATAATATTTGCTGCTTGTAATTTTTCCTTCAGGCTCCATTGTCAAATGTCCAGAGGATGAAGCTTACGAAAGGTGGAGCTCCCTTCATCCTTGATTTTCTTCCTAAGGTCAGGTTAGGATCACCCTTTTAGGTCAACAAATGCAGCCATTGACATTGTTGTTGCAAGCTATTATATTACAATTTTACAAATTACAATCACAGGATGTTCCACTTTCATTATCCGCATCATTTTTTATCTTTTCAGGTGGATTATCTTCCACTCTCTCTCATGGTGACAGCTTTTAAGAAGGAAGATGTCAAGAAACCTCTGGAAGGATTTGGGGTCTTAATACCATACAAGGAACAGCAAAAACATGGCCTGAAAACCCTTGGTAGGTCAGCCCAGCTTTCTTTTGGTCTGTTTTCGGTTTTCAAAACTTGTTATTTTGGGTCATGAATTAAATGGCATAAAACAGCTTGGCTTGTACTTTTGTTTGCTTGAGTGTCCAGTTCCTCATCTTTACACATGCATCTGTTTGTCATGTAGGGACTCTCTTCTCCTCGATGATGTTCCCTGATCGAGCTCCTGATGACCAGTATTTATATACAACATTTGTTGGGGGTAGCCACAATAGAGATCTTGCTGGAGCTCCAACGTATAAATCTTATTTTGAGGATTATGTTCTTCCTGCATTTTAGCTAGATTTTTCTGATAGCATACTTGTACAGGTCTATTTTGAAACAACTTGTGACCTCTGACCTTAAAAAGCTCTTGGATGTAGAAGGGCAGCCAACTTTTGTGAAGTAAGTACTAATATACTATTCTAATTGTATACATTGCCCATTTGCTATCTGTTATTTTCCTTTCTTATGCTGGGCATTTTGTGTGGGGTTCAAGATTTGTGCTCACGCTCTCTCTATTTAATATTTTGGGTACTCAGGCATATATACTGGAGAAATGCTTTTCCTTTGTATGGCTATGATTACCAATCCGTGCTGGATGCTATAGGAAAGATGGAGAAAAATCTTCCAGGGTTCTTCTATGCAGGCAAGCCACTACATACACTTTTTATTTCAAAACAAATCTAAGATATATGAACTACACGCCTTGCTGATTGGGTACCATAATATTTTGTACAACTATCAGTTATGGTTTCCCATGACAACTACATTGTTTCCCATGACATCTACATTATTCCTGGATGTTCTGAAGTGGATTGTCTTACATGAGAAAGAATATACATTAATAAATTTATACAGCTAACAAACCATAAATATTAACCCAGTTTTGGTGTTACGTTGAAAAGTTTAATGTGAACTTTTGTTCTGTCTTATAGGAAATAACAAGGATGGGTTGGCTGTTGGGAGTGTCATAGCGTCAGGAAGCAAGGCTGCTGACCTTGCTATCTCGTATCTTCAATCTCACACGAAGCATGATAATTCACACTGAAGGCATCTGACCTATCTTCTAGCAGCGGAGACAAATTTCCTCAATTAATGTAGAATAGAAACTGCCCTGTTGCAGTATCAGAGCTTCATCATGTATTAAGCATTTAAGCCTTTGTTAAACATGGACCAGAAGAGTCGTTACATGTGTAAAGCGGAAAACTGAGGGCAAAACTATTCTGGTGGCCAATATGTGCTTTCTCTGGCCTCCACAAAGTGATCCATGAGTCATAGCTGATGAAAATCAATTTAATTTGTTGACATGTTCGAGTATACACATTTTTTGTGGGAGAGTATGAATATGTGTGGCATGCAATATTTGCCCACCATGATTTTAGCAGTAAAGATTAGACCCTGCAGCACCAAAAGAAGGAAAAGAAGCATTCTACCCTTAAACCAGACTCTGCTTTCCACTGTAGGTATTGTGGTACTACTAAAAACATATCTACTTCAGTACTTCTTGTAGACAGCCACCATTTCTAGTAAAACTCTTTGGTGTTGTCTGGTCAATCATCTGCAGATTGCAATAGGCAAATGAAGCAGGTAGCAAATGAAGCAGATTGCTGTGCAGTAGATACTAGCCCTAGGTCATAGCTGATGGCTGACTGGCTGATGGCTCTCCACTTTGGAGTGACTGACTGATGGCATCCCCCATTGACCAAAGGTCGATGCTTCGACCTCGATGGATATCAGTTCAGCTTGAGGACGAACTGGTGAGAATCCAGGTAAACGATACGCTTGTACGGCATGCGTGCTCCGCTGCTGTGTGCATTATCATGATGCTCCTCTCCTAGTCTCCTTTTATCTTTGGCCCCCTCCTTTTGACGTCTAGAGCACTCCATAAACACCATGGTCCATAGGAGGGATTACATGATGCTTGAAGCTTAGGTTTGGTTCATACAAGCACTATTCCTCCATCATTATTTTTTTAGTTTCGGAAAGGTGTTCTCATCTCAAAGTGCAGTCATCTCCAGTTCATTCAGGACGGAAGACATGCATGCAAGTGCAAAAGAAGGGGGTTTAATTTGCACACTGCATGGAACTGTATTTTGTTTTGGCTCTGTGTGACTGTGTGAGAAAAATAAAAGACGAATTTGCTTGGCATTGGGAGCTTTAGGGCACAAGCAAACATGAGTAGGGTACTCCTTGTCCTTGGGAGGCTTTATGTCGTTCGCTGCCCTTTTCTTTTTGGGCACATCCTTCCCAGGATAATTGTATGAGCATTTGAGCATGCATGGCGGCCACTGACCATAAAAGGAGGTACTATAAAAAAAGTTAAAGGTTAAGGTTAGGTATCGCTCCCTCTTTGCTAGTACAAATAGATCTGATGAAGTACTGCAATAGCTTACTTTGGCCGCCTTATCCGTGAAGTCTGCTGCTGTTTTTTTTTCCCCACCGGATTTTTGGTGATGTTTGTTTAGTATGGCATGATTTCAAGAACATTTGGCGGTTGCCACTGTAAATCTACTAGTTCCTCTACTTTGTTTACATGACAATAACAACAACGAAAATATAGTAAGATAAACATGCGTTTTCCTCGCAGTGCTCCATGGCGTATATACATACCCAGTCAACCAGCAGCAATGCCGTCCCCGTACGTCCACAGCCTGGATTCTGGTTAAAAGTGCCAAATGGTAGCGCGAGCTGTGATTGCCATACCCATACTACCATTATTGTAAGCAAAAGCAGTGAGCATCCTAGGAGGACTAAAAGTAATCTTGCCTACGAAGCCTAGATTACTTAACCCCACCACTGTTTGATCCGTTCAATGGCATTTGCATGGACCAAGAGCCGCCCAGGCCAAATGCTTGGGCCAAGAACCAAGACCGAGGGTCTCGACAGGAGTTGTGCTCCGTAGCCTGCCATTTTCAAAGCAAAAATGGCCAACAGGAGAAGACAAGCGCCCTGTAGTTGCCAAGCACCCATGATTGGTTCGGTGAAAATTGTGTCATCACCGGCCGGCCTAGACATTATAGTGTTACATTGTTGATGGTGGATAACTGGATCTCCTCAGCCCCAATAAGCTCATTGAGGCACATGGCTACAACTACAGCTACCTGCACAATATAATATCTCTAGCTAGCCCTCCAGAAAACAACGTACGTACAGCACCCTAATAGAATAGAAAACGGCACCCACGAAGCGGCGGCGAGATGCCATATGAGATTATGAGCTACCACCATGCCATGCCAGCCATAAGAGGATAGGGCCTCTGAACTATATATGTCTGTGTGCTCGAGGATTTAAACAGTGGACGATGGTATGCATCCGCGAGCCATTTTGTTGGTACATGCGTGGTTTGGTAGTCATTGGACCGGAGCGTTCCAGTGCGGACCTGCGCTTGTTTAGGCACCCAAAGGTGTTGCAAATGTACCGGCTGGTTGCATCATCCATGTGTGCCGGGCTGCTGCATGCCCCCCCGTACTGCGTCTCCATGCGATCTAGTGGACTGTGTGGTGTCACGAAATATCACGGAACACGCATGCATGCGTGTGTACTGTGTACTAGTAGCTTTAAGGTCATATATAGACACTGGTACCGCATTGTGTTACTGCGCGGTCTGCATGAGCAACACGTGCTAATATGCCTTTGATGTGCAATACAACAAGCCGATATCTGAATCTGAAACACGTAAGCAATGTAAGTTTACTAGTAGTTTCCAGTAGTGGCCACACGGCGCTAGCTAGCGTCGCTAGAAAGCGACGAATGAAAGGATACTACGACAAGTCTGGGATATAAAGAAGAGCGCGAAGTACAGAATCTTGGCAGCTTAAATGGTGGATCCCAGACACACGCACGGCGTGGCTACGTACACGAGCAATACGATACACCCCCTAGCTACCGTACCCATTATTTTTAACAATGTTTTATTCCGCCAACAGCTAGCGGCAGAGCGTCGTCGCTTCCTGGAAGACTCGCGTGCTCGTGCAAGCGGTGCAGCCGATTACACTGTGATGGTGGTTCATGCCACTTGAGCCTCGCTACTAGCACTCCATGAGCTTAGTGAATTAGGCCTAGAATTTAACGGTGCCTAACTAATGAATTGACTAACCGATGTGCGTGAGATGTTTAATTATATATTGGAGGATCGACGACGGCGCGATGGGCTAAATAGAATCAACCGAAACGATGACGATGATGAGATGTAATGGACTCGACTGACATCGATCGAGAGGGAGTTGACTCTCGCTCTGGTATGGTACATCCGTGAGATTGCCACTGACGCATGCGATCGACCAAACGCAGACTTTGCAGTTGCAGCCCATCATGAACGTACGCAGACGCAGAGATCCTTCGCCATTGCCGCAGCAGAGAGAGACATGTGTGTGTTTTCACCTTTCACTGACCACCGCACTTCAGTGGTTAGCGCAGTGCCGATGGATGGAATCGCCTCGATCGAGCTTTATTATCTACCCCTCTCCTGATCTCTTCCGATCCGAAGGGGGGCAAACAACCAACGCGCGCAGCATGAATTGCCAAGACGACGAATTGAAGATACATGGTGGCACTGGAGAGCAGCAACTTTCTCTTTTCCTTTCGTCTTTCCAGTCCTTTCGATCGGATGGACGGGCCGAGATGCAATTTGTGGAGGTGAAAAAGAAAAGAGAAAGATCAGCGCGCTGTTAATAACAGCTTTGCGCAGCGCGTCACCTGGGTACGGCGCCAGCGTTTGTCCCCTAGCACGTACGCACTGTGTGCAGACAGTCAGCTGCAGCCGCAGCCGGCCGGCAGCAGCACTCAATCGGCGTATTACCATTAATAATTACCACACGTCGTCCCTCTTCTTCATCACCAGGTGTAGTGTAGGTGATGCTGCGCACACCACCCGGCTCACGCATGCGTACAATACAACGAGCAGCTGGTCTGGGTGGTGGTATCGCGAGTACGTACACGGTACAAGGGCCGGCGACCTCTCCGAGGTCTTCTGGTTCGGCCGCCTCCTCTAGCTGGGCGACCCGGCGTCGCCTTGGCCCTTGCATTGGGTGCGCAGCGGCAGCGGCAGGTGCGTCCATGCCAAGTTGGGCAGCTGCAGCTGCACGCCACGAGGTCACCGGGCGCATGGAACGGCAGGGCCGCCGCCAGAACGACATGGCAAATGGCGGACCCGTTCTGCGCCCGACCTACGTGGTACGGTGGATCAGGCCAGGCCAGCCACGGAATCGCCAGCGAAAGTAGACGCGAGAGGCGAGATCGACCTGATCATCGACGGTTATATATACATATACTCTACCTCAACATGTCAGCAGGTTTCGGCTCGATCGATACGACGTACGCCACCTACGTGTGTCGCGTGCGGCCGCAGTACGTCTAGCGCGGGCACGGACGTGTAGGTATCACCGCTGGCACTGGCACGGACGTCTGACGGACCGCATCGGCATCGTCGGCGTATCCTTTCCTGCCGATCGCGCTGTGCGCCGCCCGGCGCCCCGGCCATGCCATGCATGGACCACCGTACCACAGCCCACAGGAATCAGGAATGAACTGGGGATGTCTGTGGATCGGACGATGGATGCCTGCGGGGAAGGAGGCGATCACGCTGAAGAGCAACGGAAGCACCGCGCGCGCCCATCCCTGACGCGGCGCGTACTGTACTCTAGTGGTACAACGCAGGAGTAGAAGCTAGCAGCCACTCCATACGGGCTCGGCAATAACAAGGTGACGCGCGCGGCAGCAGTAATGGTCCCTTCCCCTCAGCTCCCTTGGAGGGAGGGAGGATTATATCGGTACGCACGGCACGCACTACGGAGGCACTCCATGCTCGAGCTCAGCAGACATACGAGCAGTAAAAAATGGAGAGGCTAGGCCAGAGCGACCGAGGCACCAAGCAATCAAGCGAACCAGATAGTTTACCGCAGAGCTTCCGTTCCAGCAGCAGCGCCGGCGCCCGCGCCGGCCGCGGCTTTCTCGGGGGCAACGTCGGAGTCGGACCACGACCGGCCCTCCCCTCCCCTCCGCTCCTCATAAACAAATCCGCAGGGAAAACGACCAACCCCGTTCGTCACCTCCCTCTCCCACGCCGCGCGCGCCAGGCCCAGGCACCCCGCACCCGGTACCCCGGCCTTCTCGATCGGCTCGGCGGCTGGGCTGCCGCGCCGAAGCGGAGCCGAGAGCCTGGCTAGCTTCGCTTGCTGGATGCTGGTGCGGGGAATCCCGCGACCGTCGTACCGGCCGAGCGGTCCCGTCCCGTGCGAGGCGCGGGCGCGGGCGCGGGCGCGGCGCGCTGATTTGCTGTGGCGACGGCGAGCCCGCTGGCTGCTGGGGGCCGACGACGCACCGCGCGCGCGGCACAGCAACAGTGGCGCCGGCTGCACTGCACACCCGAGCGCTGTTACCGCCCGCCGCCCCCAACGCGAAACAAAATCCGATGCAGCCTGGCTAGCTAGCTAGGGATATGCATGCGCCCGTCCACCAATGGGCACGCGCGCGCGGGGGGCGACCGGCCTAGTAGCTTTTTAGCCCAAGGACGTGGTGCTGGTACGCGACGCGACCACACACTCTCATCACACGCTCGACGTACGCACGATTTACGGCGGCTAGCCGGCTGCATGCGTGCGTGCCGGCCTGCCCAGACGCACGAACGCACGGCGTGCCGACCGCGTTCACCGTTAACGTACGTACCAATCGCTCCAGGCTACTACCAGTAGGCTAGCGCGTCTTTGCATGGAAGAGGCCGGTCACGAGGACGATCGATGTACGTGCGTCGAGCGGCGCGGCGCGCAGGGAGGACGAGGCGCTGTTGGACAGCTCATAGACATAGGCGATCGATCGATCTCGGTCGGTCGGTCGATGGGATCGACGGCGGCGGACGGGATGCGAGTTACAGTATCTGCTAGTCGATCTGGCCTGGGCGCGCTAGCTCCCGATCGAACCGCACGTTTGTCTGGCTCGGGAACACAGCCTGCCGTGCCCGATGCAGTGCGGCGCAGTGGCGATGACAAGTCCTGGCGAGTATCGCCGGGCAGAGACTAGTCACAGACTCACAGGAGCAGCGCGCAGTGCTCCATCGGTAGAGGACAGCGTATTCTATACGCTCTCGCCGCAGTCTCTCACGTGCTAGCTACAGTGTAGCGGTGTAGCCGTATAGTTTTTTTTTTTGAACGTAATAGCCGTATAGTACTCTGCCGCGCTAGGCCAAGGTACAATTGTTTCTAGTTCTATTTCTTGTGCGTAAAACATAAGGTTCAATTTTAGAAGCTAAGGTCTTAGAAATTTGGCTAATAGACTATCGTAGTGATATGCTGTGCAAACCAATGAACGGACTGATGTCTGGGTGTAAATTAGTTAGTTATGAAATTTGGTTGATAGGCTATTGCTGTGTTCCTTTCTGCAGAAAAAAATCTGCGCCGGAAATGCCACACGGTGGTGGAGCTGGAGGCTGGAGCCATTTCTGTGGCGTTGGATTCATGCAACAGAGGGTCGGAAAGGTTCTAGCCGAATTGAACAGACTCTATTGCAGCTACTGATGTTGTGTAATATCATATCTTTACGTCTGTCGGAGCGAACGTGCTTCTAGTCGGGTGGCGGAATGCATCCGGCCGAGTTCCTAAGTACTAAGAGTAGTTAGGGGGAGCGATCGTTGTTAGCTGGTCAATGGTGGCACGATGGTGACGAGAGGGTTTAGAGTGGTTCGGGCCGCCGGAGCGTAATACCCTACGTCCACTGTGGGTGTGTTTTTGTATTCCTGTCTGGACTAAGAGCCTGTCGAGAGTGTGTGTCTAGTCTGAGGAGACCGTGGAGCGTGTCCTCTTGTGTTGCGTATGCCTCTCCTTTTATAGCCAAGGGGGGCATGTACATGGTGGCCGGGCCCCGACAGGTGGTCCCGGACTATTCCCTCTATGCTACAGCTCTATCTTGTGCCTGATGTCCAACGCTTACATGCTTTGCGCCTGTACCACCGACGTGACCTGGTATGGCCTGGAGATCCGTCATATCGTCCTGTCGTCTGGATACGTCGCCGCGCCGTCCTTCCTTACGCCGCCATGTCCCATCGGCTGCTAAACCCGCTGAGAGGCTTCAGAGACCGAGGGGCAGGCGATGCGCACGCGTGACAGGACAGGGCGCTCGTAGTAGCGTTGTAGCGCCGCTACCTAGTATTAGGCTGAGCGCGGCCGCCGCGCGTGGCGCAGCTCATGATGAGTACAGCATACTTGTTTACTCAATATAGACCCAGTGTAGCCGGGGAAATCAACTGTAGTGCCCTGCTATCGCCGTCGCGCCTTGGTAAGGCGCGCCCCTTTGCTTCGCCGCCGCCGCCTGCCAGCGGCGGTGCCAGCGGCGATGGGGGCACGCCCGTCTGACAGCGGCGGCGTCGGCGGGCAACGGGGGCACGCCCGTCTGACACTCGTGGTGCCAGCGGCATCGGGGCGTGCCTGCCTGACAGCGGCGGTGTCAGCGGCATCGGGCACGCCCACCTGCCCACAATAAATGCAGTAGGTGGGCGAGGCGCCCGCCTGAAGGCCCCTCCACGGGCACGTGGCAGCGCGAGACCTTCCCGTGCCCTGTGGGCACGTGGCGGCCCCGGACCACCGAGGGCGCTGGCTTCGGACCTCCCCGTGCCCTGTGGGCACGTGGCGGCCCCGGACCACCGAGGGCGCTGGCTCCGGACCTCCCCGTGCCCTGTGGGCACGAGGCGGCCCCGGACCACCGAAGGTACGGGCTCCGGACCTCCGAGAGGTCCGGACCTCACCTTCCCCTGAGGGACTCCTCGCGTGGCTGGGGGAGGCTCGGTCCTCGAAGGAGGTCCGGGGCCTCCCCTGTGGGCCGGGTGCGCGGCCCAGCTTTTCCAAGGAGTAGGCCGGGCCCATCTGTACGCGGCCTTAGGCCCTCCTTGTACTGCAGTACTTACCCTCCTTAGTGATCTTTGTCTAGTGTAAGCGGGTACCCGGGTAGCTGGGTACCGATAGTGGCCCCTGGGCTCGCCTTTGGTGAGTTTTTCGAACCTGAGGTGTCGGTACCCAGCTAACCGGGTACCCGCTTACACTAGACGAAGATCACTAAGGGAGGTAACTACTGCAGTACAAGGAGGGCCTAAGGCCGCATACAGATGGGCCCAGCCCACTCCTTGGGAAAGCTGGGCCACGCACCCGGCCCACAGGGGAGGCCCCGGGCCTCCTTCGAGGACCGAGCCTCCCCCAGCCACGCGAGGAGAGGTCCGGACCTCTCGGGCCGGAGCCCGTACCTTCGGTGGTCCGGGGCCGCCTCGTGCCCACAGAGCACGGGGAGGTCCGAAGCCTGCGCCGTCGGTGGTCCGGGGCCGCCACGTGCCCGCAGAGCACAGGGAGGTCCGGAGCCGGCGCCCTCAGTGGTCCGGGGCCGCCACGTGCCCGCAGAGCACGGGGAGGTCCGGAGCCGGCGCCCTCGGTGGTCCGGGGCCGCCACGTGCCCGCAGAGCGCGTGGAGGTCCGGAGCCCGCGCCCTCGGTGGTCCGGGGACGCCACGTGCCCGCAGAGCCCGTGGAGGTCCGGAGCCAGCACCCTCGGTGGTCCGGGGCCGCCACGTGCCCACAGGTTACGGGAAGGTCTCGCGTTGCCACGTGCCCACAGGGCGCGTGGCGGGGCCTTCAACCGGGCGCCTCGCCCACCTGCCGCATTTATTGCGGGCGGGCGGGCGTGCCCGATGCCGCTGACACCGCCACTGTCAGACTGGCACGCCCCGATGCTGCTGACACCACGAGTGTCAGACGGGCGTGCCCCCGTGGCCCGCCGACGCCGCCGCTGTCAGACGGGCGTGCCCCCGTCGCCCGCCGACGCCGCCGCTGTCAGACGGGCGTGCCCCCATCGCCGCTGGCGCCGCCGCTGGTAGGCGGCGGCGGCGAGGCAAAGGGGCACGCCTTACCAAGGCGCGGTGGCGATAACAGGGCACTACAGTTGATTTCCCCAGCTACACTGGGGTCTATATTGAGTAAACAAGTACGCTGTACACATCATGAGCCGCGCCACGCGCGGCGGCCGCGCTCAGCCTAATACTAGGTAGCGGCGCCGCAACGCTACTACGAGCGTCCCGTCCTGTCACGCGTGCGCATCGCCTGCCCCTCGGCCTCTGAAGCCCATCAGCGGGTTTAGCAGCCGATGGGACAGGGCGGCGTAAGGAAGGACGATATGGCGGATCTCCAGGACACGACGGCGGTACAGGCGCAAAGCATGAGAGCGTTGGACATCAGGCACAGGATAGAACTGTAGCATAGAGGAAATGGCCGGGACCACCTGCCGGGCCCGGCCACCATGTACATGCCCCCCTTGGGCTATAAAAGGGGAGGCATACGCAACACAGAGGGACAGACCCAGACAAGCTCAGAGACTCCTCTGAAGGCCCACGAAATACGAGAACACACCCATAGTGGACGTAGGTTATTACGCTCCGGCGGCCCGAACCACCCTAAATCCTCTGTTTGTGGGGGTTCCTCCCTGCGTGACGCTCTTCCGCCACTTTTTCTCGGTGAGGTGTTCTGGGAGGAGCTCGACGGAGATCAGCCGCTACTACTTCCAGCTGAAGGGGTCCGGGGGAAGATCGACCTACCTCCCCACCTTCGCCAGCGCCAAGTGGGAGCACTGGCGCAACGACTGGGTGATCGTCAGGGCGGAGCCGAACGACCGGCTGGCTCTCCCTGATAGCAGTCCCGACGCATCCCTCCCAGAGGGTGCCTCAACGGATCTGCCACCCGAGTTCTCCCCCGTGCTGGCCAGGATCACCGAGCTCGTCAGCGGCGGGCTGACCTCAATGCACGTCCTCGTGGATTTCCTCAGGCGGAGGCTCGCCCCCCTGCAGATGCGGCCAAGGCTGGCGTGGAGCTACACCGGCTCCAACGACTGCAGCCGGGTGGTGGGTGGCGAAGACCACGATCTGACGCCGCTCCTGCTGGAGGAATGGGTGCGGTGCGTCACGGACGTGAGTTTCTCTCCGGAGCAGCTGCGCCTGCCGTCCGCCATCGTGCCGCTCTGCCGCGACCAGGCCTTGCGGACGGCGGTGCTCCGAGAGATGCCCACGCTCGACGACGGCGGCCTCGCAGCGCGGCAGCTAGGGGGCGACCCCAACCGGGGGGTCCACATCGACGACGCCCCGGTTGGGGGTTCTGGTGCCAGAGGCACTGCTCCTGCTGACAAGGGCAAGGGGCCGGTGGCGGCGTCCCCCATTGTTCCACCGGCGGGCGGTGAGGAGACGCGGTGAAGGCTGGTCCACGACGACGGGACCTTTGTCTCGGAGCCCGACCCGAAGCGCCAGCGGACCTCGGGGGAAGGAAGCTCCTCTGGGCAAGGGGAGCGAGTGCCACCGCCGCCTCCGGACCAGCGGCACCCACAGCGCCGGGCACCTCCCCCGACGCCGGACCAGCAGCGGCGGCCCTCTCCAGCACCGCCGGCCTCGGGCCCGCGGCAACAGCAGCAACCGGCAGCGCCGGCCGCAGAACGGCAGCCGCGGCGAGGCTCTGGCCTTCGTGGCCGCTGGTCGGCGCCTACTCTGAGGTAAGTCTTTTAGTTTCGAACACTCCGCGGTACCACGGCTAGCTTTTTCAGGCTTCTCAGCCTTTCGCCGTGTGTTTTGTTCAGGCCGACACGCCCGGCCGGCGTTCCTCCCCCCAGCGGCTCTGGTGGCCAGGCGGCCACAGCGGAGAAGAGCGCCCCTGGTGGTCAGACGGCGGAGAATGCCTCGCGGGCCCGGGCTACGAATGAGGGGCCTGCACCGGGGGCCGCCCCGCCTATCCGGCCCCAGGCCCCAGGTGGACCGACGCCGGGGGGCGCCTCGGGGGCCGAGACCACACCCCGAGTGCCTGCTGAGGGGGCAGCTCCGGACGCGCAGCCCCAGGCACCAGGCAGCCCGATACAGGAAGGCGTTGCGGCCCAAGGGCCTGCGCCGGGGGCGGCTCCTGACGCTCGGACCTCGGAGCCTTCGTCGCCCGCCGCCCAGACGACCAGCCCCGGATCTCCGCCCCCTGCCGAGGGGGAACTGGAGGAGGTTCTGGGTAGGCCGCTCCTGCCCCTACCCCAGCCGGGTGGAGCCCCTCTCCCTCGCGTGCTGCGTCGGGCGCGCCAGGCCCTGGACGATGCCTAGGAGGCGCTCCAACTGGAGTGGGCGCGGTTGCGGCAGGAGCGCGAGGGCCTGGACGGCTGGCGGGCTCGTCTGGGGGAGCAGATCGAAGCCGCCACCGCCCAGCACACCCGGACCCGTGCGGAGCTTTCCACTGCCCGCACCGAGCTCGATGCCGACCGCGCGGCCTTCCATGAGGACCTGCAGAGGCTCATTGGCCGAGAGCGTGCGGTTGGGGTCCGCGAGAAGTAGGCCGAGGTGGGCGAGGCGCGGCTGAAGCTCGACCAGGCGAAGCTGGAGTCTGCGTGGAAAGGCGTGGAGCAGCGCCGGCTAGAGCTGGTGGAGGTGTCCGAGCGGCAGGCTGCTGTGAACGCTGAGCTTGACAAGATGAAGCTAAGGCTTGTCGAGCGCGAGGCAGCAGTTGCGGCCCGTGAGGAATCCGCTGCTCAGCGCGAGGCGTCGGCCAAGGCTCTCAGGGACTCCGCTGCTCGCCAGGCTGCCACGCTCAAGGTCCGTGAGGATTGGGTGAAGTCCCGGAAGGCGGAGCTGGCGAACCAGGAGAAGCAGCTGCTAGCTGAGCGGGCAGCCCTGGAGCAGCTGAAGCAGGGTGCTGCCCAGCAGGCGGCGGTAGAGGACCGGGAGCAGATGCGCGCCGGCCTTCAACACAATCGCCGACTGGGCCGGGGAGGCGAGTTCGGCTCTGGTACCGCTCGGACTGAGTCCGATCCGGGTGACAGAGCCGTCGTCCACTATTGCGGACGCCTTCCCCGTCCTTGATTCGGCGGTGGAGCGACTCCGGCGCCTGGACTCCACGCTCGGGGAGCGCCTTGAAGCCGAGGGCCGCGAGCTGTGCCGCCTCTGGTGGAGCACCTCCTGGTCTGCTTCTGGAGCCACGACCCCGCCATTTCCTTGGACCCGGTTATTGCAGGTCCGGTGGAGGAAGTGGAGGCCACCGCCCGAGATAGCGTGCAGGAGACGGTGGAGGTCGTTGCCGCCCGGTTCCAGCGGACCCCTGCAGACGAGGACCCGGATGCACCGGGGACAGGAGCCTCCCCAGCGCCGTAGGGCAACAGCTCTTGCTGTTTTGTTTTGTTCTTTTTTGCTTTTTTTATGTAAAACATTAGTATGGGCAAGTAATATAAGAATGGTAGTTGCGACTTATCTCCATTTACTCCCCGCTGCATGCTGGTAGTTGCGACTTATCTCCATTTACTCCCCGCTGCATGTTGGTGTGTTGTTACCTGACCCCCTGGCCCCCTGGTAGGTAGGCTCTAAGTTTTGAGGCTGGCTACCACCGAGTCAGAGGCCAGACCTGCATGCAACTCACGGCAAACGTCAGTGTTGCACCTACGGGACCTACTCTGAGTTGACCTTTTCCGCTATTCGAGGCCCGTAGCGTTTGCTGTCCCGGCCAGGGGCCAGGATGTTTGTTCGTGGGATAGCAGGGTGTGTGAGTTAAGGGTACGGAACCAGGCAAAACTGCGACACAGCCCTGGACCATCCTTAGTCCAAAACATCTTAGCTCTGGTCCGGTCCTGCAGTCGTTCGGACCTCCCCTAGCGAAACAAAGGTAACCGCGCTGCCTCGAAGTCCTTGGAGTCGCAACCGGACCTTGCTACTGAGGTTAGGGGGTGTGCCATTAGCGTAGGGGGTGGTCCGGAGCACTAAGTGCGCTGTTCCTGATACTGGGGGGAACTCACGGCGTGGTAGGGAGTGTTCAGTGCTTAGGGTATGAGACCAGGCTAAGCAGCTGACAGCTCCGTGCTACCAAGGCGAGCCCCTTTTCTTTGGACCTGGCACCCAGTATTCCGGACCTCCTTCCTGGCCTCTGTGCTAACCATTTCACACTCAAGCTGCTAAGTCCTGCTGGTTCCAAGGAGATTTTTGGCAGGAGTAGGGTTCCACGCAGGGGTTAGGAGAAATTGAAGAGATGGTAGCTGAGTAAGCAGTAGGGTAACAGCGTAGACAAGGATTTCAGGGCTAAACTCTTTCTTTAATCAAGCGGTACAGGGTGTCATGTGATGTCAGCCAGAGGTTGGGATTACAAGGGCGGACCTTCACCGCTCTGGTCCACATGGTGGTCCTATTTAGCTTACAAAAAGAAAGGGGGTTGCTCTGAATTTCTTGCCTACGGATAAAACTTACGGAGGTGTTCTATGTTCCAAGGGTTCGGCAGCAGAACTCCTTCCTCCGTGGCGAGGCGAACGCAACCAGGGCGACTAACTTCTGTCACCTTGAAGGGGCCTTCCCAGCTGGGGGAGAGTTTGTTGCGCCCTTCTCGGCTCAAGATGCGCCTCAAGACCAGGTCTCCAGGTTGGAGTACCCTGCCCCGCACGGTTCGCTCATGATAGCGTTTGAGCGATTGGTTGTACCGTGCGTTCCGGATTGCAGCCTGCCATCTTTGCTCCTCGACGAGGTCGACGTCGTTGCGCCTAGCTTGTTCCTGCAAAGATTCATCAAAAGCTTGGACCCGTGGGGAGCCCAAGAGTATTTCTGGTCGGAGGCATGCCTCGGCCCCGTATACCAAGAAGAATGGGGTTTCCCCGGTTGCTCGGCTGGGTGTGTTCCGGTTCCCCCATAGCACGCAGGGGAGCTCATCAACCCATTTCGCACCGTGCCTGTCCAAGCAGTTGAAGGTGCGGGTTTTGAGCCCCTTAAGGATTTCTGCGTTAGCTCTCTCGACCTGTCCATTGCTCCTAGGATGTGCTACAGAGGCGAAGCATAACTGGATGCCAACATCGTCGCAGTAGTCCTGGAAGACCCGGCTCCTGAACTGGGTCCCGTTGTCCGTTATGATACGGCTGGGGACGCCAAACCGGCACACAATGGACTTAAGGAAAGCTGTTGCAGTTCCTTGGGTGATGCTTACTACTGGGGTTACCTCAGGCCATTTTGTGAATTTGTCAATGGCGACGTTGAGGTACCGGTACCCACCGACAGCTCTAGGGAAAGGTCCTAGGATGTCCACCCCCCATACCGCGAAGGGCCAAGAGGGTGGAATCATCTGCAGAGACTGAGCCGGTATGTGTATCTGCTTTGCATGGAACTGACACGCCTTGCAGGACCTTACTAGCTCAGCTGCATCCTGGAGCGCTGTCGGCTAGTAAAAGCCATGCCGAAAGGCTTTACCGACCAGCGTACGGGACCCTGAATGATTCCCGCACTCGCCTCCATGGATCTCCGCGAGTAAATCGCGGCCCTCCTCCCGGGTTATGCATCGCATGAGGATTCCATTGGCGCCACGCCTGTAGAGATCCCCTTCTACTAGCGTGTAGCGTTTAGCCAACCGCACTATGCGCTCAGCAGACCCACGTTCTTCGGGAAGGATTTTGTCCTTCAGGTAGTCCCGGATCTCTGAGATCCGTGCATCGGGACTGCCCTGAGCCATTGGATGTGTCCCTGATGACATGCCGGGGTCATCAGTCCACACGATCCTTGGTGGGCTCCAGAGATGGAGGACCACCGGGACTGCTAGCTTCGAGGTGCTAGTTCTGCCCCCTTCGCCCAGTTCGGCTGGCTGGGCGGTTGGTCTCAGCAGGTGTCTTTTGAAGACGCCCTCGGGTACTGGGCCCCGAGTGGATGCCCTCGCGGAGAGGTCATCTGCCACTGAGTTGAGGTTCCTGGGAACGTGCTGCAGTTCCAGGACCTCGAAGTCCTTCTCGAGCTCCCTCACTCGCATGAGGTATGCTGCGAGCTGGGGGTTATTGCAGCAGCACTCCCCCCGGACCTGTCTGATCACCAACTGGGAATCCCCCTTAACCAGGAGCTGCTTGATTCCCAGTGACTGAGCGATCATGAGCCCGAAGATCAAGCCTTCATATTCCGCCATGTTGTTAGTGGCTTTGAATTCGAAGCATACTATGTACTTTACTTGATCCCCGTTCGGGTCCATGAGGGCCACCCCTGCTCCGGACCCTTTTTCGCTGGCAGACCCGTCAAAGAAGAGAGTCCAGTGCGGCTCGGTGAAAACCCGGGCGGTCCTGTCTGGCAGGGAAGGTTCCGCCTCGGCTTGCGGACCTCCAGATCCCGAGGTGGTGGGAGTCCACTCTGCGATAAAGTCGGCCAAGACTTGGCTCTTGGTAGCACTTCGGGGCTGGAAGTCGAGTTGGAACTCTGCCAGCTCCGTGGCCCATTTGGCAATATTCCCAGTGGCGTTAGAATTGCGCAGGATTGCTCTTAATGGGTAAGAGGTCACCACGACTACCTTATGCACCTGGAAATAATGGCGCAACTTTCTGGAAGCAATAAGTAATGCGTAGGCGAACTTGTGAGCTTCCAGATATCTAGCCTTTGCCCCGTTGAGGACCTCACTGACGTAATATACTGGCTTCTGGGTGGTCCGGACCTTAGTGGTAGGTCCGAGGCCACCTCCCCTTGCCAGACTGGCCCCCTGGGCGGCTTGGCCTCTAGCTTCTGGTGGCTTACCGCCTTGGTAGGGCAGCGTGCCAACCGAACCTCCGGTATCGGGGCCGGCTGCAGCTCCTGTGGTGGGCGGACCACCACCTTCCACTTGGGGGACCCTGGTGTCTCCCTCGTGGGAATGGGCTGGTCGCTCGGCGACCAAGACCATGCTTACTACCTCGGATGTCGCCGCGAGGTAGAGAAACAGGGTCTCACCAGACTCTGGTGCCACTAAAACGGGCAGAGTAGTGAGATGCTGCTTCAACTCCTGGAAGGCTTGTTCAGCCTCTTCGGTCCATATGAATGGTCCGGACTTCCTCAAAAGCTTGAAGAAAGGCAGGGCTCTCTCGGCTAGCTTTGAGATAAACCGGCTGAGGGCTGCCAAGGACCCAGTGAGTTTCTGGAGGTCCTTGATGCAAGCCGGTGGCCGCATAGCCTCGATTGCCCTGATCTTGGTTGGGTTTGCCTCAATGCCGCGATGTGACACTAGGAAACCTAACAGCTTACCAGCCGAGACGCCAAAGACGCATTTCTCGGGGTTCAGCTTCGTGCGCGTTGTGCGCAACCTGTCGAAAACAAGGGCCAGGTCTTCCATCAAGGTCGACCCTACCCTGGTCTTGACGACAATGTCATCGACATAGACCTCTACTATGTTTCTGATCAGGTCATGGAACGTGAAATTCATGGCACGCAGAAACGTAGGTAAAGCATTCCTCAGACCATATGGCATTACAACGTAACAATACAACCCATCTACTGTTACGAAGGCTGTATGCCTCTTATCCTCCTCATCCATCTGGATCTAATGAAACCCAGAGTACGCATCCAAAAAAGACAAAAGTTCACACCCGGAGGTGGAATCTACTATCTGGTCTATGCGTGGGAGGGGATAAGGGTCTGGAGGACATACTTTGTTGAGACTGGTGTAGTCGATATACATCCGAAGCTTCCCGTTCGTCTTGGGGACGACCACCGGGTTGGCCAGCCACTCGGGGTGATGGACCTCCTCGATGAAGCCCGCGTCCAGGAGCTTCCGGACCTCCTGACGGATGAAGTCCTAGCGCTCCACGGACTGCCTCCGCGGCTTTTGCCGCACTGGCTTGGCGTCCGGGCTGATCTTCAGACGGTGCTCAATCACTTCCCTAGGGATCCCAGGCCGAACACATCGACATTTGCCCGGAGGAAAGCAACGAGCGCGTCTCCCTATTTCTCTCCCAGATTCCCTGCGATGCGGGTGGTCTAGGAGGGTTCCGCCCCGATCTAGACGGTCTTGACCAGCACGTCCTCTGGGTCGGAAGGGCGTACCTTGGGCACCTTCGGTTCCTTAACAGGAACCTTGGCCCGGGAGGTCGAGGGGTTGTCCCCCGCCGGGTTCGCTGCATCAGTAGCGAGAGCATGGAGCTTCTCTACCGCAGCGATGGCTGCGTGGCGGTCTCCCGGCATGGTGAAAACACCTGCCGGGGACGGCATCTTCACGACCAAGTACCCATAATGGGCAACGGCCATGAAGCGGTACAGTGCCGGTCTGCCAATGATGGCGTTGAACGGCAGGTTGACTTCCGCGACATCGAACTGGACGTTCTCTGTGCGGAATTTCTCCGGGGTCCCGAAGGTGACCGGCAGGTCGATCTTCCCTTTCGGGTAGATTGGCACTGGACCCACACCAGAGAATGGGCGCGTCAGAGCCAGGCGTGACTCCGGAATCTGCAGCTGTTTGAAGGCTGCGTGGCTGATGATGTTGAGGGCGGCTCCACCGTCGATCAACACGTGGTGGAGCCGTATGTTGGTGACCACCGGCGACGTGATGATCGGCAGTACGCCAGCCCCAACCATGTTCTCTGGGCAGTCGGCCGGCCCGAAGGAGATGGTGGTGTCTCTCCACTTGTGGTGTGGAGCCACCCCAGGGACGCTCGGCCTGACCGAGAGGACTTCTCGGCGCAGGGCCTTCACGTCCCGCCGGGAAGAGACCGCCCAGCTTCCGCCGTACATAACGTACCACCTTTTGCGACATTCATTGTCGCTGGATTCGGAGCTGGAGTGGCCTAGAGCGTAGACGCTCTTGAGCTCCCGCTCCGGGGGCTGGTAGCCCATCTCCTTGCCCCCAGCGGTGGGCCCGCCGTCGCTGGTAGCCTTCCCCTTGCCAGGGCGCTGGCGTGGGGGCGAGTCGTCCTTGGCCGGACGCTCTCGGCGCTCACTAAGACGCCGCTGCACGAGCTTTTGTATCTCGCGGCAGTCGGCGGCGTTGTGACCGCTGTTGGGATGAACAGGACATGAGCCGCCACTGTTCCGCTCCTGTTGCCTCGGGCGCTTGCCGCCGGCGTCGCGGCCTCCAGGTGCTGCCACGGCGACAGGGACCCCTTCCAGGAACCTCTCAGGGCGTCGGCCCTTCTTCTTTTTCTTGCCACCCTCTCGGGCGGCACCGGCAGAGGCGCCTGGCTGGGCAGTCCTGTCTGGCTGTGGGGAGTGCCACGCACGCCCCTCTGCCGCCCTAGCGCACTTGTCCGCCAGCGCGTACACGGTGGCGACGTCCTGTACTTGGCGGGTCGCCAGTTTTTCCAGCATCTTCTCATCACGGACGCCTTGCCATAAGGCTGTGATGATGGACGCGTCGGAGATGCGAGGGATTGTGCCCCGCACCTTGGCGAAACGAGCGATGAACGCTCGGAGGGATTCGCCAGGCTCCTGACGTACTGCATGGAAATGGGCCTCCACACCGTACTGCTGGCACGCACTCGCGAAGTTCGCCAGGAACAGAGTGCAGAGCTCTTCCCAGGATCGGATTGACCCGGGGGAGAGGTTCATGAGCCAAGTCCGGGCCGGCCCAGACAAGGCGACATGGAAGTACGACGCCATAACGGCGTCGTCTCCGCCAACCGCTGTGATAGCGGTGACGTACACCTGCAGGAATTCCGACGGGTTGGTATTCCCGTCGTATTTTTCCGGCAGGTGCGGCCAGAACTTCTGCGGCGCAGCCAACTCCAGCCGATACGACCCCTGGTGGCGTTTGCACACCAACCGGGGGTGGCACGTAAGCCGGGGGCTTAGGTGCTGCAGCGGCGAACGCCGCGTCAAGGTTCTTGCCCTTGGCGGCGTTTGGCTGCACCCGTGGTTGCTCCACGGTGGTGGGGGTGCCTGCTCGCCGGCGGTTGAGCTCAGCTCTCAGGTCTTCCGTCTGCGCGATCCTTACTGAGGGGGAGCGCGCGGATGTTGCCGCATCGTGCTGCCTGCGGCGGTTCGACCTCCCCCCGATGCTGGGAGGGAGTCGCGATCCAGTCCTAGCTGGGCCAGGGGTGACCTCAGCTAGGTGGATCAGGCGATCCACATCGCTTCGCCACTGCGCCAGGGCGCTAGGAGAGGCTGTCGGACCCGGGGGGTTACGAAGCAGCTCCCTGGCTGCGGTGAGCGGGCCGCTGGCAGCAGCGGGGTTCGCCGTGGCGGCGTTTGCCGCTACAGCGCTCGCTACTGCAGTGTTTGCAGCAGCGGCGCCCCCCGCGGGGCGTCGAGGGACCCGCGGCGTCCGCGCCGCGCCCTCAGAATGGTGGGGGGAGGCCTGCGACCCAGTCGAGGCCACCTCCTCTGATGCGGCTGCCTCCTCATGGAAGTCGCGGATGCGAACCATCATGAGGTGAGGGATGATGCTAACTGATGCTGTTCCCCTACCTGGCGCGCCAAATGTCGGAGCGGACGTGCTCCTGGTCGGGTGGCGGAATGCACCCGGCCGAGATCCTAAGTATTAAGAGTAGTTAGGGGGAGCGATCGTTGTTAGCTGGTCAATGGTGGCACGATGGTGACGAGAGGGTTTAGAGTGGTTCGGGCCGCCGGAGCGTAATACCCTACGTCCACTGTGGATGTGTTTTCTTGTATTCCTGTCTGGACTAAGAGCCTGTCGAGAGTGTGTGTGTGTCTAGTCTGAGGAGACCGTGGAGCTTGTCCTCTTGTGTTGCGTATGCCTCCCCTTTTATAGCCAAGGGGGGCATGTACATGGTGGCCGGGCCCCGACAGGTGGTCCCGACCCATTCCCTCTATGCTACAGCTCTATCTTGTGCCTGATGTCCAACGCTTCTATGCTTTGCGCCTGTACCACCGACGTGACCTGGTATGGCCTGGAGATCCGCCATATCGTCCTGTCGTCTGGATACGGCGCCGCGCCGTCCTTCCTTACGCCGCCCTGTCCCATCGGCTGCTAAACCCGCTGAGAGGCTTCAGAGGCCAAGGGGCAGGCGATGCGCACGCGTGACAGGACAGGGCGCTCGTAGTAGCGTTGTAGCGCCGCTACCTAGTATTAGGCTGAGCGCGGCCGCCGCGCGTGGCGCGGCTCATGATGAGTACAGCGTACTTGTTTAGTCAATATAGACCCCAGTGTAGCCGGGGAAATCAACTGTAGTGCCCTGCTATCGCCGTCGCGCCTTGGTAAGGCGCGCCCCTTTGCTTCGCCGCCGCCGCCTGCCAGCGGCGGTGCCAGCGGCGATGGGGGCACGCCCGTCTGACAGCGGCGGCGTCGGCGGGCAACGGGGGCACGCCCGTCTGACACTCGTGGTGCCAGCAGCATCGGGGCGTGCCGCCTGACAGCGGCGGTGTCAGCGGCATCGGGCACGCCCACCTGCCCGCAATAAATGTAGCAGGTGGGCGAGGCGCCCGCCTGAAGGCCCCGCCACGGGCACGTGGCAGCGCGAGACCTTCCCGTGCCCTGTGGGCACGTGGCGGCCCCGGACCACCGAGGGCGCTGGCTCCGGACCTCCCCGTGCTCTGTGGGCACGTGGCGGCCCCGGACCACCGAGGGCGCTGGCTCCGGACCTCCCCGTGCCCTGTGGGCACGAGGCGGACCCGGATCACCGAAGGTACGGGCTTCGGACCTCCGAGAGGTCCGGACCTCACCTTCCCCTGAGGGACTCCTCGCGTGGCTGGGGGAGGCTCGGTCCTCGAAGGAGGTCCGGGGCCTCCCCTGTGGGCCGGGTGCGCGGCCCAGCTTTTCCAAGGAGTAGGCCGGACCCATCCGTACGCGGCCTTAGGTCCTCCTTGTACTGCAGTACTTACCCTCCTTAGTGATCTTTGTCTAGTGTAAGCGGATACCCGGTTAGCTGGGTACCGACAACGCCATACTTGAAATGTTTCGAGAAATCTTATTGCAAATAAGCTTGCATATTTTGACATACAAGGTCATGATAAAATGTCTCTTATTGTGATAAATTATATACTTCTTTTGCAGCTGTTGTGTTAATTTTCACGAGAGAGACGACACGCTAGAAAAATAAATCATATAAATCTTTACACTAATCAGGAACGTGAGCTGTGAAGAAAAGTTCCAGGTAAATGAAGGGACTTTGAGCTTGATCCAAACTCCACAGGATGCGCTTGAATGGCAGACGATGAACTCGGTGAACCGAATACAACCAACTGAACGAACACATAGCCGAGCCAAAACTTCAGGAGCGGTCCCCGTTGAAGCTGAGCCGGGAGCCGGGAGCCAAGCTGGAGCCGTGGAGGAGCGCCCGAGCGTGCTGTGTTAAATGATCCGCTCACGACCACTGTATGAATAGCGGGGCCCACACCGTCCCCTTCCGTACACCCGGCCCCACTTACAGGCGGGCCCGCCGCCAGGCCCATTTTCACCGGCGCGGTGGCCCCACCGCCCGTCCTCCCCTTCCTCGTCTCGCCTCCCGAGTCTCCCACTCCACCTATATATTGCCCCGCGCCGGCGCGCCTCGCCCTTTCAAGCTTTCCACATACACCGAGGAGGCCAGGCTGCTCCAGAGCAGGGCCAGACAGAGAAAGCCCCCCGCGCGCGCGTCTCGGAAACGATTTCGGGAATGGCGGTGCTTCTGCGCCCGGCGGCGATCGCCGGCGGCCGGCAGGTGTGGCCCGTGGCGGAGGCCGAGGACGAGAGGGCGCGCGAGGCGGAGGCGGCGTCGCAGCGGCTGGTGGAGGCGGTGGCGCGCGGCGACGCGAGGGAGGCCGGCGAGCTGCTCGTGGCGGGGCGCGCGGACGTGAACTACGCCGGGGTGGTGTGGCTCAGGGCGCGGCGCGTCGCGGAGGCGGAGCCGCGGGAGGGCGCCGCCGCCGAGGCGCGCGCCGTGCACGAGGAGATCCGCGCCGACGTCTCGCCGCTCTTCCTCGCCGCCGGCAACGGGGACGTCGCGCTCGTCCGCGCCCTGCTCGTGAGTCATCGATCCTGCTCCTGCTCCCCCCGCATTCCCTCTCCCTGCTCTGTTTTCTCGCATCGTGATTTAATAACTACCCACATCACGCTTAATTGTTTGCTTTGCATTTCTGACGCACTTTTGGCTTCGCGCTTTGGTTGGCGTTAGAACTAGTCGTTCACGGAGCAATTGATCCCAGATTTGGCTTGCTACGCAAGTTGCGGTTTCGAGCTGCGTTTGTTCGAGTAGCCTCTTGCCCGGAAATTTTTTGAGCGAATTTGCATTCAAATTCTGACCAGCACTGAAGAGCATATGCTTCAACAAAGTTTGCTGCGTTGTAGGCTAGGCTTAGCCCCACCCCACACCAAACACCATATTCGCGTTCCTTTACCTGGTTGGTAAAAAGTGGTGCGCACGGCATTTTCGAATGGTTTTAGCGGGCGCCGGCGCCGCCAACGTTTGTGCAAGTGCCAGACCATCTTATACATCTTGGTCTCGTTTCCGCTTGCTAGAAAAAGGTTGGTGTTAATCATCCACACTGTTCATCCGAGTAGCGGCAAGCAACCGGGCTCCTTCTCTACTACGCCAATCATAGCTCGACGCACTGCATAAAAGCACGCGCAAGACAAACCCCATCTTTTGAGTGCGTACATCAACACAACTTGGAACCGAGAGATTTACCGGACCCACTTGAAATCTTTTGCCCTTTTTATAGCTCGAGATCATGGGTACAGATTTGTAGGCAGAGAAATGCAAACCATGACCCTACTAGTACATTAATACATGATACTTGTACTCCTTCCTTCCCTCTCGATTGGTTGCTCCTGCTCTTTTGCATATTACTAGCACTGGCAGTGTGTGCAAGCACTCACTTTTTTTGTTGCCTATATACTTATTATAAAAGAAAAGGATGGATTACCTGTCTTATTATTAACAAAATCGATGCTCATTATGAGAAGTTTTGAAATGGCTCAGACCAAATTATGCGGTTCATTACTACCCTAAAATCATTTGGAACCTTCAACTTAGGATTAATTAATTTAGTTCAGCTGCACGGGGCTACCAATTAGGGCCAAGGCCACACCAATTCTCATGGTGGCTGGCTGCACCTGCATTGCAATGGGACCATACTTGTGTTGCAGCTCTTATATAGGTTTTAAGTTATCCATTTTCTAATTGGTTTACCTCTTGTCTGATTTAGAGGTCTTGCATCCAAATTATAGCTGATTTTCTATTTCCATGTCTGATTCTCGAGGGAAGCTATGCTTGAAGGTAGTCTTGAAGCATATGCAAGGGGTGTTTGGATCTAGTTAAATTTTAGTCTCCATCGCATCGGATATTTGACACTAGTTAAAAGTATTAAATATAGTTTAATTATAAAACTAATTAGGAACAAACGGTATTAAGCATAATTAATCTATATTAGCAATCGCGATTCTACAATAACAATTCATTAATCATAGATTAATTAGTCTCAATAAATTCGTCTTGCCGTTTAGTCTCCGTCCATATAATTAGTTTTCTAATTAAACTATATTTAATATTTTTAATTAGCATTTAAACATCCGATTTGTCTGAGCTAAATTTTAACCATCGAATCTAAATACCCCTAAATTTGTCACAATGTAGTTCCAACCGGCCACGGTAGAAATCATCAAATGGGGGCAATGGCATCTTAATAATCTATGCAGGGGAAGCTTCCTGCGTACACTTCGGTACCCTCGGCTTACGTGTAGGCATCGGTCGCTGTATACCTAAATATAAAGTGTAATCGGGACCAGGTACTACTGCTATCGTAGCAGTATACACCCAAATTCTTAATTCTACCTGGCACAGTAGTTACCAGACCCAGTTAACAGAGCAGTATGTGTACAAACAGTGAATACACTGCGGTCCAAGTACCAGACCCTTTGGTGCGGTCTACAGTTCCACCGTGTTGTCGCGTCAAGTAGCTGGGCAGGCCTGGAGATCCATAACTGTAAACTGCGGGCGAGTAACTATTCCTAAAAAAATCGATCTCGGGAGTATTTTAGTGGGAGGATTGGGAGACAGTGGTAGATGGGTTTGACTTGATCCCTGACGGAGGCCTGTTTTTTTGTTTACTACTGCTAACACTAGTAAACATAATCAGTAGGAAGCGAACTTGTGCAGTGTTTGTTAACTGGTTGCCACCACCAAGTACTACAGCTCAACGCTTTGGTAGAGACCAATATATTCCCCTCGTGAGCGCGGTCGGGGCTGGGATCACCGGTCACGTGACACGAGCCAGGCGGTCTCCGCTCCAGCCTCCAGCCACGTTGCAACGTCTCCGTCGTGTGCGTGTGCAGCGTCGTCGTCTTGAGCTTTCTTTGGTACGGGACCCTATGGTACTTGGCCCTCCTGCGGCGCAGGCCTAGTTAATCAGTGAGGGCCCACCTGTCCGTCAAGCTGCTCCCGTCCCTCGGATCTGTTCTCATGGAAATCAAGCCCTACATGCTGTATCACCGGTTAATCATGCCGTGCAAGCATCAAGATCATTGTGTCAGTGTAGCGTGGTCGACGGCCCCATGGGGAGAGAGAGGATGGGTCAGTTCCTCTTTTGGGCCAATGGGCCGTGCCGTGTCGTGGCACGGGCACGGGCGTCCGGCGCGCGGTCCGGCTGAATCCGCCGGCGTCACGGGCGCCGCGCCATTGAATGGGAGTAGTTGCGCTGCGCTGCCGCGGCATCGGCCATGTACTTTGGCTGCCTCGCACGGCGCCTGTGCCGGCGTCTCCCCTGATCCCTCTGTCGAAAGTCCATTGAATGCCGCTGCCCCCCCCTCCCCATGGCCGTCCGGCTAGCATCTCTTTTGTTTTCTTTGGAGCCTGTGGCGCGTCCGGCTAGCATGGAGCAAGTGCAGCGCCGTGTGGCTGTCCATCCTTCCCGGCTGTCCTCTTCGGCCGGACAATCATGAGCTGAAGCTGCGTGGCCAGGTGGTGGTGGGACGATGATAGTCTTTTGGCCGGTTTAGCTGAAACCAGTCCTCCTCACCCAGTGACCCAGTCTCTGAAGTTGACCGTCCTTCATCAAGAATCACAGCCAGGCCGGCCACCGGGTCAGTTCACAGTCAATACGTCCGTCGTCGTGTAGTAGAGCCCCAGCATCTGATCACTCGCACCGCACCGGTGGCAGAACAGTACCTGGTCGAGTGATCTCCATCCGCTGATCCGCGGGAGCTCACATGACCTGCGTCTGAAGCCATATGCCGGTGCTCCCTGCCGCCCCGATACGTCCAAGCCGAACCAGCTGTCCGTATACGATTTCATTTTCATCACGCCATGAAATGAATCCAGCCCCCCGGCCCGCAGGCCAGGTAGTAGGGCCGGCCGACGATCCTTCTCCTGGCCTGGGCAGGGGGCCGAGCGAGCCGAAACCCAAGCGCTCGGGTAGGAGTATTCAAGACAGCAGCGCATGTGTCGCAGAAGCCCGGCCCAGGGCCCAGCGCCGCAGTGCAATGTATTTGGGGGCGTGGTACCGGTACGGAGGGCGAGAGCCCGTCCGTATCATGCCGTGTCCTCTTCCCTGGCCTGTAGCCATCTGCCCCTCGTCTCTGCCACCGGCCATGGCCAGCTGTATCCCCTGCTCGGCTGCTCCCCGTTCCTCTTCCTCCTGGCCTCGGTGGCCTGGGGGCTGGGGCTGCTAGGAACGCACGCAAGCACGCACCTACCGCCCATTCACATTGCACAGCCGCGGGCACGCCCTCCTGCCTGCAGCCTGCGGCCCCGTGTACTGTGGCGCGCCCCAGCGGAATATTGATGATGACACGAGGAGGGAGGGCGCCGTGCCGCTGTGTGTGCGTGAGTGGGGAGGACATCACCTTGGGTCGGTCAACAGTGTGCTTTATTTTACCGGTGCTTTACTCTGTGTGTGTTGTCCTCGTAGATCCGTCTTGGTGAAATGTGAATGCATGCCTAGGACCTGTTTGTGACTTGATGGCAGATGGTTGCATCGCGACGCCGTTGCAGCGACTCTTGTCGCCCGATTTTGCCGAATCGTACGGCGTTCCTGGCAAAGTGAGGGGAGGAATCGTTTTGCTTGTGCGGTGGCAATTCATTTGCTGTGCCCAAGACGTGACTCGCGAAGCCGACGGAGGGTGGCAGTGGCACACGATGTTTTCCAGCAGTTTTGCGGCAGTCTTGAAAGCGGACATTGCGGTGACACCACGGTTGATATCTCACGAGTAGCATAGCAAGCATATTGGTGGATACTAGCAACCGCCCTGCAGGATTTTGACCGGATTTGAGATTCCCCCTTCCAGGAGGCGGTCCCCTCCTGTCTCGTGCGTAATGAATCCCAGCCGTGGTGCTTGCGGCTTGCCACTGCTCCGGTTACTTCCAGTGACCCCGACGCGGCCACTCCATTGCTAGTCCTTGCAGCACCGACCTGACCGGACATAGTAGTAAACAGCGACATTTGTTGCCCGGACAGCTGGTGTGCAACTCCCGATGGTCATTGTCAGGCCCTGTTCAACGCTGTTGCTTCATCTTCAGTGTAGGCCAAGGAGCGTAGCAGTCGTCGATGTTGGTGAAAACGATGCTAGTAAAAGTCTTAAAAGAACAGATACTATGTAGAAACAAGCAATGCAGCTGAAACGAGACCATCCAACGGACTCACTAAAACAGACCGTATACGACTATTTTAACTATTTTTTTATAGTAATGTTACGGTGTTGATTTATATTACGGTACGTTCACTTTGCTTCTTCCATGGAGCGTAGCTAACCGAAAAAACTGCAATGTGGCATCGTCGAATGAACTCCGTGCTCTCAAATTGTTTCAGTATATTTAAGAGCACTTTGCTGTCCTGTTCTAACTTTTGGCGTGCTACGCGTGCAGGCAAAGGGAGCGGACGTGAACGGGAAGGTGTTCCGGGGCTACCCGGCGACGGCCGCGGCGAGAGAGGGGCGAGCGGAGGTGGCCGAGCTGCTTGTGCTTGCGGGCGCGTCGCAGCCGGCCTGCGAGGAGGCCGTCGTGGAGGCGGCGCTGCAGGGCCAGGCTGCACTCGCGGCCATCTTCATGCGCTCCGACCTCGTCCGCCCGCGCGTGGCCGCCCATGCACTCGTGTCCTCGGCGGCACGCGGCTTCGTCGACGTGGTCGACACGCTCATCAAGGTACAGTACTGTACCTTACTGCTTGCTTTACTCGGTACAGTATTCTACGTGGTTGCATCCAGCTTCGGAACTGTACAACTACGAGCGATCGTATCAGATGGCGCATTTCTGGCACGCACGTATTTATCAAAGTCCACGTGTTTCGGCCCAGCATGTGTCTTGGGCCCAATAAGCTCGGCTCCGGTATGGGCCATTACATCTTGGAACCTTGAGCAGTTTAGTCCCACCTCGCTGCCCGACGAATGACTTGACCTGTTTATAATGTCGAGTCCTGTCGGCTCTGTTGTGTTCGTAGAAAGGAGAGACGGTTGGCATCTCCCCTGACAGGGACGGGAATTGTCTTCGGACATCCCTCCACACATTGAGGTTAAGGCTACCCGCTTTGGCGGATCTTACCCCAAATTTTTTTCCCTCTCAATGTGTCTGGTCTCAATTTCCCTTTTCTTTGGCACTGTAACCTTCTGTGCCTGCTTGATCGTTGTTTCAAATTCAGCTTAACCATTCCTTTTTTTGGCACTATAACTTTCTTAGTTCGGTCTTGCATTTGCAGGATCGTTTCTCAATGTGTCTGCTTGGTCTCAACTTCCCTTTTCTTTGGCACTGTAACCTTCTGTGCCTGCTTGATCGTTGTTTCAAATTCAGCTTAACCATTCCTTTTTTTTTGGCACTGTAACTTTCTTAGTTCGGTCTTGCATTTGCAGGATCGTTGAGTGAGTCTATTTCAATAATGACCTCTGATTTCGATCGATTTTCTCAACTGCAGAGTGGGGCTGATCCAAATGCGACCGCCAGGGTGCTCCTGCGCTCGCTGAAGCCAACCCTTCATGCTAATGTCGACTGTACGGCTCTCTTTGCCGCGATCGTGAGCCGGCAAGTCGCTGTAGTCCGTCATCTGCTTCAGGTGCGCATCAATTGAACAGCAGCCGCACCTAAAACTGTCTTCAACCTTCAGCAATGGGCGCCTAACGGCATTTGCCCACTCGTGTCCAGGCCGGCGTGAAGAGAGACACGAAGGTAAGGCTGGGCGCATGGTCCTGGGACACGGCCACCGGCGAGGAGCTGCGCGTGGGCGCCGGGCTCGCCGAGCCCTACGACACCGTCTGGTGCGCTGTGGAGTACTACGAGTCCACAGGCTCTATCCTGGGCATGCTCCTCCAGAGCGGGTATACGTTGAGCGCGACGCACCTTGGCCGGACGCTTCTTCACCACGCTATCCTCTGCGGCAGCGCCGGCGCCGTGCAGACCTTGCTGGCGTCTGGTGCGGACCCCGAAGCTCCCTTGAAGACATCGCGGAGCGCGAGGTCCAGGCCGGTTCACCTGGCCGCTCGCGTCGGCCATCCGAAGATCCTGCAGATGTTGATTGAAAGGGGTTGCAACGTGAACGCGAGGGCGGAGGCCGGCGACACTGCTGCCATCCTCTGCTCGCGTCACAAATGCGAGGACTGCCTCAGAGTTCTCGTGACCGCCGGCGCTGACGTCGCGCTGTTGAACTCGGCCGGCGAGTCCGCGGCTTCCGTCGCCTCTTCGTGCGGGTGGAAGAGCGGCTTCGAACGTGCTGTTCTCGCCGCAATTCGGTCGGGGACCATCCCTTGTTCGAGCGACCGGAACGTGTTCTCCCCGCTGATGTTCGGCGCGCGGTGCGGCGACGCGACCGCGATGGAAGCGCTGCTCGCTCAACCGGACGTGGACGTCGACGAGCAGGATTTGGACGGGTACTCGCCCATAATGGCTGCTGCCAAGGTGGGCAACGTTGAGGCCTTCCGCGCCCTCGTGTTCGCGGGCGCCAACGTGAAGCTGAACAACAAGCGCGGCGAGACGGCCATTGGGCTGGCGCAGCAGAGCAAGAAGAGGGATCTCTTCGAGCAGGTCATGCTCGAGTTCGCGCTGGAGAAGGGCATGCCGGGAGGCTTCTACGCGCTACACTGCGCCTCCCGGCGTGGCGACAACCCGGCGGTGCGGCACCTCGCCAGCACGGGCTGCGACGTCAATATCCCCGATGGTGACGGCTACACCCCTCTGATGCTCGCGGCCAGGGAAGGCCACGCGGGCGTGTGCGAGATCCTCATCTCCTACGGCGCCCGCTGCGACCTCAGGACGCCTCGCGGCGAGACGGCGCTCTCGCTGGCGCGGGCGGCGCTGGCCACTGCTGCGTTCAACAAGGCCGAGGACGTGCTCATGGACGAGCTGGGCCGGCAGGTGGTGCTCCAGGGCGCGCACGTCAGGAAGCACACCAAGGGCGGGCGCGGGAGGCCCCATGGCAAGTCGCTGCGCATGGTAGCCGCGGCGGGCGTGCTCCGGTGGGGCGGGTCGAGCCGGCGCAACGTGATCTGCCGGGAGGCCGAGGTTGGCGGCAGCTCGGCATTCCAGCGGCACCGGCAAAGGAAGGGCGACGCGTACGAGCCGGGGCTGTTCCGCGTGGTGACGGCGACGGGGAGGGAGGTGCACTTCGTGTGCGAGGGCGGCGAGGAGGCCGCGGAGCTGTGGGTGAGGGGCATCAGGGCCGTGACCAGGTCGGCGTTCGGCAAGAGAGTCAAGGAGTGAGTGGCTCGTGGCTGCGCTCTCTCCGTTGGGTTCTGTAGGTTTGCAGCGAGCGTGTGCTTGTATAGAGTTTTAGCGGGCGTCGAGCGTTAGAGGTCTTCGTGGTGTGTGCAGCTGTGCTGGTCTTCAGCTCGAAGGCTTTGGCTTGCCATGATGGTTTTTGGTTCAGGGGCACGGGTGTGCGTTGTGTAAATAGCCTGGGTGTTGTATCGGCTAAGTTGCTTTAGCTAACTGGTTTCTAGAGCGTTCCAATCTGAATTATCAGTCCCCTTTGAGAAACTTCGCTATTTGAGCTATTTCTGACCTCGAAGCATATGTATCTGAGCTTATCTAATGGAAAATGATCGCTTTTTTAATCAATTGAGATTCTCTCAACTCAAAATAAATTAGGTAGGGACAAATAATTGATCACACCATTTAAATCATTCCACTTTCTCAGTAGTAGTCCTACACAAGCATTAACGCAAACGAAAATATCTAATTATCCATTTCCTCGGTGGATGGTCGCAAGATACAGTGACACGAGCATTCGGCGATCAGCACAAGGACATTAGATTCTCGCAAGATAAGGCACGGTGAATTCCTTAAACGGGCAGTGACAACCACGTATATCAAACTGAAATTAGAACTCTGTTTCGTTCTGTAAAGTCTTGATCAAGGTTGCATGAGCGGAAATCAGAACAGCAGTTTCGAGCCTGCCCTGGTCATGTCACTATTCTGAACTGCAAACATGAATGCGACAATAAAATTTGTAGCCTCCATTCAGCAGCAAAGTCGCAGCCGCTCAACAACACTGGGATATAAACAAAGTATAACTTTATCGAGACAGATCACTTCAGCTTCCACTGATTTCCTTCTCCTTAGCCTTGCACATATCATCTGCTGTCTTTATGAACTTCTTGGTCAATTCTTCAATCTGAAGGGAAAAAAATATCAGGTCAACTATTTGTTGGCAGGCAATGTACTCATTTTAGAGCAGTGTTTCAGAAACTCGCCTCCTTCTCAAGCCTCTTTACATCATCCTTAGGCATGCCAGATGCAGATTTCTTTATCGTATCAAGTGCCTGGAGACACAAGGTAAAGTTTACTAAGGGTACATAATGCCAATACCAGCATAGAGCACTGGAATAGTACTCAAAGTCCTAGGGAGCTCCAAGCAACTCTAGTTTAGTGGAAGATTTTGAACAAAATAAATTTAGCTTTGAGAGCCAGACTTCTAGGCCAAGCGAAATCGCAAAAATACTCAAGTACACCAGTGGACATTATCCAAATATAAGGGACATCCCTAATACATCAATACTGCTAGATAGACAAATTTATTGGTCTTCAATTCCAATGGTTCAATCATAACTATAATGAAATCGAAGATTGGTGAGCTCAAACAGAAATTGGTTTTCTTACTCATAATATCAGAACAGACCAGAGAATAACTTGACAAAATTGCTGCAAGTGTACCTTCTCTAACTTCGAGATAAAATATATATATATACTCAAGTATCACATACACAACATATTTGTCCCTTAAATTCCAAGTTTCAAACAAATATTTAGTATAAAACCTCATTCAACTAAAACTGAGGACTGGAGCATATGGTTGTTCACATAGGTACTGCCATCAACAGATCAGATTAAAAGAAGAAGAAAAGGGCAGCCCTCAATTACCTTTTGGCGTGCTCTTCTAATACCTTGTTTAAAATCTTCAGCAGATTTAGTAACAACCTTGCACAGTGCCTATGCTCAGACACCGAAAAAATATGTTAGTTGTTTCAGAAATACGAACGAAATATTATTAAGTCAGCAAATATTACCTGTATATTCTCCTTTGTCAACCTAGGCATTCACAAAAACTAAATTAGCAGAAGGAGCAAAGGATTGCGGTACAGAGTAATGTAAACTAAACTATTCCAGCTACACCTCCATAAATATTGAATGGAAGAAACCTCTTTGTAAGGCCATTAAATGAAAGAATCAGTAATGTGAATAAAACCAGTATTCAAATCATTTTGCCCTCTCAACCTGAAAACGTATCCCCTAGAAACCCCACTGCTAAAGATAATATAGAGTACATAACAATGCATACCAACTACAGAATACGAGCTAGAATTATATGTTTTTTACCCATACAAGAGGTCAACAACGGAGCCTTCTGCTGCCAGCACCAGGGTTTGAACTCAGGGCCACAATATAAAATAATGTAAAAATGGAGCTAAGATAAACGCTAAGCACCGACATTAAAGGAAACACTTACGGAGGGATAGCTGCAACAATCCTATTCCCATCTGGTCTTGGATTAATGCCCAATGGTGATGATATAATAGCATGCTCAATAGACTTCATGGACTGAAGAACATTAGATTAGAAATTATATATATAAGTTCAAGGCAACAAGTGACAAACACATTAACAAAACATTTGGTGTTTAGGCCTACAAAAAAAAGGCATGTGATGAAAACAGCACAAAAAATATCATGTACTAGCTAGTAGCTTCAGGAAGTTTAACTTGATCCTCTGGGCAACAAATGTTTGATACAAAAATAAAAGTTACAACAAAACGCACCAGCTTTAGCTAGCCAAATTTAAATAAAGGGAGGCACTTACAGCAGGATCATAAGGCATCACTGATAGGGTGTGTGCATCCAGGACAGAAACAACGGCAATGCGATTCAATGCAACTTTAGTCTCTGCAGTCTCCACTATGATGTGGTCAAGCATGCCTGCAGAACAGAATGTATTTGTTCTGTAATCTGTGGGAGAAACTGCAACGGCAAACAAAAGAAAAAACAACAATAGCCTGGCAAAGGCAAGGAATATTATGTTACCAGGAGAAGCTCTTCCAGTCCGTAGTTTACTCAGCTCTCGCGACAGTGCGATCACTGCAGCATCCATTTGCGAAGTGGCAGCTGATTTGACGCTTGGTCCAATGTCCGGGACAGCTTGAACTGTGTCACTTCGATCATCCTCTACACGGCCACACAAACAAATGTGACTGGTTCACCAAAGGCAATGCTTGTACTATCATTCTTCTTTTCTCATCGGCAATTGCAAGACCCTGAGGTGCCGGTTTACTTATATTGTGTGGACTCTGTCGAATCTAGAACCTAATGAGAATGAGAACTACTACTGGCACACACCAGGGGCTGAGCTTGCCATTTTACAGCATCCAACTATGCAAGGAGGCGACTCGAGGAGGCCCGGATGCGCAACTTACTCGATTTCTTCCCCTTCGCGAAGCCTCTTCGGTTCTCGAGGAGGAAGAGCCGCGCTGGAGCGAGTTCCCCGGCGCCGGCAAGGGATCCCACGGCGGGGAGGCGGTGCAAGGTCGTGGAAGACGAGGACGCGGCGGCGGCACGGAAGGAGCGCGCTGCGAGCGCCGCGCCTCGGCGGAAGAGGAGGGCCATAAGGGCAGGTGTGCGGGGAGTGGGGCTGAGGCTGGTGGGCCTCCTACCCGCTTCGCCGGCGAGGAGCGGCGGCGGCGCTGTGGGGGAGAGCAACGGGACGAAGGGTTTTGCAAACTTTTCCGTGGGGTTTTTTTTACCCGTTTCGGCCTTTTGGATGGCGAAACGGGAAATGGGCGCTTCGTTGGACCCTCTCGTTGGGCTCGATGGGCCTTTGTTGCCGCATAAGTTCGTTACTGGGCTCTGTGTTCGCGGCCTCTCGCAATGGATCACTGTCGAGTGTCTGACTGTCGAGAGCGGACAAGGACCTGGCACGCTTCTTAGAATAACTTGCTGAATTCTCCTCCCGTCCGAGCTGTAAGCTGTTCTCCACGGTTTGGACTTTGGAGGCCGGTCCCATAGCTGCACGTCGCCAACAAACATGAGAAGCTGCACTATTCACCACCAATGGCACACGGCAAAAAGAAAACGCACAACGCTAACAGTACGGCCGCGATGACGTCGACCAATGAGTCAAATGATCAGCACGGCCTCCTCGCGCCCCCGTCAGTGAACTGAATTAGACCAGAGGCCGCGGCCCAGACCTACCTGCCATGGCCGCGGACGGCACGGCAGCCACCGGGCCGTGCGCGCTGTGCCTGCCGTGGCAGAGGAAACCGCCCCGGCCTCCTCTGCGCAGGGTGGTGGCCGTGCAGGAAGGCGACCTCGCCGGGCGTGGCAGTGGCAGCTCCGGTCCGGTGCGCCCGCCCGTGCCTTCGCGGAGGCCGCGGCGCGAGCTTGAGCGCGATGCCGACCGCCGACGCGCCAAGCGGCGGCAAGACGTGCCGGAGTGGATTTCGCGGTGTAAGTGGCCAAATCAGCAGTCCGGTCCGGGGGAACATGTCGTGCCGCGAGGACCAATGCGCGTTCCGTCTCACGGCCGCCGGACCGGATCTCGACGCGTCAGGGCGCCCATCCAAAGGCAACAGCGCGCGACGGTATCCATCAGTCAGCACTCAGCAGAGAGGAAAAGAGGAGGAAAACGATCGGTGCAGCAACAGCGACGCCACGCCAGCAGCGGCAACGTTAGCTGACGGTAGCCACCACCACCCCCTGTACGCCACCGGCTACTGCTGCGCCGCTGGCTGAACCAGCTCCCCTAGCCCCGTCCCTGGCAGGACGAGATGAATAGGCAGGCGTGACGGGCCGGGCGTCCTGGTGGCGACCGGGCGTGACGCGGACTCGGTCCAGATCGCTAGAGGGGACCGGAAGCGCAGCTCGCGTCGGCCGTCGGCGGGACCCGCGACCGAGGAATTTCGCGCCGAGATGTCACGGCTGGAACTTGACATCGCTGGCTGGCCCGCCCGTTACCCGTTCCCGGTCTCGGAACTAATTTGTCTACTTCCCCGTCACTCGCAGCAGCTGCCGTCCACAAGACGTACGGGCTGAGGAGAAAAATTCCAGGGAAAACCACCAGCGGATTCCGTGAGGTACACATAAGCGGACAGCCACCGGTGGGTCAGTGGCTGCGCCTTGCTCGCGATCGGAACGCAAGACCAGAGAGTAGCCTTGGCAACCGAAGCGAGCAGTCCGCGCGCGGGCGCCTCAGCGATAAGGCCGAGTGGTGGCCTGGTGGGTTGGGTGGCTCGTCGCGACCGAGGACCGCGTGCTGTGTTGCGGCGCCAGCGATGGGGCGGCGGTGGTGGGAGAACGCGAAGAGCGTGTTCGGCGACGGCGGGGGCGTCGGCTGCTTCCCGAGGATCGGGAGGAGGAGGAAGGTGTCCAGGAGCTCGTACGCTTACCCGGTGGACACCGGTACCATACCACTACGCTTTTTCTCGCTCTCGTGCGTGTTCTTTGCTCTGCTCTGAGCTCTCATCTGATGCCTCTACCTGGCACCACGAACCCTTTGTCTGTGCTCCAGAGAAAGGGCAGCGAGAACCGGGCGGCGGCCCCGAGGCGGAGGAGGTGGTGACGGTGGAGGTGCCGGAGGTGCCGCTGCGGGAGCTGAACGACATCACCGCGTGCTTCTCGGGCGACAAGCTGATCGGGCAGGGGTCCTACGCCAAGGTGTACCGCGCCACGCTGCGGGGCGGCAGGTCCCGTCGTCGTGAAGCGGCTGGAGAAGCCCTCCAAGCACGCCTCCAACGTCGTCTTCCTCAAGCAGCTGTCCGTGGCGTCCAGGCTCAAGCACGACAACTTCGTCCGCCTGCTCGGCTACACCATCAGCGGCAGCCTCCGCGTTCTGGTCTACGAGTACGCCACCATGGGCACCCTCCACGACCTCCTCCACGGTATTGCTATTGCTATTACTACATCGGTTCCAGAACCAGCCACTCTCTTCGCCATTGCACCTTGCTGCTCTCTTCACTGTTTTGTCTTCTGTTCACACTGACGCGGCGCCGTGAATGGACGGACCACGCGTGCTTTACTCTTGCAGGAGACAGGGAAGGCCTGGGACTGGCGCCACCGGCGCAGGGCAGCGCCGGCAGGCCGGTGCTGAGCTGGATCCACCGCGTGCAGATCGCGCTCGACTGCCGGCGAGGGGCCTGGCGTACCTGCACGAGATGGTGCAGCCGCCGGTGACGCACAAGGACGTGCGCTCCACAAACGTGCTGCTCTTCGAAGGCTTCAGGGCCAAGGTCGCCGACTTCAACATGTTCAGCCACTGCCGCCGACATGGCGAGGCTCAACCGCTCCACGCACACGCTAGGCTCCTTCGGCTACCAGGCGCCCGAGTACGTGCCTGATCGACCCAGCCATGGCTGCCACTGCCTGAGCTGCTGCTGCTGCTGAGACTCGGTCCTGTTTCTGATCGATGGGTTGATGGTGTCGTTGGGGTTGTTCGATCAGGTACGCCATGACGGGCCAGATGACGGACAAGAGCGACGTGTACAGCTTCGGCATCGTTCTCCTGGAGCTCATCACGGGCAGGAAGCCGTTGGACCGGACGCTGCCGCAGGGACAGCGAAGCCTGGTGAACTGGGTAAGAATGTCTTCTCTGACAATTCGCTGCTCCATTTCCATTTGTTAGATGTAAATGTAGGTCACCCACCCCAGAAGAACATGCGTGGTTGCGACTTCTGAAACTCCCAAGGATAGACCACATTAAACAATGAAAAGAAGCGCTAAACCAAACTGAAACAATCGCAATCAGTGATTTTTTTCCTTCTATTCTCACCTAACCAGCTGAGCTGAGAGTCGATGGGCAGTTTTATTATCATAGACTGAAGAGGAAGGTTGAGCTGACATTCAGTCACACTGATCAAAATGTGTTTTAATTTGTTTGTTCAAGAAGACTGAAAGAAAGAAATTTCTAGGCCCCAGATTAAAATTGATGGAGCTGGCCCTCCAGTGCGATAAGCAATAATAAATATTGTAATGCAAGTTAGGCGGATAGCTGTGATGCGGCAGATGGATTATATTTGGTGGTGGCACTTTCGAACCTAGGACTCCACATTACATGATCCAGTTCAACACGAAAGCAACAGCAGGAGCAGAATCGGTCGTGTCCCTGAAAAACGATGCTACGGCTGCACGGCACGTATTACTCCGTTATTGATAGTCCTTCAACTTTCTTCAGGAAAAAAAAAACAGCTGGTTGGTGCATAACACGTCTTAGATGAGTTTCATGTTACAAGGTTTTAGTTACACGAGTTCTACATTGAAACTAAAAAACTCTGTAACTTTAATATAACTTTTAACTATAGAACATCTAATATACACAATATGTTCCAAATCATAAGATATTTTGGGGTTTTGAATAAATCCATCCGTTAGTCTATACATGTGTTTTTTCTAGATTCATCAACATCTATCAAATATGGATGGAGGGAGTGAGGGAGAGCTAAAAGCGCTTAAATAATATAAAAAGGATAGAGTACTTTTAACTATAATAAATCAGTATAAATTGATTGTAATAAAAATTCTTGTGACACAGACCTCACTATACCTGAATTTATTTCCTCCTCCATCATGCAATCATGCTTTTCATTTAAGCCTCGCTGGTTATTGAATATTGAATATTTAGTAGGAATGTATCTAGTGAATAATCAAGTGTAATGCCTCATTTTTTCTTTTTTTGGGGAAAATTATTTCTTAGACTTTTTGTTTCCAAAAGTTTACAAACTTACGCGCTTAGCTTTTTGAGGGAAAAAACTTATGACAACCTGTCAAATAGCATTTTCAATACAACTTTTGATATACATTTTTGCAAAAAACTTATACACATAACTTTTTCATAAAACAACCTTTTGATAATGCATTTTGACAAACAAACTTATGCATGGATTTTTTTCACCGCACGACATATATTTTGGAGTATGTTTTTGTGCCTAGTTTATTTCCAAAAATCATTGAACAAAAAATATATAGGGGCTGTTTGGATTTGTGGCTAAGGCGCCTGTCGGTACCCAGCTAACCGGGTACCCGCTTACACTGGACGAAGATCACCGGGGAAGTAACTACTGCAGTACAAGGAAGGCCTAAGGCCGCATACAGATGGGCCCGGCCCACTCCTTGGAGAAGCTAGGGCCACGCACCCGGCCCACAGGGGAGGCCCCGGACCTCCTTGAGGACCGAGCCTCTCCCAGCCATGCGGGAAGAGGTCCGGACCTCTCGGGCCGGAGCCCGGGGCCCGTACCTTCGGTGGTTCGGGGGCGCCTCGTGCCCACAGGGCACGGGGAGGTCCGGAGCCGGCGCCCCCAGTGGTCCGGGGCCGCCACGTGCCCCCAGAACGCGTGGAGGTCCGGAGCCGCCACGTGACCACTGGGCACGGAAAGGTCTCGCATTGCCACGTGCCCACAAGGCGCGTGGCAGGGGGCCTTCAGGCGGGCGCCTCGCCCACCTGCCGCATTTATTGCGGGCAGGTGGGCGTGCCCGGTGCCGCTGACACCGCCGCTGGCAGGCTGGCACGCCCCAATGCCGCTGACACCACGAGTGTCAGACAGGCGTGCCCCCGTAGCCCGCCGCCGTTGTCAGGCAGGCGTGCCCCCGTCGCCCGCCGATACCGCCGTTGTCAGGCAGGCGTGCCCCCGTCGCCGCTGGTACCGCCGCTGTCAGACGGATGTGCCCCCGTCGCCGCTGGTACCGCCGCTGGTGGGCGGCGGCGGCAAGGGAAAAGGGCGCGCCTTACCAAGGCGCGGCGACGATGACAGAGCACTACAGTTGATTCCCCCAGCTACACTGCGGTCTATATTGAGTAAACAAGTACGCTGTACTCATCATAAGCCGCGCCTCGCGCGGCGGCCGCGCTCAGCCTAATACTAGGCAGCGGCGCTACAACGCTACTACGGGCGCCCTGTCCTGTCGCGCGTGCGCGTCCCCTGCCCCTCGGCCTCTGACGCCTCTCAGCGGGTTTAGCAGCCGATGGGACGGGACGGCGTGAGACAGGACGGCGCGGCGCCGTATCCGGGCGACAAGACGGTATGACGGATCTCCAGGCCATACCCGGTCACGACGGTGGTACAGGCGCGAAGCATGGAAGCGTTGAACATCAGTCACAGAATAGAACTGTAGCATAGAGGAAATGGCCGGGACTACCTGTCGGGGCCCGGCCACCATGTACATGCCCCCCTTGGGCTATAAAAGGGGAGGCATACGCAACACAAAAGACGGACGCAGACAAGCTCGAACTAGCCCACGAAATACAAGAACACACCCACAGTGGACGTAGGGTATTACGCTCCGGCGGCCCGAACCACTCTAAATCCTCTCGCCACCATCGTGTCGCCACCAACTTAGCTAACAACGATTGCTCCCCCTAACTACTCCCAGTACTTAGGATCCCGGCCGGGTGCACTCCGCCACCTGACCAGGAGCACTCCCGCTCCGACAGCGCCTAACCTCATCTCCAGCAATGGCAAACTTGATGTGTAAGACTGAGTCCAGCAGATCGGATAAATAGTCGTGTATAGTACAAAACGACACTGTAGCGACACTGTTTACAGAGAGAGAGTTAGTTGAAATAATGGATAGAAGAGTAGGATAGACGATCTGCTCAAAATCTAGCTCCTAACTTGAGGCAAAAAAAAATGAGCTACACTGCCATACATGAGGTGAGTCATGCCTTACCTTAGGTAAAGAACCAAACAACTGCCTAAATATCTTGTGGAACGGCTAACTTGAGGTGAAGCGCCTTAGCCATAAATCGACACAAAATGAGTAGATTAAGTATGCGAACAAAGAGCGGAGAAAAATAAAGAAAAAAGAGGAAAGGGAAAGGAAAAAGGAAAGGTGTATTATAGCTATGTAGGGCCCTTTGGATTGGAGGATTTATTCCCGAATCTTGTATTCTTCCTAGTGTTTTTGAATTGTTTTTCTGTAAAATTTCTGTGAGATTCCTATATTTTTTCTGCTTTCCAAAGGGGGCCGTAGTATTTGGGTGTGATATAGCAATAATCATTTTCAATAAAAATCTGAAAGAAAACGCCAAATGGCAAAAACAAATGTCTAACGAGTTCCTGATCTTGTTGGTGCATAGGCAACTCCGATGCTGACGGAAGACAGGGTTCAAGAATGCATCGACCCGAAACTTGGCGATCAGTACCCTGCTGCCGGAGCTCTCAAGGTATCCGACTCAGACTCTCAGTCTCAACCCATACCAATTTCTTCTGCCGGTAGTAGCGCCCCCCTGGCATGGCGCCACCAGCCACCGGAACCTAACCGTGAGGAAACCTGGTTGTCCGTCCCCTGCAGCTCGGTCGAATCGCGGTGCAGTGCCTGATGTACGACCCCACCTTCCGGCCGTCCATGGGCACCGTCGCCAGCGTGATCAACTACGCCGTCTTGCAAGACCAGCAGGGCGTGGTCTGACCTGAATCCCGATGATGCCGCCCGTGTGAAGATGCCAATTTTTGCCGTCGTCCGTCGACCCTGCAGCTGTGAATCCATTCGACATTCGTGCATGTCTTGTTCTATGTCACATGTAAGCTGGCCATGTTTGAGCAAGAGTTACTTTATATACGTAGGCACTCTATGGAAGCAGCCCAGAACGCTTTACGGCCATGCATTAAACATGGGCTCGTGTGTAATATCATTTGTTAGATTTTTTATTTTTACTTTCTTCTGAGAATAATTTTGTGGAGAGGTAGAAAGAAAAAACTAAACGGGGACCGAGCTCGTCAGTAGATCGGCATAAACTATACGATGGTATAACAATCGTCGACACAAGTACAGTAGTTATACTACAATACATTTTGCCCCCAAAAAGGGGAAAGAATTGTGGTATGTAAAACGTACTAGTACATAGCTGTGTATATCAAGGCCCTACAGGCATATGTTGGCCCAAAAGCTGGGGGTATAATAAAACAATAAAACAGAGGAACTAGGTGACCTGAAAGGAGTTCTGCATATAGATATTTCTTTTGCTTATACAGTTGACAAGAGCATTTGTTCTACTCTCGGCAAAAAGAATTTCTTCTATACCTACCTGCAGAACCAAATAGAAAGGACCACATAAAAAATCCTTACGGAGAAAAAAGAGCCTTAAAGGATTTACTGCTAAAGGGCTACGAACATATAGATGGATTGTAGTTCCGTTGTGACAGCATATGAACAATTTCAAGTTACTTATTTTGGATCTATATTTATCAGTGCTATCAAATTATAATGGACACCAGTCTCTTATGGACAAACAAAAAGTTATAAGTATGAAATGCACCTCAGATATAATCTTAAATTGGCAGCAGTGGTTTTCTCTCATCAGTTGCGCTAAGATGGCTTGCCTGAAATCATTGGCCGCTTAGAAATTAGAAACTACCTCCATCAAACAAAGATGTCAATTCTTGATTTTAAACAGTCAAATGATGAGTCACTTACATCATCAGCGGCACCAGCAGTCATATTTACAAAAGAAGATTCAGAGGACCTGTTAGACAGAAACCGTCTTATTAGGCTAGATGCTGACAAATTTTTAGCGGACATCAACAACACATGCTAATATTAGTTGTCATGCTCTGCTCTTTTTAACATTCCTAATTTTATTTCGTAGCATCTGTGCTTGCAAGAGAACAAATAAAACAGTTCATGTCTGAAGATAACATTTTCTCAGAATCTTTACCTATGATTTTGTGTATCTCCCAGCTCAACTGCTCCAGCTGGTTTTTCATCCTTGACTTTTGCTAGTGGAGAGAAAAACTGAACAGAAATAGCATTTGCATAAGTTGAATTGAGAGAAAACAAGCTAATAAAGAATAAAAAGCAGCGATTACCTGGTGCATTGAAATAAATACTATTGAGATGCCTAGAAGAAAGTTAACAGTCAAGGGTTGTCCCTAAAAATGCAGCCGAAGCTAGACCAGTAAAAATTGTGGCAACAGTTGACGAGTACTTCTTCAAAATGGTGTCTGGAATTATTCCAGTCAATCAGTCAGAAATATGAGGTTAGAGCACTGAGCACATAATGGACGAATAAAATAGGAAAACTAGGTTCATAAAAGTGAGATAGTTGAGTCTATCTTCCCATTACCTGCATACTTAAAGAAGAAAGAAGAGAGAATGCCTTGTGCAGCATTGTTACAAATGAGAAACATTGTTGCTCTCGAATGCCCTCGAAGGATATCAAAACTCTCTGGGCCTGTAGACAAACAGGATATACTACATCATATACCTTATATTGCAATGAACAACAGTATCAAACAACACGTAAACGCATGACTCTCGGTTTCAGAGTTACAACAAACTGGTCAACATATAAAGCTCTAAACAGCCATACTGTTTTACTACCCTTGGCTGCCCATATACAGTATATGAAATAACAGTGCTAATGTGCAGCGATCTTACTTATGAGTAGAAAAAGGCGTGTTTTCACCAAAAATGCCTTACCTTGAAATATGACAGTACCTAAGATGCCAAGGAAGTTGAAAATTGCACCATAACCATATAAGAACAAATTCTGCAAGTTATGTGAAGAATTAGTGGAATAAAAAGAGCATGGTCAAGACATTAAGAAATGAACATGGTCGAGAAATTATAATTAACTTACGTATCACAGGCAATACAGCTATATTTTATTTAAAAGAGAAATTACCTGAAGGTAGATGCTTGTATCAAACTGGCTTTTTAGAGCATACTCATTGTAGACAGAAGCAAATGATGGGACAGTAACCTAAAATTTTACAGGAATGTGTATACATGAGGTTTTGCATCCAACAACCGTTCAGACACCTGAGAAGAAAAATAAAAAGGTGAAACCAATCTGTACAAACTTACAAAAATTAATGTGTATGCATATGCAATGGCAGTCACTGGAAGACCAAAAGCTTTGGTTCCCTCAGGTATAGAGCGAAGTTGATTGACACTGATTCCAATAAGCAATAGTGCCAGGGCTTCCCACTGATAGTCATTAGATAAAAACAGGGAGGGTTAGACATTGCTGATATAACTTTTTTTGTTAAAAAAGTAGAGAGGACATGAAAAATCTTAATGAAACTACACTAGTCGTAAGAAATCATTGATAGTTCTACTAGAAAAAAAAAAGTAAAATGAAACAACTTTTTGGCTGTGTAAAAACAGAACAACCTTACCTGAATTATAGAGAATTTTCTTCTCATTATAATTTTTAGGAGAACAGCTATGACCAATACCTGGATTGGATGTGAAGAGTAGAAATATTAGCGATCACTTTTTTCATGCCTAAGAATAGTGCGTGCACTCACAAAGAGTGCGATGTGCGCAGATGCACATGTACTCACACATGGTACAGGACAAAACCATGTGAAGATGAAAGTACAGTAGCAAGTACCTTCAGATTGCTTAGCATCTTCACAGTTGCAGGGTTAAAGTATAACTGCATTGGAAGTACAAACATCAAACAGCAGGACCAAAAGATGCTCAAGAATCAAGACATCATGACTGTCCATGAATTAATATGAAACAAGATATGTTAAGACTTGATATTATGCAGACGAATGGGCCCTGAAAACTAGTAAATAAAAATGTTTTATTTATTAATTTTCGTGCTTTCTAGTTATTCTTTGTTGACAAGGCGAAAGAGCAATGGAAAAAAACTTCAAGTGATAAGTCAGCAGAGTACAATAAGAGAATACTAGTATCAATCATGTAATTTGCAAGAAACTCTTTTATGAAAAGATGCTTTTTAACGGATAGTTTAATAAAGTAGATAAAAATGTACAGTATGATAAATTATAAATGTCTACTAGGCAAAAGTGTTTTCTCCATAAAGTACACCGATACCACACAAGTGAATGGCACCTCACCCAGTTCAGTGAACTTTACCTGCATGATAAACTTTAGGTAGTTGTTGATGGCATACAGGAGAGCAGGAACAGCTAAGAGGACATTATTACGAGCAGCCTACACAAGAAAACATTTAAGAACAAAACAATCAGCTGTCATGGCTCAAAAAGGAAAAAATGAAGCACATTTCCATAGGTAAAAGCAATACATAGATATAATACAGCAAAACCGAAAGATAACAAAAAAAAAGAGCAATGCTTCTCTGAAGGAAATTCAAAATAATAAAAGGAAAAGTCGTATTTTTGGTCTAAAATGAGAAAGCAGAAGTCAGGTATCATATATGAGCATGGATAGATGTTGTGCTGTCTTTCAAACAAGATAAATCACCTGTACAAAAGTAGAAAGTGACAGAAGCGGCTTCTCCCCCACCTTTTGTTTTCTAGACTGCAAAATAGAAAAGTAATGAAGTTAGGGGAAACACATCCAGACACAACGAAAGCTACATGAAAGTTCTCAAAAGTAATCGATTGATGTGCCACTGGTCTACTGAAAATAAATAGGGGTAACTTCCTAGAGCACTTTCCCAGCTCCACGGACTAAACATGAAAAATATTGATATTTCATAGCAGGGCTGTAGGCATCCGACGAGATTCAAAGTACATACTCTTGAGGAAAGCATGAGTGAGCACAAACTAACCTGGATTATTAGCATTATAATGGCAAAAATAACTTTTGCAACCTCTGTCAAAAAGTTAACACTGATAGGACTGAACTGAAACTTCCCATCAACCTTCGACATGAAAACTAGGATAGGCTGCAAAACAAATGTAACTATTAGCAAAGTTGTAACACTGTGCACATTACAATACAGTACATGGTTGGCTAGATTAGATATGTACAAGTTGCTAGAGGAATACCATTTACTTCAAAAACAAACCTACTTGGATCTGCCAATAAATTTCAAGCAAACAAGTAGAATTACTGTACTCATTTTCTGGGGAGCTTTCAAAACTAACTTTTCCAAACAAGCATGTCACATTAGTTTGAACTCTGATGCATGTTCCCAGGATGATTCAGGCAAATTCGACCCTGTCTAATTATTTATTTTCTTATATCATAAATAACTTGGGAGAATGAACCACCTGGAGGCCAACCAAGATGCAGTCCCCAGACACAAGGAGGACATTGAGTGCATGGTACTTGGATGATATCTTGCTGCGGTGTTTGTCGTAAGCTCTCGACACACTCCTGGGGCTCGGAACCGCCACCTTGGAGCGACAGACGCTGCATTCCAGCGCACCATTCCTCTGCATCTCCTCCAACCGACAAGGATCAGCAGCCCCACCCTCTCGCTGGAGCCTCTAAAGTCTGAACAATCCCTGCAGCTAAAACACTTTAGCGAACTGAGTAATGACTAGCAGTTCCCTCTAAACTTCAGAGCATTTTTGCCGGTTCATGCATCAAAACGCACGAATTTCATCAGAAAATATCATTACTCTGAACGATGAAAACACAAACGGCGATATAAGTAGCCGTCAGCAGCTAGCTGTGAACACCGGATCACCAAAAAATCAACAGCAGCCGGTGACTCAACATAAATGGACTAAAAATTGCGCAAACAGGTAAATCATGCCGCCTCCGCGCCCTGTAACTGGTTGCCCAACCAGCAGCCACAGAAAAAATAACTCCAAAAAACGCAAACACAAGCCGAACTGCGAAGAGATCTGAGAGCGCGCTGGCGCGAGACTGTACCACCGACACGTGGAAGATGCAAAAACGCGATGGCGGGATCTCGTGCGGATCTAGCCCCGCCCGTCTGGTCACCGCGCGCGCAGGGGGCGGCAAATTCCTCTCGGCGCGGCTAGTTCGGGCTCCGCCCCCGGCACGCTTCCTCTCGCGACCCGCGTGGGCCGGCGGCGGGCTTTGGTCGGGCAGGGAGCGTCGCCGCGGAGATCTCAGGTGCAGGCGGGAGGGGAGTAGGGTCGCGAGCGCGGTGGCGGTGGCGCGGGATGGGGAGGTGTCAAGGTGTGCGTGGGGGGCAGAGGAGCGTAGGAAGGCGGGTGCTTTGTGCTCCTCGCGTTTATTTTGTTTTCGTCGTGGGTCTTGCGCTTTTGCGCTCGAGGAAAATGCTTGGAAGACCCCTGCGTTTTACTCGTCTACGCTTTTCCAGAGTTCTTGGCTAAAAGGAAATATTTGTACTCTTTCTTGAGCCTTTTCCAGAGTTCTTTGCTAACGAAGATACTACTCTGCTTATAAAAAAAAGATATTGTCTCCTTGTAAAAAAAGATACCCAAAAAGATATTCTCTGCTCGGTTGCCTGCTCTATGGAAAAAGGACAGAGAGTTCAGTCTAGATGGGCAAGTATGGATGGCAACGGGGCGGGTTCGGGGCGGGTGGAGCTTCCGCAGACCCGCCCCCGAAACCCGCGGCCAAAACCCGCCCCGCCCCCGAACCACGATGCGGGGGAAAATCTGCCCCCGCCCCCCGAACCCGCCGGGGACCCGAAACCCGACGGGGAACCCGCCCCCCGACGTCAACCATGGTCCATGGAGAAGGTGACCTCACCTGGCGATGGCAGCAGTGGTCGTGCAAGTCGGAGAGGAGGCGGACTAATGCGACGGTCGCGGGAACCGGGGAGGAGGCGGGCGCGGTTGCGGGAGCCGGACTGCCGGGGAGGAAGCTGGGCAGGCGCGGGAGCCGGGGAGAGGAAGCTGGGCGGCCGCGCGGGATCTCGGGAGGAGGCGCCGAGGCGGCGGCGAGCGCGGAAGCCGGGGAGGAGGAGGCCCGGTGGCCGCGGTCACCGAATCCTACGAGGAGGCGCCATGGAGGCCAAGCGGCAGGTGGCGCGGGAGCCGGGGAGAAGGATGGGCGGCGGCGGTGGTAGGATCCGGGGAGGAGGCGCCAAGGTGGCCAGGCGGCGGCGGGCGTAGGAGCTGAGGGGAGGAGGATGGGCTCCTGGCGGCGGCTGTCACTGGAGCCGGAGAGGACAGAAAGAGGGAGGTGTGCGGTGGAATGGCGGATAGACTGGAGAGGGTCCGAGAGAGTTCGAGCGAGGGGGGAGATATTTTCTCACTTCGGGCCCCCGCGGGGAACCCGCGGGTGGGGACTGAAACCCGCCCCGAACCCGCACTGTTTCAGGTCCCCGAACCCATGGCCCCGCGGGGGAAAAAGCACACCCACCCCCGCCCCCGCCGGGTCTGAAACCCGCGGGTTTTGGACCCGAACCCGCCCCACTGCCATCCATATGGGCAAGTGCAAAAAACAGGACATCCCTCTGAATGCAAGGTGATCTACTCCCTTCTAAATTTTTAATGTAAGGGTTTTAGTTCTTTTTTCCTTTATATTCGTATATGGACACACGCCACATACATGGAATGTTGTATCGGTCTATTCAAATCCTAGAACCCGTTATAATCTGCCAAATATTGTGGCAATAGCAGTAGCATTCGATGAAAAAAGTCCATTTTTTGACCATCGAACTATCACAAAAGTCTGGATTTAGCCATCGAACTGCAAAACCGAGTATATCTGACCATCCAACTATTGAAAACCGGACAAATTTGGTCCACAGGTGGTTTCAAGGACGGTTTTCATCTTTAAAAATAAAAAATATATATTTAAACTTTAAAAAATCATAACTAATTCATTTTAAATCAAAAAAATACGAAACTAGTACGAATAATTTTCTAAGAATGTAATCTATCTAGTAATACTATACTTAAAGTTATATAGATCTTATTTATTATCCCTCCTGGTGTTTTATAGGGGTAATAAATGAGATCCACACAACTCTAGATAGAGCATTAATGGATAGATTAATTTTAGAAAACATTTGGTACTTGTTTCATTTTTTTATTTAAAATGAATTATTTATGAATTTTAAAGATTAAATATGTTTTTTAGTAGATAGAAATATATTTAATCTTCAAAAAATTACAACTAATTCATTTTAAAACATAAAAAATATAAAACTAGTACCAAAATTTTTCTAAAAATGTAATCTATCCATTAGTGCTTTATTTAGAGTTATGTGGATCTCATTTATTACCCCTCCTGGTGTTTTAATGTCACACCAATAAAACATCAGGAGGGATAATAAATGAGATCCATATAACTTTAAGTATAGCATTACTAGATAGATTACATTTTAAGAAAATTTTTGATACTGGTTTTGTATTTTTCTAATTTAAAATGAATTAGTTATGATTTTTTAAAGTTTAAATAGATTATTATTTTTAAAAAAAAATGAAAACCGCCCTTGGAACCAGCTGGGGACCAAATTTATCTGGTTTTCAATAATTGGATGGTTGGATATATCGAGTTTTACAGTTCGATGGCTAAATCCGGACTTTTGCGATAGTTCGATGGTTGAAAATAGACTTTTAACGCATTCGATCCAGGAGTGGCATCTGCTCGGTAGTGGTAGCAGGTTGGTTGCAAACATTGTCAAGGGAAAAAGATGCGTTCATACTTTTTATGTAATCATGTAATCAATAAATCTCAGCTCTTCATTTTGAAATCTAACTGATTGTGCCTCGATAATAGCCCCTTATTTTGGGTCGAAGAACTGTGTGTGGTTTATTTGCAAAAGATAAACAATGTTTATATACAAAATAAGGAAGTTAATTTTGTTGATCGCATGACTGCACCCCGCATTGAACACTCTCAAAATTGCTATCCTCATCCTCTCTGCCTTCTTTAATTTCTTGCAGGGAGCCTTTTATTATTTGTGCTATATACTTCCTTGTTGTTTTTCTCTTTGTTAGTGTTGAGTGTTGGCGTTTTTAAGTGTCCGATACTATGAGTTAATGGAGATATCGTCTCGTCACTACCTATTCATTTTTCTATATCGTCTCATCACTACTGCCTATTCATTTGTCTATTGCCATTATTAAAATCAATTGCTAAGGTTCCCTTGAAAAGAATATAGCAATTCCAGAAATTGTAAAAGAACAGAATAAACTCACCACAGCCTGGCAATGCTAGTTGAAACTGAAATAGCAGAGCAAATAGAGCGCAACGTATGAAAGGAAAGGAGGAAACGAGCTTAAGTAAATTCAATATATGCAAGGGAGGGCGGAGCAAAAGAGGCCAATAGGGTGTCAGAGTCAGAGCGACTTGCTCCGTTTCCGTGGTTCCGGGCGAGTTGGGTACGCTGTCGCGTTTGGCCGTCGCGTTCACAGACAATTTGCAACTCGTGCAAGCCACTGGCGCTTCTTTGTGTGACATTTTGAGCACGTTGCTGGCGTTCCATTTGAAATATTCCATGTTAGGCCCAGGGCCAAACACACTGGCACTAGCAAGACATGAGAATATTCTTAAGTATCCTGCCTACGAGTTTCTTTTGCCTTAATTTTTTTGGTAGAGAAAGGGAGCTAAAAGTTACAGCAGCATTACTCCTCTCTCAATCTCAAGGCTTATACGCTTCGGTGTGTTCGTTTTTCCGGCGGTTCACATTGAATTTGCATAAACCACTCAGCCACGGAAAAAAAAAACAAAAAGTACATCTTCGAAGCGCAAACTACAACCTATACGCTAAAAAATAAGCACAGCACACATGTTTATTTGACCATCCTATAACATCTGCGCTTGAGCCCTGAAACAACAAATGAAGGAACCCTCCACCCCTCACTAGTGAAACCCAGCGTAATACACATCCATTCGAGTTAGGATGACTCAAACACGTATGTTTATGTGCATAGCCATTCCTCCCACTTAAATGCATGTTTTATTCCTATAACTAATAGTTGGCTACTAAAATAGTAGTTGAAGAACGAAACAGAGCTAGATAATAGATCAACTAACAATTAGTTAGGCTCCAGCTAAATTAGCTAGCTCAACCCATCTAATTAATCCAATGACAGTTAATATCACATAAAACTGTTATGCCAACGACATCCAGCTAATATAATAGGTTGTCCTATAAGCTAACTAATTTTGGTTAATACTTTCTTCGTCCTAGAAAACAAGTCGTTCTGGGATTAAAGATTTATCCCAAAAAAACATATCATCCTACACACTTCCCTAATGCTGCGCACGTTTATTTTGGGATCTGCTGGTCCACAGTGCATGCTTTCCATTTAGTTTGCTTCCTAAACATGAGGATAGAGTCTGCACTGGCACCCTGCCGCATACTAGCGTTAATTACATCCGCATGCAAATCGCTCTTCATTCCCTTTCTCTACATTGATGATCCTAAATTTTAGGGGGCATCATGGTCATTTTTCACATGCACTAATACTGTCAAAAAATTTCCAAAATGACTTGTTTTCTAGGGACGGAAGGAGCAGCTAATAGCTAGCTAATTGTTAGCCGTTAATAGAATTAAACAAGGGCTAACTAGATGAGCTAGACTTACTTCATCACTTGCCACAAATCCTGTACAAATGAAAATACATCTTTTGCCTTTAACAAAGAGAAATTAATATCATATCTGCCACCACACTCAACATAACGTTTAAAAACAGATTATGTTTCACCTTTTTACGTGAAAAATTGGCATTTTTAGGTAATGGATAAAGTATTAACACATATTTAGACATCACTTTTCGATGATGGTCATTATATATACCGATATATCATAGCTCATTATAATGTAGCTAGAAGCATGCCCTGCCCGTTGCATCGTATTGGCGTGGGTAGCTGTACAAGAATTTCACAAAAAGTTCATGGGTTTTTAAAAATTTGTCGGTGTTAGGCTGATGCATTGAATGGATGATACGACTTGGTGGTGTGGATAGCTAAATGTTATACTTAAATGCTTGATGTGGTATGAATAGTTTGCATGAAAAAAAATAGCATGCTAGCATAGGCTCGCTGATGAACAGATGTCAGTGATGTGGATAGCTTGTACTGGGCTTGATGACGTGGATAGATCGTACGGAGATAAGGCAGTACGCATGCAACTTTTTGTCCCTTGGCAGGCATAGTTGCACCTTGAGCCCTTTTGATAGGGCTTCTCTACGGGCTCGTTCTTGGGTTTCTGTTGAAATTTTGCCAAACGAGTGACATATAAATGAATTCACCTAAGAAACCCCTTAAAAACAGCGCAACAATTTACGCTACAGATGAGAAGCCATCTCACATGCCTTTTTCTATCTCCTATATATTGCGTCTCTAAATTACTTTGTTATCATTGAGAAAACATTTTGTTAAACTTTTTTCCTAACTCTTCTATATCTCTAATTCATATATATGGATGCATTTATATAAACCCAAATTTGAAGGAGGGTAATTGAGCATGCAAGTGAATATATGATGTGTGTTAGACCACAATCAGTCGACGCTTTTCGACTAAATCATTAATTTTTGACTATATATCAAGCTAAACAGGGAGACTAAGACTGAGTCTATTTTGCATAGCCTGACACCTCGTTTCTGCGCTCTCATAATATGCATATGCACGGTTTGCTGGATTATTTAATCGATCATCTAAAATACATATACACGACCATTTACCCAATTCACCGAACTTCACCTCAAGAGTCAAGGCTAGTGGAGACCGGAAGTTCACTTTATTTCCATTTTTTCTCCCAACCTGTCTGAGGCAATCTGGGCCTGTGGGCCATTTTGACCTAGGGACTTGGGCCTAGCGCACAGGTAGGCTTACGGGTTCGACTTAGAAAAAGTCCATTCTGGGTCCCTCGACTCTTAACAGAATCCAAATTTCATTCCTTAAACTCGAAAATCAGGTACCACATGTCCCTAAACTTGTGAAACCGGACACGGTCCGTCCTCTGGCGAAACCCATCGTGGTTTTGGCTGACATGGACACACACCCCGCCACGCCAGCGTGTCCACATGGACCTAGACCCACAAGTCAGCCTCATCTGTTGATCCACCCTCCCGGTTTCACCGCCGGTCCCTCGGCCCCCTCCGCTTCACCCGTCGTTGCGACTCCGGTGACCTCGACCCGATGACCTATTAGCTCGGCACCTCCGCAGGCTCCGGTCGGCCTCGCTCTCCCAATCCTCGGTCCCTACCTTCACGCCACTATCGACCCTGTTGGCCCCTACCTTCGTGCACGTCGGCTCTGCCTCAACACCTCGGCCTTCCCTAACCTCGCTCGCCCACCTCCCTCATTGCGGCCGATGAGGTCACGCACCATGGCGCCTGCCCTTTGAACGAGGCATGCATGAGCGGCGTCCACCCGTGCGTGTCATGCCCCTCAACAGACGCGCTGTCGTCGGCCGCACGCCGGACAGATCTCACCTCGCCCTTGCGCACGGCGGCCTAGGACCGCCTCGCCGAGGCCTAGGAAGTAAATGATCCGGCCTCCGTGACCCTCCTCGGAACAATCTCAAAGGTGGTCTTCCCGACCACGTTGTGCACAACGCGGTGCCGGGCCACGCCGTGCGATAGGAGGAGACGCGCGTCCTATATATGTCCAAACGGGCTGCTCGACACGGGCACGGCAGGAACTGGGTCGTGCCTTGGCACGGCACGACATCTACACCGGGCCGTGCTGTGCCGGCGACCCTGCCTAAGCACGCCATGACAAGGTTTGGATCGTGCCGTGCCGGCACGGTGGCCCGGCGTGCCACCACGGGCCGTGTCAGTGCCAGTGCAAGATTACAAGTTACAGCTCAATCACAATATCATATTAAGCACAAGATCATTATCAGGTCCAAATTCACAAGCAAACAACAAACAAAAGACCACAATTTCTAAGTTTTCAAACCTAGAACCATCACAAGATGACAATGGCACAAGAACCATCACAAGATCACAAGCATACAGATGACAGATGATTATTAAATATTATGGAGCTGTTAGTGCAATGGCCGCCTCATTAAAAATTTTCTTAGATAAAAACTCACACCTCATGAGAAAACTCTAAGAAGGAAAAAGGAGTGCAAGCTCAGCTCCTAAGTCCTAATTAGATAATATATGCTCATTGGTTTATTACAGTCCAGCCATTCCAGGCATGATAACAAGAATGCAAGGACAGATAGATAACATCCTACAGAGTGACAGAGCTCATCCTTCATCTTCAGCTGCATGATCAATATCTAGGTATATGTTCTCATGTACCTCTTCTAGTTCATTGGTCTCTTCCTCCACACTGTGCTGCAGGTGAGTATCAGCAAGCTCCCAATCTTTGATGCAGCTCAATACCTTTACCATGTCGGGAGTTAGGCGACGTCGGCGCTCCTCAATCACCCTACCAGCAAGACAAAAAGTAGACTCTGAAGATATAGTAGATGCAGGAACTGTCAACACATCTTTAGCAAGCAAGGAAAGAATAGGGTAAATAAGCTTATGTTTCTGCCACCAAGATAGAACGTTGAAGTCCTCATCAAACTCAGTTAGGATGTAACTATCTAAGTAAGATGCTAGCTCAGAAGTGGATGCAACAGTTGACGATGCATGAGGGGATGAAGAACTAGAACCTGGTCTCTTTCCCAGAGGAGTAGAAGGGAACACACTATCAATGTCATCATCATCATAAATGTCACCCAAGCCATTTTTTTCTTACCAGAACCATGTACTGCTGGTTGATGAGCGGCATGCAGGCGTACATCACCAAATTTGGATTCATACATATTATAGATCTTGGTTAGCTTAGTACGAACATCAATTGAAAGCCTAGAGTAATCTGTACCAATCAAGCTAGATAATCTGACAAGCAGTCTGTTAAAACCCCTCATCTTAGCTCTAGGATCCAAAATAAATGCAACTGCATACAGAATTGGTATTTCCCTTCAGTACTTTAGGAATTTATCTTTCATAGGAATAACATCACAGTATAAGTAGTGGATTCATTCTCATATGCATTTAGAAGTCTAGCTATTCTCAGAATATGATGCAACATTAAAGGAGCAGTAGGGTAGTAAACACCAGACAATGCAACAGTTGACTCATAACATAATTATAGAAAAGATAAAACCTTTTCAGCAACTGTCCAATGATTATTAGTGAGCAAAGGAGTCCCATCCTTATTCAAAGGATACTGAATTTTGATAAAAACAGAAAAGGTGGACTTGCATGGTAACAGGTGCTTAAGCATTAAGTAGGTAGAGTTCCATCTAACGTCCATGTCCATACCAAACTTCCGAGGACGAACAACCATACTCATACAGTAGCTTTTGTATGCAGCTATCCGTTGATTGGAAGCATTTTAAAATGTTATAGCAGTTCTAAAGTCATCCATATATGCTTTCAAAGGATCCAGACCAGCTTTAACTACTAGATTAAGAACATGGCATGAACAACGTTGATGCAAGAACATAGTAGACAAGTCATCATCATTAGGTGTATCATTAGTTGTATCATCATCATTAGGTGTATCAGGCACAACAGGAGGAGGCACACCCAGGTAACCAGACAATAAAGATCTAAGATACTTCATGTCAGTATTATTTGATGAAGCATTGTCTAATGTGATTGCAAAAACTTTGTCAGTTAAGACATAATTATCAATCACAGTAGCAACAAGATTAGCAATATTAACACCAGAATGCTTACCATCAATGAGCCTAAGACCCAGCAACCTTTTCTCCAATTCCCACTTAGAATTAACAAAATGAGCAACTACACTTAAGTAGTCCTGCTTTGCCTTCCCAACCCAGATATCAGAGGTTAAACACACAGATGAAACATCAGTTTTCAAAGTATCAATTAAGTTCACCTTACGATCATTATATAGTTTAATCATGTCCCTTGCAGTTGTCTGCCTAGAAACATGAATGAATTTAGGGGTAGTTGTCTGCCTAGAAACATGAATGAATTTAGGGTTATGGGCACGATTAATGTAATCTTGAAAAGCATCATCAGAGCCATACCATAGAGGCAGATCATCTCTAGCTATCAAATGACATAGTTCAATCTGTGCAATGGCAGGAGAGTACTGCCAATTCTGCAATTTACCGACCATACTTGCGCACGGACTGAACTTGGCCAGAGCGTTCATGTGCTTGCTTAGCAGTGCAATTGTGTCGCAGCAAGTGGCCAGTGCCAGAACTAGACTTAGCACTCAAATGAGCCTTACAGTACTTGCAAACAAGCATCATACCTGACCTTCTTACCATTCACCACCTTATTCAACTAATCGAAATCATCCCAAGCTTTGGATGTCTTCTTTGAGCCACTGGCGGTGCCGGCGGCAGTGCTTGCTTTAGGCTGGCTCGTGGAGCCAGTGCCAGTGCCAGAGCATGGCACACCATCGAGCTCGATAGGATCTCCATGGATGTCACCGAAACCCATGAAGGCTCTGGCATCCTCCGCCTCGTTGTGGTCCTTGAGCCGACGCTCCTCCTTCTCTGCAGCCGCGTCAAGCTCCATGACCTCGACACCAACCGCGAGCCCGAGGATCTCGGCCTGCTCCTCGCCTTCTCCTGATGCCTCTAGCTCCTCAACGACTACGCAGCACTGGCATTTCATCGACACTGTGGGAAGGAACATCAAAAGGATGAGAGGTTAAACCTAGATCTAGAGATTTATAGGAGGAAGAGGGTGTGAAGATGAACAAACAAGTGAAGAGAACATACCTTGCGTAGCCGAAGCACCTAGAGATGTAGCGGAACCGCTGATTTAATCCGGGCTAAGCACACCTGCACTTCTGGCTTGCAGTGTAATTAGACCGAACTAAACCCGGTCGTCCGTCGAGAGTCATTCGGCTCCCGATATTACCCTTTCCCAGATGAACCGGCATCATACACATCCAGCCCACGATGGAGCCACAACAGTTACATCATCACACAGGTAAGCGGATCCAGGGAAGAAGGGCACTGATGTCACCCATGTATAATTGTGGTGTCATAATAACAAATTAACACTAATAAACAGTAATTAGTGTGTACTTTACACCACAATATTGCTGTCTAGGGACAGCACAAAACACCCCTGGATCCGTCCCTGTCATCACAGGCAGTTGAAATAGAGTATAAATAGATTTACTTTACAAAACAGTTCGAAATAAAATACAAGTTTCAACATATTGCCATACGAGAGGCAAGTTCGAACCCGATATTGGAAGCGATCTCAAAAACATCTCGCAGTGGAAACGAAATACTTTAGTAGTCTTCATGCAATGATGGATGAGACGAGCAGCACCGAGCCCACCGGTACTACCCTCCTCCAAGCACTTGTCCCGATGTCATCGATACCTGTGCTCAAAAGTGGAGGCAAACTCTGAGTACTAATTACTTAGTAGGGACTTAATAGAGTGGCTTACGGCTGATGCAAAGCTTGCTTACTAACATGTGTGTCCTTAGCCATTGATTTTAATCAGAGGTATAATGTCATAAATTAACAAGTCTCGTCATTTGCAAATAACCCCATAATAATAATAATTTGCAAAAATATAAACAACACAGTAGTACAAGCATGTAGTATTTGAAAATATGTATAATAGATATAATATATTCAATTAGTTACTACGTTGAACGTCAAAGGTATTGGCATTCCCACACCTGATGGGCATCAGCGATTCGAGCCGATTTTAATTCCCGGGAATGAACTATCATACCAGAGGTTTAGTAGCCATCGCGTTCCCACATATAGTCCACATCTCCATATGTCTTGTCCCAAGATTCAAAGCGCCACCACCTAACCCCAGGTTTGTGCCCCCTAAGGAGCGTTACCACAGCGCACCGGGTCAGCCCTCCCTTGAGTACAATCGCCCCCGGGCCCAACGACCTCCAGCAAGTAAATGGGCGGCACCTCGAAAACTCATGGACGAGCCCAGGTAAGATTTTACCGGTCCCATATTCCGGTTAAGCACTCTAATAATGTTATGCCGACCAATAGGACGAACAACGAACGGACCTTAAATGATTCGGGTGGAGCCAAATGTTACAACAACGCACACCACAAAATAAAATTATTCTCCAGTCCGGTCTCCATTTAAATCATGAACGTAATATTAATTCCTCAATAGCAAAAGTTCTGTGATTTTTGAAATCACCTACGCGAGTGACTTCTTTCACTCAGTGTCTACTCGCACCTAGCAATTCTAGGCAACTCGTCCTACGAACTCTAGGTATATGTGCCAGAGCCAGGGCGACCAGGGAGTCTAATGCAAGGGTTTTCAATCAACTCCTAATGTGTATGCGTAATCATCAATTAAGATAATATTAAGCTGGGAAATTCATGATTCTGCCTACCTTTGCTTATTTTTAACCAAACCAATAAACTAAGCTAATGTTAGTTTGCCGGGTTGTGAGGCTTTGTCACAGGCAACCTCTTGACCACTTGGACTGCACTTCCTTACAAACACGACCGATGGCTCTCCTAGATCGTGTTTGGGGCTTAGTTGATCTTCGGGACACCGTTGCTCGAAGTAGTCCCTACGCACTTGCTTCCTGATTACGTATCTGCATTAAGCGTCACTATATGAATACCATGCATGATACAGCAAATTGGATGCATGAATATCAAGCACACATTTGGACAACCATTTTATGGATATGCAGAAAGGTGATTGATAAACTATTTAAACAGGAATCACTTTTGTGCCTTGGGTAAACTTATGTTAGGCATTGAAATGTCTGACCACCCAACTACATTTAAGCAGAAGTGTATGTTTCGTTGTGTTATAACTATTTCCACTACGTCGAGTATAGTATAGGGAACAAATCACGAGCCTAACTAAGCACATTAACCTTCCCCTTTTATTTTCTTTACTTCTGAGACTTATCTAATTTGCAAACGTTAGACTTCTCATGTAACACAAGCCACGAATTTATGTTAGAGTCACATAAGCATGTATTCATACTAATATGGCTGTAAGAAGCTTGGTGGGATTTTTGGAGCCTATTAAACCCTACTTCTCTATTTTATTATGTTCAATTGCATAGCCTTAATTATTTTCAAATCACTCAGCAAACAGCAACTAATGCACATAAAACTTTATTTCTGGTCTATACTAGACTAAATGAGTTCAACATATCTACTAGAGAGTTATTAGGAGCACAATTCATAAAGCATGCATTTTATTATTCAATAATTACCTAAAAGTGGATCCCAGGGATAGATCTGTCCTTTTCTAGTAATAACTAGGGCTACCAAAAAAATATGTGTCTATACTTGACATAAACAGTACCCAGTCCAAGTTTCATAATTTTTGGAGGTTGTTTACTCTAATTTTATCGTTTATACATTTTCAACATGCATGCAATAATCCAGGGGTAAGATGGTCATTTCCTACCTAACCATCATATCTATTCTGTATATCTACTTGAGGGGAGTACAATGCAACAAAAGTTTGTATTTTTCTGATTTTTATTTGATTTACTATGAATTTCCAAAGTTTAAACCAAGGAAATGCATTTAAAACCCAAATCTAGGACTTAATCGAGATTATCCATAACTTCCAGGGGCTAGCGCGTAAGACCTACAAGTCACATTGTACAACGCATAAGTTAGGACTAGCGAAAACGACAAAACCCAGGGTTAAATCGCAAAAGTGGCGGTCTTCTTCGACCTTGGGCGATGGGAACGCGCTGCGCACAGGGGGTGGCGGTGCGGGCTGCTCTGGCGGCTGTGGGGCGGGGACTTGGAGCCGAGCTGCTCCGAGAGGGTGTTCCCGGACATGGGCTTCTTTCCCCCAAGGCGGCGTCGCGCGAGGAGCCCGGAGTGAGCGGGGAACGCCGGTGAACCGGAGCTGAACCCGGAGGACGTGGCCGCGAGGGCGCGGGCTCGATCCAGTGGAGGAGTAGGGGGAACGGCGCCCCGGGGCGGCGCAGCGAGCTGTGCGGGGAGGAGGTGAGTCTTGCTGTGGTGAGTGGAGGCGCGGAGGCTGGACGGAGGAGGCCGTCCACGGTGAGTCCAGGGGTGGCATGGCGGCGTCGCGAGCGCGCATGTGGAGAAGGGGGAGGAGGCACCGGTAGGTAGCCTGGGAGCGGCGCGAGGGGCGGAGGATGGGAAGGAGACGGCGGCGCGTGTGCTAGCTCGAGGAGGGAGATTGGAGGCCGTAGCTGGCGTGGCCACGAAGCTTGAGCTCGACGTCCATGGCGGACGGCGCTCCGCGCGAGAGGGAAAGGAGACAGGGAGGCAGGTGAGTAAGGCGGGGCTCGGCCTCTCTTCGGCTTGAAGCCAACGGCGCGGCGCAGGGCAGGCGGCAGAGCAGGGAACGACGAGGGGAGCGGACCGGGCCGCCCTCCTGCGCCTTAAGGCAAGGAGGCGCCGGTCGCCATGGCGCGGCCGGCAGGTGGTGGCCACCGCGTGGGCGCGTAGGAGAGGGAGAGAAGGAGGGGGCGTGGTGCATGGGCTAGGTCCGTGGACCAAGGGCGACCGACAAGTGGGACCGGGCGAAGAAAAACATAGAGGTGGCCTATGGACCGGGTTCGCGAGGGGGTGTAGCAGTGGGATCCATGCAAGGATGTCGTCATCCTCCTCTGGTCCAAATCCGACGAATGGGGCCCACATGTCATAGAGCCCGGAAAGAAAAATAAAATCCTAAAATTGACAAATGGAGTTTGACCAGCTGAGGACACATTTGAAATCCGTCATTTTGATCGATTTAGGGGCCGAATTTGGGAAAACTCCAATTACAAGAAATGATCTAAACTTTGGGATCTACTAGCTTCCTTATAAACTTTGTTGTGATGTTCTATTTAAATATTTAGAGAATTTTTTAATCGAAATGTCTGACCCAGGTTTGACCAACTCTACCCCTCAGTTTAGAAATTCTAAAAGTCTATTTTAGGGCCACTTTCATACAGGGAGTTTTATACAAAAGTTGTTCAGAATTTCATTATCCACAACTTTCCTATATGAAGTTTTGTATGATAAATATTTTTGTTACACAAAATTTGAATTTACTCGGTAGGTCAAATATTGCTAGATTCATTAGTTTAACAAAAATCTACCCACAACACTATGCAAACCTTTATGCATGTCAACACACAAAATACCAAAGTTACTCACCATCAAATTGTCTACAAGTTTGGTATCTAAAGTTTCTTATAATTCACCACAAATTTTGAAATATAAGGCTAAACATATTCAGGGGTTTGGTAAAACAGCAAGTTTACTTTCTGTGGAGTCTTTCTTGTTTTTAAGCTTTGGGATATCAAATGAAGTCTAATGAGATCAAGGCCTAGTGCATTTGAAAAGTGATGAGTTTAATTTCATTTCATAGAAAGGAAGATTTTGAAGTTCTACAGTGAAATCAAAAGTAATTTTTGAATGAAGTTTGGGGAAAGGCTGAAAATCTAGACTCAGGAATCCCTCTCTAAGTATAGGCAGACTTGGTTTGGTCGAACTTTTGAACCTCTTAACATCTGATTTTGAAAATGGTCAAAATAGTAAACTTGAAGGCAACATCTTGAACTAAAATTTTTGTATTTATTGTCTTGCATGAAAACGTATAAATGTTCAACTACTCAACCAAACAACGCAAAGTTTTGCATATTCAACTTGAAAAATTTGACTTGGTGGTTTATTGACCTAGTTATTATTCTTCTCAAAGCATGATTAAGTCCAAATCCTTGATTAACGCTAATCTAATCGTGTGTCAAGGCTTTTGAGATGCCGGGGGCATCACAAGAGACGCCGGTCGGAGCCGAGGAGCGAGGACCACCAAAGGGGATTAGGGTTAGGGTTAAGGACGGCGGACGAGGAGACCAAGAGAGGATAGGTTAGGAAGAAGGGGGTATAGATGTCCAAGAAGGCCGGCAGCCCGGCACGGCGGCACACGACGACGACGGTGAGCCGTCGGCCGTTAGGTCATCGTCGTCGTCGGGGGAGACGACAGAGGAGGCGAGGATAGGTCAAGATCCAGATGCGAGGAGACGGGGTAGGGGACGAATGAGTTAGGGTTTGGATCCGAGGGGCGGCGGGGGGGGGGATTATATGCCTTGCATTAGGGATGCAAACGGATCGGATCGGAGCGGATAATACCTTTTCCATATCCTAATCCTATTTATTTTGTCGGATTCGGAGCGGAGCGGATATTATTCGGTTACGGACACAGATACGGATTTTTTAGGATATCGGAAATGGTGCGGAGTCGAATCCGTGTCGGAGCGGAAACGGATTTGAAAAACATCGGATAATACATGCTTACATGTAACTTTTTTTAATGATCAATAATTCATAAACTTAAGTATAATTGTTCACATCATAATTTACATATCGGTAATAAAAATAATAGTGACGGTATTTTTGGCACAAACCAATTATCTTTGACCCTTATGTACTTGCCAAACTAATCGGATATTATCCTATTATAAACATCGGATAATCCGTGTTCAAATATCGGATACTCCATATCCGTCGGATTTTAGTGATACCATATCATATTCCGCATCCGCACGTAAGTCGGATTCGGATCATCCATATCCGCATGGATATAAAAACAACTCATCCATATCCTTATAATTAGGATTCGGATCGGATCGGTTCGGATAATTATCCACACCATTTGCACCTCTACCTTGCATGGCACCGGGCCGCTGTCGTGCCTCCCGTTATATCGTGCCGGGCCGGGCCAGGCACGGCGGGCCGCCTCTCGCGTCCAAACACGGCATGCCCAATGGGCCATGCCGGCCCGGGCACGATGGCCACCGGGGCGTGCTGTGTTTGGACTGGGCCAAATGCGTGCTGGGCCTCGGGCCAAACTGGCGGCCTACACCGTTTGGACATCTGTAGCGCGACTGCATCGTTGCCGCGCCTCGCGGCGGCGTGGAGGTATGCACAGCGCCGTATGTACTCTAGCAGCACCTGGACTATGTTGGCGCGGCCCAGGCCGATGGACATGCCCACGAAGCTCGCCCCGATGCCACTGTCCATGAACACCTGCTTCCTCCTCGCCGCGAGCATCACTGTCGTCTGCGTGAAATTGAAAGCAACAGAGAAGAAGGGGCCGATAGGACACGCAAAGCAGCAGGGATCCAAACCTATTTGTGGATGTTAACGACGTTCGGGTGCACACAGGGGCACCACCTGGTGGAGGAGAGCAATTGCCCACCACGGCAGTCGTCAGACGGCGACAATTGGGAGAGACATTAAGAGCTAGTTGAAGGCAGTGTCGGCATGCGGGGTTGAATCGTCCCTAGAGGTGGCCATGCACGGCGGCAATGTGGAGGGCCGGGGGCGGAGAGGCAGTCGAAGAGCGTGGTGCGGCTGAGCAGGGTGGGGCGAAAGCGAAGTGCGGCGCGCGAAGTGGGATGAGGTCGACGGACTGTGCCGCACCGAAGAAATCGACCTCCTCACTGAGACGGGAGGCGGAGCAAGGTGGTCCTCCTCACAGTGGCAAGAGGCAGCAGAGAGAGGCAGAAGAGGATAGGAGGCTGGCACGTGGGTCCAAGTAAATGTGTACATGCTAACGTGGCGATATATATATGTCCACATCGTGCCACGTTGGTCAAAACTATGGTCAGTTTTATTGGAGGACGGACCATATCCGGTTTCAAAGTGACCTGGTTTTCGAGTTTAAGAACAGAACCTGATTTCGCCACAAAACTCGGAATGTTTTATTTTTCCTTGGGACTGTTTTATTTTTCCTTGGGACTTCAACCCACATGTCCATGACCGGCCCGCGACTGAGGTGAAACCAAGTCTAGAACGAGCCCGTCGCGCCCAGAAAGCCGAAACAGCAAACAAACCTCGCGAAGAAAAATAGAAAAAGAAAAAAAATAGAAGAGGGAAACCAACCCGATCCTAGGTCACGCCGCGTCGCCGCCCACCCGCACGCCACTCCAAATTCCGGGCCCTTCTCGCCTCCCCCCGGCAGCCGACGAAGGCGACGACCGCGGCGGCGGCGGTCCGAGCAGAATAAGCGATCAGCTGCCCCCGCAGGCGCATTACCCGTTCTCGTCCTACTAGGCCCAGCGGAAGGGGAGGAGAAGGCGAAGGCGAAGGCGAGGGGTAAGTCAACCTACCCTCCTCGCCGCCTGATCGGGCGCTCTCGCCACCACCGATGCTGCGGCGCCGGCCATGGCGTCGGCGCTGCTCTCGTACCTGCAGTCCCTGTGGCCGTTCTCCGCCCTCCTGAGGGAGGACGACCTGCGCGCGTCAGCGCGGCTGGTCGGGGCTCTCTCCGTGCCGGAGGAGACGAAGCAGTTTGTGTTCGCGCTCCGCGAGCCTGCAGGGTCGCCTCAGGAACGGGGCCGGGACGGAGGAGGCGTGATCTACATCCTCGCCGCGCAGAACCTGTCGGAGCAGTCCGCCTCGGACGCCGAGCTCCTGATCAGGGAAGTGCGTCCGGTGGCCGTGGTCACCCAGGTCGCACGCACGGCCCTTGAAGACGTCCGAATCGAGGAGGACTGCCTGTCCGGAAACGGCGGTGGGGGCGTGCCGGTACCGGCGTCGCCGTTTCAGGTGATCAAGCGGTGCATCACGGAGAAGAGGAGCAAGGACCAGTACGTCAAGGCGGCCGCATGCCAGGTCCTGCAGGAGATCTTCGGGGTTGGGTTCTACGGCCATCTGCTTGCTGCCAAGAGAGCTGCTGAGGAGGCTGGTTCATGCTTTCTCTTGCTCGAGTCTCCGTATGAGAGGAGTTGTGGTGGGGGTGGATCGGGCAGCCAAAGTAGCGCTGCAGATGATAACTCAGCTCAGCAATTACAGTCTAGTTGCTCGCTGGCTCACAACACCACGGTTGATGACTCAGGTTTGCAATTACAGCCTAACTGCTTGCTCCCCAGGAGTGCTACTTCAATTTTAAGCTCCCATGGTAGAAATATATGCCTTATGGATGATAATGGAGGACAACTCTTGAAGTCACTGGCACCAACTCTCAATTTCTTGATGTCCCAAGCAATCACTTCAAATGCTGCCACTGAGTGCAGGCCATCTGAATGTAGACCGACCGACAGATATGAGGCTCCACCATTTGCTCAGTCTGTCTACCCTTTACTTGCTGATCTATATCATATATTCGTTGATATTCCGTCGATTGGGAGGGCTATGGCTTCTGCTCAGAAGTTGCTTACTCAAGTTCATGAGGGGGAACCAATCAGCAGTGATATGTTATCCGATGTATACGTATTCAGAATTGCAATAGAGGCCCTCAGAATGGGTTTAAACAATGCAGCTAGGTCCCACACTGACACCAGAGATAGGCATGGCTCAAAAGAGCCGGATTTTTCTGAACTCCAATCTGATGAGAAGTGCCACATTCTTCTTGTGCAAGCTCTCAGGAGCCAACTAAGAGAGTTTGGTTCTGTGGTGGCTATAGTTGATGCGAGCTGCTTATCTGGAATAAGAAGACATTGGAACACCCCCGTTCCTTCAGATATTACTGAATTAGCTAGCAGGTGCTTCTACCACTATGGTGATGAAAATGATGATAAAATTGAGGTACCTTCAGCAGACAACACTGATAAGAAAAGTTGGATATCTGAGAAACCTGTAGTTGCTGTTGGTGCAGGAGGTACAGCAATATGGGTGTTTTCATCACTGTCAAAATCTGTTCAGGCTTCTGCCTTCCTTAAGCTGGCCCCGTACAAAAGTCCAGTGGTTCTTAAGTATGGATTAATGCAGCTTCAGAGACATGCTGCCATTGTATTAAGCAAGATGCTCCCTCATGGGGTTGTCACTGCTGGCTCGAAGGCTTCTGCTTTACAGTTCACGGCTTCAGCAGAGAAGATCCGAGCGGTTGCTCACACTGTAATATCATCAGCAGAGAGAACAAGCTTGTTGGCTATGCGAACTTCATTCTACGAAATAATGCAGAAGAGACATAGACAACCTTTCAGAATAACTCCTTGGGCAACATTTGGCTGCAGCATGGTTGCATGCGCTGGGCTTGTGATGCATGGAGATGGAATCGAGTGTGCAGCCGAGGCTGCACCTTCTGCTCCCATGATTGCCTCTCTGGGCCGTGGCCTTGAGAGCTTGCGTCTCACATCCCAGGAGGTGAGACGAACAAAAGGCCAAAACTTGAAGGAAGCTTTGCGAGCATTGATGAACAGCTTGAAGAAATGAGCAAAATAACGGGGCAACGCTTTTATGACTGGAGCTGTATAGATTTTTGTTGTGCAATTGGTTGGAGCAAGACTGAATTATCATGAACTGTAAAGTGCATTTTTCTTGTTCTGCTAGTACCTTACATAGTGGCAATAGATTAGATATCCTTCACAGTTATGTCATACATGCTTCTTGCTTATGGGCATGGCCAGCTTGAGCTTAGTGGGCACTGGATATGTTTGTTTTTTATCGACTCTCTGTCTCTCTGTACATACATACAAGATGATGTTCTGTTAACTCATTGGTATGAATGACAATATAATACAATAAGATTTCTATCACCTATGGGTCGTTTTGTTGTCTCTGAGGGTCTGTGTTGTGTGGTTCGAGAATTTTTTTCGAGTGAAATACTGTTTGAAATGTTCTCAGAGGTGCTCAGGTGCTATGGACAGAAGTGCCTCTCTTCATGACATCTTTTACTTCATAAGCAACAGAATCACACTTCGATGTTCATTTTAGGTCATGTTTGCAAACTACATTGTGCATATCATCACGTTATCAGTTCGTTTATGCTTGTACATTGTACCTATATGCATTCCTTTTGAAGTACCAAGTTTTCAAAGGAGAACCTGAGAGTAATTCTTGGCATCCATGGGATAATGTGCTTAACCCATGGGATAATGTCGGGTCAAGGTCGGGTCGCAAGTTGCATAGGACGTCCCATGCTCGGCCATAATGTCGGGTCAAGGTCGGGTCGCAGGTTGCATAGGACGGCCCATGCTCGGCCCACGCCTAACGCCGGGTTGGCCTATGCACTCTCCACAGATGCGTCGGATCAGGTTTTTTTGGCTTTTGGGTCAAAAAACATGGCTCACGCCCGGCCCGTCGATTGTTGTGGGTCAAAAAATATGGCCCGTGCCCACCTATTGCGTTGCTTGGGTCGGATTTTTTTCGGCAGGTCGGGTCAGGTGACCCATGCATAGATCTACACACAAACATGTCTCATGATTGCACAATAGTAAAAAAATAAAGAGCCCCGTGGAAACAGGCGCCTCTAGGATTTCATTAAGAGGATAATACGTCACCGGGGCTTGAAAAAAAACCCCGAACCCTGGTTTGCTCGCAAGGGGATTTTTATTAATTCGTCCCAACGAGGGATCGGACTCGCAACCTAGAGGTGCCAAAGAGACTTTTTTCCACTGGACTACAAGCTCCTTGGCGATTGCACAATGGTGAAAACAAAACAATCCTTTGTCTCCTTATTTGTTAAAATTTGGCTGATGCTGCCTATGCAGAAGGAAGGCGGGCTCGCCCTTCAGACAGTTGCTGCTTTGAGGGTGAGAAAGTCTGAAATCTGATTCGTGTAGAAATCTGGCTGGATCGAGTTGTCAGGACTCTGAAGCGTCTCCAGGGATGTCACACCTGCAAGAGACGGCAAAATTCAATGCTTACGGTGAGCTTAAATCAACAGGGCCACTATCAGAGTTAGGACTGGAGATGGATGAAACCTGAGAGAACAAGGAGAGTCTTGCAGCCACCGTTTTGGCCAAACAGGATATCGGTATCCAAACGGTCACCCACCATACATATCTGGGATGTTGTGATTCCGAACCTGTATGTAGGTGAAGAAGAGAGGTAAGATTCTAAAAAAAAAGCAATCAGCTATATGATTTACACTTAAAACAGCTACAGATCCTTCCATGAGCCTTTTCTGAAACTGAGCATCTTTTGAGATTTTGTGACAATAAGCTTCTTACTTCTTTGCCAGGTAGTCCATCATGAAAGTGGATGGCTTCCCGACTACGAGTGGTTCTTGTTTAGTTGAACCAAGAATTGCTCCGACCATTGATCCACCACCTGATCCAAGACCAAATGTTTCATAATTTGAGCACTGTTATGTTTGTGTGTAGCGCATCGAAATAATGCAATTTCTCACTAACCTGCCCATTCTTGCGCATCAGTAAGATGAGTGACGGCGTCCCTGTTTGTTGCAAGGAAAAGGCACCCTGGGTTCTCGCGGATGCATAGTGTCCCATACCTAAAAATGGATTGCCAGTAGCAGTAGGTTTACGGATCTTGTGGAGTGGTTTACATCGACTTTATCTACATATGGACATGAAGAGGAGATAGCACAGTAACAGTTTGCTGCAGAATTAAGGAACTTACTGAACTTTGTAGTAGTTGAAGTAGCGATCAAATCCAACCACAACTGCTCCCACCTGTAAGAAACCCAAATAGCGCACCAGTTGATTTTAATTGTCAGCTGTCACTACATACCACAAACCATATCAGGAAGAATAATCCTACATACATCTTTGTCATGCTCCATGTAAAAACCAGGCTTGAGCTCTATCTTCTTGTCTCCATCTGTCTGCACGACGATAGAATGTAAGTTGTTGTATCCAGACTTCACTCAGCCAATGCTGATTGGTGTTTGTGCAGTATTGGCTACACTAACATTTGTAGCATGCCAGTGAAACTACTGTTAATCTTTTCAGGAGTTTAAGAGAAAAGAACACTGTTTGTTATGTTACATACGGGTCCACCAAGGTACTGAAATCCAGCCAACTCTAGCTCCTTGAGAATCCCTTCCTCTCCGATGACATATACCTGCGGGGGAAAAAGTTTACCCTTTGAGCATATCTCGCACTACGTATTTTGAATGAGTGATGAGAGGTAGTACCTTCTTGTCCTTGGGGAAATCGATGGACTGCAGGTACGCAGCAGCTGCAAAAGACGAAGCGAAGATCTCTTCCTGCGCAGCAATCCGGCCTCATCATCTGTCAGTAGGAAGAAGAAGGAGAAGATAGAGGATGATTAACACAAGCAGAAACACTGAAGAAGGCAACCTCGTCGACGCTGAGCCCCAGCGTCTCGAACTTCTTGCCGTACTGCTTCCTCGACTTGGTGGAATTGTTGGTCACGAACACCAGCCTCTTGCCCTGCAACACCGCGTGGTCATGGACTCATGGTCATCCACAGCTTCAGCGCGCCGTGGGGAAGTTTCTAATCCGAGAGCATTGCGGTTCGGGACGGACCTTTGATCGGAGCAGGTCGAGCGTCTCCGGCACGCCGTCGATCAGCTTGTCGCCCTTCCAGATCACCCCTGCGCGCAAATTCAGTGAGGTGTATATATCGCCGGCCACAAACTCACGAACTGCCCCCGGCGCTGATGGATGCCAAAACGCGGCGCCTCACCGTCGCAGTCGAAGATGAAGGTCTCGACGGAGTCGATGAGCGCGTCGGCGTCCTCAAGCTTGGCCGCCGGCGCTGCCCCCGCCGCGGCCATCACGGACCTCCTCGCCACACGGCGCGGTGAAGCCTGCCGCGGTCACCAGCCCGCCGCCGCCCCGCTGGCTCCTTCCCAGGAACGGCGGTGAGGGCTGCTGCGAGGAGGACGGGGAGGAGGAGGTGGAGGGGAGGAAGGTGGGGGACGCGCGAACCTGCAGCATCGCTACGGTGCTCTCTGTTTTTGTCGGGTGGCGTTTGGTTGGCTTTTGGCGCGGCAGATCGATTCCTCTCGTTTTCTTTCGATTGGTTCCGACCCCGCCTGCTGGGGGAGCTTGCGGTTTGTCAGTTTGTGGCTGGGAAGGCAGCGTGGATGGATTGGGGTGTGGGCTCGTGCTGTGGCTGCTATTCGAGGCTTCGAGCTGGTAGGAGGCAAAGAAACGCGTGCGAGGGAGGCTCAGGAAATACGTATTGATCAGCTGCCAAAACATTTAATAAAGGGTTTATATGTGTCTATACGTAGGCCCCGAGGTGTAAATATGTACAGTAGTAAACATCAATTCGGCTGGCGGCCTGTTGTTCAGAATCATGGCTCGCGAGTGACGACTCGCCAACGTGGAGGGGCGGAGCTCCCAGGTACAGTACGAGTACGACTAACGAATTCGCGATCAGGGAGTTTTACACGAAACAGCTCAAAACCGTTTGGCAAAGTTAGGTCTTCTTTGGAGTGCATAATTTTCACTTTCACATGAATTGCGTGGGAGTTTTACAGGAACAAGTTCGAAAACATATGGAATTTTGCTGTGTCCAAAGGGGCCTACTAGGCAGGGAAGTATCACAGGCTGAAGCACAACCAATGAAGGAATACAATCGAGCATCACTGCGCCAGCTCATGATAAAGATACTGGCACAGAACTGAGATGTCATTTTGCAAATTTGACTAATCATAGCATGGTGAACCGTAAATCGGAGGATACTTCCACTTTCTGGGCTAAACAACGACACTAGGGGAGCAGTTTAAGTTGAATCTTGATCAGCTGACGGCTCATCAACGAGGCGTGGATCCTGCCGGTAGACATACCTCTTTGCCCAGTACAGGTAGTTCAAGAAGGCAAGCAATCCGACAGCGGTCACAACCCAGTAGAACAGGTCAAGTCTGCTGTTGTTCAAGCTTGTACCCTCGAGCCACCCTCCCTGGTGCCCACGTCTCGTGGCCCTGTTCACCGCTTTCACGAGGAAAGTGGCCAGTAATGACGCGAGCCCAATTTCGCACCAGAACAATGCTGTGGCGATGGATTTCATGCCCCGTGGCGCCTCACTGTTGAAAAACTCGAGCAGACCTGGAAATGATGTGACGTCTGACAGCCCCAGAAGGAAGAACTGAGGTGCGAGCCAGAACAAGGACATCTGAGTCCCAGCTTCCTTTCTCTTTCTCTCAACAACTGCTGCGATAACTGATGCGAGTATCATGGAGATGAAGCCTAAGCTAATCCGCTGCAAATGAGTGATGCCACAGGCATAGCCAGTGCGCTTGCGCAAGAATGGCACAATGAACCGGTCATAGATGGCAAGCATTACCGTCTGGAATGTGATGGGGATGATGAAGAGTATCGCAGGGGAGATATGGATCTTGCCAAGCCTTGTGTTTGTCAGGCCACCTTGCTGCACAGTGAATGTTAAGACTATAGGGTTCGATACATATCCGATCATGGAGCTGACAAACAGAGGAAGCATTCGAAGCACAATCCTCGTCTCCTCCACCTTTGGCACACTGCAAGCTGACCATGATCCATCTTTCCCACGGTTAATGCAAGCTTTGTCCAGGAATCTAAAAAGATGAACAAAAGAGTTTCAAATCTCTTTGCCAGGCAATGCTATAGGAATTACATGTACTTCTCTGAATCTTTGCCAGGCAATGCTATAGGAATTACATGTACATCTCTGAATCTTACTTCAGGTTGTTTGTTTTGGAGAATACTTCGATAGTGCCTGGCCCAGTACTAATTTCCTGAGCTTCTTCCAGCTTCTGAGGAAGCTCGAGCCTCCTGTTTCTGAATGCAACCACAAGAACCTGGAGACGAAACACTGTAGCTAATTAATATGCACAAAACATTTGTGATAATTGAGATGATACTATGGCATTTTAAGTTTTAGACCAGGAAGGAGCACAACCTGCAGTATTCGAGTTAGAGGGCTTCCTTCAGGAACTTGGTTGCGGTAGAAAGGGAGACCAGACGCAACCACAATCAACCCAAGCAGAATTAGGATGGCACACAAGCCAAATCCAATGTCCCACCCCTTGTAGTTCTCGAGCCACACAATGAGAATTAGCCCTACTAAACCTCCCAAGGAGATCCCGAAGGTGAACCAGTTAAAGAAGCTGGACTGTTGGCGGGACTCAGTGGGATCTTCATGGTCAAACTGATCTGCTCCAAGGGATGGTAAGCATGCACGCACACAGCCTTCACCAAATGCAATGATGTACAAGGCTGCATATAATAGGGTAGCATTCCAACCATGGACTTCTTCGCAGTTAGGTGGTTCATCTTCAATATTGCAAGATGACGGACGGAGTGATGGAAGGTAGGCTTGCAGTGCAAGCAATCCGTACCCCTAAGAAGTGCATGCTTAATCATGAATTACAAATACTGTACATAATCACTACGAAAGAGTGCATAAAACAACTTTTAGATGGTGCGCATTAGCTCAAGAACTTATCCAACATTGCGATTGAAACATGTTTTACCTATGGGGCCAGCTACTTAATGGATTTCAGAAACTAACAAGGAAATGAATACATTTAGAAAATTTCACAGCATAAATCAAAGTTTTTCCTTTTTCTGTGGGCTCACAGGAGAAATGCATATCGTTGCATTAAGAACAAAAGGTGTTCAGTGACAACCCTTGAGTCATTGTTCCATTGCATTACATGCCACCAAGAAATTTAAAAAGACCCTGAAACATTATTCTAGGCACATACGACATACCAGTGATTAAATTATCAGGAGGGCTAAACTGTTAATGTAGGCCTTAAGTCTTACTTAAGAAAAAGGAGATGCTGACACTTTCCCTTTAAACCCAACAGAATGCCATTTCTGTCATAGTTAAATGGATTTTACAGTCAAGATTACGCTAGAGAAGTATTCTTGTCATGGATTGGACTTGGACTGTAATAACTAATAAAGCAAGACAGGCGCTGGTTCATGCCATAGTTTTGGCATGCCAGTGCACGGTTTTATAGCTCTAGACCCCACTTGTCATACAGTCGTTCTTTAGCCAAATCTTTGCCTACAATGTGGCTAAGAAACTTCTAGCCATACCTAAGGCAAACTTTGGCAAGAGGTGTGGCAACCTGTGGTAGCCAACCAAACAAGGCAAGCCAAATTTTTATGTTTCAATTGTTTAGCAAATCTATTTCAGTATTTGAGGACTATCACTGTAAACCAACATTTTACATATGAGCATTGGAAATACTTCACCAAGTGGAGCTTCTTACATCACAGAGTCGCAGAGACACATGGTCATGGTCCGGTCAGATTCCTATAAGGCTGGTTACACATATACGAAAATAAAAATAACTTCATGCAAAAACTGAAGCGATTTTGGTAGTCATCCTTTAGCTCTAATGACTAAGTTTTTTTCGTTCACTTCTCTGAGACTCTGATTGACAGAATTATGTTCCCACAAAGAGGACAGAACAATGAAAAGTCATCACTACATTCTGCACTATTGGTAGGTTTGACGTTTGCATTTAGTAACTACAACAGAACATGTAAAAATACCCTGCAGCATATAGATGACTGCATAAATCAAGAGGAAAATTACCAGAAATTCCAATGGACCAAAGAGAAGTATAGTTCTAGAACGATTGATGTAAGAGTCTGACACAAAAGCTCCTATCAAAGCAAACCCACATGTGGCACCAACAAAATTAGTTACTGTAGTTGCAGAACTCGACACGCCCATATGCATTGTTCCATGGAGATAAGTGACCAAATTCAGAAAAATGGGAACATTCACCATGTTTGTTACAACTGTCAGGCCTGTAAAGGAAACAAACGAGAAGTTTTAAAATAGAACATATTTCATCCATGAAACATGTCTACAAAAAGACTATCGTAACTCAGCAAAGATAGGAGCACAGTCACTTACAGTATATAAACCATGCTGCTCGGACACCTCCATGTACCTCCTTATTGATTGGGGATCCTCTCCAGTCCACTAAGCCTCTAATTGCCATGGTACTTCTGAGTTCTGAAAAGATTGTCTTCTCTGCCTACCCACTGCATCCCTCACAAACGGCGGGTATATAAATAAGCGGATAGACTCATAGACATTCAAATTCAAAGGGTGATAGCAACAATCTAATGAATCAAAGCTTGTTGCCAATTTATGCCATCTCTATCACAAGGGCCACCAGTACCAACTATAGTTGACTTCTGATGTCTCTATCCTCTGCTGACTAAAATAGTGAAAGTTGGACACTACTGAGTCTACAATGATTGAAAAACATTACAAGAAAATAAATAAGGGATATGTACAGGTACAGTCAAAGTATTAAATTGCAAGTGTGTTATTTTGTAACTTGTATGTAAATTGATTAATTGCATTGAGAAATAGACTGCTCAAAAGCTAAGCTCCTCTAAGAAATAGTAGTGTAATTTTGATGAGTAAATGATTGTGCCTGAAGTTCCCTGAAAGCAACAGAATAACTTATGGGTAAATAAGTAAAGGGGCAGCCCGGTGCATGAGCTCCCGCTTGTGCGGGATCCAGGGAGGGGTCAGACCCACCTGGGGTCTATTGTACGCAGCCTTTCTCCTGCATTTTTGCAAGAGGCTATTTCCACGACTTCACCCGTGACCTCCTGGTCACAAGGCAGCAACTTTACCGCTGCGCCAAGGCTCCCCTTATGAGTAAATAAGTATGATAAAAATAAATTAGATATAAAATCCTCAAATACATTACATTGCTTTATAAGACAAAAGTTGCAAACAGTAATAGGTCATGGAGTAACAAACCTATAATATGTTATAGCAACACTGAACAGAGGCAAAATTGTCAATGACCATACATAGGAGAGTCTTGAAGTAAATATCATTTATTGGTTGGCTATTGAATAAATCCTAGGGATATTTAACTTTTTGCCACATTTACGGTGGCACACTCCTCAGTTGCCACATTTTAGATTGCATCCAACATATTTGCCATGGGGAAGAGTGAGTTTCCTACAGATTTGCCATTTTTGCAGACGTGGCATGCCAACTCAGACTGCCAGTGTGACAGTAAGCAGGATGATGCTCTTACAGGTTACCTACTAGGCTACTAGCTACTATAACTAAAACAGATCCAAGCATGGGGATAATATTATCCAACATATATATCAGACCGAAGTGGGCTGCATTACAGCTGCTGCTGGCACCATCACGTCTTTACTAAAGCTGAAATGTTAAAGTTGGACCAGTCCCCTGAGATAGTTTGACTAGTTGGTGTGATTGGTGACCTTCACTGCTGACTAAAATGCCCGCACTAAGACAGGTACATAGTATCTGGATATCATCATTTTCCACGCAATCAAGTTTGATTTTTCTGTGCATTGAGGTGCCAAGGGGTGATGGGAATTTCAAGCATCTGAAGAAAGAATATCACTGCCTCCTTGGATTTTGGTCAAGGTACATGCAACAATTCCTCATTTCCCACTGTTTCTCAACCTACAGAAACCAGGATGCTTCCAGGAACATCAAAATTCAGAATTCAGGATTTTCACAGCAGGCATGTAATAATCCACCTATTTGCAGAACTTAAGCATTTCTAGGTGCTGACAGCATCAATGCTCAAAGGGGCAGTCGCCTGCAAATCACTGCATGCATTGGAGGGTAAAGTAGAACAGGATTGAGGAATGCAGTACCACATTTGGGCAGTCTGCAACCGTCTATTATTGACGAAGGCAGGCAGGGGAGGAAAGGGAAGGATGCCCGCTTCCGTTCGCGACGAAGAAACTGAAACGGGTCCCGGCGTACCAGCAATTGGCAAACACAATCTTCGCTGGAGCACAGCTTCTAAAGGGCCGAGCTCATGCCACCAAATGAGTAGGAGCACGACATGGAGGCGGACCAGCGTAGCGGCGGGGGCGGCTCTAGTTGAAGGCCGCTGCGAGGCGGGGGCATAGCGCCAGGCAACACGGCGCACGGGGTGCCTCACAGATGCGTGCGTGGAGTTCAGCCGGCGGCTATAGCGAGGGAGCGCGCGGCGACGGTCGAGCGACGCGACGGCGACGCGACCGTGGCGTCGGCGGACGGCAGGCGAGTCGCTGCAAATCAGTCCGTGGGCTTTTGCAAATCAACCCCTGTACTTTTGCAAACCAGCCCCTATTTTTCATCTCAGTGCTTAATCACGAGTTCACGACCCAGTGACAGCAGCTAATCAAACAAACATGACACCGCCAGTCAACAACCGAAATTTGGTCCGTCCAGAATTCAAACATGCCCTATATCTACAGATCTATACCTGCATACCAGATGGGTACAGTATGTCATTTTCCCCAGTATCGTAACCATTGATATTTAAAATCGATCCACAACCATGCCCTAAAAACCCACTAGGTTTTGGATGCAGGTTGTCATCCTGACATCCCTTTTCTTGATTCCTCATAGAAGGGTTCAGTTTATGATATGTGACTCCAATGTTTGTACACCAAAGAATCTAGGATAGTTGCATAGACATGGCTTGGCAGTAAATACAATGGAAATCCATTCATGCTGAAACATATGCAACAATATTGCCGTGATATATTCAAGCTTGAACTCCAGCTCTTACAAATTTGGCGTCGTTATGCCTCGTCACAAAGAAACACCCACCTATACTTGCGCCAATTATGAAGATCACGATTGATGTGAACTGGTAAGTATCATGAATGATGTCCAACCAATGAGCACAATCAGGAATCGGAATATGACAACCGGCACTAATCCATGGCACGGAGCATGGTTGTCAGACCATACTTATCCTACATTTGCTGAGCCGCAGGATGATGTGGGTGATATTTCAACGTGGATCCTGATTGACGGATGGCTCATTAGTGTCAATTCTTGGATCATGCCGATACACATACCTGTTGGCCCAGTATAGGTAGTTCAGCAAGGCGAGCAATCCGACTACAGCCACAACCCAGTAGAACAGGTCAAGACGGCTGTTGTTCAAGCTTGTGGCCTCTAGCCATCCTCCCTGGTGCCCATGCCTCGTGGCCCTGTTCACTACTTCACCAGGAAAGTGGCTAGCAATGACGAGAGCCCTAGGACACACCAGAACAAGGCCGCAGCGATTGACTTCATGCCTCGTGGTGCCTCACTGTTGAAGAACTCGAGAAGCCCAGGGAACGATGTCACGTCTGACACTCCCAACAAGAAAAACTGAGGCGTGAGCCAGAATAGGGACATCTGCACTGCGTCTTCCTTTCTCTTCCTCTCAACAACTGCTGAGATGATTGAAGCAAGTATGATGGAAGCGAAGCCTATGCCGACACGCTGCAAGTAAGTGATGCCACTGACGTAGCCTGTGCGCTTGCGCAAGAAGGGCACGAGGAACTGGTCATATATCGGAAGCATTACCTTCTGGAATATGGTGGGGATGATGAATAGTGTAGCAGGGGAAACACGGATCTTGCCCAGCCTTGTGTTTGTCATGCCGCCTTGCTGCACAGGTGAATGTCAAGAGGATAGGGTTTGATACATATCCAATCATGGAGCTGACAAACAAAGGAAGCACACGGAGCACAATCTTCGTCTCCTCCACCTTTGTTGTACTGCAAAGCCACCAGCCTCCATCTTTACCACGGTTGATGCAGGCTTTGTCGAGGAATCTGGCAAGATACATGAAATAGTTTATAATAGGCTACTATAGACCAGGTAGTGTTTCCACTCCCCACAACTAGTGGTTTGCACAGGAAATGGTATGGGCTTCTCTGAATCTTACTTCAAGCTATTCGTTTCAGGGGGTACTTCAATAGAGCCTGGCTCAGGACTGCTTTCTTGTGCCTCTTCAAGTTTCTCTGGAACCTCAAGGCTCCTGTTTCTGAAAGCGACCACAAGAACCTGCAGAGGCAAGATCACAGCTAATTAATGTTCACAACATACTTCTCCATAATTGAGATGGAATTTTCGAAATGAAAATTGACACTGAATTTTATGGTTTAAACTAGAAAGGAGCACAACCTGCAGTATTCTAGTTAGGGGGCTTCATTCAGGTATTTGGTTGCGGTAGAAAAGGTTACCAGTAGCAAACACAAGCAATCCAAGTAGAATTAGGATGGCACACAAGCCAAATCCAATGTCCCACCCCTTGTCATTCTCAAGCCACACTACTAGAATCAGCCCTATAAAACCTCCAAATGTGATCCCAAAGGTGTACCAATTAAAGAAGCTAGATCGCTGGCGAGACTCAGAGGGATCTTCATGGTCAAACTGGTCTGCTCCGAGGGATGGCATGCAAGCACGCATAAAACCATCACCAACTGCACTGATATACAAGGCTGCATACAGCAGGGTGGCATTCTAGCCATGGATCTCTTTGCAGTTACTTGGTTCTGCTTCAATATTGCAAGGTGGACGGAATGAAGGGAGGTAGGCTTGCAGTGCAAGCAGCCCGTATCCCTGCGCAAGTGCATGTTTATCATGATAACAAATATAGTGCATATAGGTACAAAAGGGAGTCACCTTTTGCACATTTGCTTAAGTACTAATCCAAAATTAAGACTTCAATCTGTCTAAATTCAGGGCTGCACTTTTTAACGGCTTTCCTTTACACCTGACTATAAACCCATTTGTATAATACAGAGTATTGAACTAAGTGGATTTTACAGCAAGATTACCACGGAGTAGGTATAACTTTATGAATTGAAATGTTACCAAACAAGACGTAGTAAGTCAGAGTTTTAAGTATGAGCCGTTTATCTAATATATTTTAAGCCCATCACTGTTTTGGTGACATAAATTTGTAAGTAACTCCCACCTAGCCAAACCCCTGAAATTATTTTACATGTATGCCCAACTAGATATGAACTCTGGAAAGATACTTCAGTACTCTTTCAACAGTTTACCTATCAGCCAGATCAGATCCTGACAATCATACAACCATAACTACACTATCAAGGCAACTTCATGCAAAATTGAATTAATGTTGCTAGCCAACTTTAGAGGTAATCTTAGCGCATATATTTTTTATTCACTCATCTAATTCGTTAGTTTGCATTTAACAATAGCAGCAAACATGTAAAATCCTGTAGGCAGTGGATGATTGAATACCAGAAATTCCAATGGCCCAAAGAGAAGTATAGTTCTTGAACGAGTGATGTAAGAGTCAGAGAGGAAAGCTCCTATCAAAGCAAACCCAGATGTTGCACCAAGGACATTAGTGACTGTAGTTGCAGAGCTCGAAACTCTCATATGCATTGTTCCATGGAGATAGGTGACCATATTCAGCAAATTTGGGACATTCACGACGTTTACTACAACTGTCAGAACTGTGAGGAGAAAAAAGGAGAGGAGGATGTAGTTTGAAGTAAGAAACAATCACATCCAAAATACCATGTCTTTAAATGATTAGAAACGTAATTCAGGAAAGATTTTTTGAAACATCGGATAGTGTATAGAGTATAGACACTTACAATATATAAACCATGCTGCTCTGACTCCTCCATGCACCTTTCTATCTATGGGAATTCCTCTCCAGTTCACAGAGCCTCTAATTGACATGGTACTTATCAAGATTTTGCCTTCTCCCTCTTGATTACTGCCTGCCCGCTGAGTTCCTCACAGATGAGAGGGCCAGAGGGGTATAAATAGACCAATGGGCATTCAAATCAATGGGTGATAGCAACATGAGATATCTCTTTATATATATTTTATGCCATTCCTATCACAAACCCCGCTAGTCCAACTACAATACTAAAGTTGACTTACAATTTTCCCAATTCTTGCTGATCAAAATTTCGACACCAAAACAGCCATCCATTCACACTAAAGGGAAAAAAGAACACAGTACGTAAAATGAGAGAGGTCTGCATGTAACATTTGTTTCAGCATGCCACCATTATGAATGTATATTTTTGCTATTTGACTTGTTCATTAATTGCTACGAGGAACAATGATTAGAAAAAGCTTACTTCCTCTACAAAATTGGGCAGCATAACTTGAACAGAAAATGATAGCATCCGAAAGTGACATTGTATCTATCTACATTATGAGAATAACAAAATAAAGTACCAATTGCTTCCTGAAAACATACTCATTTAGAAGACAAAAGGCCTAGCAAATAACTAATCGTGGACTACCACATTATCAGATATGCTGGAAAGGCACAGTAGCAGTAACTAGAAAATAACAGCAATAAGAAAATGAAGTCAGATGCAACCATCACCATACATGAGAAGAGAAGTCTTGAAACCAAGACAAATTGTTAGTCGTCTATTTAATCAATGCTGCCAGACAAAAGTAAATTACATCAAGCCACACATACAGTGAGCTCAGTAGTCCCTTCAAATATTCGATACCAGCTATTGATTTCCTGTAAGGCTATGGTGTTCTGCTGACATCTTATTCCAAACAGCATATTTGCTACAGGGATATATCTGCAAGTGACGTGAGACAAATGAAAGATAAGCAGAAAGGGTTGCAGTTATGAAGATCTTGCTCAGTTTTCGATCATTTAGGCATAATGTAAAATCACCTTTGCAATTTCTACGAGGACCTCAGGACCGTCAATATGGAGATAGTAAACGGCAGGTATGCTTATTTGCCAACTTAAGTGGGAAAAAGAGATCCACAAACAGATATATCCAAAAGCAGAAGCCAGGGTGGGTTCCGTTACAGTGTTACACACACCTGCGGTTGTCAATATCACATGCTTCATACTATAATAATTTGAAACAGTTAGCTCTCACTCTCAGAAGTTAGAACACAGACAGTGAAGAGCAGCAATCTCTGACTAATCAGCACATGTTGTGACATGGACATAGTATGATTTTTCTGTGCATCGCCATGTCAACGGGTGATGGGAGGTTTCAAGCATACGAAGAAGACTATCCACCGACTTGTCTTGGGTAATTGGGCTACGGTGCCTAATGCATATAACTAACTCATATATAGTAATAAAAAGAAGTACAACGAAGACACCTAATTGTCCGAATTCGCAGAATTTATGCAGGGTCTGCGTTTTCATTGCCCTCTGCGCTCATTGCAGATATTGGAGGGGGAGCTAAATGAAATGGATCTACAGATTGAGAAATAAAGCACAGAATAAGCAGCGTGCATACTTCCATTCTCTCCATGGTAGGCTGGTCGAGGAAGGAGCGACGACAAAACGAAGCGGATGCCGGTGCACCGGATGTGGGCGAGCACGGCCCTCGCGGGACATCTGGTATGGCGCCTTTACGGATCCACGCACGCGCTACCCAGGAGTAGAAGCGAGAGGTGAAGGTGGGAGCCCGGCGGGCGCCGGCTGCATATTGCATAGCGGCAGGAAACAGAGCGCGCAGGGTTTACGGCGGCACCGTGGCGAGGCGCGTGGAATTCACGGCTGCTGTGGTCTGTGGAGAGGAGGCGCCGGCCCGAGCGAGGCTGGCGGAGGCCGCGAGCGGCGCCGCCACTCCCGCCTGGACGTCGACGGGCATAGCCGCCCAAATCAGCCCCTGGTATTTTTACTGTACACGCCGGTCCCTATCTCCCGGATTTGGGTTGCGTTCAGTTTCGGAACTTCAGAGTTCAGACCAGTTCGCCGATGGGTAACCGGCGGCCCCGGAGGCTGCAGCCTGCAGGTGGCCGAAGACCACCGCGTTCTGTTGTTTAGTGTTTCCCTCCTCCTCACGGCCGCCTTCTCCGCTCCTCGTATCTGGTTTGGCCGTCTGCGACTGCGCTGCGACACTGACGTCGGGTGCATCGATGACTCCTTCCGGTCGGCGGCTGCAAGGGTAACGACGACCACGAATTCCCATCACGCATTCCATGGCTGCTCCGAGCGTCTGATCAGCCTTCCATTCCATCTGGTCAGAAGTTACTTGATTGGACGAAACACATTTACGCATTGCAGAAAGCGATTGCTGCATCGGTGTCGCTGGAGAGTGGAGATAGACCGTCTCGGATTGGTTAATTGCTGCTCCTTCCGTCTTAATTTACGGTCGTTTGATTTTTTTTTACATTAAATTTATTCAGTTTTTTTATTCAAAATATTTGTAAAAAAATAAAAAATTCAATTCATAGTTAAAGTATATTATATGCTAGACTAAATCACAATAAAAATAAATAATAATTGTGAAATTTTTTGAATAAAACGAGCCGATAAAATTTGGTGTCAAAAAAAATCAAACGACCTATAAATTAAGACAGAGGGAGTAATTAGGTAGACCACAGGGCCCAGGCGGCAATTGGTCGATGGAGATTGAAGATATTTCTAGCTTGCGTCGCAGTGATCTGTGTTATCCGCACACTAATTATAATGAGATGTTGGGGTCATATGAATTCGATAGCGAGGTTAATAATAGAATCCACTATGTACTATATGATGTTGCCATGTCACATGTAGCAAACTAAAAGCTCACTCATATAATAACTCTCTTTTGGTATAAACTGATATTTAATATTTGGTTTACATCTTTCTTTCACAGAGTGTCTTGGAGTCCGTGAACAGTCCGCTTTGAACTGGCTACAAGCGAGCAGTTCGCTTTTCTTCTATCTCTACTTATCTTTCTTCTATGTCATCATAAATCTGACGTGGCTTCTCTTGCAGCCCGTCTACATTATCTTATTATACTTGCTTAGGGTTACAGGATCACTCCCCGTCTTAACACAAAGACCATCACGGTTTACAGCGTTCTCAGTTCCTAGGCTACCTATTACTTATTTCTAATTTCATACTCCACTGTATATACAATGCAGAACGGTGCTAGATTTCTTAATTTAGGATCACCGTTGCATAGAGCTTTAGGACACTCCAGGAACTCAAAACCACGCTACAAGAGAAACCTGCTCAACTGACAGAAGACACAGGATCATCCACGCCTAGGGAAACTCTATCCTCCTGGAGTATCCAACTATCCATCCTCCGAAGGTCCAGCCACTTCCTGCTTCATTCAGATCACCACTCAGCATTGCTGCAGCCTCTTGCGGTACCTCCCTCTCCTCACTGGCGAACGCATTGTTGAACAGGTACAGCTTCGGACCTGACACTGCTCGGCAGCAGAGAATTCGAATGCTGTTTGGATGTTCAATTTTCTGAATTGCGACCGTCAGCGTCTAATCGGACAGTATTGATGTGTTGCGGCTCGCGATGGCCCAGGTACGGCCCATGTTTCCTTCTTTTTCTTTCTTCTTTCTTTTTTATCTTGTTTTCCTTCTTTTTGCTGAGTCTTTTTTCATTCTATTTTACTCTTATTTTTCTGTTTATTATTTTGTGAGTATTTTCTATTTTAATTTGTTCTTTTCAATTCGTTCTTTCTTCCTATATTTCTTTATTTTTATTTACTTTTATACAATTGTTGTTATCTAAGCTGTGAATATTGTACTTATGAAACTAGAATATTCTATTTTTTAAGTTAGGATTTTTTCCCTTTTAGAGAAATAATATTTTTTATTATGGAGGTGAACATTTTTTAAGGTAGAATATTATTTCCTGCCCCCATTTGTATACAATATTTTTAGTAAAAAACCGAACTAAAAACGTCATATACTAATGATTGGAACTTGGAAGAAGTATATTTAAAATCTAGAATTTTTTTCTATGAAAGTAGAATATTTTTCTTGTACTACTAGAATATTTTGCTAGTGAAGTTTGAATATCTTTTGGGTACACGTCGAATCTCACTCTAATGTACATATATGTTACCTTAAAAAATATTTTTGCAAAATTCAAATATATTCTAGTGGTGTGGGGATTTAAAAATTCCATTGTAAGAAACACGATGGTCTAATCAAAATTTAACACTCGACGTTACTGCAGCCCAAATAAAGGAAGCTGGTTGCCAGCCGGCTTGGCTCCGACAAGTTCGTGCTGCCAGCTCGAAGGCTGATAGCATGAAGGAGTGATTAAGGCATGGCCTTTCCCACTGTTGCGGTGCCTTGTGGCGCTGCTTATGATATGCTCTCTCAATTCTCAAATATCTATCGTGTTTGATCTTTTTTCCTATAATTTTCGCTATTCGCCTTATTTAAAAAAAAAAAGAGCTCCTGCCCTTACCAAAAAAAAAAAGGAACTCAATCAGCCAGACGAAGGATTCTGAGTCCATGATGCTTAGCAGGAAGATCCTGATCACCAGTCAGGAGATGAACATGCGGCACCCCTGTGCTTGATGATACTAGGCCATGATGTTCATGGATAATTCATTTCATGGTGAACCAAAACCAGTGACAGTGATAATACACATCCAAGCCAACAGGGCTATACAGATTTGCCATGTAGAGAAACACCTACAAACCGTGGCCATAGCCTTTGTAAATGACAATTTCACAAATGTCTGGATTACTGACAAATGTAGTACCATGGATGAAATCCAACTAATAACAATCTAAATACAATTAGACATCAGCATGTGAGCTGGTACAGGATTCACATACTTGCCCTGTTGCTTGACTAGTAAGCGAGTGCCATTAGGAACCAGAACGCCCTGAGACTTTCTGAAGTAAAGGACGGTTTGACCTTGAGTGCGGCAGTTTATGGTGAATTTTGATCGACTGATGATGGCTCATCGACGATGCGTGGATTCTGGCAGTAGATATACTTGTATGCCCAGTACAGGTAGTTAAGGAAGCCAAGCAATCCGACAACAGACACAACCCAGTAGAACAGGTCAAGATGGCTGTTGTTCAAGCTTGTACCCTCGAGCCACCCTCTCTGGTGCTCATGCCTCGTGGCGCTGTTCACTACTTGCACTAGGAAGGTGGCCAGCAATGACGCAAGCCCTATCTCGCACCAGAACAATGCTGTGGCGATGGACTTCATTCCCCGTGGCGCCTCACTGTTGAAAAACTCGAGGAGCCCAGGGAACGAAGTCACGTCCGAGACGCCCAGCAGGAAGAACTGAGGCGCAAGCCAGAAGAGGGACATCTGCACTGTGGCTTCCTTTCTCTTCCTCTCAACCACTGCTGCAATAACTGATGCAAGTATCATGGAGGCGAAACCTATGCCAATGCGCTGCAAATGAGTGATGCCACTGGCATAGCCTGTGCGCCTGCGCAAGAATGGCACAATGAACCGGTCATAAATGGCAAGCATCACCATTTGGAATGTGATGGGGATGATGAAGAGTGTCGCGGGGGAAATATGGATCTTGCCCAGCTTTGTGTTTGTCATGCCACCTTGCTGCACAGTGAATGTAAAGATGATAGGATTGGACACATATCCAATCATGGAGCTGACAAACAGAGGAAGCATACGGATCACAATCTTCGTCTCCTCTACTTTAGTCATGCTGCAAATTGACCAGGCTCCTTCTTTGCCATGGTTAATGCAAGCTTTGTCAAGGAATCTAGCAAGATGCATGGAATAGATGTTAGAGTAGGCAATACCGGCAACTAGTAACCTGACATGAAAACTGTGACTCTTACTTGAGGCTATTTGTTTGGAAGAATACTTTAGTAGAGCCTCGCTCAGCACTTCTACCATGTGATTCTTCCAACTCTTCAGGCAACTCAAACCTCCTGTTTCTGAATGCAACCACAAGAACCTGTAGAGGCAATATTGCAGTTAATTAACATTTAGAACACCCTTGTCGATTATTGAGGTTAGATTTGCTGTTTTGAACAAGGAAGGGGAACAACCTGCACGATTCGAGTTAGAGGACTTCCTTCAGGTACTTGGTTGCGATAGAAAGGGAGGCCAGCCGTGACCACAAGCAACCCAAGCAGAATTAGGATGGCAGACAAGCCAAGTCCAATGTCCCACCCCTTGTAGTTCTCAAGCCACACCATGAAAATTAGCCCCACAAAACCTCCAAAGGAGATTCCAAAGGTGAACCAGTTAAAGAAACTAGACTGTTGGTGAGACTCAGAGGGATCTTCATGGTCAAACTGGTCTGCTCCGAGGGATGGCAAGCAAGCACGCATGCAACCTTCACCAAATGCACTGATATACAAGGCTGCGTAGAATAGTGTAGCATTCCAACCATGGACCTCTTTGCAGTTACTCAGTTCGGTTTCAATGTTGCAAGATGGTGGATGGAGTGATGGAACGTAGGCTTGCAATGCAAGCAATCCATAGCCCTGCATGAGTGCAAGCTTAATCACAAATAATATAGTTGTAAAATTGGGTGGCTTCTGTCAATAGAAATCGTAAAAACCCTTAAGTAAAAAAAGAACTCAAGTAAAAATAAATATCTTCATGCAAAATTTAAAGCAATTCAGGCAGCAACAGAACATGCAAGCTATCTTTGTAGGCTGCAATTGGTTGGAAAGCGGTGAGAAAAGTTACCAGAAACTCCAATGGGCCAAAGAGAAGTATAGTTCTAGAACGAGTGATGTAAGAGTCTGAGAGGAAAGCTCCGATCAAAGCAAATCCAGATGTGGCACCAACAAAATTAGTGACTGTAGTTGCAGAGCCTGACACTCCCATATGCATTGTTCCTTGGAGGTAGGTGACCAAATTCAGCAAAATTGGGACATTCACCATGTTTGTTACAACTGTCAGGACTGTAAGGGGGAAAAAGTGGAGGAGAGCAAGTTTGAAAATAAGAAACTATTTCATCCAGGACGCAAGTGCAAATGACTACATATATAGTTCAGGAAGAGATAGCATTCAATGAACTTAGCGTGTAGAAACTTACAGTACAAAAACCATGCTGCTCTGACCCCTCCATGCACCTCTTTGTTGATGAGGTTTCCTCTCCAGTCCACAAAACCTCCAATTGCCATGGTACTACTGGAAATTTTCTTATCCCTCTTGATTACTGTCTGCCCACCCCATCCCTTACAAACAAGAGGGGTATATGTAAACATATGGTGTGAAACTCTGGATATTATAAAATTCAATGGGAGTGGGTGATCAATCACTGATTCTAACCTATATTATACCATTTTTACTCAACCCTGCATAGTACCACCTACCTACGCTAAAGTTGACTTCCATTGCTTCTACTTCTTGCTGACTGAAATTTATGCACTATAACATGCATTATTAATAATGAAAATCAGAGGCACGCGAATGCAGATTTCTGTAAGTAAAAAAGAAAAAGGAAGGAAAGGAAAAAAGAAAAAAAAGCATCCATTGCTATCAGCATGCCATCTTTATGAGTGTGAGATTTGTGATTTAAAATATCAATAATTAATCTTTTGAAAACCAATTTCCCCTGGGTAGCAGCGCTGCTTAATTATGAACAAGAAATGCTTACATATGAAAGTAGGTACATCACAATCAGAATCTAATAAAGGAAAGAGATTATCCTAGGTCCCCTGAATCATATTGTTTTAGAAGACATGAAGCTAACAAATAATTAGTCACAAACAAGCATAATTAACAAATATGCTAGAAATACACAATGGCAGTAATAAGGGAAAGAAAACAGGTAAAATGCAATCATTACCATACCTGAGCACAGAAGTACTGAAATCAAAAGCATTTTTTTGGCTATTGCAGAAGTCCTCTGCCAGCGAAAATAAACTACGTCAAATCTTTGTCCAACACTGAACCAGCATACATGAGCTTCTTGTTACTGTCACCTTACTACCTTAGTTCATGGTGAGTCAGTATAAATTTAGGCTGTATAGCTTTAGGGTAAGGCGATGGTGTCCTTATTCCCATTACTAGTCGCATAATTTGGGAAAGATAGGTTAAAAAGGAACACGGCATATTGATCTATAGACCATGCTGCTCTGACTCCAACATACATATCTCCATAGATGGGGAACCCTCTGCATTCTACAAAGCCTCTAATTGACATGGCACTACTCTATTGAATGCTTGTCTTCTTCCTCTTGATTACTTCCAGTGCATTGCCTCTCTCTCAAACAAGAGGGTATGAAACTATAAATAACTAGATGAACCTTAAAGGGGCGATAGCAAAAAAACAGGATCAGCAAAAGATTATTGCGTACTTGCTGTAGCAAGCGCCGCTGATAATAACCCCTAACACTAAATTGGATTCCTTACCTGCTTCTTGCTGTGAAACTTGGACACTACAACAAGAATCCATTAACATCAAGGGACAAAACTCCAATAACGGAGGCCTGAAAGTATTTTATATATATATAGAAGGTATTGCTTTCCGCATGCCAAATACTGAATTTGATGTTTTGTAGTTAAACTGTTAATTTATTGATTGTTTGAGCAACTAATACTTATGCACAGGAAATGCTGGTGTCTGAAAGCAAGGTAACAAATGTATACAACAGTACAACAAAAGGAACAATTGGTGCCAACAGAAGTACAGAACGTATTGTTTTAAAAGACCAAACCTAGCAAACAATTAATTACAGAAAAGGACAAAGTACAACTTGTGTCAGAACAGCACAAGCCACAAGATAAACAATCAGATAGAGTCAGACTGAGTTTTAGTTCAATTATTGTCATTAACAATACATGAGTAGATAGATAAGTCTTGATGAGTAGTTGGCTGCTGCCAAATAACTCCTCTGCTGAAGAATATAGCCTACATTAGTAGGGTGTTTGGTTTGAACGTTGAAGAACCACCCCATAGTAGAGGTGGTCAATCATGATTTTATCCCATAAATTTTGATGGAATGAGTCCATTCCTCATGCTTATACTAGTCATTAGCCAGTGAGGAATGATTTGGTAATGGATCAATCTATTCTATTACACAAACTAAACAAAAAAAAAGGAGCAAGAAGATGATGGACCAACATATTATTCAAATCAAAGCACATTACACGTAGGCAGTGTAAGACTGTAACTCAGCTTCTCGATAGTTGGTACAGTTCCCGTGACTCATCCCATCATCGCCAAATGGCATAAACTGAAATAGTCCGTAAACAGTTTCAAGCTCCCGGTTGGCATGATATTGTCCTCTGCAATTGTTCCGTAAACAGTAGAGAAAAAAATAAATGAAGTTGATCTACGAATTGAGAAATGCATACACATTTTGTACAGTGAGGCAGGCAAAGGGGTCGCAGGGGAGGAAGAAAGAAATGTGCGAGAGCAGTATTTCCAGTGGCAGCGGTGCAGCGACCGGCCACCGCAGTTCCAGAAGAAGGAACCCGAAGCGGATGCCATACCGGCCCATGGCTAGCACGGCCATCACGGCAGCTCTTCTGGTACGGCTGAATAGAACAGCGCATTTTCCAGGAAGGGTAGCAGCACGAGGTGGATGAGGGTCAGCGTCGTGGCGATGGTAGGTAGCTCCGGTTGAAGGCCGTGGCACGGAGGTTGCGTAGCTCCAAGCAACATGGCGCCGCGGCTGGGCGCTTGGATTCACGGCGGGCCGGCGGCGATGCGAGAGGGACTGGCTGGGGGCGGGGCGGCGAGAGGCGGCCCACGGGCAAACGGGTCACGATTCACCATGAGCGGAGATGCTACCGCGTCGCCCCGATAGCAAGCAACTGTTTGATCCAGCGAACTCCCAATATCAACCGTTAGATCCAGGTCGTGGCGGGTCTCGCGACCACCCGGGCGCCCGCGAATCCCTGTGAACCAGCTCTGCCCCTCCGCCGGCCGCGCCCAGAGGATCGTAGGGTCAAACAGGGGTAAAACGCGGTGGTACAAACTACAGTATCACGCTGAGCTCACAAGCCCGCGCATCTCGCCATATTCAGACTCATTTTTATTTTATATTTATGTACAGTGTGCAATGTTTTGCATTTTCATTTGGTTTTTAGTCAGCTTAGCCCAGTGACGGAGGACCCGTTATGGCTGAGTATGGCGTCCGCCATACCTAGATTTTGACTATCACATATCTCCCACCTATACACAATAGCAAGTGTGGTGTAGTGGTAGTCATGCAGCCAATGATTGCTTGCGCCGTGTGTTCGAATCTTGGTCTCTGCACCATTTTTTTTGTTTTTTTTTCTATTAGCCATACTTCAATTTTAGGTTGTCCTCCGCCACTGGCTTAGCCTTATGTCATAAAGGATACAAGACCATGTATTAAGATAGCTACACGGTAGGCAATCAATATGAACGGTATGCATGATCAATTGTCAAATCTATATTCATTGGGGACAATTATGTCTGCCTACATTTTCTTTTGAGAAATCAATCGGCTAATGTTCTTTGTTTTTTGGATGATGGGACATGGGAGTACATGATATGCTCTCACTCTATATTCTTCGCCTACGCATGTTCTCCAAGCACTCTCAACTTTGCATCTTTTTTCTCCACCTCGCGCTCCTTGTATGCAATTCCACCTTGTGCTCATCCTCTATGACCTTTGACGTCCATCCATCTTGATTCTTGATTTCTTCTCTTGCTTTTTCATAGCCTCAGAGGCTCCAATTTCTTCTTTGTTGCGATCATATCTTGAACCATGTTCTTTAACAATGCACCATCATCGTCTCTTCTTTTCTTGATTCCTCACTGAAGAGAGTGGATACCATTTTTCGACGGGCACCTCCAAGGCTCCAAGTTTGAAGTGTCACTGTAACCATTCTCCGCCTCATCTCCATCATGGACCTACTGATCTGCAGATGATGACTTGCTTGACCTCTTCTTACAATGGGTCTCGGACTCTGGCCTCTGGGTGACAATCGTCGTCTCTACGGTCTACGCCTTCATTTCTCATCAAGAAATGTCTAGCGGAGCATCGTTACGATTACAATTTACAAAGGCCTTGTCTTCGTCTCCCTCATTTTGTGTAGCTCCTGCTTGTGTTTAACATTGTGAAATTGAAAAGCTCATTAGCTCATAAAAGTAGCAAGATTTCATAGGCAAAATAACAATGCGAGATTTGCCCTTGTTTTACTCAGTCGATCATGAACTGTCGATCCACAAGGTATGGCATGATCACTTGATCAGTCTACCCAAGACAACCTGCCCTTCAGTTGCATCAATCATGAATTGAACTCCATGGGTACTGTGTGGTTGACTGAATCGTCGATCTATTGTAGGGTGACTTCGTAATTGTGAAAGAGGATAATTTATGTGGCGGAACCGCCGGAATTTAACACAAATTTAATACCTAAGTATCAATCTTGAGTTAATTTCGGTAGATTGTTAAGATTTACCAGTCTTAACAAGCCTTCCCAGAAAATCGAACTTCAAGGCAACTCACGAAGGAGTCTTTAGATTACAATACTTTTAAACTGTATTTACATAACTTCATAAGTTTAATACAATACCCTTGTTTATACAATTAGAGCAGACCTCATTATTTTCTCATACATCAAGGGTAGTCTACTTTTTAACAAAATATTCTTAAAAATAAGTTACATCATGCCCAAGATGTTAATTTACTAAGGAGCCGAAAAAGAAGGATCACATTTGGAGAGAATGTATTCTGAACTTGAATAATTGAAAGAAAACCATTAAGTAAAATTTACTTAGCAAGTCTTATCCGTCTACTAAACTTAATTTAGTTACTATCCTAAGGTTGGTTTGTTGAGCTCAAAACACATGTAAAAGTCTAGAAGTAAATCCTTAGTTTTAGAGTGTTAATTCTTTTAAATTTTACTTAAATCAAAGTTTAATTTATTCTATTATTGAACAAGTTAAATACTTATAATATTGGTTTTAAATAAAACATTGCTCTTTCTTAACTACGATGTTGGTGATGATTTAGCTCTTACACCTGGTAAGCCCAGCAATTCGAATCGATTTTATACTCTCAGGAATAAATACTCAAACACCAGTCATATGTGTGTACAACGACCCCACATATGACAACCCAACATCCTCGTTGCCACCTAGTCTGAACTGTCTTCACCGAACCCGAGTGTACTCTGACACTCGCCTGTCTCCCTCCATCCAGTTGGTCTCACCATAGTTCAACCCTAGGTACAAAGGATGAGAGGCTTGTCGGAGCCCATGACGAGGACGACAAGTGAAAGAGGCGCGTTCGAAAACCAAAAACATGGCCAAACATCGGACGGCCTTATACAACATAGACAGGATCAGGATCTCAACCATGTTCATTCATTAATCTCTTAATATTTATCATGTCTTAAAAGCATAACTGATCCCGTCCACTGTCTCCAATTATATAACTCAAGAAATTATCTTGGATTCATCTCAAAGTAACAAAGATTAAGATGTATTCTTTTCAAAGAAAACGTAACCTATCATTGAGCTTAACTAAGCATCTGATCTATACGTATAGGATTTATTATGCTTAGATTAGGAATTCGATATGCTTTAGGGTTTCAAGCAGTTCCTAACTTTAATAAGTAATTATAATTCATTAAATAAAACTCAAAATAAAAGAGTAAATGCACCGGAGCTTGCCTGGATTTAAAGTATTTGGATCAAAAGAGACTTCAAAAGATTCTTCTTCTGGGGCGGGAGTGGTTTCCTGGGCTTCTGTTTCAAAGACTTTGGATGTAGGGGCTTCTGGAAATTCTTCGGTGAAAGACGAAGGATTTATCGCACCTAGATGCATAATATGCATGATTTTTAAATATGAGGATAATCAACCTGTGAATTTAAGAAATTTAGAAAATTTTAAAAGGAAAGGTTGGTGAAATTTTAAATTTTTAGGTCCTTTCCTAATTTTAAAATTATTATTATTTATTTTTAAAATTAAAATATGATTTTTAGGTTTAAATATAATTTTTAAAGATTTAAAAGAATTTTGTTATTATTATTAATAAAAGTTGAAATTTTAAAATATTAGAAAATTAATTTTTTAATATTTGACCGGATTAGAAAAACTTTTAAAGATTTTATTAAGAATATAAAAATTTTAAAGATAATTTTATCATTTATTTGAAAGGATGGAAAAGAATAAAATTTGTTTAATTAAATTAATTAAAGGTAAACAAAATTTTAAATAAATCTGAATTAAAGAATTTAGAATAGGAAAGAATTAAATTCAGAAATTCGAAAAAAAAAACCCAAGGCCCAGAAAGTTATTTTTTTACTAAAGTTCTATTTTACCCCTTGAACAACTAAATCGGTTTAGTTTCTATCCCTGTTAAAATTCAACCCAGATATGATTTTTATTTCGGCCCAAATGGCCATTGGGCCTCTCACTTTTCTTCCTTTCGGCCCACAAACTCGGCCTGCCTGGAGGAGACGGCGTGGCTAACGCCATCTTTCGCGGGCCCACCTGGCAGTGACTTAAAGGGTTGACGGTGTTAGGGGGTAGTGACGGCGGTTCGGTTCGGTCGAACGGAAAGCAACAAACCGGACCGCCGGCGACGGTCGACGGCGGTTCTCCATCGCAGGGCCGGTTCCGGTGACTAAGTCAGGGGCACGACGACTACATCATCATGGCGAACACGATGGTGGGGTTGGCGACGTGATTTGACGGCCGGAAGAAGGCTCTCCACGGTGGTCAGGATTAGAGCACCATGGCCGGTGCGAGGAAGCTCGTGGAGAGCTCGGCTCCGGTGTGGAAAAAGAGGAGAAACAAGCTCGCGGAAATAGAGAAGGGCTTAACGAAGCCGGTACTTATAGGAATTAGAAGGGGAAGTAAGGAGGGCGTCGAATTTGGGCAGCGGCTTGACTCACTAGAGTTGAGCAGAGCAAGGAATGAGAGGGGAGTGGCGATAGCCGGTGAGGGTGGTGGTGTAGTAGAACGGAGAGAGCTCAGGGATGTATTTATAGAGCGCAAAGAGAAGATAAGAGCCGGGATGAGGATGGATGAGGCGGCAGAATACGGCGGCGATGAGCTCTTCGGCGCCGCGGAAAGAAACGATGGTGAGGGCGAAACATCTGTGGGACAAGATATAGGTGGCGAAGTGAAATACAGTCAACACTGACTCGAAGCTTGTCGAGCAGTGGGGCACGGCGGCGGTGTGAGGTGAAGCAGGGGGCGCGGGGAGGTAGCGGGCGGTGGGAGTTCATCCCTCCTCCTCTCGAGGTTGAAGATGACCTCGGTGAGGTCTATGGGCCGGAAATCAGGGGTGGGCCGCCGTGGCTTTGGGCCACCGGCTCCCCCTGTTTTCCATTTTCTTTCTTCTTTTTTTTTAATTTACATATATATATGTATATATTCAAACCAAGCCCCTTCCCAATTAAAAGATTTACCTCAGGGTTTAAAAGAATATTTGAGTAAAACTTTTACTAAGGTCCTTTTTGAAAGGTTGGAGAAAAGAAATTCTTTTCATATATGGAAAATTATTTAAAAATGGTAAATGACACATTTTCCTTTCCAGAATTTTAATTGAAGAATGCATATGATGATATGCTTAATATGGCTAAAATACAGGGTATCACAATTTAGCTAAACGAAACTGGAAAGGAAGCTTATACTATGCTTTTTTCATAAGAAGAAAACTATTAATCATTGGTTTTTTGAATGTCGCTTGGCCCGTTCGGTCTGGAGCATTTTGCAGTTGGTTACTGGTATCGGTCAACCAGAAAATGTGGATCAAATGTTCGGGTCTTGGATTCGCAGTTTCAATAAAGATAGGATATCTTTGTTTCTACTTGGAACAACCGTCATTTTTTGGGTTCTTTGGCTCTGTAGAAATGACTTGGTTTTTAAGAAATTTTTTTCTGCTCTTCTTTACGGGTTATCCATTTAGCGGTTTGCTGGCTCTCGAGCTAGGCTATCCTCCAGAAGGGGAATTTCAAGATTTGATTGTAGCAGGGGCGCAGCTCTTGGTGCATGGGTGGGGATCTAGTCTTTAGATTGAATGCTCCTAGCTTGGATCTATGATTTTTTTTCTTTTATTATTTAGCTAGGTGTGTGCATTAAGCACAAACTGGAAATTGTACCAAGGTTTTGTATTTTCTCGATGTAACGTACTTGGTATTTTTATAAAAAGCTTCCTTTATCAAAAATAATTCTATGAAAGTGGTTCGCAATGCGCATGCTTTGATCAATCACCACGATTGGCGGTATGGGTCAATACTCACTCTCTCCCACACCAAAACCAAGGCCCCATCCTCTTGCATGATAGTCAATATAATACCAATGGTCTAAGTATATCAAAATTCATGAAAATTAGTTACGACCTATGCTCTGCATACCGATGTTGCTTGGCTGTTTAATTTCTTGAGTTATCCTCATCTAACCCAACAGTATTGATGCGCTGCAGCTTCCTAGAATACCTCCTGGCCCAGAAAGTGTAATTGATCAATGCCACTAGCTCGACGACTCCTAGCAACAGGAAGAAGTGATCAAGATGTGCTCTATTGAAGTTCGTGCCGTCCAACCATCCTCTGCCGCTGTCCCCACTTCTTGTCATGCGGTTCACAAACTGAATAAACGCGCAACATGACCAGGCAGCCAATCCAGCTAGAAAGGACTGAACTGCCAGTGCGGCCGGCTTCAGTGTAGAACTCGCCTCACTCTTGATGAACTCAGCAAGTCCACCAAAGGATGCTATGTCCATGGTGCTTAGCAGGAAGAACTGGATCACCAGCCAGAACACTGACATTGGCACACTAGATCCTGCCGATGTTAACTCGTGCTGCTCTGCAACTTTCAATCTTTTCGCCTCCACCAATGTGGCTGCGCATGCCGCTGTTACACCGCAGGCCGAGCCAGCACCAATGCACTGTAGCGGGGTGATCCCATGCTCATGGCCTGTGGTTTTTCTCACAACTGGTGTTAGGACCCAGCTGTAGCATGGCCGCATTAGCATGTGGAATGCCGTTGGGATTGCAATGAGAGAGGCAGAGGGTATCTGGATCGTCCCTGCACCTCTGTCCATTGTACTGCCAACTTGTATGGTTAATGTCATGAGCAGCGTGAAGGGCAAGTAGATGAGATAGCAGCCGATAAAGATTGGAAGCATCTGGATGAGGACCTTGGTTTCATCAGTTTGATTGCTTCTGCAAAACGAAAATGTGTTGTTATTTATCATAGTGTATCCAGGGCTTGTCCAATAATTTTTGAGGGAGAATACAATTGGCAAACTGCATTATTTTTGACAAACTATAGCGTTATTTAAATATAACTCGGATTTGTGGCCCAATGATACTACACTTCCTTGAGAGTGTTGAGATCCTGGGTTCGATCTTTTATGGGAGCGAATTTAAATAGGAGGCTGTTGGCTGTTGAAAAAAATCCCCCTCGCCGGTAATAGCCGAGTTTCGGGGGGTTTTCTCGACCGGTTAAGGTGGAGATTTTCTACTTTAATTACAATGTCGTGGATGCGGTTCTTTCCCCACCGGTCGAGTTTTTTTTAACTCGCGGTTGACTTTTTTTTTCCAAAACTTCGATCTTTTGGCTTATTCAAAAAATTTATGTAAACATATAAGAAAACTAGTCATGCTCAAATTCTCTATAATGATAAAACAAATCACATCAAAATGAATTATAAATTATAATTTTTTTAATAAAACGAGCCATCAAAGTTTTAAAAGAAAATCAACCGCGACTTATATTTAAATACAAATGGAGTATTAATTACATAAAAAACCTAAGCAATGTGGAACTTACCCTCCTGATGGTTTCCTGTACCTCAATAACATTTGCATTGGCAGTTGGCCTCTTATTTGATGAAATGATAAGAACCTGTAGCAGTACCGATGACAGAATTTGAGGTCCTCTGTAGGTTCGTTTTTTTTCATGTTTTATCGTATCTTAAAATTATGAAATGATAAGAACCTGTAATCTTCAATAGACGAAACCTGGGCCCAAAACTTAACGGGTGCAGTATCCACGTCGTCTACAACCCGTTAACCGTTGGATCCTACGAACGACCAATCTGGACCGTCAGATACGAGCTAGCGGGTCTCCTGCCCAACCCAACTCTCCCGAACCCTCGACACCTTTCGTCTTCCGCGACTCCATCGTGCTCACCCCGACAGCTCCGCCGCCTGCCGCGTCGGTTGCTCCTTGGTCAGCCGGAGTCCGCCCGCCTCAGCTCTGCCTGTTGCACCGAGCTCCATCGTCCATCTGCGCCGCCTGGCGCGTCGTGCTCCACCGTCCACCTACTCCGCCTACCACGCCGGCCTTCTACCATGCCACCCACCGTCCTCCGAAATCCGTCGCTCCACTTGCTCTAGCACGGTGACGACATCCATCCCTCACAACGAGCAGCGGCGCACGATGCATCCTGGTAGGAAGTCTCTCCTTCTCCTTGTTCTTTCATCCCACCCGTTCATCTTCTTCGCAGCAGAGGAGCCCTGACCAAGCAGATCCGCGGCGGCGGCGGCGACCCAATGAAGCACGCGCAACGACGGCAGCGGCCCAAGGAACCGCGCCTGGAGCGGCGATTGTGGTACAGCGTGAACGGCTCCACTGCTGCTGTTCTTGCTGCCCCGCACGTCGATGGCATGCCTAGCTCGCCTTAATCAGGACGTTGAGGCTCAGGTACTCATCCTTACCCTTTTCCTTGGTTTAAAGAAGAATTGACTTTTTTATTTTCTTGCTCCTGACTGCTACTATTAGTCTATTACCACCTCTTGCTGCATGCTTTCCGAAGTTCCACCAGCAAGAGAAGCATCAAATATGCTACGGAACAGGAAGCACTCCTCTGTTATTCAATTGTGCAGTTTAGTGACGCATCAACATATAGACAGGATTTGCAGCTGAAATTGTCATCGATTGGCATGCTTTATTCATATACCTACCTTTCAGTCAAAGAGGTAGTTACTATAGTACCTATATGAGACCGATTGAATATCTCTCCGGCTCTTTAAATTTACCATCTTCTCTGATTCTCATGTTTGTTGAGCAGCTTCTTTCTCAGAGTACATAATGATTTTAGAATGGTCATCGTTGCAGGTCATTACCCAATATTTTTGAAAGAACTGATAATCCTGGTAGCCCATGCCATGTTGCATGGAATGTGTTTGGGTGAGTGTGGGATAGGGAAATCCTATCCCACTATCCCATCTATTCCCTATCGCACACTATACATACTCACATATATATCCTGGCCTCTATTTCTCAATTCTCTATCCCACCATAATTACAATTTATTAAGCTAAAAAATACAAATGAGGAGCATACCTTCTTTGCATCTATTATCTCCAAGTTAGCACTACCATTTTCATCAGGGCTGCTCTGTCTATGACAATTGCCAGTATCAAAATCTAGCCTTACTGTTGGTGGCAACAGAAGAATTTCTCTTTGCTAAGGTCTTTTCTCAGCTCCGGTAACTTCAATGCAGGGAATCAATGGTTCTCTCAATTTGTTTCAATATTTTCCTTTCAATATACTTCTCTCAATGTTATCATCCAATTACTACTCATTCTTAGCTATATATATCTTGGAGTATAACATCAAAATTGCCCTGTTAGTCATCTGGCCCTCTGGGGCATAAAGATTTCAACAAAGAAAAAATTTCATTTTTTTTACCAAGATCTAGCTAATTACATATAATTATCTGTTAAGAAGTCAGTTTCATTTATCTCTGCGTTTGATTGCACATGATGTCAGCATTAACTTTTGTTTAACTACCTGTTTCATATCCAAAATCTGCGAGCTTTCCAATGAATGCGTATTCATCAGTAGTTCCTTGGTTCCAAACTTGGTCCCAGGTAGAATCGGTAGTGTTTCTCCAGCTTTTGTGGCATTGCTTATCTGGACGTTTTCCTTAGAACTCAATCTGTATGATCCATGGTGGTATTATATACTTTAGTTTTAGTGTTTAATTTAATATATCTTTTTCCTTAAAAAATCATGGAGTAAATACTAACCAAATCTAGCTCGGTTCATCTATCTGTATTTCTTCCTTACAGTATTCTGTATTCATGATACTCAAATATAACTTCGTTGCACAATTTTTCCTTTGTATACATATTGGTTAACTTGAACTGCTGTCACCACTTCGTATTTACTGTTCACAATTATTATTTCAGATACGTTTGATATCTCTATTATTAGCGTTTGTCTACATTAATTTGCCTACACTGGACACTTTATAGGTGATAGAGCTTGCTATGCATGTACAGGCCTGCTGCCAGAATCGAAGAAGACTGCTAGACCAGCATCGTCTATTGGACAGGTGCTGAATTTATTTTTACTATAAAGTGCGGGGAAAACAGTTACATTGTTAGTTCAAAGTAAAAACTAAGCTCTGCTTCTTGTCATCTTTCATTTGCGTCGTAGTTCTACACAAAGCTCTTTTTTCCTTCCTCCTTTAGTTCTCAACTATACCTACAACTGATGTTCCTTCATCTGATATGTGCCACTCCATCCAACTACGATATCCTAAATGCAATCACAATGCTTCATCCTATCCTGGTATATTTCATTCTATCTAGACCATTACTCCTGCTTAAAGTACCTGCATAACCTTTGCTAGTATTTACATGCTCTTAATTTTGACACTGGTCTTACCAAACAGAGCTTTACTGTCTGAAATGATAACCTGCAAACTGACTTATATCAGTGATCGGTTCAAGTAACACGGGCATACATATTTTTCCCTTGTTTGCCTATCCTACATAAATTTTTTTAGTTGCCATGTTTAACAGTCCAAAACGTGTTCTTTTAATTTGTTTGCAGCTATTCTGAAAATTGATTTGCAGATTATAACCCCCCTATAAGGTGCATTGATACGGAGGGATGCCAACCTCGTTTTTTTTTGCATAGTTGAGGAATATGGATATGAGGGTTTTCTCCTCTATGCAAAGAGGCCTTGGAGAGTGGAGGTGCTGGAGGAGATTCCAGATGCTTCTTGCAATGGGACAGAGCCGAAGACATTTGCTCATATGTTGGTCTTAGAAGCTAGAAAATGAAAATGTGTTCATACATAGTTTGCTCATATATGCAAACATAGAGAGAAAAATGGTTCCGCTTTTCTCATTCTTTTTCCAGATTTTACCCTCCATGTGGTTATGGACAAATTCTTACTTCGTAGGGATCATCTTGATTGCTATGCCTGAAAAATCAGGCTTACTAAAGAATAGCTCAGAGTTCATTTGCACCACTGATGCCAATTCGACATGTCTCTAATAGCCAGTACCAATGTTATTACTTTGCCATTTTTCTCAAAAGCTAAATTGTAAAGCTATCTTTTACAAATATCATCACTGGCCACCTCAAGTACACGGTTACGGACACAATCCTTACTTCGTAGGGATCATCTCGATTGCCCGAAAAAATCAGGCTTGCCAGTACCAATGTTTTCTCAATGTAAATTATAAAGCTATCTTTTACAAATATGATCACTGGCCACCTCAAGGTTGGCGCAGCAACGCCGCGCCCCAGCCTTTCTAGTGGTACCTGAACTTGAGGTCCTCTGTAAGTTCAGTTCATGTTTTATCTTAAAATTATAGATTCAAACCAGCTAATAAAGGGCTATTGAATTCGTTTGTTGTTTACAGGTAATCATCCGCTAGTTAAATTTTAGGAATAGGGATACAATGACAATGACACATTCAACATTAAGCATTTAAGAACAAGTATTTACACATTGATGGATTTATACTAGTTATTAGTTATTATAATTGACACATATACTGAAGTGCAATGACACAAATATATTCTATATGATACGTTTACTGTATGAACTTTTACCTGCAATGTTCTAGATAAAGGAGTTCCAGTAGGCTTCTGTGTGCGATAGAAAGGAATTCCAAACCAATGTTCCAACCCAGTTATTCTCGATCCACACTAAGAAGACCAATCCAATTACCGCTCCAAGATTGTTTGCAAACTTGATCCAGGTCAGGAACATACTCTTGTGCTGTGATTTATTTGGGTCACTATTGCTGAATTGATCTCCACCCAGGGATGGTATGCAAGCACGCAAGCAGCCCTCCCCAACAGCAAACATTAATAAGCTCAAGTAGAGCAGTGTGAAGTTCCAACCTTGAGCTGGCTCGCAGTTGTTTGGCTCTTTGTCTATGGCGCAAATTTCAGGATGAAGTGAAGTAAAAAAGGGCTTGCAGTGCTAGTAACATATAACCCTGCGTTGTCCAACATAAAATGTTTATAAATCGGCTTTATCTTCTTCTGCTTTTACAATTTCAAAAGAAAAATAGTATATGAGTTTTTCTTTATATATAAACAAGAATAGTGATTAACTAAACATTCAGCTTCGTCATGCGAATAAACATAGTTTCTTTCAGGGAATTAGCTTGTGAAGTACATTACCAGAATCACAAAGGGGCTGAATACAAATATTGCAGTGGTTCGCCTGATATATGCATCAGAAATGAAGTTCATCAGTGCTGTAGATATCATCACGGTGCCAACCATGTAGCTGATCACAGTTGATGAGGTCACAATATCCAGATGCAACGTCCTATGGAAATAGGCCACCATACTGAAGTTCGAGCTGCTAGTGCAGCTTCTTAGCATGAACAAAGCTGCAAATGTTCGAGACGGCCTAATCAACTTACTTTTAGGAATAAAACAGACCAATCAGGAGTCACTGAATTTACCAATCCTGGCAGTACATGAGACATTAAAAGGTGCTTAAACAACCCACGACTTGGCAGACTTTACTTGACTAGAAACTGAGTTTTTAGGCGATAAGCCCTCAAAAAGGAGTTTCGAAGCAATACCACATGAGCTACTCCCTCCGCTCCAGAAAAGTTTCTACATACCATTGTACCCTCTTTTCTACACTCCCGATCGTACCCTGTTTGCAAATTTCGGGAGCCTTTTCTGCATCTGTTTAGCGAAGGCTCGAGATCGTCCATATTGCCAGCCGTATATATATAGTAGCACGGCTTTTAAAGAGTTCTTTTTATGTTGGTGCAAGTGCAAGAACTATCCGTTTGGGGTTTGCGTACATAAAAATGAGTGAAAATAGCTGCACTTCTAGCACACAGCACTTGAAGCATTACCAGTTTGCATCACTGTCACAAATTGGACTACCGGGACCTTGTTCTCAACTCTCTAACCTAGCTATCTAGTTCGCATGACTGATGTCACAAATGGACTACCGTGGCTGTGTTCTCAACTCTACACGGAGCAGTTTTTTCCCAGCCGGTTGAGTTTTTTTAGTGTTGAATTGTGTTAATACGTTTTAGCGCCAAACGCTAACGAACCCTGGAGTCTCGACTTAGGGTGCTCCAGATTGTCTGGCGGCTAACGCCGGACTGCAAGGAGCTCGGGAAACCCTAGCGGAGCCCGAGAAATAACTATCACGCTTACGTGGTCATGAACGGCGAGATTTACGAGCAAACTACAAAAGAATAACTATTGTACTTATGTGACGACAAACGAACAGTTTACGAGCAAACTAGTAAAACAATTGTCGATGGCCTCACCTGGGAGGGACCCCGTCAGGGCGCAGATGTCGGCGGCGTGCCCTAGGCGCCGTCTCTGGTCGTGGAGATCAAAGGACGAATAGCATGGAGGGGGGAGAAGTAAAATTAGGGTTAGAGAAGAGATACCATGGAAGGTAAAGTAAATAATAGATTCGATTGGGTTGTGTGTTGATGTCCTCAATCGGCCGTATCCCTTTATATTTATAGAGAGGGAGGTCTGGACCTCTGTACAAGTCGAAACACATCTAAAACCGACCAAAACACGACCACAAAGTCATCTTTCAGACTGGAGACGCAATTACCGGAATGTCCGGTGACTGGGACCAGTACCTGGGGGCTGTTTTCCGTGAAACACCGGACAGTCCTCCTCTTTTACCGGATAGTCCGGTATTGCTCAGCCTGACCAACTTTTAGGTGGCATAACTCCTCTGTCTGGACTCCGAATTAGGCGATCCATACGTCTGTTTCGATCGTCTCGACGAGAGCTACGTCCTAGTACATTCCAGTATACTATTTAACCTCATCTTGGTGCTGATACAAAAGATTTTCTATGCCTTTAGTAAAACCAAGCCAAAATCTTCAGAAAGGCTGCATATGACCTGCATAATATAATTCCATACCAAATATGTAGGGAAACTACCATTAACACTGATCTGCCCAATTTGATGCTCAACAATTTATAACAAAGCTTTCCTACTGTACTTTGCAGTTTGCGCACATGGAGCAGAGACCTCGAGAAGGAGACGGATACAAGTTCATTCTGAGGGCTGTAGCTGATCAAGGCAAAGAGAAGCAGAAAAACAAGCTAGCCCGCGCTATGCAAAAAGGTACGGTTGCAACACACTCGTGCAGTGGGCCAGTGGTTTTGCGTGAAACAGCAGGAATCGGCTATCAGTACATGAATCAGACATGGACTACAAACGGACATCCATTAAGTTTTCAACATAAACAAACGGCTGATGCAGACGCTTACCGTAGAGGAAGAGTGTTGCCCTGATGCCTCCATGCCTCCTCTCATCCACGGCATTCCCTCTCCAATCTACATACACTTCTTCGCCTGCCATGTAGCCTAGGCTTTTGTTAAGGGAAAACAAGAGGGCTATTGGGCTATAGCTCCTCCGACGAGCAGTGTTCGTGGAGGCACAAGGAGACATTTGAAACTTATATAGGAGTAGTACGTGCCCCTATAAGTCTCGAGATGGTTTTAATAGTTTTTTTTTAAATGGAAAGAAATTCTAGAATCCTGCTGGCATATATAAAAAAAATGCATTATCAGCAGGCACACGGAGGGAGACTCTTGAATTGGCCTCCACCCTCTGATCACGTGGTCGTCATGCCCGTGCGCATGGGACTCTGGCAGTAGTCTGGCTCCCCGGTGACGCCGCGTATCGTCCGGGACGTGGACGCCGTTTACTTTGCGGCTGCAAAAATGCAGCGCATGCGTCGACGCCGGCCGACTACCCTATGCTCTGCATCTGCTAGCTTCGCGAGGCTGCTACAGTAGCTAGCTAGCGTTGAAGATCTCCCTCAACAGCTCAACTGATGCGGATTTCAAACATGCAGGCGAGGTGATTTCTCCTAGCCTGCTGTACTTGGGCTCTTTCTTTGAAAAAAAAAAGAGCTGCATCTGCATGCGATCCCACCAGTCGACCACTAATAAAATATTTTTAGAGATTTGTCGGCTGTTTCGTTTGGGAAATGAAGCAGCATTTGACTCCATTTGCACGTTGTGTGTATCAAGCAACATCAAACCTGATTTTTTTTTCCTGTGGCATCACAAGATCGCGGGGCGGGCGCTTTGTTTATCTGCTCAAATCGCGGCCGGGATCGTACAAGCCAATGTTCAGCTAGATGAAAATTATTGTGCATAACATAACAAAAGAAATTTGCAGTACTTGAGGCAGCTAATAAGTTTCTAACCCTTCAAAAAAAGCTAATAAGTTTCTAACATGTTGGAGTAGAGACCTGTGGAGAATTGTATAAAGCATTCTAGTTGCATAATTGTGCAAGACTATTACTAATTGGAGACTCCTTTTGAAGCCTCCACGTTAATCTTCACCAAACGCGCTAAGAAAAAAAGAAAAATCCTAAAAATTCTCACGAAAATCAGAAACACCCGGCCGTCCATCACGTAGGTCTAATAATAATAGCCATTAAATCTATTATATTTTCTAAAAAAATTATCCATCATACCATTACGAAAGATGAGATAAAATAATCCGCTAAATTAATATAAAAATTAATCATCATGCCATTATGAAAGATAAAATAAAATGATCCCTAATTTTATATAAAAATGATCCACCATACGAATACGAATTAATTTGCATAAAAATTATGCATCATGCCATAGCACGGAAGATCCCTGACAGACCCGTGTACTTGAAGCGGCAGCCATAGCACGGAAGATCGAGGAACGCGGCGAGCATCCGTACGCTGTGGCAGAAGACAGAACAGAGAACATGGACAGCACATGAGGGCAAGAGATCATGCTGTCGCCGATCGAAACGAGACGCGAGTGCGAGCAAAGGGGATCGGATCATCAGGACTTCAGGAGGATAGATGTCTCGACTCTCGATCATGACACCGTACGTGCTAGTACGACGGGCACAGGCATGCAAGTCGCGGAAGCAGTCCACTTCCCCAGCCAAGCTCTCCAAGCTACACACGAACCTGCCAAGCTCAGAATCCTCCCCCTCCCGATAATCATCGCATCCCATTCCCACCACCTCCTCGCCGGCTCCGGGGTCGCGGTGCGCCGCGTTGATGGCGCCGACGACGGCGCCGACTTGCTCCTTGGCCTCCCTGAGGACGGAAGCCCAATGCGCCAGCCACACGTGAGCGGTCATGTCGCAGCCGTGGGTCAGCTCGAGGCTCCTTAAGATAGGAGCAAACGCTCCCACCAGCCTGTCCAAGAGCCTGTGGCGACGGTGAGCGGGCAGTGCTCCCATCATCCCAGCCTCAACTAGTACTGCATCAATCGGGGCGGCGAAAGACGATCGCGAACTCCTGTTAGTGCGCGTGCGGAGGGTCATCTCAATCGACGAATACATCACGTTCCTGATCGTCATTTTTTTCCTAATTCCTGTGGATGTTTGCTGATGCGGTGTCAAGACCTCAGATTTCCTCCTGTTTCCGGTGGATGGTGTTTGCTCCGGTTTCAAGACCTCGAGTTTGAGCAGTTTGACGAACGTCCCGATTTCCGGCGAGAGCTCCTCTAGTCTCTCCACCGCGCTGTTGAGCCTCTCCGTCATGTCCTCGTCGCTCGCTGTGGTGGCGCTGCGGATGTTCTTCTGCGCCATGATGCCCAGCGGTGCATTCCTTGTAGCTGTTGTAGTGGCAGCCGGTGAAGCGCTAGAGGAAGAAGAAGATTGGTGTTCCTGCTCCTTCTGCCTCTCGCTGCCTGAAGCTGGCGAGCACCTCGTCGCCCTCCGCGGCGGCCTCTTCAGCTTGTCGCGCCACCTGATCAGCGAGGCGTTCTCGATGCTGTGGTTCTCGGACGCCTCGACGGCGCTGTGGATCTTGATGAGCAGAAGATCTAGCCGTCGCAGCTTCTTGGCGGCGGCGGCCGCGCCATGCCTATCGAGCTTCCCCATGATCCCCGAGACCAGTGCTCTGACCACCTCGCCGGTCACGGCAGAAGTGACGGAGCTAACTATATGCTCAGCCATGGCTTTCAACAGCAGGAATCGAGTGAGCCTGTAACTGCAATCTATCTATCTATCTGACGAGACCTGTTCAGGAGTTTTATCTATTCATCTCACAAGTCACAACAAAGAATTTATAGGGGATGGATAGTAGCAGCGCCCAGCGCAGACCAGGTGGAGAACGCTGACAAGACAAAAGAGTTGCAGACAGAAGAGTCCAGGGCATCGAGGCAGATAGACAGGCTTCTCTCAGTTGTTTGTATCGCCCTCGTCAGCTGCGATGCGAGGGCCGGCAATGCACTAGGCTTCTCACGTACTAGTCTGTATCGCCCTCTCGACTACGAGAACCTGCGATGTGCACAAGAAAGGAGGATGTAAACGAGAAAACTCGAAGCCGTGCGTGTATAGCTGTGCCACACAGCAGTGGACAAAGCATCGCAAATGCATCAGCAAGCAACTCGCTAGTCTCTTGCAAAATACGTAGTAGTGTAGTACTAGTAATTATACATCTACTGATCTACGAATAAGAGCCAAGAAGAGGAGACCATTAGAGAGATGCTCACGATGGGCGGGCGGCTGTTGGCTGAGGCGAGGACGGGAGGAAGTACCACGTGAGCAGCTTGTCTCCATCCATCACAGCTCTCGCTGCGCTAAGGCTATGCCCAACGGAATGATTGAAATGAATATTTACAGTATAAATCGATATTGTAATGCTATTGTAGACAGAGAGTGGAGTAGCTGCAATAGTGATAGACAGTCTATTTTAGTCAGTCTGCTAGGAATGGTCTAAGATTATCCGGCGTCCATCCACAGTTTATATTTCAAATTTCTTAGTGTCTTTCACACCCCATTTGAACTTTTTTCGATGAACACAATCTTATCAGACATGAATCAGACACACTATTGCAGCAACCATAAGCACTAAGAGTGCCGCTGGACGTACTTTCCGTGGACAGCTTTTCAAATAACATAATAATTAAGTATCAAGTCTCAACACCCATAAAAGAGTGTATATGGCTAACTTGCTGTGACGATTAATGAAAAAGCAACATATTAGAACAAAGGATCGATATTATCATTATTCATTCATCCATCAATAATATGATTTCTCATTATTAAATTGTAGGTTGTTTGCCCTGAATTTGTGCTACAACTTCATCATTTAGTTCTCTTGCTATTGTATTTTTCTTGATTTTCAAAACCACTTTGTTGGGATTTTTTTGTCCCCATTTGTGGATGGTTTTTTTTGGCGTGGTTTTGGCGACTTCTTCGGCTAGGACATGTAAGAATACATTGAGAACATAGCTTCATACTTGCTGCGGAAGAGCCCTCCAAAATCTCAAATTTTCACCTCATTTGGATCTCTTTTCTATGCTTTTTCTTCCCTTATGATTGGACCCAAATTAGTTGGCTCCGGTGTTTGATTTTGCTTGCGAGGATATTAGGAGCATCCCTAGCCTATGGATTGAGCAATAAAATCCATGAGCATGCCCCATTATTGCATTGGGTTTGTCCATTGTTTTGAAAACTCTCATTTCAGTTTGCTTCACGAAATTCTTAGTGAAGGAAAACAAAGTTTGATGATAATTAGAGTCGGTTTGATCAAGTCCTTATCGTTTTTGTGCATTTTTTTCTCGCCGAGTAGGGTTTTTTATGCCTCCAAATTGCATAATGCCTTGAACTATGTGCACATTGGATGCATAAGGTTTGGACTTTTTTATTCCCTTGTCATATTATTAGGTGCTAGGTCGGCCCGTGAGAAAATTAGTGTGTGCACGAGATTTTGACATAGTATTAGGTTATTTCACTTTATCACCATTTGTTTTTCTAATACAAGTCATGACCCCAACTATCATTCTACAAAATTTAAACTTCAAATTTAATTTGTATACAAAGAAACAAAAAATACAAATTTATCAAGAGGTAGAATGTACCAATTGAAATATATAGAAGAATGATTTGAACACATCAGCATGCCATATTATCAAAATCATCCACCAAAACCGTCCAATTTTTTATATTTTAAGATGCAAAACATCCGGTTTTATAGTATATATGCCACCTTATATATCAAGAGTTATACAGATTTTTTTCCGACAACGTTTGAACAGGCAATGGGATGGAGTCAGCTTAAACGTCCCACCGAGCACGGCACAGCTGCAAACGGGGCGACGCGTGATGGCGCTGGTGCCATGTGCATTTCGTCGGTATCAGGCACCAGCCCACCACTGCCGATGCCGGGGCGCATGGCCCAGCCGTGGAATCCCATGGAGCGGCCGGTCTTTTAGAGCCTGCTTGCTCGTGGTTGACAAATCTTTAGCGGTCTAAAATTTTAATAAATTTGATCGTGTTCGAATTTAGATAAAAATCTAGTTAAACAGTGAACTTTTAATTCTTATGGATTGTTTAGACGCTAAATAATTCATCTGAATAAGAAATTTGTTCTTGAGATGAAATTTAATTTAGATTCAAACGCGATCAAATTTGCTAAAATTTTAACCTGCCAAAAATTTAGCAACCAACCAAGCAGACTCTTACTTCTGCTTCTAGACAAGATAACGTTGCATCATTGCACTGCCGTGCCGGAAACAATCAGGATTGCAGGAACCATAAACAGACTGTGGTATTGTCCATACTGTCAGCTGATTGAACAAGATATCGTAAGAGACAGAGACAGTACAACTTTATTTTTCTCCATTGCTCCACATAAACAATTTGATTTTGTCTCTCCAGCACATCGCGTGCCGGAAACTGTACACTTATAATCACACATCTGGACCATGCAAGCCTTTTGGCAAGAATATAACATCACAGCACCACCCGACGGCAGCGGCTTGATTGTGCATTTCGAACTCCTCACTGTACAATTCAAACAATGTTATGACATACGTACAATCTGCTGCACTCAACCTTGTCCACACTGAATATTTCCGAGGACAATACAATCAATCAGACAACAGAATAGCAAATTTCAGCATCACATACAACAGTTTGGATCTGCATCCAGTTTCTTATAAAACCTTCTCTCCCTACCCTGAAGGGGGCGATCAAGCGCAACGCGGCCATCTAAAAAGTGTCGCCGGCGTCGCCACCATGCTTGATCGGTTCCAAGTCCAGTCCTGACAGGTGACTGGTATATAGCTTATGGCACAGCGCCCAAAAGGCTCTGGCAGTCGTCACGGCTCCCCCACGCTCTCTCCCTCCACAGCTGCTCGACCTGCTCAAAGCTCAATCCCTTCGTCTCCGGCACGTACAGGGCCACGAAGATGAAGGCCAGCACTGCGATCCCAGCGATAATCAGGAAGGTCGGACCAGTCCCGACCAACCGCACGATCGAGAGGAACGTCTGTGCCACGATGAGGTTGGAGATCCAGTTCACGGTGGCTGACATGCCCCCGCACATTCCACGGTATGCCTCGGGGTAAATTTCGGAGTTCACGGCCCACGGGACTGGCCCCATGCCTGGGGAGAAGAAGGCGATGTACAGGGCGAGGCCTGCCACTGCGAACCAGCCCAGTGCGCCTTGGCATGTGCCATTGGCTGTGTCCATGCAGAGGCTGGATGAGGACTGCAAGATGAAGGCCATAGCGAGGATGACAAGGGAGATCACGACGCCAGACAAGCTTGTGAGGGCTAGCCGGCGGCGACCACAGCGGTCGATGAGGTAGATTCCAACAATGGTTCCAGCAGCGTTCATGGCAGCGACGATGAGAGATAGCAGCAATGCCAACCTGTTGGAAGCAAAACCAGCCATCTGGACTATCGTGGGGCTGTAATACATGACGGTGTTGATCCCAGTAAATTGTTGGAAGGCCTGCATAGTTTCATCAGCCTATGTCAGAAAAGGTGACATGCTGTTTCCTATCCGGTGCATGAACTGAATCTGGCTATACGCAGAACTTGTAGCTAAGTACAATGTCTGCTTCAGTAAAACTGAAAGCAGGAGATCATGAGTAACAGAGTAAACCAGTGGATGAACACACCTGAAGACCAGCTCCAGCAAAAAATGCTAGCCTTAATTCCTTTGACTTGAAGACGTCCAAATAGCTTCCAGTATTGTCAGACTGGAATTCATGCATGGAAGATGAAGCAAGCAGCTCTACCTCTTCCTCTAGACGATCAGAGTCGTATATCTTCTCGAGGACAGCAATAGCTTTTGCCTTCTCATCCTGTAAGGCAAACTAAGATAAGAACAGGATATCACATCAAAGGAAACAGCACATAACTGGACGAGAAGACAATAACCTTCCAGTAAAGCCAACGGGGAGATTCTGGCAGGAAAAGCATCAGCACAAACTGTACAATGGCAGGCACAGCAGCAACTCCAAGCATCCAGCGCCATGTTCCAGGAACCTGTGCCAGGTAGCATGAATATTGTTAGTTTGTTACTCTATTACCACAGCAGTCATAATACATTGATAGCTAGGAGTAACTCCAACAGAAGTCTCTGAACAGAAGAGTTTATTACTATATTCACTTTCTTATTTATCTTTAACGCAAACAGTTTTTACTTAACAATAGTGACAATGGCATTTCAAGTTGCAAAGCATAACAGTGTCAAACATGAGCCTTTATCCAATTGTCCACTCTACGAATGTTTGACATATACTTCCCAGCACAAACAGAAACCAATCAATTCAAATGCCTCAACATTTCTCCTTCACAAAAGAAATCATCAACTTCAATCCTCGGGTTATGTAAATATGTAGCAATTCATGAACAAACAGTGGAATAGGCCAGGGAATCATTATTGCCAAACTTTTAGTTCTGGGTGATTACAAGAATAGGCCAAGGAATCACTGTGATGCCAAGGTTTTATTTCTGGGTGATAACAGTAGAGGCTAAGATCCAAGTAGTACTAAAATGTGTATTTGACAGGAACAGAATGTAGTGATGCAGATAGTTCAGTTGAATTTCCAAAGCAGAGAGAGATGGAGCATTACACCAACATCAAAGTTGGTACGCACCGAACATCATCTCGTTGGTAATACATCCATGGCTGTTTGCAGGGGAAGGCCGACTCTTGTTCATTGACAATAAGGAGTTTTAAGTAATTAACTATAGCAACAACGAGGATGTCAACACCATGCATAAATATACATAAAGGAGAACAGATTAGGGTAAACTTGTCGATGGCACTAATGCTGAAAACAAATCTCATGCGAAGCCACACCAGAGTATCAGTACATGCAATGAATGTTGTCATAACTTGCTAGCATGGTATATACATACAATGTAAAGCCAACAGTAAGCGCTTTCGATGCAACTTAAATAAAATATAGTTGTTTTACCTTGCTGAGCTTAAAAATACGATGCAAGTTCCCCTAATTTCTAACGATGCAAGTTCCCCTAATTTCTACCTTTTTTGCGGGATAATTGGCATTCAGATCAATCTTATGTATAGAGATAGACATGTGATTGGTCTGTTCAGATTGAATGTTACCAGGTCATCACTGCCACCCCTAATTTCTAGCTCTCTAAGTGAGAGGGGCTTAGCCTGAAAAGTACTACTATTTCAACGTAATACCTGAATAGAGGATCCTGAGTGGAGATTCAGTATTACCTCAGTAAAGCCGAGATTGATAAGGTAAGAGAAGAATTGGCCACCGGTAATCATGAGTACATTAGTTGACACCAAACCTCCCCTAATTTCTGATGGAGCAGCTTCAGCAATGTATACAGGTGCCGTGACTGATGCTACTCCCACACCCAAACCAACAAGAAGCCTTCCAAGTATCAGAATGTAAGGACCAGCAGCAGCACACATGACAAGGGAGCCAAGTGCAAACATCAAATCAGCGAGAAGAGTAGACTTCTTGCGACCGTATGCATCGTTTATCCAACCACCCCCAGCAGCTCCAAGCATGGCTCCAACTAAGGCCATGCTAACAATTGTCTCCTGAGGATGAAACCAAACCCAGGCACTCAGTATAGTCAGTACATATATGCGGGGAAGTACCATATTGTAACGAGCAGCGATCAGTAAACTAGAGTGAACCTGTAAGAAGTAATTATCTCTGACAGCCGGAAAGTCATCGCGGATATACAAAAGGGCTCCAGATATGACACCTAGAAGCAGGAAGAATTGTAAGCTAAGAGTGCAAAAATAATTTTCATTTTATAACACTAGCAAGCCCGACTAGTTAGTACCGAAGAAGCCTCATGCAAAAAAACGGTCCCAGCCCCACTACAAAAACACAGTTTTTCATTAACGTTTTTCCCCCGGAAATGATGTTTGCTGTTTATAAGGTCCATTTGAATGCACAATTTATATATTCCAATCATGTGTCTATCTAACAAAAGAAGTCCAAGCATCGAATTCAATACAAAAGAATCCCTACTGCTTTTTTTAATGTCATACCAAAAGGGCCCAGAATCAAGTGCCTGCTCCAAACCAAGAAGATTCCTAACAACAGCCGCTAATGCTATCGATCGATCAGATAAAACTTCCAGGAGAAGTAATATACCTGTGTCGTAGCCGAAAAGGAATCCACCAATTCCTGCGGCGCCCGTGAGAGCGAGCACATAGCTGTTGCTGAAGAAGTTCATGTTCCTCTTCCCCACGGCGCTCAGAAGGCCGGAGCTCCCGGGCACGGACAAGTCGATCGTCATCCCCGCTCCGGCCGACCGAATCTCACTCAAGCCACCGAATCAGGCAGGCAAGCGCCCCCCCCCCCCCCCCCCCCCCCCCCCAAAAATCGCAAAGCTCCCGCACCCAAATCGAACCTCAGAGCAGTGGAACGGCAGAACCGCAGGAGCGAAACGAGAACACGCCAGAAATTTCTACTGGGACCAGGGGAATTTCTGGAACCGGTGCGGAACCAGGGGTGGGGGAATTCGAGAGGATGGACCGAGACCGAGGAGGGCCCAGTATTTTTGAAGCCAGCAACGCCCGAGGCCCCGAGCTTAAATAGGGAGGATTTTGTTCATACGGCTGGGTGGGTGGGTGGATATGATCGGATGAGAGGGAAGCTTGTAGGTTTGGAAACTGGAATAATTTCTTTCTTCTGAGTCGTCCCGTTGGCATTCTCACAATCATTTTCCCTTTTGTGCCTCCGTGGAAATCGGGAGAGGGCAGCTTTCTTTCTCGGTCGTCGTCGAGCTTTCACTTCGCGTGCTTCGCTCGTGCTCGTGCGTAGTAGGAATAGCGCATTTTCTTTCGCAAACCGTGTAAAAATAGCACATGAGCATGCTACATCCTCTCTCTTCTTTGCATGCACAGGTATTGGCTCCGTTCTACGCGCCGCGCTGGCATAAAGAACGGAGCCAGTGCTAGATGGATGGATGATACTGGCAGTTCATTTGATCCGAGGAGAGCTGGAATGACGGCTGCAGATTGAAGAGGAGGACAGGCTCGCCTGGCACTGTTTTTATGTGATTTAGTCGTGCACGGGCCCAGAAACTTCTACAGCAAAGAAAATACGTAGGGCTAACACCTGCTAGAACCTTCGTCATGGATTGATCATGGATGGGTGCGCCAGACACGGCCAGGTGCCGAGCTGCTCCCTGCCGTGCAAATGAGGGCCACTCGATGCCATGGCCAACGGTGGACCGCTGAGTGCTTAGGTGGCACGCTGCTGTGCAGCTGTGCTGCAGCCAACCAGCACGAATGCTTGGATTGTTCATCCGACGGCGCTCTCGTCTCCTTTTGTTCGGTTTGTCGTATAATCCGGTTTATTATTGCACGTAAGCGCCGGCCTTTGGCTCCGCAGATAAATGGATAGAGGAGTAACATGCACGTAATTCATTTTGTGGCACTGTTAATAAAATAAAGTTTGAAATTTAAAGAATAAGATGGGTATCGATAGACGAAACCTGAGCTCAAATTTTAACGGGTTGAATATCCACGTCACATATTAATCCGTTAACCGTTTGATACAAGAAGCAAGCAACTTGAACCGTCCGATGTGAGTTGGTACGGGCTTTGTACCCGTTTCATCTCCACCCGAGAGATCGCGAACTTTCGTGTTCCTGCCCGCGCCGCCGATCCCTCTCGGGCCCCTCCTCTGCTCGCGCCACTCCCGAACCAGACGCCGACAAGGCGGCGCTGCTCGCCTTCCTCGCGGCCGTGGGCCAGAGCGCGACGGCACGCGCACATCAACTGGCCCACCGCTAGCTCGCCTGCGCTTCCCTAGGCTGGACGGAGGTCACCTGCAGCACCGCGCCCGAGCTGGCGCGGGGCCGACCCAGCGTGGAGGCGCGGAGGCCGGGCGTGGGGCCGACCGGGCGCGGCGGTGGGGCGCCCCGGCGCGGCGACCGGGCGCGGGCCTACCTGGTGCGTCGGCGGACTTTGAAGGAGCTGGGAAACCTCACCGCGTGCGGCCGCCCCGCCACCGGCTCGTGTCACCGTGGCCGTGCTGCAGCCGCCTCGCCGCCGGCTCGCACTGCCACGGCGGCGCATGCGTCCCCAGGCCCGTATCTACGTTTTTTAAGCCCCGGCGCAAAACAAAACTTGTGGCCCTATATAAAAAAATAAAAATAACTAATAAAAAGTATGATTCAGCATATAGATATATGTTTTCATGCAAGACTTAAAAAATAGAACTACAGTAAATGACAAATCTTTCTTATCAATATCTTCTTAACTTCTAGAAAAAAGCATCAAGCGTCTGGTATTCTTTGAAATGAAATCTTCAATCATATCTTCATATTTAATTTTCTCCGGAACATCATTTTCAAATGCAGTTGTCTGTGATAACACCAAGACCATCACTGTTTGCCCGAAGAGTTTGATTTTCTGTATTAGTCTGATGTTCTTTCAGAACAAATTTATCAAGGGCACCTTTCTAGCTCTGCGTGAATTATTCAAGTCTTTTTTTCTTCTTGCGCTTTTCATAACCGGAATCGTATTTTCTAATTCTATAAGACATGGTGAGCACTGAACAAAATTGATCTTCCTGTTTCAAGAAGAACAGACACGACCAAACGAAATTATCAAATCAAACTAGTATGTAATGTAATTGAACTAATACGTTGAATAGGTGATTTAGTCATTCAGGCTTAGAATTGTTTAATTGAGATATGGATCCATCCAATGGTCTAATACGGTCGTACCTGAATGGCTGATTGGCTGAACCGCTGAACCTGATGTTGATGCCTTTAGCCTTGGCCTTGAGGTTGAGGATTTGAGAACAGAAGACGTGATGAGCTGATGCCTGCACACTGCAGTAGACAGTAAGACACTAAGAGAATACTGCACTGCCTCTCTCTATCGCTAGCGGTAGGAACTAGGAAGGTTTGGGTTGCCGGTGCGAGCCGGACTGCCGGCCGGTGCCGGAGGCGATCGGCCGATAACGATTACAGCCTCGGCGACGGACAGCGCCGCGGCGGCACCCTGTCGCGACTCGCGAGATGCGTCGCTTCGGCTTCCGTCCGTCGTCTGCGTCTCTGCGAATTCAGCGCGACGTCTTCGTGAGTTCACCGACATCGTCCGGGAGGCTGTTCTTAGCAGGCCATGGCCTAGTACATGTAAGAGATGGGGGCCCTAAAAATTGGAGGCCCTGTGCGGTCGGCCCAGTTGCGCTGGGCCATGTACGGGCCTGTCAATATAAGTCATAAGCGTGTATCCAAAACCTTTGATTGTTGGAAGGTAAAGTTACTAACCGTCATCCCTCTTAATAGCACGTGATCTAGAAAGCCTCTTAATAGCATGTGATCTAGAAAGGATCTAAAACCTAGCTACTCAACGATTGTACAACACCTTTTGATCCTTGAATCTAGAAGTGTCCTTTCTCCTTGGCCTATGAGAATCCAATAAAATCTAATCTTTCTTTCGGTGAAGTCCAAATTGAGGGGCCTCTTTAGACAATATCTAATGAGAAACATGTACCACAATAATTTTCTCGAAACAAAATCATGACATGTTTCGTAAGTTTGTTATTCAATCACTGAAACCATTACCTCTAGAAACCTCCAAATCCCAAGTAGGAAGTCAGGTTTAGTGGCCCTTGCTAGAGATGGCTCAAGTACCTACCTGCCCGCCTCCTTAAAAAACTATTTCTATAGACATTAACGTTTCTTCCTAGCTTGTCTTTGCCGATTGCCATTACATTATAAATGTATAAGTATTCTTTGATATAATAAATAAATATCTGCTACTCACTTGTTTATAGTGAAGCTAAAATACTATAGCAAAACAAACTATTACTCACAGTTTTTTTATAAAAAGAACAATTAAAATTGTGAAAAAAGTCAACATGATAGATACTCCCTCAATTTTTAAATTATAGATAACTTTAAATTTGACCATGTCGAGTTATTTAAAAAAATTATGAAAACATGTAAAATTAAAATCATACTTAAAGTATATTATATAATGTTAAAATAAATAATAATTACCAAATTTTTAAATAAGGTGAGTGAGTAAAAATTAGAGTTAAAAAATCAATCAAGCTATAATTTAGAATGGAGTGATTATTTAAAAACAGAGGAGTTACAAGGTACGTAGAATGCGTTCAATATATCTTAGATTCATCAACATTTATATGAATGTAGACGGATAAAAAGAGAGTTGACCCCTTACAATTTGGTACAGGGGAGTGCATATTTTTATAGGCTATGCTCACTGGTCCACCCGTCCCACCGTCCATATTTCAAACTCTGCTCTCTGTTTCGTCCATATTTCAAAGGGTTAATTGGATTGAAGCCATTATAATTTGCACAGTTTTTGAACTATGCCATTACAGACCATTACAAATTTGCCAAGGGTTTGAAATACACCATTCTCTGCGTATTTCACTCGATTAGGCCCAAGTGCAGTGTACGTATCTGTATTTACAAAAAAGCCACTCCCTATGTCCCTCTCTTACACTATGGGCCCACCTATCAGCATCTTCTCCTTCTTCCCCAACCGTGTTCTTCCCCAGCCTGCTCCCTGTGACTGCATCCGCACTCGCGAGGCCGCGCGTGCCGCCGCTGCGCCTGCCCGCGCTCTCGAGGCCGTGCGCGCCACCGAGGCCACGCGAGCTCGCCGAGGCAGCCTGCGAAGCAGCGCGGGGCTCGTGGGGCCGGACATGCGGAGGCCGTAGAGGAGGTAGGCACCGAACGAGCGGAAGATGTCCGGGATGGAGGGCACGCGCATCCACGGCGTGCTGCGGTCGAGCACCCGGAGCGCAGCAAGCGACGCGCGGAACAGCTCGGGCGCGCCGCCTACGCGGAGGCGCAAGGAGCGGGTGGAGTCCCAGACGCTGAGCAGCGCGAAGACGGGAGGGATGAGTCCGGGCCACTCTCGAGGGCCATGAACGTGCCCAGCGTGAGCTTGTGGGTGAGCAGCGCCGGCAGGTCGCGGCGTGGAGGAACTCCGGAGCCTGCGGCGAGAGCAAGTGCGCGTAGGCCGCGGCCGCCATGTCCGGCTGCAGCTGGAACACGTGGTGCCCGCCGTCCCCTACGCCCGTCCACGGGGCCGTGCTGCGGCCGACCTGCCGCCGGTTCGTGGCGTCGTGGCCATGCTGTAGCCGTCCGTCTCCGCCTGCCCGCGCGCGGCCGTGCGCGCCACTGCTGCCGTGCCCGCCTCCATGCCCTTGCCGTCCGCGCGCGTCGGCGCCCACCTCCAGTTCGCGCGGCCGTGCGCCTCACCGCGCTGCGGCTGCTCAGCCTCCGCGCCAATAGCCTCTCCGGCGCCTTCCCCGACGACCTCCTGTTCCATTCTTGCGGCCAATGGCGGGGCATCGTCCCGGTGCGGGAAGAGGCGGATCCGGCTCTGCCCGACCAGATTTGGAGTTCCGGCCCATGGCGGAACCCTTTGGCGAGGACGCTCGGCAGGCACCACTGCACCCCGCTTGGGACTGCCGCCGCTGCCACTACTACCGAAGCCACAGCAGAGCACCCGCCATCCACCCACTGCTGTTGATAGAAACACAATTTGTTCTGTTGGTGGATTGGCTGTGCTCAACCTTCCATTCTGTTCATGTGCCAAGCATTTAATCTGTATATTGCATCAGTCGAGTATACATTCAGAATCATCAGTAGTTAGCTGGGAAGGTTTTTCACTTGCCCAATCGTTGTTCTAAACAATTTAATTGACATAATTTATCTACTTTTGATCGTGCATAGAAAATGAGAGGTGGGAACTGATGCTTGGGGACTGACAGAAAGGAGAATGCCCACGCAGACTCTCTCCCTCCATGATTGTATATATTGATCTCTACGTGTCGTGACAGTTTTGACTTCATTGTTAACCAAACCTAGAGATACTTCTTAGAAAAAAAAATGGTATGCATGAAAACATATTTAGAATAAAACCACCAATGTGTTTCTCAAAGGATGATGCAATGTGTTTCTCTATGATGCAGATGTCAAACTCAAGACTTGACAGACCTGAGCATCTTGAGTGTATGGCTAAACAAGTAAACATCCCATGGGTCATAGATCATCATAATGGAGTACGGGATCCACCAAGGTGCAAAATCCATACATGGCTACTGTAAGGTATTCATATCCATTACTTTTTAGTTTATATATATATATATATAGCTCTTGTTCTTAATCATTTCAATGTTTTCCCATAGAAACATTTGTTCCTGCAATTACTCTCCAGTGATAAAAGCATTCAATTAGCTTTCAAATTTAATTTTATTACAGCTACATCTCCATCCTTGCTGAAACTCCACGGATAATTTACAATTATGTAGGATCCAAACTAAAAGTTTTTGCCCATGTTTAATTATGGTTGGTAATAATATCCAAGGTAATCTATTTTGTAATATAGGCGCAGTGCTATATTAGTTTAACCATCATATAAAAAAATTAATATTTGGACCAGAAGGCTCAAGCCTCAAGGTGAAATAAAGTTATTTCTTCACCTCCTTGGAAGTCATGGTGGTGTTAAAAGAAATTGAATCCTTTCATGGTTATTCTTGATATTGGACAAGGAAAGCTGTAATCTTATGATTTATTTTTCTGTAGCACTCTAATCCTTTTACATGTTAAACATCTACCTCCTGTTCCAGTAGCCCTTTAACTCTTTTGTTTCCAAATCCTCTCTGATGGTGTGAAAAAATCTGATAACTATCATTTCGTTTTACTTTTAACAATGAGACGTTACTAGGCTCTTTCATTTTCTAGCGGTCTAAATTTATATCCAAAGAAGTCCACTTTGGGTTTAGTTTTCTAATTAAATAATAAAACTGAGACACTCTACAAACTTTATAAAATCTCTTCTACCTACTCAAAGTTGATGTGATTAATCAATTTTTAGCTATCTTAAGTTTCCTTTAGTAATTTGATATCGAAATGTTGAACAGGTGCTTAACATTGCAAAGAAGAGATTCATATGGTAAGTTTGAACATCAACTACACATTATCATTAAAAAAGATATATGTGCTACTGTGATATAGCTTTAATTTGAGCCTTTATGTTGTTTTCCCAAGCATTATTTTCAGCCTTTGTGCTAATGTGACTATCTGTGGCAATGACACAGCCTGCAACTGCAAGTCAGGGTGGTGGCCAGATGAATAGGTGATGCCTGACCAGTTGAAGCCTACAAAGGTAGCCTGATTGTTGTTAGATCGAGCAGAGCAACACTATTGTTCATGCAGTGGTGAGCAACCCGCCAGGCGGCACCAACCGGTGGTGCTATATGCATACAGATGCAGATTCTAATAAGGCAATTTTTTTGCCTAGCAATATTAAAGTATTCTGAATTTTCTTCTTTCTTTGGCCTTTGCTTGAATTCCCTTATTTTTGGTCCCTTTTTATTTCTCACGGCAGGAAGTATTGGCTGATAAGACTGTTCCCAATTCTATAGCAGGGGTTCCAGTGCTTTTGGTCTCCATGTATCCACTAGGGAGGATAATTAGCTGCAACTTTGCTGTTTAACTGAAAGCCTGAAACAACCATGTCGTGAGCCTCAGTGTAAAGATCTGCGATGAGGCGTTGTATGCGTGGCCCCGTGCTCCTTGTTTGACCGCTTAGTTTAAACTGAACGGGCCTACGATTTTGCAGCAGCACACGACTCCTGCTCCAGGTATTGCATGGGGAAACAAACGGTGTCTCAAGGCAAGCGCGCGGCAACGCCGCGCCATGTCTTCTAGTACTACGTACTAAAAATGGGATTAGGTAGTGCTTTAAATACTGTGCTGGAGATAGCTAAAAACTAGTGTAGTTGTGTTTTTAGATGTGATGGTGCCAAGCCCGCCACTTGGCATGGACCTTGCCATGAGGAATTGCTCTCTTGAGTCTTGTTCACAGAGCCTCAAAATTTGATAAGAAAGTGAGATACTCGACTACTTGTATAAAGTAAAGTATCGATTTCTTTACATCTATTTGGATCCTTAGAACTATGTCGAATTCAAATCAATTTATATAGACCAGCTGTTTGGCTGCTCTTAACAAATGGAAATTGGCGTTCGAGGACTTTCGGATGTTTGAAATTGTAGCCTTCTCATATTCATAGGCTAAAAATCATAAATTTTTTATTTGGCAACTCATCTCTCCTCCTAACTTGCCTTCGCATGTTGACTAGCTCTGCTCTCCACTTCCTCACGCCATAATGGCAAGAGTTTTCAGGTGCGCCTCTCAATTTCCCATCGAATTCGGACAAGAACATTGCCTTTGCATGGCCATGTTTGGATCTCGCGGGAGATTTTGCAAACCGGCTTCCAAACGCCGATCCAAACGGTCACATATCCACAGGTAGTCAGGCACTGCTCTTGGACCTCTGCTACTCCGGTCCACCTAGGAATGGCAATTGAACGGGTAAAGCATCCGTGGACCAGCCTCCGAAACCCGCGGAACACTACTATTTTTTCGAGGTTCCGAGAAGGCGAGTTGATAGGGTGACTCGCACAAAGGGTCGATCTTTCCGGCCGGCTAATTCTGAATATCTTCGGTTCACACCTATGCACAAGTGGATCTTCCGCGGGTCTCTCATCATCGCTACTAAGGTGAGCTTTGAACAAAACGCCGAAAACCTCCGTCCTTCTCACGATCTAGGTGGTAGTCCCTCCACAACTCGGAGGGTCTTGCAAGCCTACAACTCCACACTTACAAATCTTCGTGTACGCAAACACGGATGGCAAAAGATTCACAAATTTCACACAATATTTGCATTGCAACCAAGTGCTATGCGCTAAGTAAGCCTAAGCAAGAGCTCGCAAGCACTAACTATGCACTATTTACTCTCTTGATGAATATGGCTCTCAAATATGTGTCTCAACGATAAAATGAACTCAGGAGTTACCAAACACACAGTGAGGCCAGAAAGGGGTATAAATAGTTTAAACATCCAAACTAGCCGTTTGAAGAAAACTGCATGTTGCAGACTGTTATCACCGGATACTCTGATGTGGTGCACCGCCTGGTGTGTACACCACTGGAGCGTCCAGTGCATACAACCAAACTAGCATTTGAAGTCGACCGTTGGATCTTCAACTTGACTTTTGTGAGCATCGGATTGTTCGATATGTACCACTGGACCGTCGGTACGTCGGCGTGTGTTAACGACCTGGTTGGTTTGTTGCTTCTCTCGGCTCAGAACACCTATGTAACCGCCAGACCGTCCGATGCGTGTAATTAGCATTGGGTCTTGAGCCTTCAACTTTGCCACTTTTCTTCTCACGCATTAGTTCCAAATTGTACGTAATGTCACTTCAATCATCAAATTCATGTTAGGCTGAGTCCAATGGGACTCTGTAGATGGGTTTCTCAAAATACTGTTTGGCACTGTTTGACATAAATGCTACACTGTAGACAGAGAGAAAAGTAATTGAAATAGTGATATGGAGCGGGATTTAAGGGGTGCCATTGAACTCAGCCTTAGGAAACTAAACACGAGGTTTAGAGTCCATTTTTCTTACAAATTTAAGATGTACACACAACAAAAAACTCACTGATTTTGCATCACATATATTAAAATGACAAAGAACATCTTCAACGTAGCACTACTGACCAATGTACAATTTGATACAATTTTTCTCTAATAGTCTGTGTACGGAATTTTTTCCTTAGCTGCACGCATGTGCTCCATACGATTCTCTTTCTTTAATTATGCCTCCGAGTTAGCTATTTTTGCCTTTTCCTTTAGCAACATCTTCGCTAGCCATTGCTCCACAGCAACGCAGGACATTAGAACATAGACGAAGAGGAGGTGCTAAGGTAAAATATTTAGATTGCTATGCTGTCCGTGCGCTATTGTCCTGGCACTGATATTGACCTATTTAGGCCCCTTTGGATCCGGAGAAAATTCCGCCAATCCTACGTTTCTTTATGGAATTGAACTGTTTTCTGTAAAATTTCTATAAGACTTGTGAAAAGTTTTTTTAGTGACTTTATATTTTCAGTGGTCGAATGATTAATTTATTACCCATTTTGACCAAGTATTATGCATTCACATCAACATGCCACTAATGAATCATGTACTATTTGGGGTAAATATTGTTGTTGTATATGAGCTTTGCTTGAAAGTCAGTAAGAATTTAATTAGTTCATTATTAGTTTACAGCATTCTTTACTCACTCTGTCTGGCAAAAAAATCATTCTAATTTTGTCATAAATCAAAATTTTAAAATTTAACCACATTTATAGTGAAAAGTATCAATATTCATCACACCAAATAAGTACCTCATGAAAATATATAACCATGAACCTAACAATACTCATTTGGTACTATAAATATTTACACTTTTTTATATAAGTTTGGTCAAACTTTATAAAGTTTGAACCCAGAATGACTTGGTTTATGGAATCGAGGAGTCTTTTAGCACATGTGGTAGCGTGAAGAGAAAAAACGTAACAAGTAAATGAATTGATAGAATCACACTGGGTATGAATTGATATTTTTAAGGGCAAACACGAGATTGATACTAACATAAGCATCAATAATTTTGCCTCTAGAAATGTCAGCAGAAAATTTCATAGTAACATACATAAATAATTTCAGATTAGGTACTCATAGATGATGTTATGTTTGTTTTGTATTTTAATGCCCATTACAGGTCCTAGTCCTTTTTAACCTTCCCCTTAAAATCCTAGATCCGTCTTGTTTCATAATTATTAAAATGTATAATTAACATAATAAAAGTAGTACATATAATCGGAGCGTAGAATTTAGATCAATTTTGCTTTATATTATCTCCGTTTTCAAAATTTTGTCGCTGATTAATTTATTTTTGAACTAAGAAGCGACAAATAAAAAAGAACAGAGAGCACTAATTGAATTTCAGTAAAGTATTTTTTTCTCACTCGGGTAAATCATATTTTAATTATACAGCAAACTAAAACTTAGTCTCGCTCTAACACATATAGATCCACATCTTTTGGATATCAAATTAATTATTTATTTTGATTTTCTATCTAGGCAATAGGTTTCAAACAGACAAAAGCTATCATCATGCATTCAACTAATCATCCAATCAACAAAAACGATACAAATGATAGTAATTTACACAAATAATGAAGTAACTAGAAGCTATTGGGTACCACTGCCTTTTTTTAATTTTTAATGGCTTTTACGGCTTTTTGGAAACAAAAAAAATACCAGTTCCACTATTTTTAAGAACCGGATCTTTCTATTTGGTAACTTTTGGTGCCGCTTATTTCTAAACTATTAAATCGATCTTCTATTTTTTCCAATCACCATAAAACTTGCAATAGATTATATATATATGTATATATATGTGTGTGTATATGTGTGTGTATATATATATGTGTGTGTATACACACACATACATACATGAGAGCCCCGCTATCTATTTCTCTCAGTATGTGTAAAGCCACGTCATCGCAGGGGCTGCTAAGTTGAATGCCACGTCATCGTCCACTAAGATCTCTATTTAAACATTTCATTGATTTTCTGTAGCTTCATACACACAATGTCTTTTTGTGGTGTCTGTACATGTATCATTCAAATTTCCACAGCAACAGTCGTGGAATATTTCATTTCATGATGTTCGTGGTTTATTTACTAATCATAATCTATTTAACGTTACAAAATTCCAACGGCAATGCACTTCTATCACCTAGTTAAAACAATGGCAAGAAACTAAAAAGTGATAAAAGTAAGAACCATATAGCATTATTCTAGCTTAGATTATCTCCAACAATATCCCTATCCTCCATTCGCCATTTTAAACTAAACTCTGTACAGTATCAATGTTAGAGAACATCTGAGTCATCAAAATGAAAAATGAGTATACAGCCAGCCTTAGCTTTATATTACGTAAAAAACTTACCAAACAAATAAAAATGAATTAGTGAAATAAAAACAAAACAAATGCAAAGACAGCTAAAAACACGGAGGAAAACCGTAAGAACGTAAAGGGAGTAATGGTGAGAGAGAGTGGTGAGAGAAAAAGGTTCGAGGAAAAAGGCGCAAGAAAAAAAGAGAGGAAAGCTGTCGTTCCCAGCTTCCTTCTCTACGACCGAGCGAGCGAATCCAACCCAGCCCATCCATTTCTCCCTTCCTCTCCATTCTCCCATTCCAATCCTTCCTCCACGCCCCCTCCCTCCGCCTCCGCATCCACCATACCTCCAATCTGCGCGGGCGCCTCGCCACCCTACCCCGATTGCTACCTCCTCGTGGTGGGCGCCGCTCCGATCCGCCCGATCCGCGCTGCTCCTGGGGCTCCGGCGCGCGGCGGCGAGCGGTGGGGCCGGCGCAGGGATGGACTCCGAGGACGACATGCACGACGCGAACGACTCCGCCGATGACGATTTCTACAGCGGTGGGGAGGCCGGGCTCGCCGCCAGCGACGACGGGGACGCCGACTACGACTTCGCTGACCACGACTCCGACGACTCTGCAGAGCTCCTCTCCCACCGGCAGCAGGTGATCTCCGGCTCCCAGCCGTGGGGTGGTGTGTGGCGTGCGTGGGAGTGGATCTGCTCCAGCGAGGGGAATGCTGGAATTGGAGGGTTGTGAATCTATCATATATGCGGTAGTTGTTGAGACATCTATTTATGCGCTGCACATGTAGTCATATACGAATGTGTGCAAGCTAGGGCCTCACTGAATCAATTTCACATTTACGTAACCAGTAACATGAATGATGTGTAAAATACATGTCGGGCACTTGGGGAGCCACATTGTGATGCACAAATGCACAATTAAATACTTTACATGAAATTTATGTAGAACAGATGATGAGCCACATTTGTGATCCCGTAATGGCAATTTGGAGGGAGTAGTAAATAGTAAGGCCAAGCTTTGTCTGCTGGCATGTGGCCACTTGCCAGTCATGACATTCTAAAAGAAAGCAAGTTCCATCCTGCCTGATGAATGCCAAATTACATAGGGTATCGGAGCTGCCAATGCCATGCAGTCTGTGACAGCAGCCCATGACAAAATTTATACTTCAGGATGCCACACGAGTGACTAAGAGAAAAAAATTCCGTACTTTGATGCCCAAATTCGTTGAAGTTTCTAGCTTTTAGAACAGGAGGATGGTACAGAGCTTAATAATCGCAGTACCACAAGAAAATAATTAGGTTATGCATAATTACCAAAGATTCTTGCAGCGTAATGCTAGGGCTGTTGTACTCTGTGGATCACTGAAACTCCTGTTCCCAGCTCAGGTTTGAATCTTGGTACCTTCTTAAGGGTACGCCTGAAGGGAGCCTCCCCTTGCGGTTTAGTTTTTTTTTGGTTCTGAATCAAAATTGTGATGGGCTGATAAAAGTGATTATGGCACAGTAATCTTACTTCATACTACCTCCATATTTTTTTTATTTGACGTTAGGACATCAAAACTTAGTTCATTTTGTACAACAATTGCTGTCCGAAACGACATATATAAAAGCATGGAGGGAGTATGTTTCTTTGTTTTCCTTTTGGCTTTGCATCTTGTTCTGCCTAAAATATACCTGGTATTTTTAGTATGTTGGCACAACATCAATCAGTACCTTGCCCCCAACCCCCTAAAAAGATTAATAATAAAATTGCCAAGTTAGAAACCTGGGTCCGAGTTGTATTCCAGTATCCGGTGTTTGTGGCCAGGTAGCATTCTTGTGTCCATAAACAACCGTCAAATCTGACCTGCATTGTGATACCCATGTTTGAGTCCAAATAGCACTGGTCCAGTATTCTACTTCTGTGCAACTTTATTTGGACAATGTTTGTTTATGGCAAATTACAAACTAAACTGGATGAATACAACATCATGTGTCTTGTTTTATGGCTTGTTCTGAATTTCATTAACAATTGGCCGTAGATGATCAGAAAGACTTGATAGATAGTATACTTCAGGGGCACTTGATGTTGGACCACTTTTATCCTTGTCTACACTTTTTTTTTTAGTCAGGATGTTTGTAAATCGTCTTTAAGATTTTTTAACTGACAAGCTTCCAAGCTTGATTAGCTTCTGTTGCTTCTACTTGTTTTCATGTTTCCTTCTCAACACCATCACTCCATATCAATCTGCATTGACAGAGGAATACTCTGGCATAGAAGATTGTAGTTGGAGAAGCTTTATCCGTTAATGTTTTGTGGCTCGATAACAAAACATTTTGAAACTGAAATAACTATAACCTGGAAGAAGATTTACTACTAAGCATGTTTCAGTTTAGGGATTTCTATAGAATCTGGTGCATCCTAAACAATCTGGAAAAAATGCAGAAACATTAAGACGCGACGGGTCACATGGTCGCCAAGTGTGCGGCCCGTCGCCCCCGCTGCCGGCGCCGCCTCGCCTCTGCCTCCTATGCTGCCTCGCCCCCGCCGCCGGTGCCTGCCCAGACTCCGGTGGCTCCCGCCGCCTCCGTCGCCGCCCGCCACCTCCTCCCACCAGGCAGTGCTGGCAGCGGGGGCGACGGGTCGCACGCTTGGCGACTGCATGGCCCGTCGCGCCTTAACCTCGTCCAAAGCATGTCTTCTTAGGGCAGCTATCCAGGTCGAACTTAACTATATGTAAGACAAACCAAGCAGTTCAAGGAAGGATTTAAACATGACATTGTAACTCTATGTAACAGTGTTCAAATTGCGACTAGGGTCCTAGTCGCCCGGTCACCGTCACCGACATGGTGATTAATCGTGGCTAGGCATCGACTAATCATGATTAGTTTAGGGCTAGTTGAACAAGTCGACAAATCGACCTAGGCAATATACTGCAGTACTATGCCTTATCAATTGGCTATCCAAATAGGGTTTAAGACACAAAGATGGAGTAGAAGCAGAACAAATTAACACAAAGTTCGAAGTGGGTGACTTGCTTGGTTTGAAAACATCATGTGATATTTCTTTGTATCTCTATTTGCTTGAAATTGGCAAGGGGGAAAAGTAATCAAGATCTGTTGGGTGTGCTAGGCCAAACAATAACGCTCTAGAATAAATTGGTCCTATAGTGGTGTGGGCCTTGTGTGCTGTTGGGCTAAAGGCCCAATGTGTTGGTCTACCCAGCGAGTCCAACGACTAGATAAGTCTGATAGTTGTGACTAATCAAAGACTAGATGGCTGATCACTCGAATAGGCGAACTAATCGAACCGGTGCACCTAATCAATGTACAGGGAACGATTTGTCGATTAATCATTGATAAATCGTAATTAATCGAGCTATTTGAAAACACTATGTAAGATGAACCAATCAGTTAAAGCAGGAAAAATGTCGTCTTAGGTGAGCTATCCAGGGTGCACTTGACCAGGGACCAATATTTAGTGTTAGATGTTCCTTTGTGCTTATTAGACCCCTCATGGACTGCTGTTCTTATACACTCATTTGCTTATTTGTGACCCAGCAAAATTACAGCATATTGAGTGAAGATGATATAAAGCAGCGCCAAGAGGATGACATAAATAGGGTTTCAACTGTTCTTTCAATTTCCAAGTCAGAAGCATGTGTTCTTCTTCGCAACTATAACTGGTATATTAGTCCTTGCCCGCAATAAGATTGTAATCTTACTCTTTTAGTTTGCTCCTCCTTCTGCCTTGCTAAATCTTTCCATACAATAGGCTGTTGAAATCAAAGCTGTTCCAAGTAAGGTTCATTTTTTAAAAAAAAATTATCTACAGCTTATGATATAGGCACATGTTCATTTGCTTAAGATTAAGCCATACTGCTTTAGCCCATTAATGTAGTGCATTTTACTTGTACGAAATCTATTATTGCTTCCGAAGTGTGGTACTTCATTGTTCCTTGTATGGATTCAGAGCTCAAGGTGCTTATTTTTCATTTATGTGTTGTTAATTTGACTATATTATTTTAACCTTTGTTGTACAGGAGTGTTAGTAAGGTGCATGATGAATGGTTTGCCGATGAAGAATGTGTTCGTAAGGCTGTTGGTTTACCGGAGAAGTGCATTGAAATGCCAGATGATAGAGAAGTATTCCATGCTTTATTAATTTCACTTGTTCTTTCAGTTGCCTAAATATGTCTGCACTTTTAGTTTTAGTATGATAGTTTGCTGTTATTTTTGTTGTTAGTTTTAATCTTTGTTGCACGTGTTCATGTAAGTATATTTGCAGAATTGAGGTGTAGTGTAGAAGTGCATGATTAGCTTGCATGCAAGCACATAGCCAATGGGTCAGTGGACTGCTTCAAGTGGCATTGAATAAGTTCTTGAGCTATGTACTTGTGTGTGTCAGTGTGCGTGGCTTAAAAGTAGGTCCAAGTACTTGCATGCAGAAGCATGTTAGGAATCAGTTGGTGTAGCTAGTGGCTCAGGGGTTATTAACGGCGACGGGGTCGCGCGGGCGCGGGCGGCGAGCGTGCGACTCCGCGTGGCTTGCGCGCCTCTTCGGCCTGCTTGGCCTCACGTCCCTACAGCCCACGCATTGCGCGCCCCTGCTCGTCCCCCAAGCGCATACGGCCCACATGCCGCACCCTCGTCTACGCGCACGCCTTCGCGGGCCTTTATGGGCCTTTTTTCAATCATCTCTGTACACCTACAACTTGCAGGCTGTTTCACAATAACTTGCTGATTGAATCTACACAATCTGCTGATAATACGTACACAACTTGTTGTTGTTTTTCGCAAAACATCATAGCCCTATGTACCATACGAACTTGCTAGACATTGCATAATTTGCAACATAATCACATGAACTTGCCACATAATTACATGAACTTGACACAGCAGAAACTTGGTACAAGACGCCATAAATTCGCTATATAATCATATGAACTTGCTAGACATTACATAACTTGTTACATAATCACGTGAATTTGCCACAGCAGGAATTTTGCTACAAGATTCATGTACTTGCTACATAATCATAAATTGCTACATAATTTGTTAGACATCGACATAACTTGCTATATCTTTTCATGCATAACTTGCTACATCTTTTTGTACATAACTTGCTACACGTCGGGGGTGTTGCCATCAGGGTATCTGCGGGGATGACGGGGGCGGGCGACCTCCCACTGATGGGGTTGGGCGGCGGCTGGCCAGGGAGGGAGGCGTGGGGTTGCGCGGGCCGGAGGAGGGAGGCGCCGCGGCTAGGGGAGAGGGGCGGTGCGGCCGGGAGAGGAGGTCGGCGGAGGAGGGCGGCGCGGCTAGCTAGGGCAGCGCGGTCGGGCGTGGCGCGGCTAGCTAGCTAGGCAGCGCGGCCGAAGGAGGATGAAGGCGTGGTCAGGACGGGGTCGCGCGCTGCACACCGCGCGACCCCGTCGTGCGTTATCGTCGTCCCTTATTTGCTCATGGGTCTGTGCCCGTCAGCTCATGCAATCACTTTAAGCTCATACGAACAAAAACCTCACATGTCAGCTATTTTTCTTTGTGCTCCTGTGCTTTATCTTCATAAAGCTTAGTAGTGCAAAATATAGAGATTATCTTGGTGTACTTGTAGCCCTTGTATCGCATGTGTGCATTCTTGTGTTAGTTGTGTCCATGGGAGCACTCATTACCATCAGCTTTCGCAATCTCTCTCTCTCTCTCTCACACACACACACACACACACACTCTTTTGAGCTATGTGTTTGTTCCTTATATTACTGACAGACAGAACAAATCATTGTTAGAGTGAAGTCTTGGTAGAATACTAGCTCCTAATTTGAATCTACAATAAAAGGCTGTGGAGGTGTGCTGGAAAGTGAACAACAGGCGAGCTCATGCTGGAGCCTGGATGCGTGGAGCTTTGCTGCTGCACGCCTGCACAGTTGCGTTGCCGCTGGCAAATACTAGACGAGTGGATCTTGGTCACCGTATACTCGTCGGCTTGTCGCCACCAGGCAACAGTGCTTCACTCTCATGCATTTGCTTGGTTGGTGGCATGTCACATGTGTGCGGCTGGCGTCAGGGTACCGAGAGGGGATACAGACGTTGGGGCTGATTTGGGCTGGGTTGTGTTCGCACTGTCGCCAAAACAGGCGATACGTCTCAGCGTATCAGATTTCCTTCTATTTATTTTTATTTTTGATACTCCTCCGATAGTTATTGGCCGTTTATCCTTGAATACGTACCTGATATGGAGTAATACACACTGCACCCAATGGGAAATTAGTACGCAATTACTATTATCCTCAAATTTGTAAATTTCTTTCGATATCCCCACCCCTGCTCTTAGGATCAGTATCGAATGATGGAAAAAGTGTTGTATGTATAGTGCATGAAATACAGTCATGTCACTCAGTAGTTTTAAATCCATGTTTTTTCATGGCTGCTGGCTCTTCATTATATTTAGAAGTTACCTGGAAATAATGAGTATGCACAAATAACAGATTCAGATGTTTGGAAAAAAAAGTTGATAGTATGCTTGCAAAGCTGCAAGCTTGTGGTGCACATGCATCTAAACATGTTCACTTGCTTATCTCCACTGACTCCCATCACCTGATTAGCTGACTTGATGCTCCTGGATATTTCAATGCTAAACTCCTTAGTGCTTACTCATTTGTTAATATCATAACAGGTGACATGCGGAATATGCTTTGAAAGTTGCCCCCATGGGTCAATGAGTTCTGCTGCATGTGGTCATCCTTTCTGCAGTACATGTTGGAGAGGTTTGCCAATTTGGGTTTGAAATATTTGTCTGCATATAAACCTTGGATTTCCATTTTTCATGAAATCAGTGTCACTTCCAATCAAATAATAGGTCTATGTCAACCACTCCTGCCTTGTATTTGAGCAGTGACTGGTTATAGTTAATGATACCGTATTTATCTATCATATCTTTTGTTCTGCTACAGAAGTTCTTGTTGGCACTGTCATTTCTACTTCACTTTCGCAAATTCTGTTACAATTGATGTCATGATTACCTATAAAGAGATCTCCTTTTGTTACATCTTTGTTGCACCTCCCAAAGTTATTTCCAGTTTTTACAAATTTGCTGAGTTCACGGGCTTCCACTTGTGTACCATTTTCAATGCCATATGTTGTTTAGGTGAAAGGTTAATCCCTTAGATACTGTCTGACCTTGCTGTGAGGTTTATTTAATTAGTCCCATAGTGTGCTGCACTTTACCCTTACATGCCCACAGTGCATTTGGATGTAGTCCTCTTTGGTTTTGGTAAATGGATTACTTGAGTAGAGCTTCATGAATAAGTTTTTTTTTTTTGGAGCACATAGGAAATTTGCTGCTTTTGCATGCAACAACAAAAACAGCACAGCCTTTTACTCCCAAGTGTTAATAGTGCAATTGGTAGCTGTATATGTTTAGGAGTCATGTGTCTAGGCTACCATAAGTATCCGTGGAGTCTTGCCCCTCAAGTCCCGTACTCCTATAGGCTATATATGCTGGCCTTAGGGCTCAATGCGATACATTCCATCCATTATACGCAATCTATCTTTCCTACATGGTACACCAAGCACGTCGGGTGTGTCAGAGATGAAGCCCAACAAGCCACCAAAAAAAGAGCTCCCTTTTTATCATACATCAATTTATTGTAGAAGTCTCAGTATGGTAGGTTAGTGGTGTTACTTCTTTTTTTTTTTCTCTTTCAGACAGCTTTGTGCTGTTATTTTGACATTTCATGGAAGCAGCTTACTGTAAACTACTCTACCTTTGAATTTTACTATGTCACTGATACACACTTTGCTGCTATATTGACAGGTTACATTAGCACGGCTATAAATGATGGTCCAGGATGCTTGATGTTGAGGTGTCCTGACCCGTCCTGTGCTGCTGCGGTTGGACAAGATATGATAAATTCACTGGCTGATGATGAGGATAAAGAAAAATATGGCCGATATCTTCGCAGATCTTACATTGAAGATAATAGAAAGGTGAGCCAATATAATTTGGCGTAGAAATGTTAGCACCTACCATAGTGAAAGCAAGAATATGGTTGGGAATCAATAGTAGATTGATTGTAGCGTAAGAGGACAGGGTATATGTGTATACATAGTCGACGACGCACTAGAGCCTAGTCCGTAAAGGAAACCTAGTCCTCGAGTATACCTGAAATTAATCTATCTATAGCCGAGTCCTGGTCCATGTCGCAAGCCTCTAGCGCCGTGCAGGACTCAGGCTGCGCACGGTTGGCTCTAGGCCAGGTGTTGCAGCAGCTCAACAGGCCTAAACACATGTCAAATACCAAACATGATACCATGAACAACAAAAATCTGTGTAGTTGATATTTAGATTTATCCACTTCTATAGAATTGTTTTTTTGAGTAATGAGTTATCACAACTGCTGTCTCTGTGTCCCCCTTTCTTGAAAACATGGTAGTCAACATCTCTCAATGCATTTTGAATAATTGGACAATGTGTTCTTTTTTTCTCAGTGTTTTCCTAAAAACCATATGCTAAACAGCTGGTCGCATATCGTTTAGTGTTTCTTCTGAGCTAAACGGTCGTTTAAATGGCCTAAACGGTCCATTAAGCAGGATAACAGACATAGCCAATCACCGGGTAGCGTTTATCCGGTGTTTAAACAGGGTCAACGACTGTTTAGGCAAACAGTACCTTTTCTTCCCACAATCATATTCTCTGTACAATGTCAATTTAACTTGAAATATTGTGTGGTTTTTGGTATGAGACTATGTTTGACTGTGTTATTTAGCCAACACTTGAATTTAACTTTGACTCTTGGCATATTTTAAGCCTGTTAATTAAAGTGGTCTATGTGTGGAACAGACAAAATGGTGCCCTGCCCCTGGATGTGAATATGCAGTGGAATTCGTCATGGGCAGCGGCAGCTACGATGTTAATTGCAACTGTTCATATGGATTTTGTTGGAATGTGAGTGCTCGACTTATTAGTTCTTTGTACATATTCAGCAAACTATATATTTTTCTCAATTTTCTTTTGCAGTGTACTGAGGAAGCTCATCGTCCAGTAGACTGCGCTACTGTTTCAAAGTGGATCCTCAAGAACAGTGCGGAATCAGAGAATATGAACTGGTATAGATATCGAAGGGATAAAGCAAACCTTTCTCTTTGCTAATACTGATTGTTTAACCATTCCCAGTCTGGAGCTGCCCCCCCCCCTCCTCCACCCGGAACCCAAAACTAAATTGCTGGCACCGGCACCGCTTGCAAGATCCTTACCTTTGAACGCTTCATTGAACACCTGCAAGCCGCAGGGGTGAACCCAATGCAATTTCATGCAGACAACTTGGCCCATACAATATTGTGATATATGATTTTGTTCTATACTTCTATATTGTGCTATACGATTTTGCTCTATACTTCTATTCCATGTTCAACATTTAGATGTATGGTGGTTCATGTACAAAGAGTGTTTCTTAATTGATGTTCTTCTACTTCCATAACGATGTTCTGAAGCCACTAATCCACTATTAGTTGGTGTTGTGAAAAACATGGTTGCCTGGCATGTCTCAATAAATAGTGTCTTTTCTGTTAACCTCAGTTTTGGTATGAGCTGTGATGTTGGCTTTGAAACTGTTTGTTAATGGTTCCCAGGATATTGGCTAATTCAAAACCTTGTCCCAAATGCAAGCGGCCTATTGAAAAAAATCAGGGCTGCATGCACATCACATGCACTCCTCCATGCAAATTTGAGTTTTGCTGGTACGTGGTCTACTTCTTTTATATGTCCTATTCTTAGTATTTGCACACAATAATGCACAAAACGTGGTCTCCTTCCTTTATATGTCCTATTCTTAGTATTTGCACACAATAATGCTATCATACTTCAGGCTCTGTCTTGGTCCATGGTCGGAGCACGGAGAGAGGACTGGTGGATTTTATGCTTGTAACCGCTATGAATCAGCAAGGCAAGAAGGAGCGGTAGGGGTTGAGTTTCTGATCTGAGATGTTTTGTTCATGACCTGCAAATTTTAGGTTATGTGTAAAGTTTCTCAATATTTGTTTGATCTGTTGTTGCTACAGTATGATGAATCTGAAAGGAGAAGAGAAATGGCAAAGAACTCCCTCGAGAGATATACACATTATTATGAACGGTGGGCTGCCAATCAGTCGGTAAGTTATTGAGTGTGAAATATAACAGCATGGTGTTCAGACTGATAATAATTGATTCATGCCAAGTGTTCTGTTGGGTTTTTAGTAGACGCACATCATTGTTGGTTGACAAATAAAGAAAATGCATGCACAGTAGTTTGTAAAGAAAAGGCATGCATAATAGTTTGTAAAGAAAAGGCGACTGAGTTGTGCATGTAGATGCTTATCGAGATACTGATCCTTTTTTGCATAAACCTTTACAGCTTTAAAAGCATGTTATTGGTTGACACTGCAATTTTCATATCACATCTTAATATTACAACACCTTTTCTAGTTATTTTAACAAAAAAATTATTAATGGCGCAGTCAAGGCAGAAGGCACTCGGGGATCTTCAAAGTCTGCAGAATGACAAGGTATATGATGCTTGCCGTCCTTTATTTTCCCAATTCACACGAAGCAGATGAAACAATATACTGTTAGAATATGAGAAACGTTAATCTTTTTCTTCTCGCAACCTCAGAATGTAGAACTTCTAGTAACAGTGACTTTCTGCAGCTCGAAAAGTTAAGTGATATACAAAGCCAGCCTGAGTCACAGCTGAAGTTCATCATAGAGGCATGGTTACAGGTACTTCATTAGTGTTCCTTGGTCAAGTTTAGTTTTTACAGAAGTTCTGTAGCATTCTCATGACTAGTTTAATTTCAATGTGCAGATTGTCGAATGCAGACGGGTATTGAAATGGACTTATGCTTATGGATTTTACCTGCCAGAGCATGAGCATGCGAAAAGACAGTTCTTTGAATATCTGCAAGGTTCGCAGTTTTTCGCTTAGTAAACATGTATGAACTGTTGTTACTGAACTGTCTTATTCTTGGTGTCTCTATCTAGGTGAGGCGGAATCGGGTTTGGAGCGGTTACATCAATGTGCAGAGAAAGAACTTCAAACATACCTTGAAGCAGAATCCCCCTCGAAAGATTTCAATGATTTCCGTACAAAGTTGGCTGGATTAACTAGGTATGACACTTCTTTCATAGTCATCTATACTTGCTCTGATGACATGGAAAAAATCAGAATGATTGCTATGTTGTATCCCCTGGGACATTTTATTTGCCTTTTTTTCTTTTGAGGGATCTGGTTATCCCCGGCTTTAGACACATTTAATTTAAGTATATACATAATATTCATTTGACATCTTCTTTAATTTTACAGCGTGACTCGCAATTATTTTGAAAATCTCGTCCGAGCTTTGGAAACTGGACTAAATGATGTAGGTCCTTCCACCAGCCATGGCACATGCAGCAAAAGCGCAACTTCCAAGAGCCTCGGGGGTAAGAGCAAGAGCAGCAAGAACAGGGCATCAAATACCAGCTCCAAATCTGGGGGCTCAAGCCGAGGAGGCATGGATGATAGCAACATTTGGACATGTGATCAGTGCACATTTGCAAACCCCAAATCTGCCAGAGCCTGCCAGGCTTGTGATCGTCCACATCGATAGCACCAGTCAGTCCTTGTTAGAGATCTGAACCCAATTCGTTGAGAATCCTCTGGTGCTACCCCATGATACACAACATACATGACATTGAAGTATTAACTGATCTCTGGGGGGTATTGAGGAGGCATTTGTAGGAGGATTGCTGCGTGCCGCCATGCAGAAGAAATAGTCTTCCACCTGTTCTGGATTGTTGTCAAATGACAGCACCTATGAATCCTCGACTCATCATCCAGTTCGGTTTGTATATAAGCATATCCATGTTTGTAAGAGTGTTGTTTTATGGAAGTAGAGGCGAGCTAGGAGACACCTGCCGCCGACTGAACTGAATTTCTGTAGTGCTGTTGTAATGTAATAATGCATTGAGCAATCTCAAAGAAATTCAAGTTTCCTCTTACAGAAAAAGAGAACTCTTGGTACAAAGGGTACAATTGCCTCCTGCTCCGTCCGACATGCTCCGTGTCTGAGAGTGGGATACGGCGTCTCCCGGCCCCATCCACGGCCAGGCAGCAATATGTCATGTGGGGACTAGGCTACAGTAGACGTCAGAAGAAGGGCGTGGTCAGCCAGCCCTCGTCGGAGAAGGTTTAGGAGTTTCCAGATTAGCTAAGCTAATGATTAGGAGATCAATTTGTTAGCCCAGCGTGCTTATAAGCTGGAGGCAGAATTAGTTGCGATCATCGAGTTCTTTTTTATCTACAACGTAACTTGGTTTGCCGGCGCGAGATTGAGCTTCAGTCATCCTCCGCGCCGGCGAGGTCCCGGGTTACGTCCTGCTAAATCGTTTCAATACCATCTTCATCGCATTCCAGCTCTGAAACCCCATCTCCGTTCCAGTGAGGAGTAGCACTCACAGCAACATGCCTCTGCTCGCTGCTTAAACCATATGCGGCTATGTCCTCCACACAGCACGGTTCAGCCCGCCCTCCCCTGCCATCGCACCCACTATCCTGGCGAACAAAGATGTGAGGGAAGATAGCGCGTCGGGCATCAGAGCAAGCTGTTCTGAAGCGAGAGTGTGGTGATGCCCGGCGAGAGGATATCAATTGAAGAGAGGATATCAATTGAAACGCCTCTATGAAGCACAATCAAACAACACATTCTAGATTGGGCAACCTCCGGCCATCTGATCAAACGTTGTAGCTTAAGCCATGTTTGTTTCCTCTAAGCTATCTTATGGTCTAAGGGCAAAATGGTAAAAATGCACCAGTGTGATACTCCGTATCTAAGACACTCTAAGTGCATTGCATACTATCGCAATTTTCTTTTAAAAATTTGATTCAAATTCAAATTTGAGGCATTTTCAAAAATTTGGAGTTTTCCAGAGGCAAAAATATGAAAGGGTAATTTAAATTAAGCCCTTTCACTTTTGTATTTGGACCTCTGTAAAAAAAGATCAAAATCCAGGGTTAAAAATAAAAATGGTAAAAGTAAAAAGAAAATAAAAAGGGAAAGCTTCCCCCGCGAGCCGGCTGGCAGCCCATGGCCACACGCCCAGCCGGGGGCGGTGGCCCGCGTGGCGGCCAGCCCCCTCACCACCCGCGCCCCTGTTAGGTGGCGCTGACAGGTGGGATCCGCGGGGGGGCGGGTTCTTCTCTGCCCAGCCGAGCAGGGGGGAGCACTCTGCTCGCCGCTCCGCGCTCGCGCCCGTGCCCCGCGCCGCCGCTGTCACGCCGCCCCGCCGCTCCGCTCTGCGCCACCCCGTTGCTCCTCTGCCGCGCCACCCCGCTGCTCCCCTCACCGCTACCCCGCGCCGCGCCTCACCCTCGCTCCGCCGGTGTCGCCGAGGTGAGCGCCGCGCCCCTCCCACCGTCCCCACCCCTCCGGTTCCCCCTAATCCCGGCTAACGGGCGCATCGGGTGCGCAACACCCGCGCGCACGTCGCGCGGGGGAATGCTGACCCCGGCGACCCCTGCCGCCGCCGTTGCGCAAGCGAGCGCCATGGCCGCCCCGTCTGCGGCGGCCGACGTGTAACAGCGAGAGAAGGGAAAGAGGGGGAAAAGGAGGGGAAAGGGAAAAGAAGTGCACGACGCGCCCGAGGCCACCGCCGGCGAGGCCTTTCGGCCTCCGCCGCGCCGGATGGTCGCCGGCGCTGCCGGCGAGGCGGACGCGCAAAGCGCATCGCGCCTGCGCGGCACGCCAGGCAGCCGGGCGAGGCCAGTCCGCTGGGCCGTCCGCCCAGCAGGCTGGCCTACCAGCCCGCTCGGCCGCTGAAAGAGAGGGGGAGTTGGGCCGCGTGGGAAAAAGGGCAGCCAGCCCACTTACTGGGCTGAGCCAGGGAGAAAGGAGCACAGGCAAATTTTTGGAGGGGGAAATCAGGATTTTTTGTTTTTTTTTTCGTGCCGCCGGCCCACTTAGTGGGTTGGGCCAGGGAGAAAGGAGCACAGGCGAATTTTTGGAGGGGGAAATCAGGACTTTTTGTTTTGTTTTTTTTCGTGGGCTGGGCCGAATTCCAATTTCCATTTCTGTTTTCTTTTTGTTCTTAATTCAATTTGGATATTTAATTTTAGTTTAATTTAATCTGTTTATATTAATTAATAGAATTATTTATTAATTCATATAAATATTTTGTATTTCTAAAAAGAAATTAAATTAAAGTTTATATAATTTTAAAAAGTTAGATTTTGTTTAAAAATGCAGAAAAATTCATAAAAGTGTATTAAAAATATAAAATTAATTCTAAAACACATTTGGATTATTCAAAAATTTCTAGAAAATTCATTTAAGCTTTTTAAAATATTTAAAAATAAAATATAATTCATTTGAGCCCTAGGACAGTCAATTACGCCCCGAAAATCCAGATGTTTAACCCCAACCACCCTTTTTCTTTAGAAAATTGTACACTTTACTTTTTCAACAGGTTGATCATCCTCATACTTTTAAACTCCTGCATGTCATCAACCTAGGCACGTTGGTCCCGCCAATTTTAGTTGAAGAGTCTTCCACCGCGGAGGAAGCTCCGGAAGCCGGTGTGGTCAAGACGTTCTTCGCACCAGTAGGAGGAGACTCCGAGTCACCGACGGAGACAGACCCCGTGACCCAAGGCAAGCCCCGGTGCATTTACCAATTTTTCTTTGGGTCCTTAAATAAAATTAGAGTTATGCTTGTGCATTAGAGTTAGGAATTGATTGAAACCCTAGAGCATGGTTAATCAGGATCCAGCATGAAAATCGTATACGCAGTAGATGGCTCAGATGGCATAGGCTTAGAACGGAAATCTCTTACTAAAGTTAATTGGTTAAGAATGAGAAGGATGTTGATAATTTGACAGGCATGCGGCGGGATCAGTTTCGCTTTCGTACTTTATACGTTATGATTATTGCTATGGACCCTGATTCTGCTTGTGTCACGTAAGGCCGTCCGATGTGTGGCCTGTTTGGGTCGAACGCGCCTCATTCACTTGCCGTCCTTAACGGGCTTCGGTAAACCTCTCGTCCAGTTGTACCTAAGCGCGGAACTAGACGAGACCAACCGGAAGGAGGAGGTTGGACGGGTGTCGAAGGACTGACAGCCGGGTTCGGTGAGGATGGTTCCGGCAAGGTGGCATTGGATGCTGGGTTGTCGTATGTGGGGTCAGTGTACACACATACGACGGGTGTCTGACTATCCCTCTCGAGAGGTGGAAAAATCGATTCGAATCGTCTGTGGCTTGCCGGTTGTAAGCTGCCTGATTGCGACCAACATTGTAGTAAGAAAATTAATCCTATTGATAAAGAATGATTTGGCAAAGTGTTTGCTTTCGTTTGTTAGTAGAATAAGTATAACTTAGTTTGGTCAGGTAATAACTAAAAAAAGTAACCCAATTCTAAAATCTAAGGATTCACTATCAGGGCTGCCGCAGTGTGAGTTGACCTAACCACCCCGGCTATAGGCTAAAGAGTCGGGTTTCGACCCAGTGGTCGGGTAAGTCTTGCTGATTAATTAGTAATCAGGCTTCGTGCCTACTCTTTTTTTTACAAGAACAGAATATACTTTGTTCGAATGGGATCCTTACCTTACTCCTCCCTTCTTCTGAAGCAAGCTTCCCTACGCTTTGAGCGGTAGAATATGTCTTTTGGAAAAAAAACTTGTGGTCTATGTTAACTTTTGGTAAAGGACTGAAGAACTTACCAGCCTGAATGTAATAAATACCGAACTCTGTGTGTAATATTTCAACTCTATGTAATAAATATGGCTGTGTATGTTGTAAAATGTGGACTCCTTCGAGAGTCGCCCCAAAAACCAAGCTCGATCCGGATGGAAAGGTCTGGTCAGGATCCCTACATCCTGAATTACTGCCGAAGTTAGTCCGGATCTGATGATTAAGCACTAAATCCGGATTAATCTGGACAGTTCTGCCACAACCAAAACCTCTAAAATGCTAATTAAGCTGAAATAATCATCCGGGGTCCATCAGGACAGTGCCCCTGGGAATTACACAGACTCTACATACAAGTATACAGCATTGCTGCTTGCTGCGGCAGACGCCATTTTTCATAGGTAGTAGTAGCAGTTTCCAAAGAATAATATAAATCGTCTGAAAAATGTGTCCCATAAATCCGGCGATCTCGCATTTGGAAACTAATTGCAAAAATGCCCGTGCGTTGCAACGGGTACGTACAACGTGATCATTAAGTGATAAAACTATGTTTATTAATTTATAAAAATACTATATTGAACAACATCACATAAAGATGGGCAGAGCAAGGCGAGGTGTTAGTGTCATACCTTGTTAGCATGAAAGCAAGTCTAAAAATAGGTCCTAGGCCAAAAGAATCAAAGAATTGTAGTACGGGTTATGGTCAGCCAGAGTACCTTGCAACGCTGTGTGGATACCAAGCCGCGTCGATGGGTCTCCAGCTACTTCGGCTAGATAGAGCTTCTAGCCTCTCCGCTTTTCGTTCCACATCAGCCATCGTCTCTCTATCTGCCACTACGCCATGGATTTTGAAATTAGGCCTGAGAGAGCAAATCAGGTCAAGTGATCCTGGATCCAAAGAATCAACACACTGATCGGACCTTCTGGTAAGCACACTGCTCATCGGTAGCATGGGTAGGTGGGTGTCTCGGTAGGTCCGCTTCTCTTTAGCGCCGCTATGTTCTTCGACCATGTCTCATCCGGCCGTGCCCTAAGTCACAAAGTTCCTAGTATATTTTAAGTTTTTGATACAAGAGACGTATACGTCTTTCGAACGATGGATCTAGACTTGGGAATGTGTATGTGTACCATGGATTTTGGGAACGAAACTGTGGATCGTCACAGCATTGGACAAACAGTGCTCGCTGTTGTAACATAGGTTGGAGGTCCCAGGCTTGAATGGTTCAGTATCCATGTAATTTTTTTCAACACTACAAAATCGGAAAAGATGAAATTGCCCCTGCCCTATCCTTATCCATGTGGATACGAATTGTCTTCCTCTAGAAACGCCATCCAGTTCAGGTTCTCAAACTCCCAATCCCAGCAGCCGGTCAACCAGCCCTCCGCAGACCCCACGGCTCCGTCGCAGGCTTGCAGTTCAAGCTCTGCAGCCTCCGCAGGGTTGCCCCATGTGCGCCAGCAACTGCAACTTGGCGCGTCGCCAGAGAAGAAGGCAGGAGAGGCGACGCCGTGGCAACCGCACCTCGCGTGAACTCGTCCCTCGTCCCGACCGGACCTGCGATCTGCATCGAGATGGTGCACGTTGCACTCCTCGTCCCTGCTATTGTGCTACTTTGATCCCGTACTGCGTTCCGGCACGATTGAACCGGGGAGGCGGGACGCCAGGCCGTACCGCATTCCGTGTGACTTAGCCCTCGGCTCCATCAACTTCAAGTAGCTAGGCTTAGAGCTTCTCGGGTGGCTGGCTGCACACCATGGGTGTGCTCGTACTCCTCAAAGGATTCAGCGTCCTTGAGCTTTGGCATGGTCTAGCTTATATTTGTCTGATATCTGCCCTTATCGATTTTGGACTCAAGCTGGCTAATTCTCGTTTGATTTGGATTCCTTTTTCTATGCTTACGGGCTCCCTCAAGCTCTGAGGATTTGAAAACGGACTCTGATTTACATGAACGCCGGAACCCACATCTCTGAGATGTGGCCGCCAACCGGGCGAGGGAAAAATACGAAGAGGCTAGGCGGCGGACAAGACGCAGAGACAGAGAGCGTAGGGGTGGCCGACTGACATGTGGAGCCCACCTTACGAAGAGGCGGGGCGACGGACAAGACGCGGAGACGAAGAGCGCAAGGGTGGACGACTGACATGTGACACAGAGAGGGAGAGCGCAGGGGTGGCCGACTGACATGTGGAGCCCAACTGTCAGGACGGACTATGAATCCTTACTTGTTTTAATATTAATTAGGTATAGATTGGTACCACAATTTTTTATTGTGTCTTTTTTTTATTTACCTCATCTTGTATCTAGACTGAAGGATTTGCTGGACCATGAGGGGATGTTAGGCCAAATTTTGACTATGTTTGACAATATTTGAATTTAGAAAAATATTTGGTCAAATAATATTTTTTTCTTGAGTTTTATTTGACGCCCAAATAAGATATTACGGATAAAAATTTTATTAGTTAGCAAAATATTTTTAAAATTCAAACATGGTCTAATATAATCAAATTTTGGTCTGACCAACTTTAACCTTAACCCAAAAAAACCTTGAAATAGGATTGGAAGTTTGACCGTCCACGAGAAAGCTCCTTTACCTGTGCACTGCGTATCTGTACCCTTTCTCTGAGTCAAGGAGCGCACTCTCCTCTCCCTCGCACCACCGGATCCGCCCGCACGGCCACACGGCGCGCCGACGCCGTCGCGCTCCGGAAGGTGCTCCGGCGGCGTCCGCACACGCCTTTTCTTCTCCTCCTCCCAGCCGCTTCTGCTCCCGTACCTCGGAGCTCGTCCGAATGCTTCCGCTCCCGTAGCCTGCCTTCGTCCGTCCCGCCGGCACCGCCGGGCATGATTCAGGTCAGGCATCCGGCTCCCTTGCAGTGCTCGGCGTGAGAAGATTAATTTAGTGCAGCAGGACAGTTCGTCCGTCTCTTCTTTGATTGTTTATTTTCCCCCATTCAACTCTTGTGTCTCAGCCGACCTCTCTATCTCTCACTCTCTGTCCCCTTTTTCCAAGGAATAAGATCGTTCTCTGATTTTTTGGAGCGCTTGCTACTTTCCCTCTCTGTCTGATGATGTCCCCTTCGGATGAGCTTGTATGTTGATTGTATATGAACAGGTTTAGTCATTATTTAATTAACGATTTGGTATTGTATATACTGCACTATTCGATTTGAATTATGTATGGTGTATTCGTAGGATTAATGGGCTGCAATCTCAATCCATCAATTTAGCCTATGTTCGTTCTAACCCAGGTCTCTGGATTGGGCCGGAAAGATTGTACCGTTGTATGGATCTGCAAGCAGGGGAGAAGGGAATCTCCATATATACGTGGGTACATAAAATCTACGGTGAAAAAAATCAAGCTTGAACGGCAGGAACGCGTAAGATTATCGCGTAAGATTGCCGTGGTGTGCGTAAGTAATCGTGGTGTCTCGTTATTTTTTTTCAAAGTCTGACTTCCACACGATATGTTAATAGTTTTTGTGGGGCCAAATAAACTCAATCGGCCATTGGATCAAAGAGTGCGTGATAATCTTAAGGTGGGTACATCTTTGGCTAGCCGATAATACGGTGAAAATTAATTTATATTAAACTCGTTTTTTTATAGAGTAGATATGCAACATGTATGCGTTAAGAATATCTTGATCCGATTTGTTGCGGCCGGCCGAATCAATTAATGAGATCCTCATTTAATTGGCCGCAGCGTCAAAAGATGATCAAAACTTGCCGTGTATAGATTAACACGATGCTGTTTCCTCCAATTAGCCAAACGTTTGGTTCACGGCTATATATTCTTTCTGCTGTTGTGTCGTAAGACAAGGCCCTCTAGTTTCTCGCCATCCATGGCCACGCCGTAGCCATGGTGATGGCAATGCTGCTATTGGTCGCGGCGCCGTCCACCGCGCATGACGACTATCACGCGCCTGGTCCTCACCACCACCATCACGCAGCAGCGCCGAGTCCTCATCTCCACCATGGCCATCACGGCCTGGCACCGAGTTCTCCTGGACACGGTGGTTTCGGCAATGCGCCGGCGCCAGGTCCTCACGGGCATCAGAGACACCATGCCCGTGCGCCGGCACCCGTCCCCGCCGACCAGGCGGCGCCCGCTCCAGCTCAAGGCAGCCAGCTGGCTAACGGTCCAAGTCCCTATCCCAATGGCGGGTACAACTCTCCAACGCCGGCGCCGGTTCATGCCAACCATCCGGCAAGCGCTCCGGCGCCGGCTCTGGCTGATTGCAACCAGCCTGCCACTGCCAGCGCGCCGAGCCCGTACATTTATGGTGCCGGACACAACGTTCCGGCTCCGGCTCCGGCTCATGTTGATGTCAACCAGCCGGCCAGCGCTCCTGGTCCGTCGCACTACCATCGCAGACACAACTCTCCAGCGCCGGCGCCGGTTTATTTTAACCAACCGACCAGCGCACCGTCTCCGAACAGCGGCGTCAATAACTCTGCAGCGCCGGCTCCACTCCATGGCGTCAACAACACTCCAGCACCGGCGCCGTTCCATGACAAACAACCAGTCACAGCTCCAAGCCCGCACCCCCGAGGTCACGACGCTCCGACTACGTCTCCGGCAACGTTTGCGCCAGGTCCAGCGACAGCGCCGGCGCCGGTTCGCGTTGGCGAGGAGGCCCCCCCTCCGGGTGATTTCGCGCGGCCACCGGCTTCTGATTCTGGTTACTACTACCCCTCTCCCGCCCCCGCGCCGTCGCCGGGAAGTTCTGCTGCTCCTGTCGCCAACGGCTGTAGATCATCGAGGCTGCTCGGCGCTGTTGCAGTCTGCTTGAGCGCGGCCGCACTTGTTCTATAGGATAGTTAGGAGAAATGCAGAACTTGTCAACAATGTCAGAATAAAGTTTGTGTGCATTAGTTGCAGACTTGCAGGAACTGTTCCAGATTAGGACGGCAGAAGACATTTTGATTGTTTTATTCTAAAAAAAAAATTGTACACAGTCAATCTTTTCCGTCCTGGGGAATGAATCGACCATTCATTCGTTCCAAACGCTCAACAGCTCTTCCCCTATGGTTTTCCTTTGAAATTCCTTCAAGGAGATTGGTGTTATACCCTTAATAACAATTCCAATTGTGTTTTTACCTTTGCTTTTAAAACTTTGTGATTTACCTCTGTGTTTTCAAAATAAAGACTATGATTACCCATGTTTCTAACCCCATTAGATGCAGTTGGACAAAAACATTTAAAACAAATACAAAAACCTGCTGGAGTCCTACCCATAAAAACCTGGGCGCGTCATGGCCTAGGCATGACGCGGCAAGGGGAGACCCCGCGGCAACGGCACGGTTCTCTGGGCGCGACCTGCCAGCAGCGGCATGAATGGGGGTATTATTCCAATCCGTTACAAGAAAATAGGGACAAAACCATAGGGACACGATGGTGTTTTGGCCATTGGAATTGATATTGTTAAGAAAAACTAACTAAACAGGGGTAAACTCTATCTTCGTTTTGAAAACATAAAGATAAATTCATAAAGTTAAAAAAATAAGGACAAAATCACTGTTAGACTCAAAAGTGATGGCATAAACGCCAAAACCAATTCCTTCAATCCAAGCAGCCTCGAGTATATGGTGAGACAAATAAGACCTTTTGAAGTTTCTAATTATACAATATTTTAATGGCCACATAATGTTCTAGCAAGTGTATTTAAGTTCTTCATTTAGCTAATTAAGCAATTATTAGCATGTCAACCCCAAGCAAAACATAGACTAATTGTATGAAACATAAATGTTAAAAATTATATATAAATTTGAGACCCACAATTAATTAAAATTATTATACCCATACTTTAATAAACACCTATATACATATATTTTTAACTTGTCTATGTACCATGTTTTAGTTAACATTTATATTTTATATTGGCATAGTGAATACTTTGTATGCAAATCTAGGGATTTTCTTTAAATCAACTTTTACAATGACGCAATAGGTAACTTATATGTAAATTTGGCGGTTAATTTAATTCATATTTCACGATGTCATGGCATGGCCGGTAATTTATGTGCAAATTTATGGGTACTCTAATTCATCTTTCACAACATCATGGTGGCGTAATTTATATGCAAAGTTATTTATTTTAATTCTGGTGGGTATTTTATATATACATTTACGGATTATTATAATTTATTTTTTATAATAATATGGTGGGAATTTTTTTAGAAATATATAATAGATCAATAATTGGTATTATTAGAGACTATGCGAAACATTTGTTATTTTTGTTGAAATTTCTAAAATTTATCTTTTTTGTCTAGCACGTCTCATAAACCGTGCTTTTTTAGATCTATTTATTAATAGTAAGATTGATTGATTATACTATAGCAAACGCAAATGCCATAGTTGTAATTAGTCTCCTCGTGCAAACACGGCCATTGTTTGAATCAAATACACTTTCCTTATGCATGTTAATAACACACCCATTGTTTGGAGTCAGAGGAGGCCATGGGTTATTTGCAAAATATACACATGCCTTGAATAACTGTTTTTACGAACCATGCTATCAAATAACTAACTTATTATGAAGATTTGACTTAGGACAAACCCAAAATTTCATTCTTTTGTAGTTCAAGTCTATTAAACTCAAAATAAATTTATCTATCTATGCACATATAAAATACAGGGATTGGAGGTGAGAATTTGTCGAATTCCTTACACACATTTAGCGGTGACAAACTCTGGTGAACTCGATTTAGATTCAGAGTTGGATTATGCGGTTAGGGTTTGGAGCGTTTGTGCTTGAGGTTGTTGTTGCTTTCATCTACAGAGGAGCTTGATGTGGAGATCACTGACCCAGTAGTGGAGGTCTCATTCTCAAGCGTAATGGTGGGTAACAGTAGGGTTGCCGGAGCTGTCAGGGAGGCGATTAGGCGAAGGTGGCGTGGGAGCGTGTGGCACGAGGCTGAGTTGGATACTAAGAGGTGGCATCGGTACTTGAGTGGTCCAGGTTGATTAGATACTGGAGGGAGACCAATCAGAGCCGTTGTTGCTTCGTCTAACAATGGAATTTTTCTTTTGGCAAGTGCAGGTTCTCTAAATATATATGTCAACATAGGACTACCAAGACCCTAAAATAAAAAGAGAGGAAGTAGAGTTTTCAAGGAAATGGGACCGGAGGAATTGGTCTTTTAATCTAACATCCATGCTACCTTGCCTACATAAACCAAATAGTTATAAGACAAAAGATAAAATGCATTGTTGTCGACTTCTCTCCAAATGTAAGACAAAAAAAAAAAAACAGCACGACACATAACTATGACCCTAGCTACTCCATGGAGATCTAGGCGGCCTTTTCTTTCTCCGGGCATGGTCAAAAATCAAAATAGTGTGAGTAGTTCAGTCATGGAAGAACTCTATTGTGAACACTACATCAGTCACCTTGTCACATGATATGGAATGTCTCATCAAACTAGAGACGGATTTAGATACAAATAAAAAACCTGAACCATTGAAAATGGTCGGCTCGATAGTTAAGGACAGATTAGAGCCTAAAAAATTAAAAAAGCTTGATAGTTAAGGACATATCAGAGCCTAAACATACAAAAATATAAATAAAAAAATAGAGCATCTAAAATGGTTGGTTCAATAGTTAAGGATGGACTGGGGCCTAAAAAATACAAAAGGTTTATATCACATGGTTTTTCAAATATTGGAAAATTGATATGGCTCATGTTGTTTAGTTGGAAGCGATTGGTTAAGCTGATGTTGCCATTTCCTGTTTCATGGAATTTCTAGCAGAATTGATTTTGCAGGCTTTGTTCTAGTTACTGATGATGCGGCTCATGCTATAGAGTTGGAAGCGACTGGTCAAGGTGATGTTGTCATTTCTTGTTTCATGGAATTTAGCATAGCGCAAAAGTCTTGGTTGTCAATTGAGTCTATATTTAGGCCTTCGGGACGAACTGAAAATCATATTTTTGCTATTTTCTTCCAGTTCTGCGAAGTAGATCGCTTTTCCTTTTATTCAAAAACTATATAAAAAATAAAAGAAATTACTGAAAACCATATTCTTGCCCATTTTTTCCAGTGCCGCGAAGTGGATCACCTTTTTTATTCAAAAAAGATACCAAAATAGAAAAATATGTAGTCGTTGGAATTCGAACGCGGACCCTTTTGAATGGCAAAAAAGCAGCTTACCACCGCAGCCAATGATGTTTAAGTTGAAAGCTCTAGAATATATTTTATATAAAGAAATTTCACTCCCCATCGTATTTAAGTCATGGAGGCAAAATTGGTCTTAGGTCTCCCGCGCCGCCGCCTCCGCCTCCGCTGCCGCCACTGCTACCTTCACTTTCCGCGCGGGGCCCTCCTGGCCTGAGGAGACCCGGCGGCGGTCCTGTGCACGCAACGTGCGGCGGCCCGAGGCGAGGCTGAGGTACTCGTCCCCCGCCGCCGCCGCCTTTTTTCACTGGGCAGCAACCCGACCCTAACACGCGCAGCAGCCTGGCATCAGGCGATGAAGGGGCCGGATGGGAAACTGCGCTGCACGAAGGAGCCCTTCATCGAGGACGTCGGCCCCCAGAGGGTGTAAGCATGCGGCTCCCGTCGCGTCTAATGAAGCATAGCCCAACGATCACACTGACTCGGTTGGTTCCTTTTTTTTTTTTAATTTCAGAAAGAGCCTCCGGTTCAGCACCCTTTCGAGCAACGAGATTCGCAAGTCGGCAGAGGTGCAGGTCTGGAACAACCGGATCTATGGGAACGACATGAAACCGGTGCCCAATGGGTTGCTCGACATGCGAATGGTAATGTCCATATCGGGCTTGCATTCTTCGTTTGGCCGCGCATTTAATCGGCTGCTTGTATTGTTGTTGTCATGTGCATTTTGATTGAGTATTGAGTATTCTAAGTTGGTAGCTGTTACATAGGGATGCCTTTGCAGCACTGTTCACGTTGCAATTATTTCCCTGTGTCAAATTTCAGGGATTAACAAAGAAGACCAAGACGAAGGTGGATGAGGAGGAACAACGCTGCACTACCTGCCATGGTCGATTTGTTGAATGTCCTGGCCATTTTGGTTACTTGAAGCTTGCACTTCCAGTATTTAATGTTGGTTTCTTTAACTGTGTTCTGGATGTGCTGAAGTGTATCTGCAAGGTACTGCCATGAAGAAGCTTACATCATGGGTGTGTTGAGCACTGTCTTGATACTACACTCTTGTGCCTTTCCAGAGCTGTAGCAGGGTTCTTCTTGCGGAGAAAGACCGCAGAGAGTTTCTGAAGAAGATGAGAAATCCCAAAGCAGATGCGCTACAGAAAAGTACTACTATGAAAAAAGTGAGGGATAAATGCAAACTATCCTGCTGCCCCCGGTGTGAATACAGAAATGGTATGCTACCCTATATTGTCCTCATAATAATTACACCTTATGAATGTGCCTGGCTATTGTTTGGAAGCTAACATTCAAAAAAAAAAAAAACTCAATTCTTTCCTGTTTTGTTGGAATGACAGGTGTAGTTAAAAAAGGCAGGGTAGGCTTGATAGTGATTCATGATTGTAGTAAAATTTTGGATGGACATACAGAAGAGCTGAAGAATGCACTACAGAACAAGAAAGAAAAAGTGTCCACTAGTTCAATTCGCATATTAGATCCTGCAACTGCTCTCTCTCTATTCAGAAGAATGACTGACGAGGTATGTACCATTTTCATCCTTCAGGGTCCTAGTACCATAATGTATGTAATATTGGGTTACTTGATGTGTTTTACTAAGTATTTTAGTGCTCAAGAACACTAGGACAGTCATGTGAGTTGGGATACATTAATCCTATCTAACAAGTTGCCACAGGCCACATTGTTTTCTATTCTCTAATTTGGACTCATTTTCAGTTCTGGTCATCGTTTTTTACTTCTTTTTCATGTTTCTGCAGGATTGTGAATTGCTAAACCTTGGTGATAGGCCAGAGAAACTTATTGTGACAGAGATTGCAGTGCCACCTGTACCTATACGGCCTTCTGTTGTTGTTGGTAATACTAAAAAAAGGTTCGTTTTTCAGTTTCTTAAGTGTTCCTGTGCTTTTCCTCATGTTCATCGGTGATTCAGATCAACCCTGTGATCATGAATTGTCGTGTTTATTGCAGCAATGAAGATAGCCTTACCGTTATATTGAAGAACATTGTTAATACAAACTCCATCCTTAAGGAGACCCTTCAAACCGGGAGTCCATTGACCAAGTGCTTTGTAAGATAACCCAGAGCTCCTCACTTGTCTGTTTGCGTGTTTGTGAAGTTTTTCTATTCCTCTGTCTTTTTTCTTTTTGTAATGACGCTCTTTATTTTTTTTATTTTTGGACCATTTTGAGAATCTAGTTCCTGCTTCCTTGTAAGTTGTAATCCACAAACTGGTTCCATTTAATTTAATTTTTGGTTGCTTTCAAACTTGCAAAGTGCTATTCTAATAGTTGTACAGTACATAATTTGCACATATGCTCTGCTGGATTGTCAACATCACAACACAAAGTGTTGTTTAACAAGAAATCTGACATTCAAGTCAGATCTTCTAAATATATTAATTAGCTGAAATAATAAATTGGACGTATGTGCAAAGATTGGGCAGTTGTCTTTAGAGACTTCAAACGTCTGACTTATTTCTGGCTACATCAAATCTGGATGTGATTCTGATCTTCAAAATGGTGGCAGTTGCACACTTTGAATTGCTCTAATTTTTAATTGAATTGGAAACCCAATTTATCAAACTGTAACTTCTGCTGAGATCCTTAGCTAAAATTTCACTTTATTTCTTTCTAGGAATGCTGGCAACAACTTCAACTTCAAGTTGTTGAATACGTAAATAGTGATGCCCCGTCTCTTCCCGAGTCACAACATCGTGGCCTTGTTCAACGACTCAAAGGGAAGACTGGCCGATTTCGTGGTAACTTGTCTGGAAAACGTACTGAGTACACTGGAAGGACCGTCATATCCCCAGATCCAAATTTGAGAATAACAGAGGTACTCATTCATTTTCAATTGATTTTCTTTTCTTTTTCCGACATGCTGGAGAGCTGTGTATATCATCATATTAAAAAGATAAAAGGGGGCGAGAACCCTTACAAACACACCTACATCTCACACGCCCTCAATTGATTTCCTTAGTATCAAACTTCTAATTGGTTTTCGTTTCACCGCTAATCAATACTTCAGGTGGCTGTTCCTGTGTTGATGGCTAAAGTCTTGACTTATCCTGAAAGGGTTTCAAACCATAACATTGAGAAGCTGCGTCAGTGTATACGAAATGGACCATACAAACATCCAGGGGCTAATAGTGTTATACAAACTGATGGTTCAAGGATGTAAGTTCTAACTTGGTGAACTCCTGAATTATTAGCTAGCCCACCCTTCATGTATCATTATTTTCTGCCCTTTCAGGTTATTAAAGTTTGGTGATAGAAGGATTTCTGCTCGGGATTTAAAGTGTGGCTGTATAGTTGAAAGGCATTTAGAAGATGGCGACATTGTCCTCTTCAATAGACAGCCGAGTTTGCATAGAATGTCAATTATGTCTCACAGGGTATGTCTGCTTATTTCATTATACTTATTATTCATAAACATTTGCCTCACCTTTGAGGTACTTGCTTTTATACTTGAGAACAGGCAAGGATAATGCCATGGAGAACACTGAGATTTAATGAGTCTGTTTGCAACCCGTATAATGCTGATTTCGATGGAGACGAAATGAATTTGCATGTCCCTCAGACAGAGGAAGCGCGCACTGAAGCACTCATGCTCATGGGGGTAGCATTTGCTAACCTTGTTTGTTATAGTTGAGCAATTTGTTTTTTATTTGCCAGCACCTTGCACAATTTTGATAGCTGATATTTATTATTGTTGTTGATTTTGCAGGTTCAGAATAATTTATGTACTCCCAAGAATGGGGAGATATTAGTTGCTTCCACGCAAGACTTCTTGACCTCATCTTTTCTGGTTACAAGAAAAGATACTTTCTACGATAGGTCTTCCTTTACTCTTTTGTGCTCATACCTTGGTGATGCAATGGAGAACATTGATTTGCCAACACCAGCCTTGATTAAAGTAAGTTCTTTTAACTGAGTGAGTTCTTTACATGGTCATATCTGGAATGTTATCCTAAGTCTGCCTGTTGTGGTCTAGTGATGCCTATAGTTACAATAGTTTTTATCATTCGAACATTGTAAATTAAGTCCTTGCTGAAAAAACAAAATTCAATATTCCATTATAATTAAACATAGCAAAAGGCATGATTTTGTTTTTTCCTAATTAAAATCTACAAACTTGTCTTTCGCCGGTATGCATCTTCAACTCTTCGTGCATTATATCCTTCTTATTGAGATACCCTTATCTTTTGTGTGTTCTACTTTTGCAGCCTATCGAGCTTTGGACTGGTAAACAACTATTCAGTGTGTTAGTCCGACCTAATGCACATACAAAGGTGTTTATAAATCTTGCTGTTAAAGAAAAAATTTATTCGAAAAAAAAAGAAAAAAAAGTGGGGGGAGAAGAAGACAAGGAATCGATGTGTGGAAGGGAAACAATGTGTCCCAATGATGGTTACGTTTACTTCCGAAATAGTGAACTGTTATCTGGACAACTTGGGAAAGTCACTTTAGGTAATGGTACCCCTTTATTTGCCCTCCATGTTTGAAGGGTAATATTTCATCTCCAGGCAATTTTGTAACAGTTAAAGATAACTTGTGCGTGTGCCTGATTATAGGCTAGGTTATGCTTCACTTTTGCAGGACTGTCGATCCTTGTGTCACAATCATACACATTTGTTGCATAACCAGTTAAATCTTTTCAGATTTTGTTTTCTCAAACACGTCTTTTGCCAAAGCCAAAGATATAGTTTGAAAAGTTAAGATGGGTCCTAAAAATGTAATTAAAATGATTTGCTGTTGGATGTAGCAGATCGTATCTATTATAATTGGATATCCATGTCTATCTAAACTTTCAGCCAACTCAATCTGTAGCGTTCTCTTTCTATAGTTCCTTCTTTTCGGAGAGCTTACTGCAGACAAACATATATTTTTTGTGTGCCTGTTACTCATGGAACAATGCGTACACAAAATACTACAAACGTTGTGCAATTTCATCAGTTGTTAGGAGATATTTTTGTTCTCTAGTTCTGCAGTTTATGGGGATATGTTATTTTCGTTTTATGTGATACATTAGGAAGAAGTAAAAAAAATACCATTTATCTCCAGGTAACGGGAATAAGGATGGCATGTACTCTGTTCTTTTAAGAGATTATAATTCTCACGCTGCAGCAAGCTGTATGAATCGATTGGCAAAATTTAGGTGAGACATGTTACACATTTTGTGTAATGGCATCATTCATGTTCCTTTATGCGAAGTGATTCTTTTATGGACAAATTCCTCCACCACTTAAAAGTTTTGGGACTTCTTATATACCACTGATGTCTTAGTGAGACAGTGATATATAAAGGAGCCACGAATTTTCAGTGGCATGAAGGGAATTCACCCTCAATTCGTATCGGTACACTTTATCCTGCTTTTGTTGTATACAAGAGAATCATTAGGTTGCTTGGACCAAGTTAGCTAACCCTACATTGTATAGACCTCAATGCCAAGTTATCTTATCTATACACACCACATGTACACCATAGTTTTGTAAAAAGTGTATGGAAACTTCGTTCTGATGTTAATGCGTACTTCCCTTTTGTAGTGCAAGATTTATAGGGAACCATGGTTTTTCCATTGGTGTGGATGATGTCCAACCAGGAGAACATCTAAATCAGCAGAAAAGAAAGAAAATAGATGAAGGGTACAAACAATGCAATGTGCTTATTTCTGAGTGTGAGCAAAACACGCTCTCATTGCATCCTGGTTGCAACAAAGCTCAAACGTTGGAGCTCAAGATAACTAATGTGTTAAATGAAATCAGAGCAGCTGCTGGAAATGTAAGTTTTCACAATCTTGGTTATTTCTTTAGTCAATGAGCATGTGACCATTCCTACTGATCCTCTTTGCACTATTAGTTTTGTACAAGTTAGGAAGAACATATTGTCATTCACAAGTCCCATGCACCACATTTTAGCTTCATGTTAGATATTATTTTTAAAATGCCACATCTCCATAGTGTTACTTGGGTAAGTTTCCTTGAAGGAACGTCCTCATTCCTAGTTAATTTGTAGCATTTAATTCATTGAACAAGGTTGATGTAGTGATTTTTTTTTCAATTGACTAACCTATGTCTCCACTTTGACTTTGGTGTGTGTTTAGTGGATCATTGAATGTCTTGGGCTGAAATATTTTTTCAGGTGTGCATGGATACACTTCACTGGAGGAACAGTCCATTGATTATGTCTCAGTGTGGGTCTAAAGGTTCACCAATCAATATCAGCCAGATGGTTGCATGTGTTGGCCAGCAATCAGTTGGAGGATGTCGTGCCCCAGATGGTTTTATAGATAGAACTCTTCCTCACTTTCCTATAAATTCGAAGACCCCCGCGGTAAGGAGAAAAAAAGAATATAGCTTACAATTGTTTTCATCTGGTATTTTGTAGTTCTGTTCAAAGAAACAAATTCTGCAATTCTGTGATAATTGGTGGGCAGCATGTCTGCAAATTGCACATCTTATATACTGCTTATCCAAAAGTTCACACATAACATAGTAGCTTGTCCTTTTTGTTTCTCAGTTCACATGCACCACAACCATCAAGCTTTGCTGATTGATTGCATGATTTTTTGTTTGTTGAATTTGGTGATTTTACTGAAGTAGTTGATAGAGAATATGGAGCTTCTCGTTCTGCTTTTTTAAATTAGCACTGTTCTGGTATATTTTTGACATTCATGAATCTGCCATTTTTTTAATTCCAAGCATGGAATAGACATTTCAAAAGCACAACATTTCAGTATTCTGATAAGGCTGTCTTCCATTGCAGGCCAAAGGTTTTGTTGCTAATTCATTCTATACCGGTTTGACTGCTACTGAGTTTTTCTTCCACACAATGGGTGGGCGAGAAGGTCTTGTTGACACAGCGGTATGTCTAAATTTAAACATGTTTGTTCTTTCATTTCTTAAATTGTGTGTTCTATGTGGATTGCATAATTTAAGATGTCACAATTTTTCGTATAGGCTTAAATATGACTTGCATGTGTTACTCTGTTGAATAAGAGGAAAGAGGCACTGGTAATATTATTTGAAAAGTATGTAGTCCAGTCTGTTTTTCTGACCAAATTATTTTCTGCTGACTGTCAAATGCTCCCTCCGTTCCAAATTATAAGGGGTTTTAGACCTCATTTTATTTGTCCATATTCATATGGAGGTTGATGAATCTAGAGTTTTGGACAAATACAAACCACATACATAGAAGATTGCATGAATCTATCTGAAGCCCACAAGCCCTTATAATTCGGAATGGAGGGAGTATTTCGTTTTCTTCTCATGCAAGCCCATATTTTTTCCTCTTTTGTTTTTTACCAATTGCTAATTCCGCCTTCCTCCCCAATCTGGTATTGCACTGCCGGTGTATATTGAAATTCTCTTATGGTCTAATTCTGAGTAGTAGTAAATCCAGGACTTAGCAATATCTGACCGATTTACAAATCAGTTTGTTCGATCTAGTACAACTAGATTATTTTAAGAATCTTGATCCTACTGAGTGTTACAGACTCAGTGTAGGAAAAGAGTAGCTCCATATTTCTCTGAAGCTAAGATATGGTTAGCTGAATTATCCTGACACCTGGCATATGGAAGAACTTGGTTTTTAGGATGTGCTGCAAGATATTGCAACATACTTCACCTAAGAGTCACACAGACAACACTAGATCAAGTTTACAATCACACATTAGCTGTTGCAGAGTGATAATAGATCTTCACCGGAAGAAAAACAGAATCTCATTGATCACATTAGTCTTACTACAGAATATCTGCGGTTCACGTTGTATTCTAGGAACAGCTTCAATTGCTATTTCCTGTGCAGAATCCATTCATAATTTTTAATGCTCCCCTCCCCCTTTGTTCTGATCTTTTTTTATATCACAGGTGAAAACAGCAGAAACTGGATATATGTCCCGCAGATTGATGAAGGGCTTGGAAGATCTCTCAGTTTTCTATGATCAGACAGTACGTAATGGCAGCGGTTGTATAGTTCAATTTTCGTATGGAGATGATGGCATGGATCCTGCAAAGATGGAAGGAAAAGATGGCGTTCCCTTAAATTTGGATCAATTGTTTATGAAAGTCACGGTTAGTTTTAATGTATATGCAGTTTGTTTTGATGATCATAAAAAAATAAGCTCATCATTTGACTTCTGTAGGCCACATGTCCTCAAAGGGGACAAGATACACTATCTCCAAAGGATATCAGAAAGGTGTTGGATAAGGTCTTGCAAAATGACAAGTTCGAGAGAGAATCTCCAGAGGATATCAGAAAGACGTTGGATAAGATCTTGCAACATAACACCTCTGGCTGTAGTCAAGAGTTCAAGACAGAATTAACAGAATTTCTTGAGAAACGTATAGAATTAATGAAATGCACAAGAAGGGCACTTCATCTACCTGAAGATCATGTAGGAAAGAAAGATTCTTGTATAGAAGAATACATTGCTGCTAATATATCTGGTATATCTGAAAAACAACTACAGGTGTGTGTTTATAATCTTTTTTCAAGTACCCTATTACCAAAGTCATCAGCACTTTCTCAGCATGCTGTAATTTTTTATTTAGATTAAATTAGGCTGTTGCTAGTTTCCTACCGACTTGAATGTAGCGTCAATTTTCTGTGGCAAATCTGCCCAGCGGACATATCAATATGGGAATTTATGCTTCTTAAGCAACAGTGAATTTGTGAATTTATCCAGAATAGGATAGCTTAAGTGTATATGTTGCACTCATGTTTACCTAACACTCCCTCCATTTCAAATTATAAGGATTTTTTGGTTTCGAATATGCTAATGCATTATTCCATGTGTGTGTCTAGATTCATCAAAATTTATATGAACATGGACGGAGCGGGGAGGGCCAAAACCCTTTACAATTTGTGTCATGGCACGTGGGACAGGCCCTGGCCAAAGTTATCAAGTCTGCAGCAGCAAATAGGATTGGTTAGTTTGGATAGGATGAGCTTTGTTAGTGAGTTTGTTAGGCGCCTGGTCTATAGCGCCTGGTCTATAGAGATAGCCGAGGATTCCTAGTATAGGTAAGCAGAAAATAGATCTAATAGCAGCTCAGGGCTGGGGTGGGTGGGTGGGCGAGTTAGCGGATCTATGCTATCCCATCTACCCAATCAATAAACCATATCAATTTGGGACAGAGGAAGTAATAAGATCTTGGGTTGTTTGGCTTTCAATTTATGACAAAAAGGTTCATGACTTGATGTGATCCTTTGTGAAGATGACTTCCATGCTGAAGATGACCACAACTCCACAAGTCATGACTTCAAGTGGGGGAGACACTTGAGACCTGGGATGGGGAAAAATCGATCAGGAGGAGTTTAATTCTTTTCTTGCTTGATTCGTAATGGATACGGGCTAATAGGCTATCCCTTTTATAGGGCTGGCTTGATCTCTAAGAAACTTTAACATCCACTATTTAAGCTTGTCCTCCCTGTTATAGGGCTGGTTGGAGCCAAGGGTCTTCGTTCCCTGCTTGAGGGGGCGGTAGGCAGGCTAGGATAATTCTTAGCTGACCTGGTCATGTGCTCTATACGGCTTTCATGTAATAGGTTTTAGTTATGTTATATTTTGGGGTTTATTCCCCCTGCTACTTTCTTCTTCTTAATGAAATGAAACGCAGCTCTCCTATGTTTTCGAAAAAAAGCTTGTCCTTAGATATATAGGCAACAGGATAAGCCCAACTAACAATGATTTAGTAACAAAAGAATTGTGCTACAGTAGCAAACATAACTATAAAGGTTGGATCATCCTATCAGATGAGGGGTGCAGTCAATTTGAAGTTTTAGTCCCTCACTACTTTCCTTGTTAAATAATTCAACGATGTTTTTATACTCCCTCCAGTTGATAGCAAGCTGAGAAAATTTAGAATACTTGATGTCCGGCAGTTTCATATTGACTATTCTTCCTCCTCTGGCCCTGACTAACTGCTGAATCATGTCATCTGAATTTCTTGTTAATGTAGTACATCCACTCCTTTCCTCTCTGCACTGTTAACTGCAAAAAAGCTATATTACTAGGGGAGTAAGTTGGGAAAGACCAACCTTATTTTCTGTAAACTGGTCGGAAACTGTATCTAATGTTGACTGGAGGGAATATGTAAGAATTTATTTGCTTGTGGTACCTGTAGTTTTCCACTTTTGTTAGATGGCCATATGTAATTGGAATTCACCATGTATTTTTTTAAAAAAAATTGGCACATTTACATTGAAGCACTGTATTAGGTGAGCTTACACTGAGTTATCTGTGTTAGGTGCAGCCCTATGGTTTGTTATCCTAATACTGTGGATTTTCGTGTAAATCTGACATGCATTTGGTATAACTAGGTAAATTTCCTGCGCATTGCTGCTGGAATTTGAGTGATACCAATGTATACATCACTGAAAAGCACCGCATGCGTGAAGCCACATAAAATCGATGGAAGATATAAATAGAAGTCTTAACGGATGATGACGTGTCATGGAACTTAGTGAGCTCCTAAGATGGCATTGCTTCATGCATGTCTAGAGAAATAAGTAGTGGGGCTTAGCTATTTAGATAAAAGATCATAAGTATATTGTGAAGTCCTCCCTTCTGTTCTGATCTTCTTCCTTACCACAGATTCTTTTGTTCTGTTAAAGCAACATCTGGCTAGCATACACCACTCATGAATAAATAAAAATTGCTTCCTATGCAAGCATTGCCCTGATATAGTCAACCAACTACAGACCTGGTATAATTGATTAATCACTTTCCTATGTGGCTTTTTTATCTGTCTAGTTTGTTGAGGAGAAAAATATTTGCTTGGTGATCCAGGAACATACTTTAGGCTGTGATTTAAATCTGCTCCAAGGATTGTTTTGCCAGTTTATGCATTTCATTCTTGTAGCCTTCAATCATATGATCCTTTTCCCCCTTTTTTTTTCCCTCGCTCAGGTTTTCTTGGACACTTGTTTATCTCGTTATCAGTCAAAGACAATTGAAGCAGGAGCATCTGTTGGAGCAATTGGAGCTCAAAGTATTGGAGAGCCAGGGACCCAGATGACACTGAAAACATTTCATTTTGCAGGAGTAGCTAGCATGAGTATCCTTTTTACCTCTGATTCAGGAAAATGTTAGCGAATTCTGTGACATTTAGACTTGCTGAATTAGGCGCTTCAGCTTATGTTCAAAACCTTTCTTCAGATAAGTGCTGAGTTAATATCTCCGGGAAATAGTATCAAACTTTCAGTAGTTTTTACAAAGAACCTTTACCCCCCATCAATACGTTTGCCATACAAATTCCAGGAACAGAGGCCTTTCGCATCTAGTTTACTTAACCATATAAAAGATGTTACTCTTGGGGTTCCTCGAATCAAGGAAATTATCAATGCTGCTAAAAAGATAAGCACGCCTATCATCACTGCTGAGCTTCTGTCTAAAGATCCGGATGTTGCACGTATTGTGAAAGGATCTATGGAGAAAACAGTGCTGGGCGAGGTGAATTTTCATGTGACTGGTTTTATTACAGAAAATTATTCGTATATACACTAAAAAAGCCTGTCGGTTTTCCATTTTTCTTATGGCTTTTATCAATCATGATTTTAGTATTGATACATTCATACTTGTGGAGAATACTTGTGAAAGTCACATGCACAGCTAGATCTGAGAAAGTTCTGTTACCTTGCTGTATGCTATGGACTATGGAGGCTTAATATTAGTTTAGCTTATTTTATGTGATACAAAAAAAACTTGTATTCAAACTTTACTCATCATCTACGACTTCCATGACAAGGGGACTTATTTGAACAGCTTGTTTTGCACTATTATTTATGAAATTGATAAGGGGCTCTATAGCTTATGGCCATAGTGCTCCCTCCTTGGTGTTGGCTGCGCGCTAATCTGTGTGGCAAGTCCTTGTGTGGTGTTTTGCCCCGTTAGGGGCTGTAAGAGTCGCCTAGACTCTTTTATTGATAATAATGATGCGCAGCTCTCCTGCGTGTCTGAGAATTTTTTTTATGAAATTGAGGCTCCAGTTCAAAAGTATAGTACTATATATTGACTTAGGTGGAAATTAATAAATCGTATGTATTGGATTTTTTTTCTTTCCTGTGGATATCTGTTCTACAATAGTATGTATCCCCAGAAATGAACAAAAATGCCTGTGCATACTTCATACCTTTTGTGATATTTTGCACTGCCATATCTCGATTGTATTGGTGCTCACTTTTGGATTGTTGACTTTTGTGTTCATCAGGTTGCAGCTGCCATAAAGATTGTCCTGAAATCAAGTCAGCCAAACTTGGTTGTGAAACTTGATATGAAACATATAGAAGAACTGTTCATGGGAATATCTGCTGACTCTGTGCAGCTGTCCATTTTGAATCATCCAAAGATCAAGTTAAAATCTGAGGTATGAATGAAGTTCCAGGTTTGATACATCGAGTGATATTTATTTGTTTTCAATATGTCTACAATTTACAATTAAATGATCTTTGCAGCATGTCCGTGTCATCGATAGGACCAAGTTGAGAATATATCCAGCTGGAACAGATAAATGCAAACTTCAGCTTGAGCTGCATAACCTCAAATCTATCCTTCCAAAAGTTATTGTGAAGGTGAAGGAAATCCATTGTTGAATTTGCAATTTGAATTCGTAAAAAATATTTCTCCTACCATGATGCCAGTGCTGACCTTTCTAGAATTAAATTTAGGGCATTCCAACTGTTGAACGGGTTGTTATCAACGAAGTTAAAGCCAAAGGCATTGTAGAAAGATACAATTTGTTGGTTGAAGGGTAAGCATTGTCCTTTTGCTTTCTAGCTTTGTTAACCTTCAATTCCTTGTAAATTAGTTTGTGAGTGGCAAGAATAGCAGCATCAAAGCTGTTATACGCCTTAGGATGGCTTGTGCAGTATTTGTTTGACATGGTATACTCTAACAAAAAAAAAACGTGTAAATACAGAACAAACCTACTGGCAGTCATGGGTACCTCAGGAGTAGATGCTAGGAAGACAAAAAGTAACCACATCATGGAAGTGAATAAAACACTTGGAATCGAAGCTGCTCGGAAATCTATTATTGATGAGATTCAGTACACAATGAAAAGTCATGGGATGAACATTGATCAGAGGCATATGAGGCTTCTGGCAGATTTGATGACATACAAGGTGTCGTGATATTACCTTTGCTGAAAAATGTTTTTTTTTTGGCTAACCTCCATGAACTTTGCATGCTTCAAGGCTTATGCACATGCTACTTTTGTGAATGCTCTGAGCAGGGTGAAGTTCTCGGCATGACTAGATACGGCATTACAAAGATGAAAAGCAGTGTGCTGATGCTTGCTTCATTTGAGAAAACCTCAGAACATCTATTCAATGCCTCGTACAGTGGCCGTGAGGATCAGATCGAGGGAGTCAGCGAATGCATTATCATGGGCATTCCTATGCAGCTCGGTACTGGCATTCTCAAAGTCAGGCAAAGGTACTTACACTTTCACACCTCGTTTCTTAAACTTGTCCATATTGTTGAGAAATTCGCATCCTTATTGTCCAAAAAACTTTTCCGAGGGTAGCAAAATTTTGTTTCCAACCTGACTATTTGTTGATGAGGGGCTATTTCCCTTGCAGGCTCGACCATGTGCCTGAATTCAAGTACCAACCGGACCCGATGCTCTCGTGATGAACTACATGTGGATCTGAAGCTGGACCAGTACATACATAGCTGGAGCATTCGCGTAGTGTAGGGCAACTGCGGCGGCTGTAATTTTTGAGGCAACATCCTGGTGAACACCACCTTTTTCAGCCGCATTAGTAGATGCGAGGAGGAAAACTATGGCAAACATGCTCTGTGATGCTAGAAAGTCAACGCTAGGGCAAGGCAGCGTGTGGTTAGCCTCAGTGGCGGATCCAGGATTGATGGGCGGGGGGAGGGGGGGGGGCTAAGCTCCTTATTCCTTCTTCAGCACCCTCTCTTCTTCTTTTTTCCTTTCATTTTTCCCCTTATCTCTTCTACATTTTTCATGGTGTGCAAGCCTATAGGGAGGCTGGCTCATCCCTAGCCCCATGCTAGATCCGCCCTGCTACGTCTTTCAGGTGGTGTATGCTCGGGCAAAAGCCTTCTGCAGTCTATACTGAGTTTCTACTTGACATCTTTCTCCGGCGGTTGACGTTGACGGCCAACCACACGATCGCGCATCTAGAAGGGAGGTGGCTTTTGTTTTTTCTCCCACCGGCCGCGGCTGCATCCTTTTCCTTGCCTCACCTACTCTCCCGGCTGCCCCCATCGTCAAGATCCTCCGCTCGACCGCGACCTCGTCATCCCTTGCCTTGCTTGGTTGACAAGGGACCGTGGCCTCTGAAACGGGGGCGAAGCAACAAGGAATCGTGCATGAAGCTGCGGACGATCAAATCAGACGCTCATCCCATACCGTGGTGTCGTTTGTCAAAGGCTCTTCCCCCACAAACAGTTCACGTCAAACGGGGGAAATCAAAAGTTATTAGGTGTTTCTGGCTTTTTTTTTTGTAGACGTCGTCGGGATCGAGAGGGAATGTTGACATGTTCCGGGCAAAATGGTTTAAGAAAGAGGGGAAACATTTGCGCATTTTGGTGCGTCCTCTCCTGCAGGTGGTGCTGCCAGCCGCTGAGTTTCCGGGCCTTTCCAAGCAGAGCAGGACGACGACGAGTATGCTTGGACGTTTTCGTACTAACATGTTGAGTATTCTGTGTGTACTCCGTGTGTTGTCTGACTTGCACTGTTGCTTGCGCGTTGACGCTTGAAGCAGAGCGCTTAGTTTGACCAAACGGCGCAGGGCCTAGTCGCGGGCTCGCGGCCGTATGAGCCAATACATAGACGAGGAATTCTGGTGACAAATCATGCGCCAGATTTCTTGCTCAGGAGGATTTTTTTTTGGATAGGGTGGATTTGTGTCAAGAGTGAGTGCACTGCAATTTTCTTTTCCAAACAGAAATGCCCCAGTCGAAATTCCACGGTGGTGAAAAACGAAAAATCAGTTCTCGCCCAGTGGTCCGTTCCTGACAAACTGAAACATCGATCGGTATACCTGGTGCGCGTATACTCGATGGCACCGATCTCGGTATTTCCTACTCGATCTTGGTGCTCGTGTCGCGCGCACGGGTGGCCGCGCGTTTGTTAGAACGGCTGGCTTTTTGTTTACGCATCGTTTGCACGCGCGATCGACGCTCATTATTTATTAAATAAAACCAGAGCCTCGTCGGCTCGACCGGCGCCCTGCTGGTTCATGGATCAACATCAACCGATGGATAGAAAGATAATAAATAAACAAGCATACAAATGCAGCTGCAGGCGACCAGATCCGGAGGCAGAGGCGAGTCCTAGCTCGGATGGCTCATGGCACAACCTGTCTTATTCTCTTGGTTGCCAGTACGTTGGCTGATAAATTACGCTCGGCCGTGCGCTCTTGATTAAGGTTTTCCACTAGCCTCTCCCCCCCCATCGACAAAGGGATAATAAAACAAGTGCCCCGGCCTGGCCGGCCGGCTGTTGCGTTTGCAGTGGACTAGTTCCAGCTACTAGTTGAGTTGACACCAAGAAGTACGTGCAGCAAATTTTAGTATACGTAGCAACTTGTACCGTATTAAGAAGAGCAGCAGCTACCGCGGTCTACATTATGATGATGACGGAAGGTGCGAGCACGGACGTGATGAGAACGGCGCTGCAAAGTCAACAGAACAAAAAAAGAAAGAAAGAGGAGAGATCAGAGGTCTTTGCACGCTTGGCGGGCACCTAACGGCTCCTCCCCTACGTCTACGTGCTGTGTTGCATAGACCTTGAGGCACACGTGGCCAGCTTTATTTTTATAATCGCACATATTTTTTTTTCTGTCATGTACTCCAGCTACACCTTTCAGGCTTTCATCATCAAATAAAGCTCACATGGTGGTGCCTCCGATTCAGACTCGTTCATGGCTGAATCTCAATGTGCCGAGTGCCCATATCAGCGCGGCATTTGCACGAGTAAACTGAGCACCATTTATCAAAGGGAAAGAAAAAAGAACTGAGCACCATCCACGGGCGGGACGGGGCCAGCGACTGATGCTGAATTCAACCGTTCCTCTGATTCTCATCTCATATCAAGATTCTTACTGTCTTTTTTTTCTGTTTACAGTGTAAAACAGTAGTGCTACAGTTTTAGCACAGTGGTTAGGGGAGGGGTTTTTCTGTTTGCAGTGGAGAACAGTAGTGCTACAGTTTTAGCACAGTATTTGGGGGAGGGATTTGGAGGAGCCCCTAGCTTCAGATGCAGATTCAGACTACACATGCAGATGCAGCGATTCTTCTCCACGCAATGAAAAATGACAAACGCGTTCGGAGCGGTAGGTGCACGAGCACGGCTGAACGTTTTCCGCGTGTGCGCAGACGCGCACCGCAAAAAAATTGAGACTCCAATATCAAATTGGATTGCTGAAATACATCACTTTACCGAAAATGCTCTAAAACAGAAATTGCAACCTCTTTTTTAAAACATATGATTGTTGCTAAAACAAACATGTGTTGATGTATCATGGCTTCACTAATAAAACTATGATTTAGCCAAGACAATTATACAATTATATACCATAGTATTGATAAACTATATACTAGTTTTTAAAATTCAGTATTTTATTTCCAAGCGGGACTTGAGTATCGCAACAGTATGTAGTTGTTTCCTCGCGAGGTCCCGAATCCAGTCCGAACGCCGGTACATGCCACTAGACGAACCAGCGGTTGACCCGAGCGGCCGAGTCACCGGCCGGACATTTCTCAGGAGACGACCGAGGACAAGGCGCTGGAAAGAAAAAAAAAAAAGAAAAAGCAGCCGCGCGCGCCAAGCAGCACATCTGAAAGCGATGCTCGGGATTCACACCCTCCCTTACACCGGCACACGGCGCGGTATATTCCGGCCACCACCTTCCCCGTGGCAATCCGGTAATTGCACAGGTGCCAAGGGAGGGGAGGGGGGAAAACCTTCGACACTTGTCAGAGGAGCACGAAGTAGAGTGAATGTGAGACGCAATGGCTGCAGAAGCGGCGAAGCTTCTCCCCCACCTTCCCCCTCCTGCTGCGAGTGTATATAAATTCAACGCCCCGCCCGCTCCCGGTCTAGACGTGGCGGTTTGACTTTCTGACCGGGGAATCGGAACTGTGTTTTTGAGACTTTGAGGAAAGAAAGGAGACGGGAGGGATCCTCGCTCGGCGAATTCGGTGGAGCGTTGCCCCGATTCGTCGCGGTTCTTGGAGAAGGGAGGTGGGAAGAGTGTTCTTGTTGGGTTCTTCTTCCACGGGCTCCCATCGAAGAGGTAATATCTCCGTTCGTCGCGGCGCCTGCTCCTGTCTCTTCGAGCCTCGATTAGGGGGAAATTTCGTGTGGGGTTTGGCCGGGAGGCGCGGGGTACGGTAGATTCTGGTCGTCCTTCAGGGTACAGTTCGAGTTTTTGATGGGGAAAAGAGGGCTCTTCTTGGAGGGTTTTCGAGCGGTACTTCGGGGCGGGGTTTGGTTCGATTCGTACTCGTGTGTTCTTTTGTTTGTTTGTTTTACGGTGTGATCTGAAGGATATTGGCTCGATTTTTTCAGAAGTTAGCGGCTTACTAAGGATTTAGGTTCCACTCTGTGGATTTGGGTTTTGAGAAGCCGTTTTGACCCTTTCTTGGTTGGTCTGCGATGCTCTCGTTCGTTTGTTCAGGTGGCTTCAGAGTGCCGTACTTTCGTAGAATTGACCTTTGGTGTGTGGAATAGAAGTAGAAGCAGCGAACTTGGTTCGAGTTGTAGGACTCCAGTTTTTCGCATTCATGGTTTATCATTAGAATTGTGCTAGTTATTGCTTATTGGCAACCTAAATTTCGGCTAGATTTCTTCGGGCGTGGTAGAAGTTTCAGTTTTGGACATGAAATGGTCAAAAGAGGTAGCTTGTAGATGTTTTTACCGATTTTGTGTCTACGGTCCATTTATATGGGGCTAATCATGCCCCTTTCTTTCTGACATTGCCCTCATTGGAGTCTGTAGAAGGTGACAGATTTGCGCAGAAAGGTGCAACATGTTCGATTTGCCCCAGCATGAATCGTGGCTAGATGATGTGGGAAAGATGGCACTGGATTAGCTTTTTAGTAGGGTACCTTTGCAGCCCCACTTTTGCAGATTCAGAGGCTGGGAAGATACGAGATGGATATTCAATGACAGCGTTAGCTTCCCAGTTACTATGTTTTAAATTTTATCGTACTCAAGAAAGGTGGCTGATTCGGTTGCCCAATAGGGAAGTTCCATTCTGTCGCTGTGCCCATTTTGAGTACCAGTGATAGTGGTGGTCCTTGAAGTAGCAGATCTGAGTTAACACAGCACATAGAGCTTTCCTTTTATCAGGTGTTATAGGTGTCATTTCTGGGCAAGGAGTATAATTTATTTTGCATTATGCGTTGTTTTGGCTTTAACGGTGGGATTCTAGAATCCATTAGCAGTTGTTATGTACCAGGCAGTGAGTCTAATTAATTTGGTAAATTGTTCGTGTCATTGCTCAACAACTCTGGTGCTTGCCCACTAGTCTCTATGCGTAATTCTCTCCTGTATACATTTTAATATTTTATTGTTATTTGTTCCTGAAACTGTTCTGCTTAGCTTCAGGAAAGTTATTGTAGCAAACAATTTAGATAACATCTTCTCCAGATTTAGTAGACGTGAAGGATATTAAGGGTTAGGGAGTGGCAGCTTCCTCAGGAGCATCTTTCATTATGAAGAGTTGCTATTCTTCATGTAATTTCATTTTATTAAGTATTCAGTTTTTTTTGGTGCAAGGCAAAACTTAATATTGTTTCCCCCTTTCAGCTTTGATATCATTGGAGATTAAAAGCTAGCGCAATGAAGGCACCATTGCTACTGGGTCAGTGTTTCCCTGGCTTGCTTCCCAGCAAGGCCACTAGTTGTGTGCCAATTGTATCTGAGAAGGATCTGCAGCTACCATCACCAGCTGTTGAAATAATCCCCTCAAAGGTGCACCTTTTTACCCCCCATTTTGGTTGTCATTTTGCATATTTTTTCCTAGCGTTTTTTTTTGTTAAAACTGTTTTCATGTTTTAAACCTTTTCAGAGTGCTCATCCTTACAAATATGCTGGAGAGAAGGTTGATGTGCAAGGATTTGATATTTTTAAGGTTAGCAGTTAATACAAGTTTCCTTATAATTCGTGTTGGAAATACATTTTGTTTGGTGCTGCCAGCCATTATCCAGATTCAGTCAGTATTGCTATTAATTCTAAAATTCAATTCTTCAATATTTTTGTTATTCTTCAGGGAAAGGTCAGTGTTGCAGATATGATAGCATTTTCACCATCTGAAGTAGCATCGTCAAAATCTGATGGCAAGTGTCTAGCGAATAAGCTTGCAACACTTCTTTCCTTTATTAATATATTCTTTTTGTCAGATTTTTTTTTATGTATTCTAAATATGGAAACACTTTTTTCCACTTTTCCTCAGGAACTCTGAAATACTGGGAGAGTTCCATTACTCTTGTCAACATTCTTAAAAATGAGATCCGCGATGGACAGCTGAGCTTCAGGGGCAAGCGGGTTCTAGAGGTAACTCCTATGAGAAAACTTGGGTATCTAGCTTTTTATTTCATGCAGTAACTGCTTGGGGCTTATTCCTGTTTTTGCTTCCATAAAAGCAGAATGTATGCTGGAGCTGGACAATCTCAATTCATGCATAACAGTTTTAGTGTCAGATAGAACATTTGGTTCTTTTGAGATTGAATGGTTGATATTTATCTACTAAATGGAGCTGCTAAATTAGCACTCACCTGCAGTAGTCATATAGTTTATTTTTCTTTATCTATATTAGCCTTAGATTTTCAGCATTGGCATTTTTTTGTTCTATGACCATTTCATGATATTTTTTACTATTGACGCAGCTTGGATGTGGATCCGGTCTCTCTGGAATTTTTGCCTGCTTGAAGGTATGTCTGTCTTTCGCTTGCTTATTGTAATGTCTAAATAATAATGAGAATATTCTTATTTCTAATAGATTTATACTCTTAATGCTGGGAGTTATAAGTATGCTTTTCCTTGCATGACTAGCAATGGCCTGACTTGCTTGCATGCTAATTGCAGGGTGCGTCGACAGTTCACTTTCAGGACATAAATGCAGAGACCATACGTTGCAGAACAATACCCAATGTTCTTGCAAATCTTGAGCAGGCTCGGGACAGACAGAACAGACCATCAGAGAGTCCCGTTACACCATCTAGGCAGGTCTTGGCTCCAAATGTACATTTCTATGCTGGGGAGTGGGATGAACTCCCAACAATTCTCTCAGTTGTGCAGCCACCTGCAGCCCCAACAAATCTTAGCTTCTCCGAGGATGATTTTATGGATGGCTGCAGTAGTCATGATGGGAGCAGTATAGTTGGTCATGACTACTGCCCCAGGAGATCAAGGAAGCTTTCTGGTAGCCGTGCATGGGAGAGGGCTAGTGAGACTGACCAAGCAGATGGTGGCTATGATGTAATTTTGATTTCAGATGTCCCCTATTCAGTTAACTCTCTGAAGAAGCTCTATGCCCTTATTTCAAAGGTCAGCTCCGCAAAACCCTCTCTGTCAGATTTGCATTTCTTCCACACTTCTCTGTGTGTAGCTGAAATAGTGATGGAGCACAGCATTTGAAGTTTATTAGTCTCTTTCATTGTGCAAAAACTGTGGCTAGTGTATTTATCAGAAGTCAGAACCGTAGAGTATTTTGGTCTTCATATGCTGCTACGAAGCATTTTTTTTTTAAAAACAGTAACAGTGTTTTTAGTGTTTAATTGTGCATCTGACTCTTGCAGTGCCTACGTCCTCCCTATGGAGTCCTGTACGTGGCTTCAAAGAAGAACTTGGTCAGTTCCAATGGCGGTGCAAGGCAGCTTCGAGCTCTGATGGAAGAGGAAGGTGTCCTTGGTGGTCACTTCTTAACTGAGTTGTGTGACAGGGAGATATGGAAGTTCTTTTTCAAGTGAACAAATCAAGGCACTGGGAAGGCAAGGGAATGAATCCTGACCAAACCCAATTTTTTGGTTTCTATCTGAAGCTGTGTACATACCGCAAAGCGTAGTTCCATTTATTCGTTGGTAGTAGGTTGAAAACTCGAAATGTCTGTAGCCGAGCTTGCAGGAGTGTTGGAATTCTTTACCGTTTTGTAGATCTGCTGTGTGCTCATGTGGCTCGGTCAAGTACAGAAAGCAAAATGTAGTACCCTTTTTATATACCAAATAGTATATGGTGATGGCGATTCAGCCGGAGCATCGTATGAGAAACCTTTCACAAATTGTTACGCGCCTGTGCGCCCTCCTAGATGTTGTGCACTGTGCTGGAATGCCTATTAGTTCGAGTTTAACATGCAAATTCGAGTTTATATGAGCCGGTAGTATGGCTAGGAGATTTTCAAATAAACTTTGAACTAAATCCTAAGGAAAACCTGTGCAAAATCCAGCGGAAGTTGCTGTCCCGGTCAACCTGCAAGGCTAAAATGGAACAAATCGAGCACAAGAAATTTTGCAGAATAACTTTGGACTCCTATGGACATTTACGAATGTAGGAATAATTAACTAATTACTCACAAGGGAGCAAGATCGCTCGAATTACAAATTTTCCATTCAGTTGAGCGTGCAATCCTCACTCAAAGAAAAAAAAAAAAGAAAACACACCTTCCTCCGGCAACTACTGCATAGCGAGACCAGCACTGTACACTATGTACTGTAGCGCCGCCGCCTCTCGCTGCTCGCGGCCCGGGCCCATCGGCAGTCGTGCTCAACTCTCGAGTCGACGCGGCCGGCGTCACCATCCCATCCCAAACTCCCACGGCAAAGCCGCGCCTCCGCGCGACGCCACGCTAGCGCAGATCTCCGCGCTTCCACCCATCGCCTTCGGCCTTCCCGCCTTCCGCCTCCGCTTCCGTTTGCTACGGCGGGCTCTGGCGACGCCCGCCGGGCTGCAAGCTCCGGCTGGTTTGATCGATGGGGCACAGCTCCAGGAAGAAGAAGAAGCGCGGCGCGGCCGGTCGCAAGGCCACCAAGGACCACGCCGCGCAGCTCGAGGGAGACCAGGCTGCCCTCGACGAGGAGCTCACGGCCCTGTAAGTCACACCACGTTTCTCCGTCTCACCGCTTCTCCTCTCCTCTCCTCTCGCCAGGTCGGTTTTGGGTGAATCCTCTTCTGCGTGGCAGTGGAAATGTATACAGGACTGGTGTGTTCGCCAATCACCATCTATTGGGTGCCTGTACTTTTTTTTTTTTGGAGCCGTTGAATTTGCCCTACTGTTAGTGATACACGATTCACATTCGCTGCTGCTGATTTCAATGTGGTGTATCGATCACTGTCTTGCGCCTTCTCACATTGTCTCATATTTCAGTATTATCACTGCTCCTTGTTCCACTGATCATACATCTCTTCTTATCTAGAGCTTTGCCGTTTTGCCTATTCCAAACCTGTTACAATCAAGACCGAGTAGAATGTACTAGTATCATTTCGTTTGTTCAGTTGACGTGGAAGTTCACACCTGTAGGCTTGGGCGCCCAGGGCCCAACCTGTTGCTTGCCAACCTTATGTGCTCCTGACTATCTCATTTTTGTTATTATTTCCTTGTGATTACTAGATCTGAACTATGGTCTTTTGGGTACCACGGGGAGTTCTTTTTCGGATTGGATTTCATCTATAGTCTATGTGGCCATTAATAGCAGAAAAACATGCTAACTTGGATTTTATATTTAATTAATAGCAGAAAAACATGCCAACTTGGATTTCATATTTAGAGTTTTAAGTGGGGCCCAGTAACTAATAAGACAATCATTGATCAATCAACTTTGCGCAATGTCAAATAAAAGTAATCAGAGTGCCACTCTACATCAGAGTGTCCCTCACTAACCTTTTCTGTTTGTATGATCTTGACTACACCTTTCTGTACTGCATCAATTAGGACTTCAATTTTAGGGGAGGACTTAAAAGTAACATCAAAATCACCTCAGACCCGATTCGACATATGCATAAGGTATTTTCTAATGCTCATACATATAGGTTCTTCCATATACATCTTTAACAACTGAAGTCATGTTACCATTGAATAATACAAACAGGCCTTATTCTGATGGCATGGGCTTTGAAGATCTAAATGTTTCGGCTATTCTTAGTGTAATGTAAGTGTCTCTGTCAAATGTGTCATAGCATTACCTATTCTTTGTTTGTTATTTGTGGTGGTAGAAATTCATCTCTTTATTTAAAATACAGATGCTTTCCTGGTTACCCCCACAAGTGTCCAAAGTTGCGGATCATACCTGAGAAATGCTTGTCTAAAGAAGATGCAGATCGGCTACTTTCGCTTCTTGTTGACCAGGTATGTTTTATTTCAGGTCATTTTTTCTTAAAAGAAAATCAACTCAGGGAGTTGGCATCTCCCTTGTTTATCTTAAAGAAAGGGTGTGTGTGTTTGAGCCGGGTGGGGGGCCTTCTTGAAAGAGCTTAAATCAAGTTATTTTTCCTTTTGGTTTTCTGTATATGTAGTACTGTAATTTTCATTGAACTCCCTGTTTTGTCTTTAAAATGCCATGCTGCAAAACTATACAAACGGGTCAGGCTATGTGTATGCATCTTCTTATGAAGTCTATTTCAAACCGTAGCAAAGCAGCTTCTACTCTCGTTTTTGTGCGACATAATTGTATGACTCATTCTATTTCATATAGGCGTAAGTACAGTTTTCTAGTAGGTCTATCAAGGGAATCAATACTATTAAGGTTTTGTGTTTAACATTGTACTTCAAGATTAAATGAACCAGCAGGAGACCAAGTACATTGTACTTTCAAGATTATGACTTTGTAATGTCTTTCTGAATTGATCTTTGTTTGTATCTTAGCAAGACCAGTTGTGATTATTCCTTTTCCCTATAACACCTTTGGCTCATGCATCTTCGTCTATTGTTAGGCAAACATTTATTCCCGAGAAGGGCGTGTTATGATTTTCAATTTGTTTGAGGCTGCCCAAGAGTTTCTGTCAGAGATTGCTCCAGCTCATGTTTCAGTGAGATCTGTATGTCCGTTTTCTCATGTCCTCTGATGGAATGCATAACATTTATTTTCTGTTTGTTTTTGTTGTATGCATAGTGAAATTATAGATGCATCCTTTGAACTGGACCTTTCTCATTGGTCCATGACTTCATGATATTATTTTATCTTTTACTCTTGGATCATACCTGAGATTTCTTATTATCTGATGTTGTAGGCTTCTTGCTTGGGTTCGAGCTCTACTGATTTAGATGTGAAAGTTAGCCCTGACAGTGATCTTTGCCATGGAATCTCTTACATCTATAATTCCTTTGATCTGTATAGTCAGTTATATGATTATACTAGTTGGAGTCAGCAAGATCCAGATCTGACGACGGACAATGACAGGAAAAATACTGGATATCAAGTTAAATCTAGTGTTAGAAGCAAGAGGAAAACCATCATTGAAAAATCCTATGCCTCAGCTGATAAGGTCAGTCATGCAAAAAACCCATCTGGTGATAAAGCAGAACAGCAACGTGCCACAAAGCATGGTGTCATAAGGGAGGCAGCTCCAAGTTTACACGCTGTGGCGGAGGAAACTGAAAATGACAGCAAAACTTTGTCTACAAGCAATGCGGGGGATACATCAGATACTCGAGAAAGGAGTTTTTGCAGTCTGAATGGATCTGAGGTAATAAAACAGAAATTCAGGTTCTACCGCAGTTCCTTTTGTTTTAATGTATTTCCTGGATCAACTGTGGCATCACATTTCTACATTTTTTTTAAATGAAAGGCTTAGCCAATTATGAGGGATATTGCTACGGACAATGCTAAAATATAATATTGGTATATAGCGATACAGGATTGAAGGAAACCATTTATATTCTTACTCTTATGTCAACTGTCAGGTCCTTCTATGCCAAGAGTTTTTAATTATCCTCCTCTTGGGTTTGAATTTTTTTTTTTTTTTGCTTGTCATGTCCTTCGGTCAGTGGCATAAGAGGCCACACGTGGTGTTTGGCTTTGGCTGGTGCCGTGGGCCGTGGCCCCCCAGGATATCCTCCTGGGGTCGATTGCCAAAGGCCCTTAGTTTGTTTTGGTCAGGTGGTGTTCTTTATGCCCTGGTTCCTGTTATCAGGGTAGTGTTTGTGTTTTCTGCGAGGTTCAGCCTCTCAGGGTTGGTACTATTTCCTTAATGAAATTGTTATAAATAGCACTTGTATTCAATATGAGGGCTCTAGACCCAAATATATACACCGGTACACATGAGTCCCATACAGACTAGGACAAGAGTCCCGTGCAAACTAGACTAGTACAAGAAGGTAAAATACAGAAAACCCCTTAAATTCTGGGGAAAATACAAAGAGACCTATATATCTCTACCCCCCCCCCCTTCAAAGTCAAGGTGGATTAAACACAATGAGTTTGGAGAGATTAATCCAATGTTGAGCTGTGTTGTGCGCCTTCATGAAGAAGAGTCTGACCACGAGTGACCACAGAAGCAAAACACTCACACAACCGATCAGGTGGACAAAGAAGAAAAGCAGAGCCAACAAGACGGACAGGCGCAGCTGAACGAAGACAAAGCCAGTCAAACTTCTAGAGACACTGCCAGCGACACGCAGAGCCAGTGGCGAGCGGAGAGCCAACGACGGGCCGACGATGTGCAAAGCCAGTGGATGGATGAAGGACCAGATACATCCACAGGGAGCAGAGCAGAGCACCACCACAGCAGCACAGCCACATGCCTCCAAGATGGAGGACAGCGCTGGTTGCAGAAGAGAGCACTGGGCCCGACTAGAGAACAGAACCGCAAGAACCCTGAAAAAGGCCCGAATGAAGTGCAGAGCCGCTGGACAGTGAGATTGCAAAGCCGTCAGGCGACGAGAGAGACAGGAAAAATTAGGGAGAGAACCATAATCCCCAAAAAAGAGGGAGGCAGCACGCAAGTGCAACATGCATAAAAACCTAACCCTAAAAAAAACTAGATCTGTCTACCATGTTATGAATAGCATTTGTATTCAATATGAGGGCTTTAGGCCTAAATATATACTTAGTACAGGAGTCCCTAGTAGACTAGACTAAGGACAAGAGTCCCATACAAACTAACTAGTACAAGAAGGTAAAATACAGAAAACCCCTTATATTGTGGGGAAAATACAAAGAGACCTATATATCTCTAACAGAAATGACATGCAGCCCTCCTGCATAGTTTGAGAAAAAATTACTTGCCATGGAGTTTTTTAAATAGTTATGCTGTGCTTCCAATTTTACTTGTTGATGTCCTTATGTCAGCACACTTGCCTGACTGCACAGGCATGGCTTTTTTGTCCAGTGTCAGCCTTCGTTCCTAAGTACCTTAATTGTCTATATGATGGTTTGATAGAAAAGGAACATGTGGAATGGTACCAAGTCTCAACACATGCATCATTCTGACTGTATATTATTCGTGTTGCAACTGCTTCACAACTTGGTATAGTGCCATTTTAATCAATCTGGGACCTGTTTGGCTTCCGAGATTACACCATGTGATTTGTACTACTACTCCTGATTTTACTGTCTACAACTGATTTAAAGTTGAAAAAGGTGGCAATTCAGCCTAATCTGACTGCATATTTATCAATACTAGTAGGACTCCGATCTTGCAGATGAAGCTTCGAATGATGAATATTCTGATTCGGACTTGTGCTCCTTAAACCCACCATCTTATGCTTCGGACATGCCAGATGATGCTTCACGAAATAATAAAAGGGATTTGATTCTGGTATTTTTTTTTCTCACTACACTTTCTTTGAGTGATATTTTCTCCTTACTTGGTGAACCTTGTTTGCTATCTTAAATAGGTACACCTGCTTCGGATAGCATGTGCATCAAAGGATTCTCTTTCAGCTGCTTTGCCAGTAATATCAGCAGAGCTAAGAAACCTAGGGGTGCATATAGTTTTGTCTATACTCTATATATGTGCTCTTTATTTCTTTTTGTCACTGCTCCCAAATGAACAGCCTTTTTTATTACCAGGTTCTTTCTGAATGGACCGAGGATTTAATTTCTGAAAATTCTGATGATTTTGTGAAAAAATTCAATGATGTTTTCGGGCAACAAATGGTAAGCCACACCTGTTTATGTTCTACTAACTCATGATGTACTTCTACCAATACAATCTTGTTTGATTGTCTCTAATTGTTACTTCGGTTTCTGATGACATCAAATAGATCTCTTCAGATTGCTCTCTATTTTGGAGAGCTGATAATTCATCATCTAGTCCTAATTCCCGCTACTTGAATGATTTTGAGGAGCTCCGTTCACTTGGTGAGCATCTTATTCCTATTAGTAATTTTTTATTGTACTATATTGAAAGATTTATCAATTATGAAGCTCCAGAATAATTTGTCTGTTTGTTCTTCTATGAAATTGTGTTTTCTATGTAAACAAATGAAGTATTACTAAATACTCCCTCTGTTCCTAAGTACATACTATTTTGGAATACTTGCAGTTAAGCTGTAAAAAGTCCCCAAAATGAATGTCATACAGTCTTTTAATATTCTTTCAAACAAAATTGTTAGAAAAATCAGAGTACAGAATTGCATCTGAAAGACAGCAAAAAGAAGACAAAAGGACCTGTATTTGTAACTGAAACTTGATCTGGGCCAAAAGGAATCCATGCAAGGTTGTGACACATTGATGCTGATGGGCTTAGTTATTCTCTGCCTTTGTTAGCTCCTAATCTCCCATACTGTGACATTAAGCCCTTTATATGCTTACTGGGTAGCTAGCAGCAGAAGGCCTGAGGATAAACCCCTTGCTTGTTTATTGACAATCATTGAAGTTGAACTTTTCTTTTTTTGTTCTTATATGCCTTTTGGTACTAGCTCTTTGCCTAGGTTGAACCTTTCCTTCTGTTATTATAGGCCTTTTAGCACTAGCTCTTGGTTGAGTACTTAGCCTGCTCTATGTTAACTAGATCACTAGAGCCAACAATTGTTTTTTGTAATCCCCATGTGAATCATTCTAGTGCGAATTGCTGTTTTATGTGTGCAAATATGTAATCTGTATTTTTCTATTGTTATTTCATTATGAATATGTTTTGCATGGAATTCTGTGGTTGCTCATGGTAGAGTGATAGTATGGAGGAATGCGGCCATGGGCCAAGCCTCGAGCTACACATGGTGAAGCTGGGACCGCCCGACCCACCCAGCACACACAGCATGAGCAGGACAAAGACGGGGGGAGCGACCTAGATGGTCAGTTCTGGCTGACCATACCATGGGGGTGTAAATGGATATCTAAATTGTCTGAACAAATTTGATGTTTTCAAATAGATATAGAATGAGTTTTGTGCTCACTTTTTATGCATTCTAACAATTTCATTATAAAAAAATAAGAATATAAAATTGGATGAAAAAAAATTATGTCTCGTTTCCTTCCAATATAGAAAAAAGGTTAAAAAGTATCCGTATCCGATCGTATCTGAATCTGATACATCCAAACTCATTTTAGCAAATATAGAATATATTTAGGATTCATTTTTTTATGGACATTAGCAATCATAATACCAAAAACAAGAATATAAAATTCTATGGAAAATTATATATCATATTTGCTCACCATGGATGAAAAAAGACTATCCGAATAACTATCCGATTACACCTCTCAATGTCCAGCTGAAGGCGGCCGCGAGCCTGCCTATCCTCAGCCCCCACCATATTGGTTGGGGGGTCGCTTATGACCAAACGCTATGACCGACCCTGAACCATCAGGAGCAAGCTTCAGCCGGGGGCAAACATCCTAGCTGGCGTCGCTGGGCTGTGGGCCCTAACCACAGCTGATCAATCTCCCTAGCAACCTCCCCATCCCTAGTCGAGGACAGGGGTTGTGACAGATAGGAACCCACTGTACAAGGTACCCCTTGGGTCAAACAGCTGGACCCTCGGCGGCCATGCCCACGCCCAACGCTGTTACGCCATAATGGGCGAATTGGAGACACCGATGGACATGCCATCCCATGTGCTGAGTACTTTTGGCATGGGGGCGGCACTGTGCAACGGGATGGCGACGGGGTGATGCCATCTAACCAGTTCCACAGTGCAAGATCGATGCCACCATGAGCTGACGCATGGCAAAGGACAAGAAGAGGCGTGAGGTGTGGGGCCCCTCCCGTCTGAGCAGCCGGGGGGCTCCAACCTTTTCCTTTCCTTTCTTTTACCGGTTGTAACCTGCCCCCTTCGGCTATATTAAGGGAGGCATGGAAAGCACGAGGGCAAGGAAGCTTGAGCCATCATCTGCATAGAGCTTTAGCTTCTCCTCCTTCCTCAAGTTTGTAACTCTACCGCAGACTTTGATCTCCCAAGCTTGGAATAAAACCAACGCCACCACAGACTGCACGTAGGGCACGTTGCCCCTTGTCTTGTTGAGCTTGCTCATCGGGGATGGGTAGTGCGACACATACACTTTCCGGTAACGAAACACCGAGAAGTATATATGCTTGGGGTGTAACTAGAAATAAGTTGGGCCTCAGGCTGAGCCTTTTACCATGGCTGGACCCGTGTTATTTTGAATTTTTTTACAATAAACTTCAACAGGTTTTCAGGCTTATGCCCCTGGCTAGATCCCTGGATGCCAGGGGTGTAGCTACTCCCTTTGTATATGTTAACACTCTCACCTGTAGGATTGAATTATATGAACTGAAGTGTGCAACTGTCTATGTGTTTTCATGGATTAGCGTGACTCTTAATATAACATCTGTACAGGTCAGGGGGGCTTTGGTCGTGTTACATTATGCAAAAACAAGCTAGATGGACGCCAATATGCTGTAAAAAAGATACGCCTGAAGGATAGAAGCGATCAAGTGGACGAGAAGATTCTGAGGTTTGTATACATTCAATCAAGTTCTTTTAGTTTAAGCATGTAGTTGCTTTATACAGTTGTTACACCCTTTCTATGTTATTTGGAGATAATCTTGATGGCGCAAGCAATGTAAAAGATCACTTCTAATTTCTATTTTTACTTGTATTTCTATTTATTTGGTTTGGGCCAAGCAAGTCCCCTCTACACCGTTTTGTCCTTAGGTGAACTATTCAAAGGGTTTCTACATGTGACTGTTCTAAACTTGTTTGATAATAGCATATACTCCCTCTATCCCAAAATATATTTCCTTTTAGCCCTCTTTGTATCCGTCCATGTTCGGATAGATGTTGATGAATCTAGACATATGTATAAAACATTCATGGAAAAATGAATGAATCCATTCAAAACCTAAAAGGAACTATATTTGGGATGGAGGGAGTATATGATAAAGGCATAAAACCTCAGTTGTTTCTTTTCTGTACTGCAAGTTTCTGTATCTGTTGATACACTGTTGCTTTGTAAATTCATGTCACTTGCGTAATTTTGTAACGAGGAAAGCCTTAGCTGACTAATGGGCATTACTATTAAATATGAGCATTGGGCCTTCCTATAGATCATATAAGCTGTTATAATGTACGAGGATTACAAAATAGTATATCAATCATTTGTAACCTATGTGAATTTGTTTTTTTATTTTACCTTTGGTTTTTAAGGAGTTTGCTCCAGCACATCTGTTATGCCTTTTTTGATGGTTATTAACATTTTTGCAAGGTACTCAGAGAGGTAGCCACACTTTCACGATTGCAACATCAACATGTTGTCCGTTATTACCAGGTGATCATCTCCCACAGATATGCCTTTTTTTGTTTCGGGAAAATAATTGTTGTACTCAAAATTTTGTGTTGGCCAATTCTGACTCACCTGTCATTGAGATACCAGGCATGGATTGAAACTGAATATGGTCATCATAATATTCTGAATGCTGGCGGGTCCCGCACTGCAGAGAGCTCTATCTTTAGTTATGACGATGTCAGCCTATCGGATGCAGGTGGTGGAAATAGGCAGGAATCCAAGTACCTGTACATCCAAATGGAGTACTGTCCTAGGTATGTTTCATTGTGCAGTATGCACTAAGAAAAATTGTTCTGTGATATTTTCACCATTTTTATGTTATTTATTGTTGAGAAACTCTTGATGCTTGAGCCATATAATAAAACTGTGTTATAATTGATCAAGGAATTTCCCTCGATCATTTTCTTGTTTTTGTAAATTCCAATAATCCCTGCACCGGATCAGAATTCCTGTTCTAAATAGGATCAGAGGGTTCCCATGGGCCTGGTGATCTGAATTTTTGTGACTTTAGACAATGTGACCTTAGTTTCTGCATTTTTCAGTCATCGAATGTCAATATGCCATTTTACAGTAAGATATTGATTGTAACTGTTCTGCATCTAACTTATTTTGGACTACTGTTTGAAGGACTCTGCGACAGGATTTTGAGTCATACAGTTCATCTTTTGATGTTGACCATGCGTGGCACCTATTTCGACAAATTGTGGAAGGTCTAGCTCATGTCCATAGTCAAGGAATCATACACCGGGACCTGACGCCCAGCAACATATTTTTTGATGTTCGCAATGATATTAAAATTGGGGATTTTGGTTTAGGTATGTACATTTAATGATGATGTCCAGAACTGGCATATATTTTCAGTTTGATTTTGCTTTTATTATAATTTTTAATCACTATATACTACTACCTCTGTCCCAAAAAGAATGCAATTCTACCTATGTACCTGGGCAAGTCCTTTTCTAGATGCAAAGCTAGAACTGGATTCTTTTTGGGACAGAGGTAGTAATAAACAAAAAACCATATTGTGTCGGATAAGATGTAACTTTTGCTGATATTTATGTCCTCTTGAGTTATGTTGCTGTGAATTATCCTATGTCCTCCATCATGCAGTATTATTAGTTTATCATGTTGCTTTACCTTATAGCTTGGAAAGTTTTAAATTGCAACTGATAGACTTCTACTACCTCTGTTCAAATTTATATGATGCCGGGTAAGTTAAATTTGAGCTACCGGACGTCATATATAAAAAAACGGAGTGAGTGGTGATATCAGTGATATTGAATGCAACGCCTTTGTCACTATTTCCTCATTTCTTGTGGTATCGGCAAATCCAGCTCTCAATGCTCATGTTGAGTAATTAATTACTCATCTTCAGAGAAGTGTGGCCAGTTTGATCATCCGAAGTTTCCAACTTCGGTTGTTTTCTCTAGTATATTGATAAGTGGTAGTTGGATTATCAAATGAAGCCACTGTTCTATCTGTAATATTTCAACTGCAAGTGTTTTACTTTGTCATCATGACTACTTATGCTTCTCCAATAATGGTTGAAGGAAATCTCGTCTGAAAATATTTTTTTTATCATTGATGTCAGCCAAATTTCTGAAGCTGGAGCAGATAGATCATGACCAATATCTTCCTACTGAGGCAATAGGTGTTTCAATGGATGGAACAGGCCAAGTTGGTACATATTTTTATACTGCACCTGAGGTAGAGCAGAAATGGCCACAGATTAATGAAAAGGTCAGAACAAATTGCTTGGTCTTTAACCTAAGAAATGAACAAAGAAGAATACTCGCACCATCCCAGAACATAGCTATGTGTGGAGTTCAAAATTTGTCCCAAAAATATAGCTATATTTAAGTTCTGAAGCTTGATTGAATGGATGAAAACACACTTTCAATTTTTTTAGTGTGGAGACATGCAAGGAAGGCATCATTGACATATAGATCAAGCGTGGATGCATGAACAAGTTTACTGAAGGGTATACTAGACCGTTTTAGGTCCTGTTCATTTGTGCAGTTTCAGTGTGGAAACCAAACATGCATAGCTTTTGGTGATTCTGAGCATGTTAGGGTTTTTTAGTCAAACGACACCCACAGCAGTGGATCGCTCTCAACCGAACAGTGCCTTACTACTCTCCTTAATCTGTCTGAAAAAGGCTGAATGTAGCAACATTCTGGGTTAGAGGGAGTATCTATTTGCGAAATGTGGTTGACCTGGCCTAACTGGATTTCCCCCCTTTGAGAGTAGTCTCTGGTGCTTGGCTGGAGACTCTGCATGAGATCCTCATTCAGTTGCTCACCCCGGACTCCTAGTCTTGTCTTAGGCGGGTGAGCCAGTCTTGATCATTGCATACCTAGAGCATGATGCTTATGAAATTGGTTTTCTGTCATGTTTTTGGGGACTGGCCTCTTAACCTTGTCTTTGTACCTTTACTTTTTTTCTTAACAAAATGACACGCAACTCTCCTTTGTTCGAGAAAAAATAGTGTGGAGGATGTACCCATGGTTTAAAATTTTGGTGAAATATGACTCATTATTATTTTTTTGCTAACTCTAACAATTTTAAGTTTAACTTGCCCTTATATATGTCAATTGTCAGGTTGACATGTATAGTTTGGGAGTTATATTCTTTGAGCTTTGGCATCCATTTGCCACAGCGATGGAAAGGCATCTTGTTCTTTCCGATCTTAAGCAGAAGGGAGAAACCCCAAAATCATGGGAAGAACAATTTTCTGGTCAGGTAAACCTGTTAAGACGCTTACTGTCTCCAAGCCCGTCTAACCGCCCATCTGCAGTTGAGGTCTTGCAAAATGAACTTCCTCCTCGGATGGAAGACGAATGGTTAAATGGTAAGCAATTAACTTTTCTGCGTTGATGTTACATCATTACCACCTAAAGAACAAATCTTGACCTGTAAATAGTCACTGCAAGTACCTTTGAATTCATATTTTAAATGCTGGAGGCCTACTACCCTCTTCTCTGTCTCGTACATCTCTAAACTTTAGCCAGTTAGCCCTCTAAATGAATTTCCAGTTTGATATGTTTGGCTGCTTTATTTTTACTACTTTTGCCAATTGATACAGATGTACTTAGAATGATACAGACACCGGAAGACACATATGTGTATGACCGAGTTATATCTACAATATTTAATAAGAACGGGCTGAGTTCCAAAATGGGCCAACATGAGAGCAGCAAAAAGTCCACTGGTACCACTGATAACAGTGAACTTTTGGATACCATCATCGAGGTTGCCAAGGAGGTTTTCAAGCGACATTGTGCTAAAAGGTTCCAGATATCACCCTTGCATACTTTGGAAGGGAATTTTACAGAAAATAGGTATGCTATTTCCAAACCACTTAATGTCTGATGTTTTGTTTGGCGTAATAAATAATAATTTATGGACGTTTGATCTTAAAAGAAAGAAACTGACAAGTGATGCCTAATTTTTGAGTAATACTTTGCACTGAAATTTTATGCGGTTGCCTACAATTTTCTAGGGGAAAGACAGTGAAAATCTTGACTCAAGGAGGAGAGATGCTGGAACTTTGCTACGAACTGCGAACACCATTTGTTATGTCAATTGCTGCTAATCAGGTCTATGACTAGTCATCGTCCTTTTTTTCTATTGTCTGAATGTGTATGCTTCTATTTTTGTTTCAATTTTTATATTGTGCATATTCTGAATTTTTAGACTAATGTTACTCGGTACCCTTTTTCTTGCAAAATAATTTATTTGTTAGATTGGGTATGTTTCAAATACCTCCATTTTCCTTTAACTTATCAGTTTGGCCATAGATGGGGTCAGCAGTATATTGTTTTTTTAATTATATACACATTCTTTTGGAAATATTACCCAAATTTAGAGATGTAATTATAAAAAACTCGGAAATTGGTTGTATATTTGCAGTCAAAAGTTTCAAAAGATGGTTTCACAGTACAAATTAAAGAGAACTGAGGGAGACTCAATTCCGTTTGTATATACCAGATTTGTAGCTTGCGAATGCTCACATATTAATTGGTTGTTTTTTGTGCCCATGGCCTTGTTAGAGAGTACAATTGGCAGTATAGATGTCGTGTATGTTTAGGAGTCTTAGGTGTCTTAGTCTTATCTATCTAGGAGTCTTATCCATCTAGGACTGCCATATGCATCTGGGGAGGTGCCTTGTCCCTCAAGTCTTGTACTTCTATATATTCGCCCCAAGGGCTCCATGCAATACATCAACCATTATACGTAATCCTATCTGCCTACAGGCCTGAGGCACTAATGGGGGTTGGGGGCATACGGTTTAGAGTTATCAATTTTATTCCAGAAGGTGACACAGTAAATTTGAATGTGAACATTGCGTGATCGTTGCTAGTTCGCCTTCTATGGGGTCTAATGCTTTATGGATCTAGGGAAATATACATTTGTTTGAGGTCAGGTCAAGTAGCCATCTGTCGAGACGCTGTTTTAGAATTTTCTGGAAGCATGTGCCCCTGCTTTGCTTTCCTTCCTGATTCTCTCCCTACTTGCTCATAAATTCACCTGCAGACATCATCATTTAAGCGTTATGAAATATCTTGGGTTCATAGAAGGGCAATTGGCCATTCGATTCCTTATCGTTTTCTTCAGGTAAATGCTTCAAATAGACAAAATCATCATTTAAACCAACATTTTTTAGTTTTCACCGTCATTTTCTACTATTGATGTTGAAATTATTGAAGAAATCCTTCTCAATGATAATGTTGAAATCCTTTTAGGGTGATTTTGACATTGTTGGCGGTACTCCACCAATACCAGAGGCTGAAGTCATTAAGGTAGCATATCTCGGTGTGGCAGCAATCCTGTACCTTTGCTCTACGCACATATTCTTGCTACCATTTGTTATTATTTATATTCATTTTGTAAGAAAATCATTTGCAAGGAGATAGTACTATCTGAAGCGGCTTTTTAATATTAAAAATTGAGTTTATGTTATCGTATAAATAACTGTACCCATGCGATGATAGGTGGCTTTGGACCTTGGGACCCGTTTTTATGATTCCAAGGCACTAACCATACGCCTGAATCACGGCAAACTTTCTGAAGCAATTTGCTCCTGGGCAGGTGTTCCTCGGGAACGAAGACAATATGTTGCTGAGGTGTGATGTTGTCTTACCTGTTTCTGAAACTTTTGCGGTTGTTCTAGCTGAATTTTCTTTGCTGTTTTCAGTTTCTATCTTCAACTCTTGTTCAATACTGGCCAAATAAGGCTGAGCGCAAGTCACAGTGGAGTTTGATTAGGGGGCAACTATTACAGGTAAAAGGAGCGCTATCAATTTTTCACAACATGGGCATGCCAATTTCAATACTCTCAAGAGCAACGAATAGAGTTTAACCACATTCAAAACATCGATGCAAATGAAAGTGCTACCAGACAGAACTGTATAGCTAGACAACAAGATTTAGCTTACTTAGAGCACAAAGGGATCCGTTACAACCATGCTGAGTGTGAAACTTCCAAAAAAAATTGACACTAACCAATAAGGATGTAGTGCAATGGACTATCAGAGGAGCACCTTTTGTGATTGTTTTATTTTTTATAAGAGCGTCCTTTATATTAAATTCGTGGGAAAAGGTTTCTTTCGATTTTCATGCTATACTGTTTCTTGTTTGATAGAGGAGCTTGCCTCTCCACACCCAACCTGTCTTATTCACCAAAGACCAACCAAAAGATTCGATTTAGACTTGTAGAACTGTGCTTCTGCTGTTGTAAATACATTTTCTTTGGAACCTTTAGTTTCTATGGGAGTGCTTGTGCTAGATTATTATGCATATGAATGTTCCTTATAGAAAATTTAGCATTGTCTTGGTGTTGCATTTTCCTCTGTTTCCTTTCTTTGGGTTGTTGTTAAACTCGGCCCTTTTGGCCCTCCCCCTCCTTTTTAATATAGCGGGCAGATCTCCTGCCGGTTCGTTTCAAAAAAAAAAAAGAAAGAAAGAAAGAAAATTTAGCATTTGACCAGATAGTTTTGATGTCATTGGCTGGTTCATCGAATGCTCCAGGATCTCTGTCTTTCTGAAGAAGTTGTTGAGAAGCTACATAAAGCAGATCAGCGGTTTTGTGGCTCTGCAGATCAAGTACTTGCTAGATTAAGAGGGACCCTGTCAGACGGTAGTGATGCTTAATCTTTTGCTTTATTGTCTCGATAGGCTGGGAATATTTAATTGTCATTACAGTGTGTTACTTGTTACAGATAAATCTGCTTGCAAGGCTCTTGAAGATCTATCTGCGGTTCTGAAATGTTTGAGAGTATGGTCAGTAGAACAACAAATTACTGTTGATGTACTCATGCCTCCCTCAGAATGTTATTATACAGATTTGTTTTTCCAGGTGAAACACTGACACACTGTAACCTTAGATCATTTCTTTTTTCTGCTCAGAATTGTTGTTGGACATTTTATAGAACCCACTTTATCTTGGGAGAATCCCATTTTATTCCTCAGCATGAAAGTAGGCCATAGCATTCTAGTTCCATATATTTTTCCCTTATCTTAGTTAATTGGGAAGAAAAAAATAGTTGAAAATGAACTGAAAACTAGATATTGCAATGTTCTTCACACTACTAGCGTTTCCTGTTCAGTCTTTAATCATATGAAATAATAGGTAGTGCGTCAATAAGTGCAAAGCATTTTATTTGTGCTGATGGTTTGCTCTGTCGAAAATTTTCATATTTCTTCTTCATATGGCACATGCGATTTACCCCATCTCAACACAGGTATACTCAAAAGAGGGTAATCATGGATCAAGTTTCCATGAAAAGTTGCTGGCAGTTGGTGGACGATATGATTGGTTGATAGAACAAGCTTGGTGCAAGGCATATGTAAGTTGTACTTGATGCCTCCTGTATGATAATGGAGATAACAAATAACTACATATAGTTGGCACAAAATATTAGCTTTATAACTGTATAGCAAACTCTTTCAGACGCTGTATATTATCCCATATTTGTCCATGGAAGTTATGTTGTTATTTTCCCACAGATACATTTATCTAATGAACAGAGAACAGAGAAATATTGTCCATGATTCGGTCTTTTAATTATATTTGGCATGACCTGCACAGAAATCCAAACCCCCAGGTTCTGTTGGTGTGAGCATCGCACTTGAGAAATTTCTTCCTAACAATCCTTCTTCTGATCTGGGGTTGCCAAGGTTACTGTCCAGGTGATTATAGATACTTATGAATTACACATCCCCCCTCCGATGTTAGTGATTCTTACTCCCTAATAATTTCTGTGATCTTGTTCTAGAAAAGATAAATATTTTTTGTGGTCTTCAGGATTGAACCTAGCATCAGTGTACTTGTCTGTTCAAGGGGTGGTGGCGGTCTGTTGAATGAGCGCATGGAACTTGTTGCTGAGCTTTGGCAGGCTAACATTAAGGTGGGTCTAAAAGTATCACGGGTAAGGATTAGTGAGAAGACTGGAGCTGTTATGATCACTGGTGATTGATTACTGTTTTCAGGCCCAGTTTGTTCCTCAGGAAGACCCAAGTCTTCAAGAACAGTATGAGTATGCCAGTGATCATGACATCAAATGCCTTGTATTTATCACTGAATCAGGTCTCTCACAAACAGATCTTGTGAAGGTAAATAGTTAAATACATTAAAGTCGGGCTACCGTATTTTGTTTTTGCTGTTTGAAGTAGTTTCCAGGTATTCTCAGGCCCCATTCTTCTCAGTGTTTCCAGTGCGGGAAGCTACTGCAGGCTACTGTGCATCAACCTTTTTATGCATCTTTTCCCTGTTGGTCTTTCCCTACCACCGCTGCAACGCCCAAATGAACAGGGCCTCACCCAAAAAGAAAAACATGCTAGGGAAACTGCCTTACTTTTATCCAACTGCTATGGATTTTATTTGCGTGTGTGCTGTGTGTTTCAACTGAGAGTTTGAACTTCTAAAAGCATTGCAAATCTTTCTATATCTCAATGTACTCCCTTCCAAACTTTAAGAGCTTGTTCGGTTGCAAGGGGATTGGAGGGAATTTAGGGGGGTTAAATCTCTTTCTATTCAAATTTGACTAGGGAGGGATTTAATCACCTTCAATCCCCTCCAATACTCTTGCAACCGAACAAGGCCTAAGGGTTTTGGGGCATTCCTCTCTCCGCCCATGTTCATATGGATGCTAATGAATCTAGACACGGACAACCATGGAATAATGCATGAATATATATGAAAAACAAAACCCCTTAAAATTTGGGACAGATGGAGTACTTTCTACTCCCTCCCGAATTATATTCACTTTAGCTCTGTTATGAATCAAACTTCTCTAACTTTGACCAATTTTATATAAAAAGGCATCAGCATCTATAACATGAAACTAACTCCATCAATCCACCATGAAATTGGCTTTAGTCATGCATGTATTTAGTATTGTAGATGTTAACATATTTCATAAAAAAAGCTCGGTCAAAGTTAGAGAAGTTTGACTTAGAACAAAGGTAACTATAATTTGAATGGATAGAATATAGCAAAACTTCTCTAGTATGTTGAGCATATATGACCAATTCGAACAGCACTGAATTCTTTTGCATGACTTGGATTAATGATCAAATTGCCAGTTGTATACTTGTATCACGTGTTCATAGGAACTCTGTTTGATCCATCTAGAATATGTTAACACAAATTCATGTTTCTTTCTTTTATTCTAATCTAAAATAGATGGTATAAACTACTATCTTATTAAATAGTGAAACTCTTCTAGATACATAAAAATAATAATTCGGAAATTAAAATGAAACAAATCTGTTGTTTGCTCATTGCTCTAGAAAGTATCAGTAACTATTGAGTGCTGAGGAAGCTCTGACCAACTCTCCCTTTTTCTCATGGCTCAGTTTCGGCATCTTGATTTTAAGAGGGAGAAGGATGTTAAAAGAGTGGAACTTGTAAAGTTCCTGACCGAGGCGATATGTTCACAATTCAAAAATCCTATGATCTGGAGCAGCTGACCAGCAGCCAAGTCCTTGGTCATTTTGTGTCCAGGTTTGTTCTAGGCTTCGAGCATAGCATCGAGAAATGCTAACTTTTTGCCTATCTTAGTTTGTGTAGAATCTTTATTTACCTTGTGTTAATTTCGATCATATTATAAACCCACTCTTTTCATGGTGACCCAGGTTTATGGTACCAGGTGAAAGCAGTGTTTTCTGCTCAAGCATGTGATGGCACACCACAATCATGCATATGATGGCCTCCGTGCATAACAGCAAGGCGGTCGTTGGCTCTCTGTAGTCTTGTCTGCGCTGCTGTGGACCGATAGCCAACGTTGCGCCCTGTGGCCTTAATTGAAGATGGGTGCGGTGATTGGCAATTGGTGTAATCCTGATTGCCAATACCATGCAACGATGCTTCGAATACAACGTGGCTGGTAGTTGGTGCAATTTCGCAGTTTTGGGGTGGTCAGATGGATTTAGAAGTTGCGCAGTTTTCCTGTTAATAGTACAACTACTATGCAACAGATCCTCCAGTTTTTGTCCCTTTTATTCCTTTTTGTGTGCGTGCGATATCTTTTCCTACAGGACTATCTTGTGCATAGTTCGTTTGGCGTGATCCACCATGTATAGTCAAAATTTTGCGCTATTTGGATGTTGATAGGAGATGCTCAATTTTGCAAATTCCCTGAGCTTGGAGAAAACAAGACGTGCAGCAATTTCATGACACCACACATACTATAGTGGAATGAACAATAATATCAGTTGTGGGCTTGTGGCCAGCGGACCATACATTCCCCTTGTAAAGCATCGCGACGTGTGCTTTAATTACTTACCGCTTGGACTCTGCGTGTGACAGGTTATGCATATCCGGACTGGACTTCGCAGTGGTAGCAAAACCGAAAACCGGTGTAAAAAGTCCGGTCACACTGTTCCGTTCCTATCCACTTAGTGTGAGCACTTTTTTGTCAAACTTCTTCACGTTGCTGTCTCCGCGCTTGAACAGCCAGCAACAGCAACGGCTGAGCAGTAGCACTGCTGCTGCGCTCCTGCCCTTGAGAAATTCACACTGCTACTGAACGCTGCACCGCACATGATGCAACGACTTCGATGCAGGAATCACCTACTCTACAGTCTACAGGTATCTCTTTTTCTTTCTATGTTATGCTAATCCACGATGTCCGAGAGATTCTCGGCACGGGGACTAATCTACGAGGCCGCAGAGTCCATGCACGGCCACCCCAGCTCAGGTCCAGCCGAGCCACCCATGATCGGATGCTATCCCAGTGACTATGAGCTGCGATCCAGTGCCCTTCCCTCCCTATCAGTCACCACCCGCCATCCCAGGCTCAACTGCCGCCGCGCATCGGCCTGTCGGCACGTGCGGCCCGCACGGGGGCCCCACGTGCGGTTGCGCCCCACACCTGTCGCGCCAGCGGCCGTCCATGCCCGATCCGACGGCGGCCGGTGCCGGGAGCGATCGACGACCGAGATCCGCACCCGGCGGTGTGGCGTGAGGCCGTGGCAGTTTGCTAGTCGACGCTCGACGCGCTTTCAGTTGACCTGTAGTTCTCTTTTGTAGTTCTTGCCTAGCTTCGATTTAAAGCGTGCAGGCCAACTACCTGCAAAAACGCGTCCGCGCCGCGCGCACGCAGCATGATAGGGGGCCAGTGCTTTCATTCATCGGTACCTTGTATATATGTTCCTCACCTGTTTGTCCTGTGTGACTTCAGATAGGAAACGTAAAAGGGTAACCCAACTGCGCGTCTGCACTCTGCAGGCGTGAGCCTACATGGTGGGCTGGTAGCTATACGGCAGCTCATTTCAAGCTGCCGCGAATTTCTTTTAATTGGGGGAACCCGCAGCTTAGCGTATTCACTGAACTTTTTTATAATCGTATGTGTTTCCGAAAACATGAACGTGACAGCAAGTCTTTTCCTAAAGGCTGAATTTGTCGGTTGTGTGATCGGGTTTTGCTTTCAAAAAATAAAGCCAGACAGGCAAATAGCTGCGGTAGTGCCGGGTACGTCTGGTTCAGCGAATTCATCAACGTGGCAACAGGTATGAGGAAATATATTCACATCAAATACTTCTCCCGCGCGCGTCTCTCAAAACGCAAATGTTTTCCCAGTGCTTTACCTGCTTTCTATAAAGTCGTAAAAATGTTGCCTGTGAACATGCATTGCCAGCACTTGCCTTTATTTTCTCCGGACATATACTCATTCTCATGGCTAAGCTTTCGTAGCAAAATTAACATAAATATCGGCAAAGTACATCCACCATAAGTCAAAAACAAAGGAGAGCAGACAGTTCAAGACCCAGAAACGATTTCCGCCTGTTCCTCAATATAGGTTTTCATTCGCATGAAACGTGTACGTACTATGATGCTCTTCCTCCTCCCAAAGAAACAAGGTTTAAAACTGCAGTATCTCTCACGTCCCAGTCGAATTCTGGTAAAACCTGTCATATTCACACCAATTTTCTGACGATACTGTATCTAATATTATACCAATAGACTCTACTTTTATCACAAAGTCAACTGAAGATGTGGAAACAAAAAAAAAGTTCGTGATGCCTTCTGACATACTATCAAAATTTACAGAAAGAGAGTTGACGAGCTAAAAGCGTGATATACGTATATAAATATGGCCATGGCCCATGGGGACGCTTTGCTTGTAGTTGTAGCACACACCAGCAACAGGCAGCCAATGTATTGGCAAGCCCACACGGTGTCCACCATGCCGCCGTCCTCCCCTCTCGTCAAGCTCCCCCTCCTGCCGCGCGGCCTCCTCTCCTACCTCCCCACCTCCATCCTCCCGAGTGGCCGCGAGGGCACTGCCACGCCCACCACCAACGCACCCTCGATGCCGCCGCCTTCTCCCAAGAAGATGTCGTCTCCGGCACAGCAGCAGCAGCAGCAGGCGGGGAGCAGGAGCAGCAAAGCGGACTCCGCGGAGCTGGCGCGCGTGTTCGGGCTGTTCGACAAGAACGGCGACGGGCGCATCACGCGGGACGAGCTGGAGGAGTCGCTGGGCAAGCTGGGCCTGTCCGTGGCAGGCGACGAGCTATCGTCCATGATGGCGCGCGTCGACGCCAACGGCGACGGGTGCGTGGACGTGGAGGAGTTCGGGGAGCTCTACCGCGCCATCATGGCCGATGGTGACGCCGACAAAGCCGGCGCGGAGGAGGACGCGGCGGGCGAGGGGGACGAGGACATGCGGGAGGCGTTCCGTGTGTTCGACGCCAACGGCGACGGGTACATCACGGTGGACGAGCTCGGCGCGGTGCTGTCGTCGCTGGGGCTGAAGCAGGGCCGCACGGCGGAGGAGTGCCGGCGCATGATCGGCCGCGTCGACCGCGACGGCGACGGCAGGGTCGACTTCCACGAGTTCCGCCAGATGATGCGCGCCGGCGGGCTCGCCACGCTCGGGTGACGCACGCTGCGCGTGCCTCTGGCTATGGAGCGCCGTGCACGCGCCCCACCGTGCTATAACTTGTAGATACAGACTGTATTGCTTTACGTTTGGGTTCCTCTTTTAGTATTTCTTCTTTTTTTTGTCGTTCCGTCTTCTTTTGTTGCTTTGTTGTTCGTTAGAGATTGATGATGGGCTTGCTAATTTGACTAGTATCGTATTGGTTGTTGCTCGCATGAACTGCTCGCGGGAAAAAGGTTTCTTCTGTTTCATTCTGGGTTTTCTCCTAGAAGCAGCAGCAGCACATGGGAAAGCACCTGTTGCCAGCAGACCTCGTTTGTTTGCTCCAAATTACGAGTTTCTGAACATGCCATCAGAATCATCGAATTCAAATTCCACTCAACTTACAACGTTGTTATGGTGCAGATTCCGTCCTTTGGTCTGCTCGCTGAACACATACTTAGAAGAAGAAAATCATTACTGTTCCATCCATCCAAGAGCAGTTGACTTGCACTATGATCATTCTTTTTTTTTCTTGTTGAGCAACAGCATGCGCGCTGCTTATTACAGCTTAGCTTGTGATCTGCACGATGCCACGAGGAGCAACGGATTCGGCCTCCCCTGTTTCTAAGTTTCCACGGGGTAGAGTAGAGCACTAGAGCGCTGTCCGACAGGCCCGTCACGAATGAGCACTCAGAGATCCAAGGCAGGTTGGAATCACTGGGATCTCGCCCAGAAAGCCACGAGACGAGACCCTGACCAAAAAAAAAAAAAAACCGCCACGCCCGTGCTCCCAGCGCGCGGCATGCAGCGCAGCGCGCGGCATGCAGCGCAGCGTACGGGATCCGCGGCGGTGATGCAGCGCGCGTCCGCGGCCGGCGCCCGTCCAGCGCCACCGCGGCCACACCCACCGACACCAAGCACCCACAGCCACACGACGGGGACCGCAGGCCGGCCGCGCCCTGCGCCGTGCGAAAGCAACCGCGCACGGGGTGTGCGGTGTGCCATGTGATCGGCTCACATGCCCAGGCCACGGCCGTCGCCAGCAGGCAGCTGGCCTCGGGTCGGGACCGGGAGAGCGGCGCGGGGAGGTCGGCCGGCGTGGGTCCGGCGGCTGAGTGAAGGCACCGAACGTACTAGCGCCTCCTGCCCTGCCTGATCTGATCATGGAGACGTGACAGGACTTGACTCGGTCGACTGAGCTCCGAACAAGGGCGCCGGGCGCGAGCGTCAAATGCCTGACGCCCGCCGGCGCCGGCCGGACATGCTGCGTGCTGTCATCTTCGCGTGCCGTTGCCGCTGGTGCGCGAACTGGATGGCTGCAGGCGGAGCCCGTTCTCCTGCTTGGGCAGCGGGCAGCGGCCAGGTCAAGCTGCTCTCCAGCTTCTTGTCACTGTTCGATTGGCCGGCGACGCGAGAGTGAGAGTTCCCTGGCTCTGACGAACAGATCCACCTCTCCGGTGTCCGCAGTGCTACTGCTTGATTGGCCAGCGCCCGGCGCGATCGAGTTCCCTCTGGGTCAAGTAGGTTGACAGGGAAGCTTTGCATTGATAATTGATTCTCGACTTTAAGTCTGAAAGTTTCAGGTACACGACCACGACAAGGTTTCAGTTTCAACGCCTGGTTTACCGGTTCAAAAGGTCAAGCTTCGGCAGGTGGTAGACTGGCAGGTGCTTTTCCAAAAGTCTTGGGTATATTGGGGCTGGCCTGGCCGGGCTTGGGTAGCTTTGGATATCCTTATCAACACGGAGGCATAGCAGGCTTCTGGTAGTAGTGATTTAGATCCATCGCCGTCAGCTTGGGCTTGTTTGTCGTTGCAGCTTCCATGTTGAATCTTGGAGAAGCTCAACTAAATGTAGTTTTTTGATATTTTTCAAATGAGTTAAACAGGTTTAGGAGTTGGAAAACTAGCTTCTCATGGCTCTTCACACAGAATTACACTCTCCTCGAGAGTTTTATGTCTGGGAATCACTTCCAGTCGCGTAATCGCTTATTCAGTTCTATTGGAGAATTACTTTCACATGAGAATTTGAATTAAGCCGGATGGGAGGAGATCTTCTGAAATGGCCAAGAGTCTTACAACTGGTGTCGGATTACCTGGTACTACTAGAAGACTTTCCATCCCTGACCGGTAAAACGAGGTGCCGGGTAACACAGGTCAGATCAGCAGTCAAGTGAAACGGTCAGCAGCCTACTGGCACGGCCAAAGGGATGCATAACTCAACGTGTGGATCGTCAATCCAATTTTCAGTTATGGACTATGGTGGCCTTGAGTTCCTCTTCTCAGTTTGTCAATTCCGTCCCATCCCAAGAAAAATTTTGCCACCTTGCCAACAGAGTCGGAACCAGACACAGGAAGCTAGCTCTGTTCATGGGCTGGGTAAAACTGGGTACCAGCCCACGCCTAAAATCAGTGAACCCGTCGAGCACACCCAATATTCATTGGGCTGGTTTCTGGTCCAACCCGACAAAAACAAAAATAAGTATGCAAACCGGTCATTAGGCTGGTTACGAGAGAAACCTATGGTACCCGGTAGGTTGCTCGTCGTGCTCCAGCTGCGACGGCGGCGGCGATGTCGTACGAGGGCCGCAGATTCTACGAGGACCTTGAGCCGGAGGAGGCACCGGCTGCCGAGGAGGAAGCGGCACCGGCGACGGAGATGTGTGCCAACGCGGCCAAGGCAGCTCAAGACCTATGGGAGATTCTTGCCTCTCTTCCTAGGCGTGAGAACTCACCACGGCGCATTACAGTGGAGGTACACAACAAGATTTGGCGTATCTCTCCTCTTAATCCATTCTTTCCTCTTTCCCTAGCATTGATTGCCCATGTTCTTAACCGTAGATCAGATTGGGAAGTGAAAATCCATGCAGTTAAATATGAGTTGCGATTAGAAAATAGACTAGGTTCTTGGCAATTAATCCCATTGTTTCTAGCGTAGATCAGACTATGTCCTATATTGCTTATGTCCGACATAGCTTAGTAGTGGAATACTTATGTTCTATGCTTTCTATATCTCGTCCAGTTTAGCTTTGTCTTGGAATAGTTTAGGTGTGTAGTAGTGTTAGAAAGGAGAGAATAAAAGGGACAACAGATTTGGTACTTGGAAAAATTCCTTGTGCGATTCTCCAATCATCCAAGAGTCCTCGACGGTTGATCATTTAGTCCATTCAACATCTCTATTATTAATCATCGTAAAAAAACATCTCTATTATTAATAAGTCATGCCCACTTTAGTCTACCCTATCTGCAATAAGATGCAACCCAATGATTTTTTATTTTGGAAAAAAAATCTGGCTTCTGCAAGGTTTACTGCCTGGGTATTGGTTACTTAACGGAACATGTGCTGGCTGCAATATAATACCTGAATGGCACATTGATACCTCCTACAATAGCTTGTATTTTTCTCCACGGTAGTTAATTTTCTCCCAAATAATTACTATTCTATGATAGATGAAACCACAATTTTTTTTTCACAAACAAAGCGTTGCTATTGATATTGCCAATGTGGCATTATTTTTGTTACTTTTGAATTTTAGCACCTCGTACAAGATTTTTTTTACCTAATTGTGTTTTTCTAAATTATTTATCTTGTTGATACATCTTCAAATGATTCTCTATCAGGATATATTACATGGTAATGTGGAAAATGAAGGACAATCTGACAATTTGAAGAGGTTGATTGCTTCCATTTCTAATACGAAGAGAAAGAGATCAAATACAGGACATTTGGATGGTCAATCAGCTAGCTCTCCGACTCCTGTCTCTCCAGCTAGGAAGAGAAGCAAAAGGCCCAGTTCAAAAAGATCGTATGTCTAGAAGCACTTCAGTACAGGACCAAATGATGAGGATCATATTGCAACATGTAATTACTGTGGTAAAGTCTATGCTTGTGATAGATCAACTCATGGGACAAGTACCCTGTGGTACCATCTAAGGTTATTATGCCCTAAAGAGCCACTCAAGGGCCAGGATTTGCCAAAGAAGAACCAAGGTACTCCCAAACATACATTCAGCATTGAGGATTGCCGCCAAGCACTTGCTGACATGGTCATAATTGATGAGATGCCATTCAGATCTGTTGAAGGTGAAGGGTTCAGGAGATATTCCAAAGTGCTACAACCAAAGTTTGACCCCCCCCTTCTAGAGTGACAGTAGCAAGGGACTGCATGACGCGATACTTTCAAGAAAAGCCCAATTGGAAGAAGGTTTTGAAGAATCAGAGAGTCAATCTAACAACTGATTCTTGGACCTCCAACCAAAATCTTTGTTATATGATCCTAACTGCCCATTGGATTGATGCTGAATGGAAGCCACAGACACGAATCCTTAATTTCTGCTCAATTTCAGATCACAAGGGAGAAACTCTTGGAAAAAGAGTTGAAGAATGTTTGTTGGAATGGGGAATTGACAATATATTCACTGTCACAGTTGACAACGCAAGTGCTAATGACAAGTTAATTCAATACTTGAAAGGAGTGTGCAAAGGCTGGAAGGGAGTTGTGTTACACAATAAATTCCTTCATATAAGGTGCAACACCCATATAGTGAACATCGTTGTAAAGAGTGGATTGAAGAAGAATAATGAACCTATCGACAGAATCAGAATAGCAGTCAGATTTGTGAGGCCCTCACCCTCAAGATTGAAAGTCTTCAAGAAATGTGCAGAATTGGAGAAAATATCCACAAAAAGCCTTTTAACCTTAGATCTGGATACGAGATGGAATTCTACCTATCTTATGTTAGAGAGTGCAGTAAAGTTTGAGAAGGCCTTTGAGAGATTGGGGAAAGAGTACAAGCCATTCAAAGCTCACTTTGGTGACAAAAGACCTCCTAATGCATCTGGTTGGGAAGCTGCAAGGCGCATGTTATGTTTCCTGAAGCTTTTTGAAAAGGTCACAACTCGTCTATCAGCCTCTTTCCATGTGACATCAAGCATTGTCTTTCATGACATAATGTTGATGCGTGCAAAGCTTGAAGAGATTGCTATGGGAGAAGATGCAACATTAGCTTCAATGGCACGTCTCATGAAACGAAAATTTCAAAAGTACTGGGAAGAGGAAGGAAATCTGAACTGCTTACTGTTCGTTGCTGTCATTTTAGACCCAAGATACAAGCTCCAATACTTGACATATTGCTTATCAATTTTGTATGGACCAGACAAGGGCAAAGAAATAGGTGAGAAAGTTGAATCAGCTCTTGCTGAATTGTTTGCTTCCTATACTCAAAGTGTCAGCGCATCTTCTTCTACCAGTAGAGGTTCAAATCCACAACCAGTTCACTTCGATGTAGATGAAGAGGACGAAGAGAATCCCTGGGATATGTTAGCATCTCAGTTTGAACAACATATAGAGGAGATTGAGAGTGAACCAAATATTTCAGAACTGTCCATGTATCTGTCAGAAAAGCGTGAGATGAGAGCTAAAGAGTTTGAGATATTGAATTATTGGAAACTGAACTCAAACAAGTATCCTGTATTATCTCTTTTGGCAAAGGATGTTCTAGCTGTACCTGCCTCAACGGTGCCCTCAGAGTCTGCTTTTAGCACAGGCGGGCGAATTATTGATCTGCTCCGATGCAGCCTATCGACAAACACTGTTGAAGCCTTAATTTGTGCACAAAGTTGGCTACGCTCATCTCACACCAAAGCAACTGCAAGAGAGGCTGCTGAAGAGGTCCAAGAATATGAGGAGATCAGAGAAGGTGTATTTTTGGTAACAATTGTGTAGAAGTTTCACATTTTATATATTGAAATTAATTATTGGCATTCCATTTTTATTTATGCAGAGTTACTTTCAAAAGACCTCATAGAGAACCAAGATCGTATCGGTGCGTCTCTTTATTTGTTAATGCTACCTCTAACGCTTGAATATCCCAATTATCCGCTTCTTTTGTCTAGTAAATGTTTTTTTGTACCTTTCAGTAAAGGTTTACTAGCTTTTCCCCTCCTATTTCTTGGCCAAGTTTGTTTCACCAACAGTTAGATTTTGGATGACATGTTGGTTCAGCAGCAGTATATATGTTTACCACTTTGAAAGCATGTTATCTCCATGCACATGTATCTCCTACTAAAGAAAAGTCTTATTTGCCATGTTTTGTTTCAGATTTCACCGAATTTGAAGTATAGTAGTTCCATGCAAGTGTAAAAAGGTCATGGTGCTACTGGTATGAAGGGCTACCATGAGGAGAGATTCCGGCCAGGGCCTGGCCCATCCAGTCTTGTTAGCCGAGAGAAGAAGGCAACAGCCCACTCATCTGCGGGCCGCCCAATCGAACTCAGGCCGCACCCATGTTCTACTTACGGCCCATGCAGCCGAGAGCCCAAGATGTCCCCGTCGCCTGGTTTCTATTCTAGTTCTACCGCAGAATTCTCGCGCCGCCATGCCCGCCGAGCGCTGGAGCCCCCCACGCGGTCGGCGCCGGCGGTACGCCCGTATCCCCGCGGGCGGCTTAGCGCTCGCCTAGGCCCAAGTGCCTACTACGCCGCTGCGCGGTACACTCTACTCTCTCGCTCCCTACTGCGTGCGCTGTACTATCTATACTCTCTACTGTCCGGTGATGGCCAGCCGTCTCTTCCTGCTCCGGCGGCCAACAATGGCGTGTCGGCGGCGGCGGCCACCACATTTTCCTCTGATTTACCAATCGTTTCAACTTGGGAGCTTGGGGTCCTCCCATGGGACGCTGGAGCTGCTCGCGCCTCCGCCCAGCTCACGGTAAGAAGTAGACAAAACTATTGATCCTCTTGCCGTTTAAGCTGTCGATGAAATGCAGTGAGCTGATGTTGAGCCGCAGGGTCTGTGTGTGAGCAGTGCTTTCAGTTGCTCCTGTGCTGTAGGTATGCACTGCAACCCTCTAGGGGGCTTCCGCTGGGCTTAGTGGGTGTCAGGTGTTTGTTGAAATGCCGGACCTGGCATTTCCTGCTCAATGCACTGCTCTCGGGCACGTTTTTAAACTTATGAATGCTACTATACTATGATATAGTTGTATCTTCTTTCTGTGCGCACATTTGGATTAGGACATTTTGATCCCCAGGAGGGGTTCGTTCATGAAACAATTCAATAATTCAGCAGTTTTCATGTTTTGCGTGTTCTGATTCTGTTGTAGTTATACTTTCCACAAGGTTTTCAACCGATATGCTGGGTTCTTCAGTTGGTTGCAAAGGTGTAACCGTCAAGCCTACCATTGTATCCATACAAGTCAATCAGTCAACAGTGAAAATCTGACTACCGTGGAGCCTCGACAAAATCCAGGTGTACCAGCTAATGATTCTGGTGAACCAAAACCTAAGAGGAAAAAGCTGAAAGGAAAGAGGGCAGTAACAAGATTTTTGAAATCCTTGAGATGGAAAAAGAAAAAGGAGATTCAGAGAATGACTGCGGAGGAGAAGATTTTGTACAAATTGAAGCTGGTAAGTTGCTTTGCTATTATCTGCATACCTAACTATTTGTTTTGATAACAGTGTTTTGTTAAGTTTGCTTACGTTCTTCATGTGAATTAGCTTGATTTACAATGCTCCTATTCATGTGTGTACAAGTAAAAAACGAAAGCGGTTGCTGAAGTTAATATTTTGATAAAATAGTAGCTGTTATATCCATGCACACTGGTGTGGATATTCAATTCTAAATTTGTTCTCCCTTTTTTGGGGGGCTTTTCATAAAGGCTCGAAAGAAGGAAGAACGGCTTGTCACAGCGCTGAAGAAAATTGAACCAGAAGATCCGTCAGACCCTGCACACGATCCCGAGGTGCTTACACCTGAAGAGCACTTCTATTTCCTCAAGATGGGCCAAAAATGTAAAAACTATGTGCCTGTCGGAAGACGTGGAATTTACCAGGGAGTGATCTTGAATATGCATTTGCATTGGAAAAAGCACCAAACTCTCCAGGTAATTGTGAAGACATTCACACCAGATGAGGTCAAGGAAATTGCTGCAGAGTTAGCCAGACTAAGTGGTGGGATTGTGCTTGACATTCAAGATGGGAACACAATTATTATGTACAGAGGGAAAAACTATGTGCAGCCACCACCCGAAATCATGTCTCCAAAAGTTTCACTCTCTAGAAAAAAGGTACTCCTATGTCTTTGTGGTTTCACAGTTCAAGGAGAAAGATATAAATATATTTGGCACAGATGTGTGTCAACGTTGGGTAAAACGTTAATCGTTAAAAAACACTAGTGATAGGACAGTTCCAAGTAGGCTAAGCAATAACAGCCATGGTAAGGCTTTCCTAATTGTGCTATCTGTTTCATAAAGTCGGTGAATGTAGTTTCATTAGAAAAAAGGAAACAGACCCATACAATTTTATCTCAGTAGAAGCAAGGCTGTTTGAGGTGTGAATTAGAAAATATGCTGCAGCATAGACACGTATGCAGTAGCCAGTAAAGAAGACAAATATCTGTCTCTTTTTTTGTTCACCATTGTGTGTCTTTTTGAAATTTTTAATCAGGCACTGGATAAATCCAAATATAAAGAAAAGCTCAGAGCTCTTAGGCGGTACATTCCCAGGCTTGAGCAGGAGCTTGAAGATCTTCATGCGCAGATGAAGTTAGCGGGAGAGCATAAAGGACAAAGTGTAGGGAAATATGTTGCTTCAATTTCACAAAATGCAAACAGTATGCCAGTGAGAACAGAATCTTCTAGCTTAGTTCGCAATCAAACTGTATCTGATCTCCTGTCAGAAAGTATAGAAGGGTCGAGGAACTTGGAGGATGAAAGTTCTGAGGTTGAAGACGACTCAGCTTCAGAGTCTATATCATTTTCAGAGTCTGAGGATCTCTCTGACATTTTTGAGTCAGAATCAGAGGATCAAGAAGAGGACAGCAAGGAACGTCCCTTATATCTTGATAGGCTGGATAAGTTTCCCTCAGAAAATAATGATAAGGAACCAGATAATTTTGAGGAGCATCTAAGGAAGATCGCTTCACTTTCTGACAGAACTGATCCGAATTCAAAAGAATTAAAAGTGTCAGAGCTTGACGAGATTGATAAGATCTTTCTGAGAGCTAGTTCATTGTTGAAGAAAAGGTGAAATTTTGGGATTTTATTCAACGATCATATTTCTATGTGCTGTGAAATGCATTTGTGTAGTTGTAATAGCATCTTCAGAAACGGAAAGGATTTATGATCATGTAGAGGCTTGCATTTCCTGGGAGTTTATGCTCACAATCATTTTACTGTGATCATGCTATAATGGAATTCGGTGAGATGATATGAATTTGTGAACTGATCGTTTTGATGTCAGAGATCAGATTTGGTATGGTTAAATACATGCCACAAATTGGGGGAAACCCTCGACACCTGGTGCTATCTTCTAAAACTGATGCAAGTTTGATATCAATGTTACGGGTCTGATAGAAGGGAACATTAGCGCCACCGCCAAGTGAATTCTTCTCATACATCAAAGACATCAGATTTCTCAGGCTGAAAGTATTGGCCCCAGACTGCTTTATAATAATTACTTACATCCAACGTAAGCGAGCGATTAGTGCATCTCATGTTGCCATACACGCAATTTTTTGTATACGTACACATCACACGACAGGAGAAGCATGCAAAGACCACGTCTCAACCAAGATCAGGGACGATGAAGTAGTCCTCGTCGTCGTCAGGCACCTCCACCCGTGGCTGCTTGCTCTGGCGCACCCCGTTCGCCTTGTAGAAGCCGGCGTTGCTCGCCGGCTGCGGCGAGGCGAAGAGCTCAGGGACCTCCGCCGTCGTGGTCTTGGCCGGCGCAGGGCCGTGGAACAGGTCGTCGATGTCCGCGAACCACTCCAGCTCCTTGAACCCAAGAGGCGAGTCTTCTTTCTGCGAACACAAGCAGATCGCCGGAGAAGTAACTAGTATAAGGCTGAGAACTCGGAACGCTTGTTGTCAACAAGAAAAGAAAAGGTTTTGGACGGTCGGGCCCTCGCCTTGTCGCTGGACTCGTAGTCCGACAGCTGCAGCAGGTCCTCGACGGCCCATCCCGACGGCGGCAGGAACGGGGACGACGGCACCTCCTGCGGCTGCTGCGCACCAGCAGCCCTGACCGTTGCTGCTGTCTTGGCGGCGGCGGCGGCTGGCGCGGGCTTCTTGGGCGGCGGCGGCGGGAGCGGGAGGGCGTCGGCGGTGGCGCCGCAGACGGCGCTGAACCCGACGCGGATGCCTGTGGCGAGGTACCGCTGGTGGCCGCCGGCGAGCGTGCCTGGGACGTGGATGGGCTCGTCGCAGTCGCGGCAGAAGAGCGCCCTGTCCTCGACGCAGAAGACGAAGGCCGGCTTGTCCTGGCAGACGTCGCAGCGCGGGAGGCCGGCCGCCCCGCCGCCGCCGACGACGAGCGGGAGCCGCTGGTGCTTGCTGGCGAGCTTGTTGGCGGCGTGGATCTCGACGTCGCAGCGCGCGCACAGCGCCGCCTCGTCGGCGCAGCACACCACCGTGGCCGCCGCGCCCTCGCACGCGTCGCACTGGATCCTCATGCCGCCGCCTCAGTCGTCGGGTGTTCAGCTTGGGACAAGCAGAGGCCACAGGGCAGCCACCTCTACTCTAAAACTAAAAATCAGCACGGGAACGGGAGCAGCCGAGCAGAGCGGCGAGCAGCGGGCGTGGCTGGCTGACCCGCGCGCGCTATAAAATCGCGCAGCGCGCGTCGCGCCACGCCCCCGTTCCCGTCCGGCACGCGGCGGGTTTGGGCGAGCGAGACCGGCAGCGCTGGAAGCCGGACAGGGCCGCGGGATGTGTGGACGAGAGGCGCGCTCGGCCTCGGCTCGCCCCACCACAAGTGGCAGTTGCTTGGCGGCTTCCGCTGCGCGCGGGGAGTAGTATCTGTGTATGTCCTCGGGATCGCGGGCGCGGGCCAAGATATTGATCTGCTGATGTGTGGGCTGACGGGCGCGCGACGCCATGGGTGGGGGGGGCCCGGCCCGCGCGCTCGGGGATCGTTCCGTGGAATTGGCGAGACGAGGAAATCGTGGCCACTGGCCAAGTCGCAGCTGCAAGCGGCAGCTTTTGCACGGGCGGGGCAGCGACCGGCGACCTGGTGCTCCGTTCCGTTCAGCTCAGCTCAGATCAGCTTTCTGGACCGTTCTTGTGAAGTTGCAGCCGGCCGCCCGTCACCGTCACGCTGCTGCGTCTGCAGCGCTCAACTAAGGGCAGACGGTGAGCGAGCGATCAGTCGAGTGCTGGGTGATTTGCATTCCCCCGGCCGTGCGTCCAGAACACGCTAGATCGGGGCACGAACAGCAACGGCAGGCCACACAGAGAGAGAAAAGATCTGGGCGTCGCGAATCAGGAGGCGTCGCATGTTTTTTTGTGGATATACGATTGTGGCTGTGGTGGTCGGTGGAGGACAACTGATATTTTCTGATGGACAGCCGTCCCATTTGGCAGAACCTTGCCTCGGGCCAGAAAACGTGTCTACACTTCGCTGGCGACGGTGTGTTCTGTTCCAGCCGGAGACGACCCCTCGTTGGATCTCGGCCATACGTCCGTGGCAGCGCGATTTTTTGTGTTGGCGCATTCGGTTAGAGAGCTGATGAGTACCGGCTATAGCCGCTGCACAAGCACTGCAGAAAAATCACTTCCGATCAGGCTGTTCCAGAGAACAGAACACGTGCGCGTCAACGGTGAAAGCCTGAAACGAGGATCATCATTTTACACGGAGCAGGGCAGCTGGCCCTGGCCTGAACAGCTCTTTCTTCCACTTGGGGCCGTGCTGTGCTGCCCCGGGCGTCTTGATAACCGGGGGATCCTGTGGTGGCCGGCGCCTCATTCAGGTTTTGAGGGTCCATTTGTCCCCGCGCCGACGGACGTGCGTCCATCCTGGTGCGGAGAGGCCGTGTTAGGTTACTACTCGATGATGGTGATATTCTCCAACCCCAGCTCCAACCAAATGTCTTCCCTTGCTGCTTTCTGAAACCTCCCCATTCGAAATCTGGCCTGAACATTTGCTACCGTATAACAAGCGAGCATTGCTCCAGCGAGTGGTGCCAGAAAAAAATCATTCACAAAGAAAAGAAAAAGGTGAGTGGGCCCGTTTATTGTTCAGCGGGTACGGCTCGTGCAGCGTTGATAATTGATGGTTTTTTATCCGTGGATTGGCGTCTTGGACTCGGGAACAGTCGCTGTTTGGGGCCGATCAAAATCGTGGCCCGCGTTGCTTCTTTGCCGGAGATGTAGCGGGCGAGGCCATACCTAGCGTCGGACCCGCCAAAGCCTCGCGGCTCGCCCGGTCGCCGTCCGTCCATGAATGCGGCACAGCGCTTTGCGTCGGTACAGAAATTAAATTAAACGTACTCTAGACGGGATTGATTTTTTTTTTAAAATCCGGGATTGAGATTTTTGAGAGCCCAAATGAGTTTCGTACTTCTTTTTTTCCGTGGACTTGCGGTGGAGCCCAATCCTGTGCTGGGCTTGCCTCTTGGGCCCGTCAGAACCAAGCGAACTACAGGTTGGTCCAAATAGGCCACGGCCCACAGAGCTGCCCAAAAACGGGAAGTTTGAGAATTAAATATTAAATAAAAAACTTCCAGCATAAAATGTTTGAGCTCCTACCCAAGTTCCCATCCTGCGTAACAATTTGACGTACCATATTTTTCATCGCTTTATCTACCACTCCCATTACCATTATTGTGACCCCTTTATATCTTGGTTATCAGAATTCACAAACTCAACACCAAGAAGCCAGCTTTGTGCCCTGCACTGTATGTTCGGGATTTTTTCCGTCTGCCTCATTCTCGACCATCGGCGAGCTTCGAGGCGAGCTGCCGAGCCACTGCCGCACACAAGACGTGTCATGCCATTGCTCACCTTGAAAGATGTGCATGTTCATAGCTTGGCATATTCGTAGACGACTAGACGAGCATATGGCACTTTGACAGTGCACGCAGGTCGCCGACGGATGGCAAACAGGTTGCCGCTTTAGTTGCTTTACTACAGCAACGACAGGCCGCTAAATAACACGCAACAGTACTGACTAAACACATAGTTACATGCCACAGAGAGACGCAGTTCCCGGCCATTTGTAATCATACATATATGGCGACAAGGTGGGGATTAGAAGATCAGGCGGTATAATACAAGGCAGCAGAGACGGGCTTTGCTTGCTTCGTTTCTTGTTAGGAGATGGAATTGTGGGGGGTCAGGCGACTCGGAAATTCTACTCCACGCACATGCAGTGTCGCAGATGCAGCAGCAGTACTCCCTTGGTTCCCTCTGGGAAGAAGACGACTTCATCTCCCTCCTCGCCTCACCTGCGCCTGGTCGTGTTCGCCGGCGCCCACAGGTCGGCCCCGTTGCTCTGGGTCAGCTGCAGCGTCAGGTCCACCGGCACCAGGCACAGCCCGCGGTTCCGGAGGCTGTAGTGCTCGGGGTCCTGCATGTTTATACGCGTGGGGTGTTTGTCAATACCATCTCGTCTCGTGATGCACGAAAACGAAAAGAGGAATGGTGCATTGGTCTTCTATACGACCAAAGCATTGAAAGCATCTTGTTCTACAGGTTGCGCATTCAGATTTCGGTGGAGTCAGTCAGACGAGGCTGTGCTCACCTCAGGCGCAGCGCCGGCAGCCGGAGGAGCACGCATGTAGGGGGAGCTCAGGACCTGCAAAGATTGGAGCATTGTTGGTTATTGCCGTCATCAGCGGGACTGAAGGATCGGCGAACGGAAGGAAGATCGTATATATCGTATATAGTGCCATGTGCGGCCACTGAAAGCGAGACCTCACCTCGAGCTGCTGGTGCAGGAACTTGATGTACCCCGAGGCCTCCTGCAGAACAGACGCCGTATCGGTCTGCATCGACGACAAGAAGCAAAGGTGACCGCGGCGCTCGCGAGACGAAAGGAGTTCCGCTTGCACAGGTGACAATACAGCAAGAGAAGAAAAAAGTCCAGGAATGGAGTACCTTCCCGAACGGCGACACTAGCTGCTGGAGCGCCGCGACTCTCTCGCCGATCTTGTCCTTCTTCTCCTGCTCGACCGCAGCAGCAAAGCTTCAGCCAAACAGCCATGGAAGACAAACGTGCGATAGCGATATTGCGATGCTAGCGTCCACCATGCGTACCTTTGGTGACACGGGCGCGGTTCTTGTGCTGCTGTTCCTCGGCTTCTTGGAGCTCATGCTTCCGAACTCCTCCGGGCCGGCGGCGGTGGTGGCGGCGACGGTGACGACGCCTTCACCGCTGCCGAAGTAGCCGCCGGCGTGGTTGTGGTTCCTTTTGCTGTGGTTGGCCACCTCGGTCATCATCATCTTCGTCTCGGCTGCTCACTAGTGCCTTGCCCTGTTTTCCTGCTGAAATCCAGGAGGGAAAGGTGCAGGTCAGACGAACCTGCTTGCTCCTGCTAGGGTTAAAAGCTGACTTTTACAGCTGTGGCCGTTTGTTCAGGGGTCGGTTTCATGGAAAAATCACTCCCTGGTCATCAGCCGCTCCAAAAGTGCAAAGCTACTAGTAGCTCCTTCATGTACTTAGCAGCAGATAAAAAGATCGACATGACAAGACGGGGTCAAAGGTGTCATTAACCACAAGCACCCTTTTTCTCTGCACAGGAACTTTGTTCTAGAAAATCAATCCGGACAGCGCACGGAACGGAATGAAAGGGATTTGGCCGCTTTTTAGCTCAGTTCAAAGCCTGTTCTGTTCAGTGTGTTGTTCACCTTTTGGCGCGAGTGCATGGAGGCGGACGCACTACAAGATTCCTTTTCTGTTTTCGAACAAACGCACTACTACAAGATTATGGGCCTGCTATGCTAGGTGCTGCTGCCTTTCCCCAGTTTGTATAATACACTGTTCTGCTGCTAAACTGTTTTTACTTGACGAATTTGTTTCCTTCCAAATTCCAATGCTGCCATTTGGACCTTGTCTGAAGGTTCTATTTGCCAGCATAAAGAAAATGGTTGGGACTTGGGGGGTGATCATCACTGGAGAAGACGAAGTCTCGTGTAGGAGGCACGGCGAGGGTGTGGAGGGATTAGATTAGGTTACAGCTTACGAGTTCGGAGATACTGTCTTCCTTCCCAGTTGAGCATAAAACAATTGCAGAGAACAGATTGGTCAGAGCGAATAAACTAAGGCAATCCTTATCGGGCAGCATAAGAAACGTGTGACTTCAGAGCTCCAGAGAGTCGTAGGACATTAGGAGCTGATGGGTTTCAGTCTTTCGGGTAGGATCGTCCACTGCTTTGTATATAGAATAGTGGGCACAGCACACGGTGTGATTAAGGTAATCTACTCCATGACCAAATACTCCATAAGTACCCTTAAGATAGAAATAGAGCTGCTCCTTCCTTTAAAATTAGATGCGCTACTAATTCGTTTCACTAGGACAAGACCTTGACACAAAACGAAATACTTCATTAGCATTTTATTTATGACATGCAGAAGTGTTTTCTTTTCAATGGCTAATAATGAAATCAATGTTTTGGGACAAAAATCAGACTGTTATTAACAAAGAAATTGTTGGTCTAAGTAATTGCCGTAAGGAAACGAAAATAAGCCTCTGCTAATGCCTCAAAAAGGAGGGTGTAGCATTTTTTTTTCTACACAATAAAAAAGTGAGTAGCATTTGGACAATGCAAAGCAGATAGTAGCTCTCATAAACTACAATCATGTCTGAACATGAACGAAAGCTACAGTCCGCCGCACGAATTATACGAGTCTACATCATCCCCTTCATCATCATATAATTAAGCAGGTAGCCTGGTTCCGTTACGTATCGTGGCTCGTATGATCATCGCCAGTGATAGTATATCAACTGACGCGTATTCTCGTCATGGCATGCCCCAGCAGCTCCTCCAGTCAGGATGGGGCCCCATCTCCTGGTTGCATGCGCAGGACAACCAGCAGGCGCCAGCTGTTGGTCAGGCGGCTAGGCTAGTAGCGACGCTGGTGCACCTGCCGCCCTAGCGTCTCCTCTTTCCATTTGGGCGTCGTTTCCAGGGGCCTCTGATTGAGAGTTTTCACACAAACAGCCTTGACTGCGTACTGCTGCCAGAGGAGAGCAAAACAGGGTTGGGGTGTCCTACTGCTTTGAAGTCAGAGGCATGCAGCTAGGCCACACCCCTGCCTGTTGTTCTTCATCCATTTGGAAGGATTAGCTTAGGGCAAAGTTCATGGAACGTTTGTTTTCGTAACTGAACAAATAAACCCCCAGTGGCATCCTTTGCTTCGTCTTCCTCTTTTTTTATGAGCAAGTTCTGGGTCAGACTACTTGTACTGTATACACTTGTTCTGGTACTAGAAACATTTGTTCTTTATTTATATATATGCAGTTGTGGTTGTGGAACCAACTAACAAAAGAGTTCATCAGGGAAGTAAAAAAGAGGCCGGACAAAACGCTTGTCCCCTTCGATGATGCGTAGCAGAAACCATGCATGATTGGATTGACTGACGAATTTGTCAAGTAGTAGTAGCTCTAGGTTGTTTGCGGTTCCGAGCACCAAATCCAGTCACCTCTGTTTTGTTTTGCCACCGCCCCTTGATTCTCAAACTGCACCAGCACCGCCGTACCACTAATTTCTACAGCCTCTCAAAGGCAAGCATCTGCTTGGCATAAATACGAATCTCTGCGAAATTATTAAGAGCAGCAGCAGCAGCCGTACTAGGCTTTTTAAACCCAGAGCCGATCGAAGGCAAAGGCCTTTTAATACGCTGCGCCCTGCCGTCGTCGCGACGCAAATCAAAGCTTCTGTTAGCAGAGGGCTAACCACACGTCGTCTAATTAAGAATCGGGCCGCCGACGTAGGCGGATATCCGTATCCACCCCGGAGCCAGCTGTGCGGAAAGGACGCGCGCGCCAGCCGAGACCCGCTCGCCGCCTGCCTCTGCCTGCACCTGCTGACACGTACTACGCGCATTGCGCCGCGCCATACTGCATGCACACGCCATGGCTGCCTGCCTACTCTAGTACTCTCTCTCTCTCCCCATGTCGGTGTTAACAGAAGGATTAAGACTAAGAACATGATGGCTAATCATGGTTGATGAGCAAAGTAAACAAAAGGTTGCCCCCGTAGTTAACCAGCGCGCGAGCATGCATGAGCGACCACATCAATCCAAGAACAAAGAACTGGCCGACTACATGGAGATGGTACTGGGAAAGGGGAGAAACGGCCGGAGATCGAGGCTCTCACCTGCAGGATCAACGGCAACCCCTGCGCTGTGCGCCCGGCCGGAAGGAGAGAGCGAGCACAGGGCGGTTGCGGTGGCGATGGCACCAGCTATCTGTCTCCGCCGCCTCGCCGGCCGGCCGTCCCGGGAACCGAACGCCTGGAAGCCGTGCGCTTCTTCTTCCCCGCGCGCGTGTGTGTATGTACCCGCGCGTTCCTGTCTCCCTCCCGGAGCCGCGCGCGCCGGAAAGAGGAGGAAGGGCAAGGGCTGCGTGGGGAAGACGATGACGACGAGGAGTAGACGAGGGTTATGGAGGGTTTAAGGATGGGTGGAGGTGGTCCGGGGCAGGGACGTTTGGGGATCAGGGGAGATGGAGCCCCTGATCGTATTTATAAACATACGAAGGCACGCGGCGCAGGAGAGAGAGGAGAAAGAGGTGGTGGCCGCCTGCCTGCCTGCCTGGGTGGGTGTGCTGTGGCTGAATAGATTTTCTCGAGTAGCAGCATTTTTTTTTTCATTTTTCAAAGGCAAGAAAACCATTTCCGCACTCTATCGGTCTATCCATCCATCCATCCAGCTCCAGTGACGACGTGAAAAAAAACAAACGGGGGTTCCTTAACACGAAATCGTTTGGTGCACCTCCCGGCTCCGGTGAGCTACCTACTGCTGCAAGGGACAACAGGAAAAGGAGATACTGTGGATGGACGCCGGCCAACTGGTCTGGTATGGGTATGGTACGTGACTACGTGCTGGTTCTGGCAGGCAGGGCGAGGACGAGACGAGGCGGAGGCGGAGTGCATGGCATGTTCCGCGCCAGCACCGCGCGCGCGTATGTGCGCGTAGCACTTGCGCCCGCTTTCTTTCCCCCACGCCTACTAGGAGCAGGAGGCAGGAGCCGGTGCCTTTTTACGTTTCGTGGCTCCTTTTCGGTCCCCTTTCTTTGTTTTTTGGGTCGCGTCGGCCTCGGTGACAGCTAATATCCAGAGGGTGCCTGAGAGGGAGAGAGGCGACGATGCGACCGGGCTCGGAGGAGCGAGAGGGATCGGCGAGACCAGGACCAGGACAGGAGGTGACGCCATATGCGCAGCCCACAGCGGCAGCGTCCAGCGGGCAGCAGGACGGGGACAAACCGGGTATGGAGAACGGCCACCGAACCAAACGCACCACCCTTCCCGCCTTCCGTTCCGTCGGCGGCCACGCGCGCGCGGGCGTACTGCGCATGCGGCTCGTGATGGTGCTGGTTCAGTGGTGCGGCAGCGCCTCGTGCGTTCCTGCTCCGGCACACGGGCCAGGCGACTTTTCCGCGGCGGCCGGGAAAGGGAGTACGGGCTGCGTGCGGCGCACCGTGTACAGGAGCCCGGACTGTGCAGCTAGTACCTCGCGGGGCCTGGAGGATGCGGACAAGGATACGAAGGGATAGGGGGCCTGGGCTGGCGCTGCGCACGGGTAGGCGGTCGCGTGTCGTACGCGTGTCTGGCGCAGCTGGAAACTGGAAAGAGCGATCGTCTCTCTGCCTCCGCGTGCTCCTGTGCTTCCTCCAAACCCTTGTTCTTCGTGTCGTTTTGGAAACAAGCGAACCGTAAACGCCGTTGATCATACGGGCACACAGTGTGCTGTCATCCAGCACGTACGTAGGTTTCCAACAGCCGGGTGGTCTCGGTTGTCATGCTACGGCTGGAACGTCTGCTAGGCGGGCCGCGGGCATGGCCGCGAACGACTCGTTAACGAGTGAGTCAGTCGGCCTTTTCCCATTTCGGCCCCAACTTACGTACAAGCCGCTTGTCTTGACGGGATCCGTCGCGTTGCATGCATGCCATGCCACTCACACGTATGGACCTTTCGCTTTTGAGTTTTGATGACCGAATCGGCCTTGACTACCGCGCGGTACGTGCCCGACAGCGTAACCCACGCAGTCCCGCCATGTTTCGGCACCGCAGATTCCCCGTCTCGCCTCTTTCGGCGGCCTCAGCTCGGTGCTCGCCTCACATGACCCAACAGTGACCCCAATCGCGACGTCCTTCGCGTCCACGTCTTTCGCAGCGCGAGTGACCGCGCCGCGTCGCCTACAGCCTACAGGCAGTCACCGCCGAGCGCCGAGCGCCCCGACCGCGCACGCGCGCGTCTGCCTGCCGCGTACTGATGCGTGGGTTTCTCAAAGGAACGGGAACGGGCCGCGGTCGCCGTCCGCCCCGTCCCCGTTCTGGCGCCGGCTGGCTCGCCTCCACCGCGACGGCGACCTTGGCGCGAATCGTTTTTTCCCCCTTTTGCCCACCACCACCACCCCCACCACAGACCCAGAGCGCGCGCCATGCACGAGTCCACACGACGCCGCGACGGCTTCCGTCGCCACGCCCGCGCGCGGCCCTGGGCTGGACCTGATGTCGTGACGGGCCGACGGGGTCCACGCGCTTCCACCGCCAGACGCGAAGCTGAAAGGGATTTTTACTTGTGCCCCCGTTTTGCGCTCTGCCAGGCCACTGAACTCTCTGCGGCGTACGCTACTGGCGTTGGCCGTGTATGCGTGTGGGAACGAACATAGCAATCCACTAGACGGCTACTGGTAGGAGTAGCTAATATATAGGCGAGGGTCCGGCCGGCGGCGATCTCACGTACAGGAACCGGTCCGCTTGCTGGGATACGGAGTAGCAGTTAGCACATGTCGAAGGTGAACAGACTGCAGAAGCGTCTGAACAGGTAAAGTCAAAGACCAACGGCCACATTGCTTCTACACCTGCTTCTTGTATCCACTCCATCCCCACCGGCGGGTTCCTGTGTCTGTGCCGCGAATCGTGTCGCGGTGGGGCCGCCCCTGCGCCGGGAAGCAAGCGATCGCTCTCCCGTCAGTTGAGGGCGCCGCTCGTGCAAGTGGCGGGTCACGCCGGCGCCCACGGCTCAAGTCGCAAAGCCTACGTGGCTACTACGCAGATTGGGCGGTTTGCTTAGCTCGTCTCCGGTGATCGGGGGGCCATCGCATGCGCTTAAACTTGCTGATTTGCTCCTCATGTGGCGGCGCCTGGCTTTCGGCGCATTATTCCTCCGGAAATCGCGGTTTCAGGAAGGAACCTCTGCTCGCTCTGACGTGCTGTTTTATGACCTGATTGATTGCAATACGCGTACTCGACCATAGAAGGAAATAGGCTAATCATGAGCTCCTTCCTGATCAGAACACCAGAAACCGACGAGCCCATCACGGGAGCGGACTGCTGAAACAAGCCTATATTGATCAGGTACTGGCTTCAGTCAAACGAATCGTTCGTGGCGTCGGCTGAATCAAGAGTGCAGCCAAAAGCACATGTAATCATGTACAGGTGGACAAATATCTCAATCAGAAACTTTGTGACGCAATCTGCAATCGAAAGGACAACACATCAAAAAAAGGTCCACAATGCTTGCCGTTACAACATCTCTTGGTACTCGTACGTTCTATGTAGTTATGATCCGTCAGGCGCAGCATTCAAGTTGCCACCAGCATCTCATTAAGCGGCAAACCATCATAGCAGCCGGGTCTCGATGGGTGCTACTGCTACAAAATCAAACAGAAATCCCTCAGCATCCTGTGATGTAGCTTACACGGACCACAGATGCATGTGTGTTAAGTATCCCACAGCGCCAGGCGAACGATCAACAGCAGCAGATCGTCCTGCATCCATGTTTTTTGAAATATATCTAAAAGCTTCATCCATGTACTCCACTCCAACTTCACGCAGCTAGAACAAATTCCGAGGCCGACAAAACAGTGCGACACTACAACTAGGATTCCTGCGCGTGCGGGCGCAAAAAGCCTCTGCAGAGCTCCTCCAAACGGCGGACAAGCTGTTGGGGCCGCTGCCACCATGCGTGTTCTGAAGAAACTGGGCCTCCATAATAGTCTTCTTGTGTGCTGTCCTTCTTGGTTATGCTTTCAGAAAAATCTTGCCAGTTTAGCATTGCACGTTTCAATCGAGATGTTCTTTTGCCAGTAACTAGATATCTGGTGTAGTCCCTAGCAAGGCGGTACAACTCCTCCCCTCTTATTATGTGGATATACTGCACAGCAAAGGAAACAGAAGAGATTTAGAATGCATAAGCAAGACTAAAAAATGTTTATCACCAAGACAATAGTTTTCATTACTGATGTTAGTTTGCAAAAATATAATTCCATACACATGTTAAGGTACCACAGAAGTATTATCATGTATCTAGAAGTAAGCTCACATTGATCAAACCAGGCATACATGCTACTGTTTCTTTGATAAAAGTAAACCGCACAGGTAGTTGCGAGAGATTAAAGTATATTGTATGCACATTTCATTCAATAAGCTAATAAAGGTTCAATTTGATCTTTTTCTCACAGGAGAGTTGCATATCTTTTAATATTATAAGAGGGAAAAAAGAGGAAGAGGCCGGTAGAAGCAACCTCCTTACCTCACGAAGATATAAAAGGACGATGCAAAAAATAACAAAAAAAACACCAAAAAGAAGACCTGTGGACCTTACACAGGACCTTCCATCTGAACCCTAAAGAACCTTTGGATCTTCCAAGGTCTCATAAAGGTTCAACTAGATTATCATATGCTCCAGCAATCCTTATCATCCTATCTGAATTAACTAATGATGTGGGGATGATAAATGGTATTTAATAAAATGCAAATAGTATTGTGACGCATTCATATCATCCCCTATGAACACACAATTTTCGAGGAAGAAATAACCTAACTAGTTGTTCAATATAGTATGCCTGGAACTAATGATAGGTAGTAGTTTGGAAATTGGTGGGCTAACAAAAATCTCCACCTAAAAGTATAGAGTTTTCAGAGCAGAGAACAGTGCAATTAAACTGTCAAAACATCAAGGGATGAAGTTACCACAAATATGAAGGCAACTGTCGCTATCAAAATCTGGATCATCTCATATAATGATTCCTTGAAAGATTCGTCCTCTGGGCCATCAGAGCCACCACCTCCTCCTCCATAACGGTTTTTGTTTCCTCCATTTCCACCAGTTGCCTGTCCTCGGATCTTAGCCATTTGCTCCATCAGCAAGTCTTGTATGGGACTTGACCTTTTTGCTTCAGCCATAGCTTTGTTCAAAGATTCCATTGAGAAGGGCTGGAAAGAAGGGAACAATAAATTAGCACATAATTTACAGGGAGTTTTTTTTTGGCCATGCTAATATGCTTGACTTGTATAACAAAATTGCCTGATGCACGAAGTTAACCAAATAGAGTTAAACCTCTGCCATACTAAATTTACTACAGCATAGAGAACCAAAATACTCAAACATAGTACCTTAGTTCTACATGTACCAAATTACCCAGAGTACAAAAACAGATCAAATTTGTTCAATTGCTAAGCAACAGAGGTAAACTAGTTCCCAATGCAATGCTCTCAGCAGAATTTGGATACTACAACAAGAAGCTATCGGAAGTGATAAGACATGCGGTTTTTATCATTACCAACAAGCATCACAACACCATTACTCTGATAATATACAAGGGGGTAGTATGGACCTTATTAGGCAAAAGAAGCAGTTATTGCATGATATAATAGCTTAAAGAAGATGGAATCCGGGGAAGTTAACAAAATTGCTTACGTCACTGGCAAGCTTAGGGTTCTCTTTCCCATTCGAGGAACGTACAGGTCCGAGCTTTTTATAGCAAGCAGAAATAAGAACAAGCCTTGGGTACAGTTGCTCTTGCAGCTTGTATGATCTGGTAGAATGTGCACACAGAGAATGTCGACCAAGCAGCTCACGCGTCCTTCCAAGACCAAGACCAACTACTGGCCTGTACGCGAGTGTACTATGAGGCTTGTGTATTGTAGCTTGGATGTTGCTCATATTTCTGTACTTCTTGAATCCCAGAATAACTTAGAGCCAAAGACCTAAAATGTACGACTAAAATGCTGATGTAAGAACAAAGCACACAGAAACCTGAGATAAAACAGAATTGTAGCTTATCCAAAAGTAAAATAAGTGTCAACTCAGATAATGTATAGCAGATAACAAGCTTCCATCTTATGGTATAACGGTTTTCAGTCACCAGTTAAACTTATATCTAAATTACCCACCTCTGCTGTTATGATAGATAAACCGAAATAACCACTTAAATCTATATCTAAATTACCCGCCTTTATTATTATGCTAGATAAACCGAAATAACCACTTAAATTTATATCTAAATTACCCACCTTACACTTATATCTAAATTACCCACCTTTGCAGTTATGATAGATACACTGAATAACCACTTTAATTTATAGCTAAATTACCTACCTTTGCTATAATGACAGATAAACTAAAATAACCACTTCAAGTTATATCTACATTATTGAACTTTGCTATAACTAAAGATAAACTAAAAAAACTAAACCTAAATTTAAATTTAAATTATCAACATCTACTACTATTAAATTAACTGTCAACCTTTAACGTATATGTCTCATAAAACTCTAAATTGTACTCACGCACGGGTAGATGGACTGGTTCAACTAATAGCTAATTCCTACCAGAGTTAGTAAGTGCCAACTGCCAATAAACAACCAGATTCTATTACTTCAGGCCAAGTGAAGTTCATTCGAAAGGCTCTGCTGACCATATCAACCCCTCCCTTGTCTGCACAATCCAAATGTCACATCCCGTTGAGCGACTGTATCGCCGACAGGCGACCGCTGCAAGCTAGGAGCACGAACCTTTGGTGTCAATTTAAGCTGGGCAGTCATCCACTGATAATTGGTGGTGATTGACCCCTAGCAGACTGTACATCTGATCCATACGCTCTAGAATTCGATGCAACCAATCCTCTGTTTTCTGTTCGTGCACCACCATCCGGTGGAGCCGGGAAGGCGTACCCGTAGTTGCCTACGCCGCCGGCTCCCTGTGTCTCCCATTTCCCAATCCACCCTAATTCCACCCCGAATAGGTACTCAAACTCTACCCTAGAACCCTTCCTAAACGAAACAAGGAGGCGCAGCCGTGTGGTTACCTGGAGATCAAATACGGTCAGTAGCGGCCGTGGACTGGGGACACGGATGCGCCGGCGCCGGCGGCAGGCCCGGAGGTTAAAGGAGGGAAACGGGCGGACGGGCGGGCGGACGGGGAAGGTGGATTGGATTGCGCCGGACGGACGGAGGCTGGACCCAGCGGTCATACGTCCCTTGACTCGCTGCAACGATGGGTCTTTTGTCGGATGTCGATGACGATGAGTAGCCTTTTTCTTTTTCTTGGGCCGGCGCCGCGTGTTTTGTCTGGCCTACTGCTCACCCGTCAGCGCGCGCAGCATGGGTGGGCCTGTTTATGCAAGCGAACTGTAATAGTCGTGGGTTTTTCTTTTTCTCTGTGGGGTCAAATCTGGATAGAAAAGGTCCATTTTACAACCCATTGACCCTATTGGAAGCGGTATTTGATGGCGGTTTTCTATTTTTAAAATAATAAAAGCATGTGTAATATCTAAAAATTCATGATTAATTCATTTTCAATTAGAAAAACATGAAACTTATATCAATATTTTTACAAAAATATAATCTATATATTGGTGCTCCGTTTGAAGATACTTGAATTGATACATTCTTGTTTCTAATGTTATATTTAGAGAAATAAATTTAGGTGTACAAATAAAATCCTAATCCAAATATCTTAAAATTGAGCACCAAATTGTTTGCCTATATTTTTAGAAGGGATTTGGTATAGTTTTAACATTTTTATTTATAATAAATTAATTGCGAATTTATAGAGATTAAATAATGTTTTATTATTTACAAAAATTGAAAACCACCCTCCAATACCGCTTTAACAGGGTCTGAAGGGGTAATTCTCTTGTTTTGGTTAGTTTGAAAGCCAATGTTACCATATTTGGAGGTTGAAATCGGACGTTCATGACAGTTCAAAGTGGTACAATGTACTTTTCCCAATTTGGATTAGCCCAACATGTATGTTTCTTTCCATTTCGAGTGACTTTTTCAACTATTTTGTTTAGAGAGTTCCAAATTAGTCCCGATTGAATTTTGGCATGTTGCGTTCCCACTCGCTGCACGCAAAATAAATTATTCTATAGGCAAAAATAATTTTTTCGATGTGCATATGGTAGATTGTTCTACACATATAGTGAAATGTCATGTGCACAATCTGAATAGTTTTACAAGCAACATAAATTATTCTACGCACAAAATTAATTATTTTACATACATAACGAATCATTATTCAATGAAAAAAGAATTCTACACATCTAATATATAATTCTATGATCATAAAAAATTCAAACTAAAACAAATGTTCTGACCGTGTGACTATATTCAGATTTGAAGGGTCTCCCTCTAAATCTAAATGGTGACCGCTCTCCATTTAGCTTTTGGGTTAATAAAAAACAATTTTTTTGTTAGTGCATTTAATGTAACATATTTGTCAAGGTATGCATGATGTTAATGTTTATAAAATCCAAATATGTATTTTTCCTTTCTTTTCAATTAACATGGTATTTTTTTAGACTTTTACAGTGAAATAGGTGATAACCCGCACGTTACTGCGGGAACTTTAAACTATTTTTTAAAGTGAACTTTGAAGGTAAAATATACTATAATTACATGATTGTATTTTTTTTACATATTCATTTTTGGAGAGAGATTGATTTTTAAATGACTGATCCTCTGTGCGTTTATGCTGCGAAAGGACTAATAGCTTCATTCCTAGATGTTATTGAGCACAGAAGATCGATGAAAGAAATAAATAAAGATGGATGGTGACGTTATTTAGCATCATGAATGACGTGGTTAGCTTAGAGAGAAATAGAGTTGATGAGTTTTAGTGGATTCTAACTAGATACGGGATCATGCCATGCTTAAATTTTTTACAATGATAAAACAAACACAACAAAATAAATTAGAAATGTTGAACACTTCTAATGAATATGTGTGTTGAACCGTTGAGCGCTTAGGCTACGTTCACCAACCAGTGAACCCATCCAATCTTGTCCAACCACTATTCCAACTATCTCCTTCAGGCTGCGCAACAGTGTTTGGACATCTATTTTGGCCAATCGGCTACATTACAAGAAGCGAACCCACGCTCCAATGGTAGGAAGTGCAGAGTACAGTTCTGCTTCATTATTGTTCTGCTTCGTTATTCGAATAGATAAACAGAGTTTGAACAGGTTCAACCGTCCAAGCCCAACGTTTTATTTTATTAATATACTACTAGTACGAGTGAGCTACGCCGGGCATTTTTGTTTTTATTTTATTCTTGATGAGGAGCTATGCATGTACGTATATGGCCCCGCCGACAAGGCGACAACACCTAGCAGGTGAGGTTGCTCCCCGGGTCGACGCCGAGCTGCTGGCAGTACTGCTTGTAGTATCTCACCCGCGCGTTCATTTGCGCTGTGTTTTTGCCGTTGCACTCGAGGGCGCCGTTGATGGCCCTGATGGTGGCGCCGAACCCCTGGGGCATCACCTGGTGCACGTTGTTCATCCAGAACCAGAGCGCCGTCTTGAACGCGATCACGGGGTCCTGCGCCACCTTGTCCGGGTTCCCCAGCCCGTCGAAGCCGATGCTCTTCCCGGCAGGCCCGTAGTTGTAGTTCCACGAGATCTGCAGCGGGCCGCGCCCGTAGTACTTCTTCCCCGGGACGCACGGCCACTGCTTGTTGCTCGAGTCGCAGTAGTTATTGTTCTTGTTGATCTCGCTGATGTAGCAGAAATCTGTCATGCAATGAATGCAACCAAATTTAATTGAACTCAAAATATACATAGTATATGATGCTATATATGCAGTGGAAGGAAAGATGAATTAGGCTCTGTAGAGTGTAGTTGATTAACACGGCATGCCGGCCGCGGCCGTCCGTGTTTCATCATATCAATCAAACTCACGTCCGGTCTCGTGCGTCACGTGCGCGAAGAAGGCGGCGATCTCGCGCTTGCCCTCGACCTCGGAGCCGCCGTGCGCGAAGCCCGGGTACGAGTTCACGGCGTTCAGGAACGCGCTTCGCGTGTAGAAGTTCTTGCCCTCGCACGAGCTCGGGGCCTGGTTCTTGATGCCGTTGAAGAACGCGTCGCTGACGACATTAGCCACGTTCGCGCCACTGCCGCCGCCGCCCCCCGAGTAGCAGGGGCCGGACTGGCAACCGTCGCCACAGTAATCGCTGGTCGTGCCGCAGTAACCATACTTGCTGCAGCAGTAGCCCGGCTGGCAGCCGCAGTTCTGCGCGGCGGCCAGGCCGGCGGCGGCGCAGAGCACGGCTAGCCCAAGAGCCAGCATCGTCGGTGAGGTTGCCACCATATTGGAACCCGAGCTTAAGTTTCTGGATGAGATTGCAGTGCAGCTATAGCTTGTTGTGGGGGTGATATGAGTGGCATGCTGGTGGCCGTTATATAGAGACCAGGGCGTGCATGCATGGCACACTGCAGTGGCACTCGACGTGGTGTGTCCGTCCGTGTGTGGATATCGATCGCCGGCTGTCCCGGACCAGCATTGTCCTGCATACTACTGTTCCACGTTTACGAACTATTTGTGGCGCATATCACAATACTGCACATCAGATTTGGATCGCCGCCGTGTACTTGAAGTCTTGAACACTATGGAAAATCTGAGCATGCTACTGCCTATAAGTCGTTCCTTTCCCGTGATTTTTCTCGTCGACGAAGACAATAGCCGTCACCCAAATGATCCAATCCCGTCCGCCGCGGACAGGGACAGCCGTATATTGTTGTTCAATTCTACGCGGCGCATGTGAGGATTTATTCGTTTCGAGCTTGTTCCACAATCTAAAAGAAATTGACAAATTGTCAAACCAGAAAATAAGACTCCCAACATCGCTGCTGGTGGATCGATCACGGATAGAATTATAATTAACACTTATAGCATACACTCGATAATTCGATTGGATTCGTAGTGGCGGAGCTTGAATGGAAAATGAAAGAGGACCAAGAATACGATGCCAAAACAGAGCACCATATCATCAGCCCTCCATATACTGCACATCAGACTTGGATGAGATTAATCTTTCCAGGGGTTTTGGTATATTTGTTTTGCCTATTAGATGGTGTGTTGGGGTTTTTATATGTAAAAAAGCACATCACCGTTGGATGGTCACTGGACGCACCACGACAGCTGCTTGCACACTTGCACAATTGGACTGATTGCACCCAAGTCGCCGCCACGATGAAGTGCCCATCAAAGTTTTAAATAGCTGACTATATACAACATTTAGCAGTGCGTAAGTTGCGGTGCATAAATTATTTTTGAGGGATGCAACAGCGTTCTTTCTATTTCTAGTGCTGCCATAAGCATGTAATTATTTATTGGAAGTGCCTGATGTACGCACGGCCGTATTTTGGCCCTGCTGCTCGCACAATCCATTTTTTGCAACAAATGGATACAGCGGTCCACGTTTACCACTTTTGGCCACCGGCTCTTTCCGGACCATGTTTATTATTTCACAAAGAAGAAAAACAAAGCACAAAGAGAATTCACAAACATGCAATACTATTGCTATCAAATAGGCAAAAATACACGTGCCGTTTTTGCCTAATGAAAATCGCATTTGTGCCTATTGAAAACCAACATTTTTGCCTAACGTAAATCTACAAATTTGCCTAGTGAGAGGGGGCAAGGAGGAGTAGCGGCGGATTGCATGGATCCTGCCTCGAGGCTGGCCGGCGACGAGGCGACCTCATAACCCATGGCAGCAGCGGTCCTCGAGCCGGAGAAGGGATGCGGGACAAGGCCATCGCCGGCCCTAAGAGGCGCCACACACGTGGATCCGGAGGCCCCAGTAGCGGAGGGGAGAGAAACCAAGGATGGCGGCGCGAGGGAGAGGTGGTGCTGGCGGCCTGTGCCTGAGGGAGAAGGCACAAGGTCGTCGGACCTTGGACCACGAGGAGGACGCGGGCGGTGGCGGACTAAGTGGACGCCGCTCGAGGCACGTTGGCAGCGGGCGCAACCTCATAACCATGGCGGCCGCGGTCCCCGGCTCCCCGCCCCCGAGCCTAAGATGCCACCTATAGCCCCAGGAGCGCGGCGCACGCTAGATCTGCCCCCGGGAGGCGCATGTGGCGGAGGCGAGGACGGCGGCGAGTCGCCCCTGAGCCGGAGAGGCCACCACCGACCCTAGGAGCGCAGCGGACGTAGATCCGACCAGGGAGGCCCCTGTGGCGGAGGAGAGGAGGCGAGAACGGTGGCGCGCAGGGGAGGAGGCGCAGCCACCGGAGGCAGTGGTGGTGGCCACGCGGGAGGCAGGGGCGGCCGACCGTGTTTGGTGGAGGAGACAGGGAGCGGGTGAGCGAAAAAGAGAGGAGTGAAATGAACGGGTCAAGGAGATGAATGTGTGCGTGCAGGAGAGTAAAATTACATCTAGCGTAGAAGTATTTACCTTATTTTACCTATGTCCCCAAGCTTTACTTGTCTTATTTTACTTCTTTGCTTCTAGTAGGATATCTACGTATTCAGGAGGGACACGAGGTGTTCTTGCTGGATTTCTGAAAGTTCCATTCTTCAAGGGCCAGGTCCCTATATTCTTCCATTAAGCCCAACTAAGAGAAAAGGCACCCGCTTTGAATTTCTGATCAAAGAGGAGAGGATGGAAGCAGAGCTGTTTAAATTTATCACGGATGATTTTGGCAATACTTTAGCTTTAGCTTTGCTCCAGGTCAAAAATTCTCTAACTTTGACCAAAATTTATAAAATATGGTCTCTTACCATATTTATAAAATATGCATAAGCATGTACAAACATCAAATTGATTTTATTAAATCCACCGCGAAATTGTTTTCATATTGTATTTCTTTGGTATCGAAGGTGTTTTATTACAAACTGCTTTATTATTCAGGTGGGTCAATAGACCCAGCCCCAGTGTTTTATACCAGTTTATTTATTACAACAGTACTATATAGTATCTAATAAGCTTGGGTTTCACGGGAGTCCGACGCCGATCATTCCATGCATATGCATCGGACAACACTTAGCAGGTGAGGTTGCTCCCGGGGTTGACGCCGAGCTGCTGGCAGTACTGCTGGTACAAGGCCACCCGGTCGTTCATTTCCGCTGTGTTTTTGCCGTTGCACTCTTGGGCGCCGTTGATGGCCCTGATGGTGGCGCCGAACCCCTGCGGCATCACCTGGTGCACGTTGTTCATCCAGAACCAGAGCGCCGTCTTGAACGAGATCACGGCGTCCTGCGCCACGATGTCGGGGTTCCCGAGCCCGTCGAAGCCGATGCTCTGCCCCGCCGGCCCGTAGTTGTAGTTCCACGAGATCTGCAGAGGTCCGCGCCCGTAGTACTTCTTCCCCGCGACGCACGGCCACTGCGTTTTGGTCGAGTCGCAGTAGCTGCTGCTCTGGTCGGTCTCGCTGATGTAGCAGAAGCCTGTCGGAATCAACAACAAGCCGTACGTGCACATTGGTATAAGTTCCAAATTGATCATCAATACGCTAGCGGCCGGACAAAATTAAAAGATCGTCAAAAACTTACGTCCGGTCTCATGCGCGGCGTTGGCGAAGAAGGCGGCGATCTCGCGCTTGCCGTCGTCCTCCGAGCCTCCCTGGGCGAAGCCGGAGTACGCGCTGTCGCCGGCGGCGCTGAGGAACGCGCTTCGCGTGTAGAAGTTGGTGCCCTCGCACCCGCTCCCGGCCTGGGACTTGATGTCGTTGAAGAAGGCATCGGTGACGACGCTAGCCACGTTCGCTCCGCTGCCGCTGCTGCCGCCGCCGCCGCTACCGCCACTCGAGTAGCACGGACCCGACCGGCACCCTTTTCCACAGTAGGGCTTGGTCGTGCCGCAGTACCCATACTGGCTGCAGCAGTAGCCTGGCTGGCAGCCGCAGTTCTGCGCGGCGGCCGGGCCGGCGGCGCAGAGGAGCGCTAGCCCGCCGAGTGCCAGGACCGCCAAGATCCTCGGCGCGTTCGCCATTCTGGATCAGCACTTGCTAAGTTTTAGCTTCTGATCACTAAGCAGGTGTTAGCTGCAGGTGATTTGAGATGTGCACAAGAGGTGTCGCTTTATATAGAGATCGATCAGGCGCGCGCGCGGTTCATCTCCTCGATGCATCATGGACTATATGCTGGCATGGCATGGGACGTGGACCGATCGAGGACGCGCGGATGGCGGGCGAATTGCTGTCCCTCCGGTCAGGGTCAGCCATTGTGTACTGGCGCGGACTGTTTATTTCCACGTTTCTGATGAACTTTGACACACGAGTACACGACTAGTCGACATGCATGCGCTGACAAGCTACTCCAGCATAGTTTTTTTTTTTGACAAATCTCCAGCATAGGTTGAGTCGGCGAGATATCATCGCTGCCAAGTGCGTGAATGCTCGGTGGAAAAATCCGTGCATGCTACCGGGCCGGCGGCTATCTAGAGGTGTTGCTTTCCTGTGACTTTTCTCGTCTGCAAAGACAGCTATACACACTCACCCAGCCGCCGCGGGCAGCCGCCGTATATTATTGTTGCTCGATTCCACGTACATACAACATACTAATACCTCGCGTCGCATGTGAGCCGAGCATTATTTGTCGGTGGCCTGCTTGTTCCACAGGCTACTGCAACTTCCAAGCTTTTGGTCAAGATAGAGCGGAAGACTTCCAAGCTTTTGGCAGCCTAATTTTGGGGCTTCTCCGTTCTTTTCTACCACGGGTACTAGATAACTAGAGTATGTGAGCCTTCTACTACTCTACTAGGACTTGTTGCCCGTCCCTACCCTGACAACCTGTATTCTTCATCCCAGTCAGTATCATCTCGCTGTGATCAGATATAATAATGGATGTTTGCTTCCAGATTCCTCGAAGGAAATAACCTCATTTCAAATCTCTTGCCTGCAAATTGAGTCCAAGCTACCATGTGAACCCTTGATAAATCCACACCAAGCACGTGTCAGAGAATAGGGAAAAAAATCCTCATCAAGTACACTACCCTTTGATAGGAATCTAACGGCCACGAATCGTCAAACGAGATTGCTTCTAAATTCACTGACTGACTGATACCACTCTATTTTTTTCATTTCTATCTTCCTGTTAGCACGTTGTCTTTGTTTTTGTATTGGACCTTACCGTGTCACTTAATGGAGATGCACCCGCACCAAGTTGACATATTTTACCATCACCAACTTATGACATCCGAAGTTTTTTTGAAAAAAAAGGGCATTCCAATGCGGAATCAATATATTCATTGTCGATAAAGCTAATGTGTGCTTTGGGGAGAAGCAGCAGGAAGACATTATGGATGATCCTATGTCACAAATCGATAAAGGGCTATCTGAAGAGGAACAGGAGGGTTGGGTGACATCTGCTAAAATGAAGAAATGTGAACCAAGGAAGGTACCTGCCAAGGCTACAAGGGCAAGTGTTAGAGTGCCTAAGGGAGGTACTCCAGTGCTTGCTAAAGCAATGAAGAAAGCTCAAGACAAGGATTTACTTATGGAAGGTAGAAACTCTATTAATCGCTTTACTGTCCTAAATAATTCTAATGATATGCATTTAGGTAATGTTGTTAGGGACTTAGAAATAGAGGTAGATAATATTGATATGTTAATAACTGCTTTCAAAGCTGAGGAGGTGGCAAGGGCGGCCATTGCCGAGGCGAAATACCCAGAATATCTGACAAAAATAAAGGAAAAGAGGTTCAAATGGAGCCAGACCTGAAGGATTTGTGTGCTATGAAGATCATTGATAACTCCTGTGGGGGAACAGAGAGTTCTTCCAAGGAAATGTGTGGGAAAAATGATGGATCCAAGGGAGGATAAAAAAAGAAATAAGAGATGAGGTTTCTCTTTTGGAGTGTGAAGAGCATGGGCAAAGCTTCTAGGAAAGGACAAGTAAAGGAGTACATTGCTCAAAACAATCTGTACATGGTAGGTCTGCAGGAGACAAAAAGAGAAGACTTCCAGGATAATGAAAATGAACTAAGAGAACTATCAGTTAATAAACCTTTTACCTGGAGATGGTCTCCAGCAAAAGGTACGAGTGGAGGTATTTTAGTGGGTATCAGGGATGATTTTTTTGAGCTGGAAATGTGTGAGGTACATGATTTATATGTATGGATTGGTTTGAGACATCGAATAAGCAACTTTAGGTTTTATGTGGTGACAGTTTATGGTCCAGCTCACCATGAGTTATCTAGATATTTTCTACAAAGCTTGAGTGAGATTATCAATAAAGGTAGTTGTCTGCCTATTCTTTTTGGAGGTGACTTTAATCTGATTAGGGAAAGTAAAGATAAGAATAATGAGAATCTGGACAAGGGTTTGATGGATGCCTTCATTGAATTTATAGGGGTCAATAGTTTGAGGGAGATAAAAAGGAGTGGGAGCAGATTTTCTTGGACAAACAAACAACTTGATCCAGTGTTAGTTAACTTGATTTTGGTTTCTATTGAGTGGGAGGAGAGGTTTCCTCTTTGCATGTCTTGGACTATGACCAGGGTACGGTCTGATCACAACCCTGTAGTGTTTGAGTCAGGAGAGTTAGGGGAAAAGGCCTTACTATTTCTTCTTTGAAAATAGTTGGCTTTTACAGAAAAATTTTCAAGATTTGGTGGCTGCCAAGTGGGGAGACAGTAAAGCATGGAGACTGGAGGGAGCTTATTCTATGGATAATTGGCACAACCGTTTGAGTTTCTTCAGACAATGTCTGAGAGGGTAGCATAGGAATAGATTGGGAGAGAGCAGGGAAAAAAGGAGGATTTGATCCATTAGATGGCTGAACTAGACAGGTTAGCAGAGGGAAATGGTCTAACTAAAGAAGAGTAGGTCTGCGATACAGGTTGGAGGGAGAAATGGAAAACATATATCAGCAAGAAGAGGTTTATTGGCAGCAGAGAGTGGGAGCAGAATGGACTTTAAAAGAAGAGTTTGTATTAATGAGAACGGACAGCGAGAGGCTTATTTTAAAACATATCAGGGGCTTAGGTAGAGGATCCATTGTCCTACCCTATGGGGGTAGGACCGCTCCCTTCCATCAATGGGTGCTAACCTGAAATTGACTTTACTTTTCGGAAGGAAAGGCAATGAAAGGGTTAGCTAAGGCTTTACAAGGGTTTGACTGACCACTTTGATTTATCCGGTTCGGATGAGATAAACACATTGGTCACATCACTCGTAAAGTACACCTCTTTGACGTATAGGTATGCATGACTACTTAACTGGAGGATTCACCGCAAATACTAGTTTGTCTCATTATTGCCGCGACAACAGCCTAGGGATTATCCGCAAAAAATTACGGTAGAACGTGTTATGAGTGTCTACGTGATGGACTTGATTTTACCAAAGATGATGAAAACATAAACTCACAACCATTTATGCGCTCGAGAAACTGTTTTGTCTTTTGTGCCGAAGCAATTTATAAAGCACAAGCCGAAACTGGTGAAATCAAGGGGCATTACTTGAATGTTTTCAATCTGGTAGTAGATGTGCTTGGTTCTTTACTGGAGAAGGCAGTAAAAAAGAATCACATTACATGAGTGCTGGATGATTTAGTGCAAGGGAGATATCACATATCCAATATGCTGATGACACTATTGTGATGGTAGATGGGTTAGAGAAGTCGATAGTTCATCTGAAACTGATTTTGTATTGCTTTGAATGGCCGTCAGGGCTGAAAATCAATTATCACAAAAGTGAGGTTTATGCTTTTGGGGTACAACATGAGGAACAAATTGGGATGACAAACATGCTTAATTGTAATTTGGGACAAATGACTGTTAAGTATTTGGGGATTCCAGTGTCTAGATCTCATTTGGGAGCTGAGACTTTCTCCTTTCTATCAGAGAAGATGAATAAAAGACTTGATAGATGGGAAGGGGAACTTTTACCAGCTCGAGGGAAATTAACATTGATCAATAGCTGCTTGAGTAGTATGCCATTATACATGATGGGTTTCTACCTCGTGACAGATGGCACTCACAACAAATTTGATTCCAGTGAGGAAAATAAATATCATTTGGTGAGATGGGAATGTGTGACTAGGCTCAAAGACAAGGGGGTCTGGGGTTTATAAACACAAAAATTATGAATGAATGCTTCTTAAGTGGATTTGGAAGTTGGTCTAGTGTGAGGATGTTTGAAATGAAAGAAAAGACAATGTTTGAGGATTTTCATATTTGCAGGTTTTGTGTGGGCTTTGTGGAAGACACGTAACAAAATGGCTATTGAAAAGAAATTCTTGGGTGATCCATCTGAAGTGATGTATCTTCGTCTGTCATTTTTGCAGAGGTGGAGGATCCTTCTCAAAGCCGGAGAGCGACAGGAGGTGCATGCTACTGATGACTGAGAGAGTGGAGGTTTGGATGAAGACCTTTAATCCACATGTTGCGTGTCCTTCTGGTGTTATGGTGTTGTAGTGATCTGATGTTGGAGTGATCTGATGGTGAGGTCTGTTTTAATTGTGAATGGGTGGTACTTATGGTTTGGTTCCTTCTTTGCTTTAGCTTGAGATTTTGAGTCATTCCCTGTAAAACTGGTGTCCCCAGTGTTGTCACTCCTTATTGCTTTCTATAAAAAGCAGAGTTAATCTCGTTCAAAAATAATATAATTATTGTTGACAATAATAAGCGTACGATATAGTTTGCTTCTATACCACCAAGCGCCCCCACCACCATTTTGTAACACAACTGAAAGTACCCAAAAACTCTATCTAAATTACCCTTCTACCATTACGAAAAATAATCTAAAGTATCCCCTAAACATGTATGTTCGGTTGGCTGGCTGCAGCTGTAGCCAAATACCATAGCAGCGGCAACTGGCGGGAAAAGCCAAATCGGCAGCGGCAGCAGCAAAGCACTATATAGATTACCTAAATTACTCCACGTGTTATCTTACTATTACTAATTAGAGGTTAAAAAAACATAAATTGCGAAACGTTTTAGAAAAAAAAATAAATCCTAGGAGTTTCTACAAAAATAAAAAATAGCTGGCCTTCCATCGAGTAGTATCCAATAATACTAGCCATTGGATTTATTATATTTTCTAAAAAATTACCTACTATGCCATTATAAAATACTATTAAAGTAACCCTCTAGATATTCGTATAAATTACCCACCGCGACATTATGAAATATGAATTAAAATAACTCTCTAATTTGTAAATAAATTACACATCATGCCATACTAGCCATTGGATCTATTATATAAAGTATTTTATAAAAAATTGCCCACCATGCCATTATGAAATACCATTAAAGTAAACCCCATATTTTTATATAAATTACCCACCATGCTATTATGAAATATGAATTAAATAATTCTTTGAATTTGGATATAGATTATCCACCTTGACATTATATATAAAAGATGAATTAAATCAACCATGGAATTATGAAAATTGAATTATAATAATCACCTCTAATATATTACAGATAAAAATAAAATATATACTCTAAACAACAAAAATATGTTGTTATAAAAAATAACAAAATATCAACAACTGCTATTATTAGTGTTATCCATCAACTTTTAATATATATACTTTCTAAAAATCTAACCCGAGAGAACGGGTTGATGGACTAGTGTCTTTATAAAAGCAACATAAATTAACGACCTACATTTGAATTAATCAAAGTATCCTATATATACATGATACTAAATACCTACTTCCTCTCAATGTCAAAGTCTGCATCAATCAGATTGAGCGGACATCTTTTTATGTAGCAATGACAGTACTAATAACCATGAGTAAATGAAAAGAGTGAACTGAACCGTACAGAACTATTTTCATATTCCCATATAGATTCATAAACTCTCAAAATGATAGTTTATGTGTTTCTTAACTTTTCAAAAGGTTCATTCTCACCAACAGGTTTGTGGGCACGTAATTTATGAAATGGTTGCGTGTTTTTTTTTCCAAGCAGCGCACCTAGTGAAGAAACCATTCTATCCTGTACTAAAAGCCCGTCGGGTATCAGATACCTGTTGTCTTTGCCATATCTATGCCTCAGCCAGATGTTAAAGAAATCATAATTAGTGAATTCATCATTCCAAACTAAACACATATAAACAGCTAATGGAGGAGTCACATATCGTTCTCGTGGTACATTTGTTCAGTAGTATCCATCATTATTTCTGCTGTCAGCGCTTACAAGTTACAAGCACAAGCGATCACACCCCTAAGTGTTCGCAGCAATCTGCAGTTCTGCATATTACAGAACGCTTCATTATTCAGGTCGAAACAAACAGGGCCCAGCCCCTGCATTATTTTTTCTATTAGTAGTACGGACTACGGTACTCCGTAAGCTCTGGGTTTCACTCTTGGCGCCGAGTATTATTTATTCTTCACTAGCCAAAGCTTGCATCCATGTCCATGCGTGCATGAACACAACACCTCTAGCAGGTGAGGTTGCTCCCCGGGTCGACGCCGAGCTGCCGGCAGTACTGCCTGTAGTAGCCGACGCGCGCGTTCATTTGCGCCTGGTTGTTGCCGTTGCACTCCAGGGCGCCATTGATGGCCCTGATGGTGGCGCCGAACCCCTGCGGCTTCACCTTGTGCACGTTGTTCATCCAGAACCAGAACGCCGTCTTGAACGCGATCACGGGGTCCTGCGCCACCTTGTCCGGGTTCCCCAGCCCGTCGAAGCCGATGCTCCGCCCTGCCGGCCCGTAGTTGTAGTTCCACGAGATCTGCAGCGGGCCGCGCCCGTAGTACTTCTTCCCCGCGGCGCACGGCCACTGCTTGTTGCTCGAGTCGCAGTAGTTATTGTTCTTGTTGATCTCGCTGATATAGCAGAAGTCTGTCGGAATCAAGCGATGCAACAAGAGTTATTGTCAAGGTCCAATTGTCCAAATTATTATCGAAAGATTAGAGTCTGATGAAGTTAGTGTAGGAGGTTATTAATTCGATCAACTCACGTCCGGTCTCATGCGTGACGTGCGCGAAGAAGGCGGCGATCTCGCGCTTGCCATCGGCCTCCGAGCCGCCGTGGGCGAAGCCGGAGTACGCGTTGGCGGCGTTCAGGAACGCGCTCCGCGTGTAGAAGTTCCTGCCCTCGCACCCGCCCCCAGCCTGGGACTTGATGCCGTTGAAGAACGCGTCGGTGACGACGCGACCCACGTTGGCGCCGCTGCCGCTGCTGGCGCCACCACCACCCTTGCACGGGCCGGCCTGGCACCCGTCGCCGCAGTAGGCGTCGCTCGTGCCGCAGTAGCCGAACTTGCTGCAGCAGTAGCCAGGCTGGCAGCCGCAGCTCTGCGCGGCGGCCGGGCCGGCTGCAGCGCAGAGGAGCGCTAGCCCCAGAGCCAGAACCGTCGGCGAGCTTGCCATTACCATACTGTGATGATCAGTGCTAGCTTCAGCTACTGGCGAAAAGGTCTCGACGCCGCCGTGCAGCTTGCGTTGTGATAGCATGCTGGTGTCGCCTTTTATTTTTTTAGATAATGGATAACAAATCCAGCCTTTACGTTCGAAGCCGTACACAGCCAATTATTACAACGTTTGGAAATAAAAGAGATGAAACGAAAGCCAAAGTCTTTAAACCAGACATGAGACTAAAGCAAACGATATAAATGCTTCCACCCTCTATTTGAAACTTCTAAAGCAATCATCTCAAGTTTCTTGCTCAACGAAGAGAGGGCGTCCTTGGCTTGTTCGTCACGCTGCAGCTATGCCCAGAAGCGTAACCAATACGCTCCCCTGAAGATGACCTGCATAACAGAGTTAGTTTTTAATTTTTTAAAAATAACATCATTTCGGCATCTCCATAAGGCCCAGCAAAAGGCAGCAACCCCAACCCAAATCAGACTTTTAATTTTCTTATCCTGGTTATTAAGCCAGGAGCCAAACATGTGGTGAATAGATCTGGGTGGTTCTAAATTAGTAGCGTAGAAGATAATCCTCCATACCATCTGTGTTAGGGGACAATCAATGAATAAGTGTTGGATAGACTCATTCATATTACAGCAAATACATTGCTGACTCCCTTTCCAATTTTTCTTCGCGAGGTTATCCTTCGTTAGGACCACGCCTCTTTGAAGAAACCACAGAAAAATTTTAATCTTTAAAGGAATATGTATCTTCCAGATCCTCTTATGGTGAAAAGGTGTTTGGGAATCAATAAGGTGTTGATACATAGAGCTAACTGTAAATAACCCAGATTTGGTTAAGCTCCATTTAAAGTAATCAGAACCTTGCACCAGTTGACCATGAGAGATCTGTACTACTAGGTGAATCCACTGTACCCGGTTGTTATCAACCAAAGCTCTCCGAAAAGAGATGTTCAGAGGGCTTGTGGCCAAAACTTTTGCTACAGAGGCGTGGGGGTCTCTAACTATATGATATAACGAAGGGTATTTATCTTTCAGAGGTTTATCTCCCACCCAAATATCGTCCCAGAACCTTGTGTTGGTCCCATCTCGAATATCAAAGGAACCTAAAGCCAAAACCTCCTCTTTTATATGCATGAGGCCTCTCCAAAAATGAGAGTCCGTAGGTTTGGCTGACACTTGCGAAAGACTTTTGGAGCTTAGATATTTATTTCTAAGCATGGATTGCCACATGCCATCAGTGTTTAGTAAATTCACTAACCACTTGGCTAAAAGACTTTTGTTTTGAAGATGAAGGTCTAGGATTCCCAGGCCGCCTTGGTCCTTAGGACGACAAAGGATGTCCCATCTAGCAAGTCTATACTTATGTTTATCAGAAGCACCTTGCCAGAAAAACCTAGATCTAATTTGATCTAGCTTTTTGAGAACACCTTTTGGTATCTCAAAGAAAGACATCATAAACATGGGAAGACTACTCAGTACCGAGTTTAGTAAAACTAATCTCCCGCCATAAGACAAATATTTAGCTTTCCAGCAAGAGAGCTTTTGCTCGAAGCGATCGACGACCTTTCTCCATTCAGAATTCAGGAGTTGTCTATGGTTGGTGCATAGGGATCCCCAAATACCTAAAAGGGTATTCTCCAGCATTACAACCAAAGAGAGTGGTGTAGAAATGCTCCATCTCTTTAGCTTCCCCGTAGCAAAAGATCTCACTCTTGTGGAAATTAATCTTTAGCCCAGATAGCTGTTCAAAGGCGCACAGCAACAGCTTTAGATTCTTTGCTTGATCTGGGTCATGATCAATAAAGATAATGGTGTCATCTGCATATTGTAAGATTGACAGACCATCCTCAATAAGGTGAGGTAGGACGCCCCGTATCTGACCATCTCCTTTTGCTCTATTTATTAGGATTGCTAGCATATCAGCAACAATATTAAAAAGGATTGGAGACATCGGGTCCCCCTGCCTTAGTCCGCGTTTGGTTTGGAAATACGGGCCAACCTCATCATTGACCTTAATCCCAACGCTTCCCCCTGTGACCATATTGTCAATCCATCTACACCATGTAGATGAGAAGCCTTTCATACGCAAGGTTTGCTGAAGGAAGGACCAATTCACCTTATCATATGACTTTTCAAAATCGATTTTGAAAATTACACCATTTCTCTTCTTGGTGTGAAGTTCATGGATGGTCTCATGTAGTATCACGACCCCTTCCATGATATTCCTACCTTGCATAAAGGCTGTTTGGGTAGGACTCACCACCGACTTAGCTACTTGATTCAGCCTATTTGTGCCGACCTTTGTAAAGATTTTGAAACTCACATTGAGTACACAAATAGGTCTATATTGCTGAATTTTAGTAGCATCTCGAATCTTTGGAATTAGTGTAATAATTCCAAAGTTAAGACTGAAGAGATCAAGGGTTTCTCTGTGAAATTCTGCAAAGAGGGGCAAGAGATCATTTTTGATCACTCCCCAAAAAACTTGATAGAATTCCGCAGGGAAACCGTCCGGACCGGGGGCTTTATTATGCTCCATTTGGAAGACTGCCTTCCTCACCTCAGATTCGGTAAAAGGATATGTGAGGATTGCATTTTCCTCATCCGTGACTTGAGGTATATCCGCAATCTGAGCTTCCAGAAGCGTGACCTCAGAGCTGTCTGGCGGTCCAAAAAGATTTTTATAATAAGTTGTAATATGATTCTTTAGGCAATCAGCATCAACCACAACACCTTGATCATCTTCAAGTCTATGAATATGTTGTTTACGGTGTTTGCCATTAGCCACCAAATGAAAGAATCTAGTGTTAGCATCCCCCTCTAAAAGGGTCTTAACTTTGGCTCTCTCATACCATTTAAGCTCTTCTTCTCTCAATAAACTAACGAGACGCTCCTTTAGATAGTGCTTAAAATCAATTTCTTGATCAGTTAAATGGCCTAATTCAGCCTTTTTATCAAGACTATCTAAAAGGGCAAGCAGAGACTTCTTCTCTTTTCTATAAGTCCCTGCTGTGTGTCTCGCCCAGCCTCTAAGATGCTGTCTAAGTCGGCGAATTTTATTTTGCCAACGTTCGAGAGGAGTCGAGCCAGAGTTTTCAGATTGCCAGATATTGGTGACCATATCAAAGAACCCATCCCGAATTAACCAACCCCTCTCAAATTTGAAGGGTTTATTAATTGTTTGGTGGGTCGAAGCTCCTGTGTTGATCACGAGAGGAGTATGATCTGAAATATTGCGATCTCGTGGTTCAACCGTAGTCATAGGAAATTGAATTTCCCATTCAGTACTAACAAGCACCCTATCCAACTTCTCAAAAGTTGGGTCATCTCCAGGCCCCGCCCACGTATAATTGCGACCCGTCATAGCAATCTCTTTAAGATCTAGAGATTCAATGACTGCATTAAATAGAGTTGGCCATTTAAAGTCAAAGTTGCCAGAGCTTTTATCCTCTGGTTGTCTCATAATATTGAAATCTCCTCCTATGATATAAGGAAGGGATTCCTTTGAGCAGGTATTGGCTAACTCCGTTAAGAAAGCACTTTTATTATGAAGCTGTGCTGGTCCATAAACAGAGTAAAGCGCAAATTTGAAGCCATTCGTTTTATACCTTAGGGTGAATTTAATATAAAAAACCCCTTCATCTATGGCTCCAATGTCGAAAATATTCAAATTTACACCTAGCAGCATGCCACCTGATCTACCATGCGGTGCCATAGTGTGCCAGATGAAGTCATGCCCTGCACACAGATTTTTCAGGGTATGGTCTGGGAAAGAGTCTCTACCAGTTTCGGAGAGAGCTATAAAATTTAGCTGCTCCTCCCTAACTAATTCAGCCAAAAACCTATGTTTAGCCAAGTCTGCAAGACCTCTGCTATTCCAAAAAATTCCTTTCATTTTAGAATCAATTTGGAAGGGGGTTTTGGTTTCTTAGGAAGTTTGCCATTAATATTATTTTTGGCATTGTTATATTTTTTTCTTCCTGCGAACAGGCAAAAGATCTATAATTTGATCCATCTCCAAATCCAGGGTATGCTCATTTAGATTACCACAAGTGTGGCTGAGAATATCCTCAAGTCTTGTTTCCAATTCATCATCACTTTCTAGAGCACATTTATGACCAGTAGAAAGCTTTTTCTTATTATTAGCAGAAAGGGTCAGCCTATCAATCTCTATGTTTTTAATAAAAACGTCAGAGGAACGAAGGTTGATTCCTATCCTACTAAAGTTTGAAATAATATGCGAGTCTGGAAGACTTGAAAAAGAATTACCTGGAGTTTCAAGGTTTCTTTTTGCCGTCAACCGTTCCGCCTTGAGTAGGGTGTGCTCATCCGCCAGTGCCGCCGACCTTGAACTCCGTCGCAGCGGTTCGAGGATCGCCTTCTTTGCTGGTGGATGGGTTGGAGGTGCTGTTGCGGCAGCCTCCGGAGGGACTACCACCAACGCCTCCTCCTTCTCCCCCTGCGCCTCCTCCTTCTTCTCCCTCTGTGAAAATGCAGCAGGTGGGGAGCCAACTAAAGGTGCTGTCGCAACCTCCACAGCAGCAATAATCTGTGGCGTCATGTTGTCGACCCAGGTTGGTGAAGAGTCAGCAACCGACATCCCGTTCGGCATCTCCTTCGGTGAAGCGCCGGCAGCGATAGGATCCCCTGGAGGCGTCAGTGCAGCAGCGGCAGCCTCCTCATCTCCGGATAGCAGGTCAGCAAAAGCGGCATCGTCGGCTGCTGCACCTTCTGGTGAGGCGACGGTGGTGCCAGTCATCTCTGTAAGAGCCGGTACCGCCGCGGCCGATGCAGTGTCGGCCTCCCCAATTCCGAACAGCATAGAATCCGCAGCTTCTGTAGAAGGGGGCTGTGAGCAGGGGGTCGACGAGGTGATCTCCTGGCCAAACCATGGCTGAAGGGAATCTCGCTCAGCACTGGACAGGGGGGCAGGTATCGATGTAGAGCCCTCCCCGGCCTCGAGGTCAACCTCTTGCAAAGCCAGTCTTGGAATAGCCGAAGGTGGAATGGCACACTGGGAACCCACAGTAGCATTGTAAGTGGCCAAATCCGCAGCTGTCAGAGGAGAGTAATGTCTCTCATCATCAACCCCTTCATCTTTCTCCAACATAACTTTTATGCTGATTTCTTCAATCAACTGGTTGCAAGCTAGGTCCAAGCTTTCACTAATCAGAGAAGCCTGTTGCTGAGGGATTGTATTTTGAGCGGGAGCTTCAGAACTTGCTGCAGAATTATTATTTTGACCAGGCAACTTGGGATCATTCCCATTTGCATCTTCCATCTCCTGATCTCCCCCTAAATCCTTGTCACCGTCCCCCAATAAATCATCCTCCTCCGGATTGAAAGGTTCTACTTGGACAGGCTCTTCACATTTGAAGTGTAGGCGATAAATATTGCGTCCAACACAGACATCTGCTACCTTTGGAATTTTTTTAGAATCAAAAACAGCCACCAGTATGCGAGCTTCGCCAGTTGCCCTAAGGTGAACCATATCAACTTTTTGGGTAGAACCGATGATTGTGCCTACTGCCCAAAGTTGCAAAAAGGACCGTAGCACCCTGGGCACCCTGGAAACTGTAAACCAGAACTGATCTAGGATTTTGATCGGTTGTACATCATCAACAAATTCCTCGATTACAAAGGTTGCCTCCTTATTCCTGGTAGTGATGGTGTGTACAGCCAGCATCCTATCCAGCTCCTCCTTACTAGGAAAAGGAACTACAAAAGACTTCGGCCCCGACTCCTGCACCTCCCAGTTCCAATTCACAGGAATAATTCTGGATAACTCATTGTTTAGGAGACGAGCAGACATGTCCCCAGATTCAACTGTAATGAGTGCAGCCATAGGAAATTGATTTGAAGCAACTACGGAACCTGGTCGAGCAGCTTGAATATGAAAAAAACCACCCTCATCTTCAGCAGCTCCACAATATGTCACTGTAGGTTTCGGACCCCGTAGCAAAGGACAGAAATTAGTAAAGTGCTCATCCAAACAAATAGAGCACTCCTTTTTAAACCTCTTTTCCCGGCCTTGATCATCATCCCCTTCCGGGGTAGGTTCTTGATTGCCTTCGACAATCGCCGGTTGCCGCACACGGCGTCCTGAAGGGCGCTGGCCTCCCCCAACTTGCGAAGCAGCGACATGGCCACCGGCCGCCCCTCCCGAACCAGCGGTCTCACTCTGTGATGCCCTCGGCTTTCCTCCACGCGCCTGTTGAGCGCGACCGCGAGCAGGGGGTTGTTGGCCGCCCTCAGCCTGCGGAGCTTGCTGCACCTCAGCCCCGGATGGCGCCTGCATACCAGGAGCAGCCGGTTGTGGCGCATGGCCTGGGCCCCCTTGGCGAGAGGGTGCCTGATTTCCGCGACCACCATTCGCCACCCCTCGGCCAGATGAATTCCGGCCACGGTTCGAGCGACCACGGCCGGCCATCAGCACTTCCAAATAAGTCGGCGGTGCAGTGCACGGCGAGGACGAGGTTGGCGTCTGTGTTGGCGGCAGCGGTAAAGGAGACGTCTGATTCGGTGGCTGCAGCAGATGCGTCGAAGGAAAGGCGCTGAACGCGGCAAGGTTGACGAGCCGCCGTTTAGGTCGGATGAAAACCCTATCAGACCCGTCTTGGGACCGGGTCAGGGACCGGTCGGCCGAACCAGACGGACCATGGTGCGTTTGGACCCTGTCATGCGATCTTAGGCCCACAGCTGATTTCGAAAATTGAAACTCCTTCTTCTTCGAATCACCACCGTCATGGTCACGGCCGTGATTGGCGCCGGCGCCGGCGTCTGAGAGATGTGCTGCCGCGATTGCCGGAAGGAAGTCACCAAGCGTCAACACAGCCGTAGATCGCCGCGGCGGAAGAGGGCCTTTCCAAGTGCGGCCCCATGGCACATGGATGCGCTTCGGGACGACCTCAGGCTTATTGATCGGCTTCTTGATCCACGCCGTATGTCTCTTCGTGGCTGGGGGCGTCGGCGGCTGCTGGAGCCCAGTCTGAATTTCTGCCTGAGGGAGCCGCGTCCTCTGCGCCAAGGCCAGAGCTTCTGCATCTCCGAGGTCTTCACAAACCGAATCTGAGTCCGAGTCCCAGAACTTGCCGGAGGGGATCGGGATGGAGTCCGAGAAGGAGACCGGCAACGACAGCTTTGGAATGCCAAGGACCGGTCGATCCTTTGCCGTGATTCGATGTAGTGCCTGACGCACCGAGGAGGCCACCACGGCGGAGGGCATCCGGCATCGCCTCATCCCTCATCCGCCGATCCGCCTCTCGTGGATAGAGCTCTTGGATAGGGAGAACCCTTGATCTCTACTCTAAGTAATCTCCTCGTTTAATGTTACTTTTACCTGGAAAGTTCAAAAGACGCGCCTTTTATAGAGACCTGGGCGCGTCTCTCTCTTCTCGACGCATGGTGTTGGGATTGGACGTGGAGCACCGGCCGCCGGTGGCACCTCCGTCGACCGACACGTACCACTGTGGCACTTGCTTCGAGTGCCGGCCAGCTGCATCGTGGATTTTGATACAGCCGCCGCGCATTTTGATTTGATTTCTGGGCGGGAATGCGTCCCTTCCTGGAACTTTTTTCGCGTGTGCGAGGACCACAACGCCGTCATCCAGCCGGAGCTGGCAGTGGCCGCCGTATATTGTTGCTCACTTCCAAGTATCATCATGTAGGATGTTAAGTGGAGGTGGAGACTTCAGGGCAGGAAGAGGACTTCCAAGATGGCTGCCTGCCACTGCCAGTGATAGCGGCCTAATTTGACCGCACGCACGAGCCTACAACTTCTGTTTTCGTATTTTTACACTCTTGGGTCACGTTTGTTGAGACGGTAGTCTGAGTCTCCATGGCCTTGTTTTTTTTTAACAGACATGGGCTCCGTGGCCTTTTCTAAATAAATATGCAATGGGGCTCCGAGGGTCGGTGCTGTCGGAGCCCACTGAAGGTCAGTTTGTAATGGGCCATTCCCGCCTTCCTGGTCCTATTGATCTAGATGGCCAACTGCTGAATCACTATCTGGTTGCACCGGTGCATCACCCGGACACTCAAATCTCTGAGGAACAACCTCCGAACCGCCCGCCAGACCTATTCAAATGTCTGGTCGGGTCATAGGTTGTTTAAAATGGTCCACACTCTCCAATGAACGTGCCAGTTTTTTTTATTGCCTTGGGTTAGGTTTTCTCTAGTAAGAAAACATGGCACATGTATGGTCCGTCAATCGTTGCGGGTCAAAAATTACGTCTCGCACACATGCAATATGTTGCTCGGGTTGTTTTCTTCCGGGGCAGATAACCCATGATCATGTCTACCAGACTACCATCAACTACCCCTGTACCTTTTAGATCCATTCTTTTTCCTATTTAAAGATCATGATTTTGTCATTGTGTTTTCACATCAAGAATTATTAGCAGATGAAGGTGAAGAGATGGTAAACCGGCTTAGTACCTAATTGGAGGAAAAAACTTCTAACATAGTACTCCTTCAATTGCCATGTCATAGTATCCTTTGACTCTAGTAATCCAAAATCGAAACCTTCTAACAACAACATGACTGATGTTGCAGTCAGGAGGAAGATGAAGCTGATGAAGGGGGCCCTACATGTCATCAAACAACCACAACAATTCCAGTCGTAGATGTAACATTTATCATCTATGGTTTTTTTATGGGAGTGCCTGGCTTAGCAGATAGCAGCCACGCATGTGGATTGGGTTGGTGTTGGCCCCCTTCTAAACAATCATCGATAGGGCAATATATACTTGACTACGCTGTGTATGTGACTGGAAGACGATTGTTACCATTGACTAACATGTCCGCCCCACGCCTTTACTACTTCTTCTCCGGTCACCCTTAAATCACCCTCCAGTTAGGATTAAAGGTTGTCGAGGGACTCTATGGCTAGTGGCAAAGGTTGTCGAACCCGATTTTGGAGGGAGGGTAGGATGGCGGAGTATGGTGGCTAGGCAGGAAGCCAGGAACAATCGTAGAGGAACACAGGCTACAGCGCGGCGGTGACGGTGATAACGTCAGAGTCAGGCGGCCGATCGGACTAGCAGCGAGGTCGAGTTGGCCGTAACGGGGCTTTGACAACTCATGATGTTTGATTTGTGGCACATGGTGGCTAGGTCAAATTTAGACCACGATTAATTTGATCGTATTTATTAAGTCAAATATAGCCAAATTCCAGCTAAAATTTGGTCAGGTCATAACGGGCACTAGGCAAGTCGCATCCCCAAATACGCCTCCTTTGTCTTTTTGCTATTTTGGCGTGACTGGACTCCAAATATGAACGGGTGTCCCTTTCACTCAAACATCATTAACAGCCCTTAACTAGTCACGGCATCCGTCATTCCTGTAATAAGTTCTTTGTTGGTGTATTAGCCTGAAGCCTCTTTTACTCTCTTTTAGAGTACTGTGTCTAGCTGCTGCTGCTGCTGCCACCTGCCCATTGCCATTGCTGAGCGTTTGTTTTTAATGTTTTCTTTGGGCTTGGACTCTCCAGACACAAGACCTCTCAGTACTGACGCTACAATATTTCTGAATAGAGTACCTACAGTTTTTTGCAATCCTATCTGAACAACCCAGAAGGCAGACGAGATTGCGACAGCTCATAACTGCTTCCACTCCAGCAAAACCGATTCCAAATCCTCCATGTCCATGTGAAGCCCAACCTGATGAAGCGCCCTTGTCAGAATTCAGAAAAGAAAAACCCAGATCAAGTAGTATCCTGCAACACCCGATCAAGCACACTCTGGCGCGAATATAGAGCCGACACGGGCAATTAAGCACCGCACCCGCTCCCCGGCCTCTACCCGAGATCGCAAAAAACAAATCGCCGACGAAGACCCATCCGGCGATCTCCCCGGCGCCAGGACCGCCACGTACGTGCCCCGCCATCGGGGGAGCAGAGGCTATCAGAGGAATCCTTCGGCTCCAACGGCCATGCGAGCGCGGCAGGGGCGCCACGTGACCACGCGCCTTCTCGTGCGCGCGCGCGCCGACCCGGCGCGTCCAGCGGCGCCCGATCGGAGGTTTATTCCCCTTCTTCCCGCGCGAGGCGGGCGGACGCATGCACACGCAGCTGCGGGGCGGGGGTGCCGGCCGCTAGCTTGGGGTGCCTATAAGTGGGACGGCGCCGGTCCGGTTGAGCTCCGTCCCGGTTGAGCACCCGCTCGAGAGTATAGTTCCCTGCAAGCTCGCCTCCCCAGGTGTCGTAAACAAAACAAGCAGCGGCGCTGACGGCGTACGTGGTTAACTAGGAGTAGAAGGAGGGATAACCGGAGATGGCGATCGATGCGCGCCGCACCGCGCTGGTCGCCCTGCTCGTCTGCTCGGCGGCTGTCGCCGTCTCGGCCATCAGCGACGGTAAGGCCCCCCCTGGACAGAAGCTGATGCATTATGAATTTATGATGCGCGTTATTGTCGTCTGCTGTTCTCGATTGCATGATTATTATTAGCCGGTGCGTCAACGTAGCTCCATTGTTGCCGGTCGGTGCAAACTACCGAGGCGCTGTAGTCCGCTATATATGATGACTTGATGAGATTTGAGATCATCGCAGTCGTTGCTAGTTGCTACCCAGTAGCTAGCTAACACTATGACAACTGATTCTGTGTGCATGGTTGCTTAGTGCTTATTACTGTCCATGATGTTGTCAGTAATCCTAAGTTGCTTCGTCTGAACTTACTCTTTTGTTGCGGGCAAGAAGCATAAATGAAAGCCCTAAGTTAATCAATTATGTGCTCTTGTTTACATTGCCAATTCAAGTGGCGGAGCCGGGATTCACCGAAACCCTAGGCCGAGTTTTAACGTCACAATGGAATGACGGAAAGTAACCACAAAACATAACATAAAGATTTAGGTTGGAATTTTCTTGTGTTCTAGTGGCATAACAACTGGTACAAAAAGATCTAATAGTTCTAGACCACTTCATTCTCTAGTTTGAATAATTAAATTTTGCACAATGCCAGTTCAGCCATCAACTAGATCAATAGTCGGTGGAGCATTTCACATTACCTAGATCAGTAGCCAGTACCAGCCCAATGTCAGTTCTAAAATAAATCTTTCAGTAAAATTATAGATTTAGGAATAATACCAGGACCTTCACTGATGAGAAACTGTATATGTATGTACGCCACGCCGCTGCGTTCCCAGATTAATAGTTGCCATCCCATTACAAGAGAGCAGTGTAGTCATGTATGGACGAAAGAATAACCTCCGATCCGTCTCCCGCTCCATTTCGTGATATCCAAAACAGCTCTCTACCAAGTCTCCATATCATCCTTTCATTTGATTAGGGGAACACAACATGGGGGAGGTCATGTATTACCCGAGACTTCAACTTCTGACCGTTACGTTGACAGTTCAGTCCAAGTAGTCAGCAAGGAGATTGAGGGAAACCTACATTTTTAAGACTAGTGTTTTTAAGTGGCAACTGGCAAATGCAAAGAAAACAAACGATAAGGTACACCAGCTTCTGCTGCCTTCATGCATGCATGTGATCTGGGGCATCCTCAATTATTCGGGAAAATAATGCCACTGTTTGACTTGTCAGTTAAGAAATCACAGTTTCTGCGGCGTCACCTGCGTAGGGAACATGTATTTTAGATAATCAGAGCGTTCTGTTTGACCATTTCACGTAGGTAGAATATTATCACGTGAGAACTACTGTACGTAACATGGAGGCGATTGGCAACAGGGTTCTCTGATTTGCTTGTCGATCAAGATGTGGTCTTATGCCATGCTATGGTTTCCCTGTGTGTGGTGCCGAGCTGCCTATATGCTTGGTGCTGAATACTGATGCATCAAGCATCATGCATGCTTGGGATAATGCATGCGTGGTGACCTATTTGAAATAAAGCCATCGATCATTGGCAGCTCTATAGCGTATAATCAAACTATGCATCGTTAGTACTATTTGATAAAATAGTGTTACAATGTTACTACAAGTAACGCACTACACTGCACTGAAGATTGAAAAACACTGAGCAGGTCCACTGGTCCAATATATCCTCTATTCCTCTTGGCTTATAATGTGACGTTCGTATATGCGTACGTGCTGCATGCAGGCCCGCTGCCGAACGGCAACTTCGAGGACCCGCCAAACCAGTCCCAGATGAGAGGCGGCTCGGTGGTGACGGGGGAGCACGCGATCCCCTTCTGGAAGACCTCCGGGTTCGTCGAGTACATCTGCTCCGGCCAGACGCAGGGGGACATGATCCTGACGGTGCCGGAGGGCGCGCACGCCGTGCGGCTGGGCAACGACGCCTGCATCCAGCAGCAGGTCAGCCTCACGCGGGGCATGTACTACGCCCTCACCTTCAGCGCGTCGCGCACCTGCGCCCAGGACGAAGTGCTCAACATGACGACCGTCCCCGTGTCCGGCGGCTACCCCGGCCAGAGCGGCGACCTCCCCATCCAGACGGTGTACGCGAGCAGCGGCTGGGACTCCTACTCCTGGGCGTTCAAGGCCGAGGCCGGCCTCATGACCATCATCATCCACAACTCCGGGCAACAGGAAGACCCCGCGTGTGGCCCCATCATCGACGCCTTCGCCATCAGGAAGCTCTACCCGCCTGAGCCCACCCAGAGTAATTAAGCTACACACACTCCTACGATCGTCGGCTGTGTACAGTTCAGCTGATCTGTCGCTACGATCCTTTGTTTTCCCTGACACGTACGTGCTTCATCAATGTGGTCGGCCGGGCAGATAACATGCTGAGGAACGGTGACTTCGAGGAGGGCCCCTACATCCCCGCGGGCTCGCCGTGGGGGGTGCTGGTGCCGCCCATGGACGAGGACCACGTCTCCCCGCTGCCGGGGTGGATGATCATGTCGTACAACAAGGCCGTCAAGTACGTGGACTCGGGGCACTTCGCGGTGCCGCACGGGGCGCGCGCCGTGGAGCTGGTGTCCGGCGTGGAGACCGCGCTCATGCAGGAGGTGTACACCACCGTGGAAGGGAGCTGGTACAGGCTGGAGTTCTCGGTCGGGGACGCCGCCAACGGGTGCGCGCCGTCGTCCGATTACTCCTCGCCCGGCGGGATGAAGGTGAAGGCGAGCGCCGGGATGGACGACACCACCGTGGACATCAATTTTGGGGGCAGCGGCGGCTGCACGCGCGGGAAGCTCGAGTTCAAGGCGACGGGGAGCCCCACGAGGGTGGTGTTTGTCAGCATGGGCTACCACACCAAGTCCGACAGCAGCGGCACGCTCTGCGGGCCCGTCGTAGACGACGTCTCGCTCGTCCCCATACCGCAGCCGTATTCTCGCCGGCTGCTTCTCTAAGGCGTGACGCATGCCCGCATGAGTTTATTTACGGCCGGTTACACTCATGCTGCGTCGAGCACGTACGTACTGGTGAGTGTGTGTGAGTGTGACTGTGCTGATGGGTTAGCGCTGAGTGCTGACCCATTTTGGCTTACCACTTGTACTGGTATATTTATTTGTGTTCGTCCTTTTTCTTGGTTGAATTATTTCACCTGCCTCATTCTTGGGACAAAGCAACCAAGCTAGATAATAATACCTCAGGCTTGTTTTGATGCGCTTATTTGAGAAAATCACACACACTAAAGGGCACACTAAATTATACTTTCTCTCCGTTCATAAATGTATGACATTGTTTTTTAAACTTTGGTCATTCGTCTTACTAAAAAATCAGAAAGTTTTCATTTATTTTGTTGTGATTGCTTTATCACTAAAAATAATTTGAGTATGAATTATTTACATATCGGAATAATTTTTTTGAATAAGATCGAAGTTTTGGAGAAAAAAAAAGGTCGGCCGTGTCATACATTCGTGAAAGGATGGAGCACCCACTCCGTTTTTTAACATTTATCGTGTGCTAGTTCATTTTTAAACTAATAAGAAGCGATAAATAAAAAAGAATGGATGAAGTATTGAGTAAAATCATAGGTGCCATTACAGCCTTGTCTTGTGCAGTGGCAGAGGACGCAAAAAAAATAAGGTATGACGGTGGAATATAATCATATATTGCACCAAAAGAAATGTTCGACATAAGAACATTGTCACCTCAAGAAGTACCTGAAGTAAAACTTGTAGGATACACATCTAATCAACAATCGAACCAAAATGAACTGTCAAACAAAGAGGAAGCATAAATTAGCGGTAAAACATTAGAAACAATATAAATTACAAGGTATACAAGTGGACTCTAGAGTTATACCAGTAAATTACAAATCCAAATGAGTTTCCACTATCTCCCTCCCCTTCCATGGGCACTAGGATTTGTGCTTACAGATGCCCGGCTAAAATAGCTCTTCAGATCTGCAGACAACAATATCATTGAAGTGAATCAGTGAACTGAATTAGACAGCCCAAACGCAACAACACAGTCACAAATTCACAATGGGTACTACGCCCCTACCTCTGCCTTGTGCCTTTGTCTTTCCCCTTCTGCTGCTTGACTCCATTGCAATTGCGGCGGACTGGTGACCTTGTGGCTTGCCTCGAGTGTTGGGCGGCGGGGCAGCCGGATAGATGGCGCAGGGAATCTCGCGGACGCGGAGGGGGGCGCCAGCCATGGATGACGGTGGCCATCGGCCGAGCGACCGGCAAAGCATAGTGGATCTCACATTCGCCCAGCCACGGCCAGCGGTGGCAAGAGGCCAGGAGCCGGGCGACCTGCAAGCGACGGAGAGTCGGAGACCGGAGGCCGAAGGGAGAGCAGGAGAGAGATGGCCTGAGGGGCGACGCCGGGCAGCACGGAAGCGGAACGGCGCACACCGTGCCGTCGGGGGCAGACCGGTGGAAGGCGGCGCGGGGCGCGAGCAGAAGAGCTGGTCGGGGATTACGGCGCCGCGGCCGAACGAGGGAGTCCGGGGCTCCGGGCGGACGGCGGAGCGCTCCCTCCGAGGCTCCGACCCTCGGTCCCTCCCGTGATCCTGTCTGTGCTTGTCAGTACATGGGCCAATTGATTTTTGATGGGCTGGAAAACAAGGGGTATAAGAAATTGGGCTGGACCAAGGTATGGCGCGCGCCATATAGGCCATAACAGGCCCTCCGCCCCTGACCCCGTGGATGGGGTGAACATGATTTGGCCGGCGGGCATTTTCTTGTCTCCAAACCAAAAAGAAAAGAGATTAAGAGGACAGCAGCGGGCGTGGAAATCTTCGCCACGAGGGAGATCCTTATTGGTCACTATATGCAATAGAGTGGGACTATATATTGGACACTATCGGAGGACTCCTTTTAAGTTTTCCCATAAATAAGTTTTTTTATGAACATATATGGGATACTATTAGAGTTGTTCTTATTTTCTTTCTCTCTGCAAAAACTAAGAAATTTTGCATATTTGGACCAATTTAAGGTGAAAAGGGGGTTGCTCCGTGTGACTTGCTTTGTAGTACAAGTACAATGAAATGGTAGAGCAACGGCCTAGCTTGCTAAAAAAACAGTTGTAGTTTAGTGGACCCATTATTGTATGTATTTTAATTCTAGTATACGGAATTGATGTGCATTTTCTAATGCATAAATTGAGTCACATGCGGCAATTCAGTTATACTCCAATGCGCAGTCAATTGAATCACCAACTGAAAGTATATATTGAATCTTATTTGTTACAATTTACGTACAATTCCATATAACGAAGAGAATGGAGGTAATTTAGGCATAATTTAGGGATTGTTTAATATTTTATTTATAATGTCTGAGTGGGTAATTAAGACATGGATTTAGGGATTACTCTATGTTTTTATAGTAGTAGAGATGGGTAATCATTTTGTAAATAAAATAGATCTACTGACCATTAAGATTTTAATTTATCAATTGATTGCTCGAGGATTCTTAGACCATCTCCAACCATAATGCCTATATGGATTATCTATCCCTATTCATTCTATATTCTAACTACTTCTCTCTCTGTGTGTACAGTAGCGCTACAGTGTCAAACAGTGTTATAGTCAGCGGATATAAGCATGGTTGGAGATGGTCTTATTACTGTGAGAATCGTTAGGATTTATATTCCATGAAATAAGGCGTATAAATGCCTAACACGAAAATTACCGCACCTTAATTGGAGGAGTCTTTTCCATCGGTTGTCCCTGCATGCGTGAGCGAGAATTATGGATCTATTACGCTGCATGCAGCCTGCATGGTTCTGCCCCCATGGAATTATCTCCCTCAAAACTCTCCTAACACGTGGCCAAGGCGTCTCATCCCTGAAATCTCTCAACTACCATATACTCGTGCGCGACGTCATTAGCCTCTAAACAGAAAAGGATCACCACGCCTTGTTTCATGGAAAATCTAGCGAAAAGTTATTCGCCTTGTTTGTTTCATGAAATGGAGGGAGTAGCGTGTTTTGTTAGGATTAATAGGATATTTATGATTAGTAAAGTAAAACAAAATGGGATAAGGCTTTTTTTGGTCAAAGTAAGCCACATGGCGTTGCTACACATGCTTCTTGCTTAAATATGGCAATGGGTATGAAATACCTGTCTACCCGTGGGCAACAAACCCGATGGGCAAAGATACGTGTGTGAGTTGATGCCCATGGGCAAGGATATGGGTATGAGTTTACGCCCGATAGATATTTATTCGTGAGCGAAGAAATTTAGTATCCGCACCCGTATACCCGCGTACCTGTCTGACATGTGGACTCCACATTGAGTATGCATATATATACAAGAACATAGGGTTCCCTCGTGAGTCATCCCGACCCCATTCTTCCCTAGGCAGCCGCCACCCTCCACTCCCCAGTCCCCACTCTCCCCGATGGCTCCAGCAGTCCAGCCTCCAGCCCTCCACTCCCCACTCGACGCCTCCAGCCTCCACTCCCCACTCTCCCGGTCTCCCCGGCGGCCATGGCTCGTGACGGCGCAAGCGCAGCCGGTCGACCCCGTCCTCCATGAGGCCGGCCGCGGCGCGCCAGGCGCCTAGGCCGAGCCCCTCTGCCGCTGCGCCACCCGCCAGCGGCCAGCCCGAGCCCCTTTGCGTCGCTTCTCCTCCTGTCCTCCACGACTCCTCTGGTCCTCCCGTTATTGACTGCTTGGGTATGTGCCTACATCAACCTTAGTATGCTACTTTCTTTATTTGCATTCTTGATTTCTTAGATCTTGTGAAATCGATGTGCCCTTCCATTGTTATGGAGTGTGTTCTGTATACACATGTTGTTTTATGGGCAAACGGATATGGCCCGTAGGCATTGAATGTCCGTGGACAAAGGGCATGGGCACAGTTCTTTGTCCATTGCGGATAGCGGGCACGGGCGTGAGCGCAGGCATAGATATTTGCTCACGGGCGTGGACTTATGAAGGTGCTATCCATGCGGATACTGTCCGTTGCCATCAACGTTCTTGCTAGCTCGAGTTGATCAGTAATGAGACAGCCGACCTTATACGGGCTTTGACTCTCCTGGGCCCATCCTACCTGTATGATTCGCTCGTTGCTACTAACCACTTGCCGAGCTCCAAGACCAGCGCTGCCTCGAGCACCTCCCCGGCGCTCATCACGGCCGTTGCCCGTTGGGATTACTACCTCCGAGCTCTGAAATGCCCATGTAAACAACTCGCCGAGTCTGCAGGGCCATGTGGGTATGTGACCACTGCACGCGCCGGTTCAGGCACGCCGTCCCCAGTCACCACCTCGGGCCGAGGAAGGTCCAACAGCCATTCCTTTCACAGGAACCTCGTTATTTCACTGCTTAGATGTTCTGTCTTTTACATGGATAGAAAAGATAGAGAAAACATTAGTTAGCGATGGCCAAATAAACACGAAATTTTACATGTTTTCAAAAACTGTGTGAGTATTATGTGTGGTAGTAAATCCTAACGATAAAATAAATTTTTATTTTTATTTTTTTCTCATCTCCACGTCGTCTATCTATTTGTTTGTGAATGCCCTCCGACGATGCCCTGCCAACCAACCACTGCGATCGTGGAAGCGCCCGCGGATCCGGCGCGCGTTCGGCTCTGACGAAGACGCACCTGGCCAACTTGTCTGCCATGATCGCCGATTCCAGCGACGAGGTACTAGAGTGCTAGCTCAACGCCGCACGCAGGCACCCCATATAAGTGCAAACTGGAAAGTGGGAACTAGCCATCGCACGAACTGTGTTCATTGGTTCCTGACGCGTACAGTCATCTGAGTTGCATTCACGTGTTCAGAGTGGGCGACATGGCGCCGAACGCGCGTCACGCTGCTCTGTTGTTGCTGGTCGTCTGCTTGGCGGCTGGAGCGGCTTCGGCTATCCAAGATGGTGAGAGCTTGATTACTGCCTGCGCTGAGCAGAGCATGACACTAGTCACTGCTATCTTGCCATCTTTACCTCAGCTGTGCTATGATTGTGTGTTCGATCAGTACGCTCGAACTACCTTAGCCGTTGTTTCTTTACCTTTTTTTCGATCTATTTAAAACTTTTGATCAGCTGAGCAGGCATTAGCTCTGGAATGTCAGTTCTAACTACGGGCGGTGTTCATGCTCGATCAGGCATGCTGCCGAACGGCAACTTCGAGGAGGCGCCGCCCAAGTCGCAGCTGAACGGCACGAGGGTGACGGGGCGCAACGCGATCCCGCGCTGGGAGATCTCGGGGTACGTGGAGTACATCCGGTCGGACCAGAAGCAGGGGGACATGATCCTGCCGGTGCCGGAAGGCGCCGCCGCCGTGCGGCTGGGCAACGACGCCTCCATCCAGCAGCGGCTCGCCCTGACGCGGGGCGCGCACTACTCCATCACCTTCAGCGCGGCGCGCACCTGCGCGCAGGCCGAGCAGCTCAACGTCACGGCCGCCCCCGAGTCGGACATACTCCCCATCCAGACGGTCTACACCAGCAGCGGCTGGGACTCCTACTCCTGGGCTTTCGAGGCCACGGCCAGCAGCGTGTCGCTCATCATCCACAACCCCGGTGTCACCGAGGACGCAGCCTGTGGCCCCATGATCGACTTGTTCGCCATCAAGGCCCTGCAGCCTCCTCAGAGCAGCAAGAGTAAGCACTCTGATCGAGTCGAACTGACAAAGCCGCGGACCTAGGGATCGAAGGAAGCCCGGGCAAAAATCCATGGCAGCGATTTCCTCTCGTGATTTTACTCAACCAAGACAGGAGCTTTACTATCAAATGCATTGTTACGTTATGTAACTTGTAGCCGGCAGCCCGGGCAGGCGCCCAGGCTTGCCATTCTTGAGCTTTGAGAACTGACTGATTGATTCCTGTGGTAGCAGATAACCTGCTCAAGAACGGTGACTTCGAGGAGGGCCCGTACTTCTTCCCCAGCACGCAGTACGGGGTGCTGGTTCCGCCGATGGACGAGGACGACTTCTCGCCGCTGTCCCCGTGGATGGTCATGTCATCCACCAAGTCGGTCAAGTACGTGGACGCCGCGCACCACGCCGTGCCGCACGGCGCCCGCGCCGTGGAGCTGGTGTCCGGCATGGAGACGGCGCTGGTGCAGAACGTGAGCACTGTCCCCGGCCTGCCCTGCAGGCTCCAGTTCTCGGTCGGGGACGCCGGCAACGCCTGCGCGGGCTCCATGGCCGTCCAGGCGTACGCGGGCCGCGGCAGCGTCAAGGTGCCGTACCAGTCCAAGGGCAAGGGCGGATACAAGCGCGGCGTGCTCGACTTCACGGCCATCGCCGACCAGACGCGGGTGGTGTTCGTCAGCATGGCCTACAACATGAAGCCCGACGGCACGCTCTGCGGCCCCGTCGTCGACGACGTCTCGCTCGTCTGCACGCGCAACCACCCTGCTCGCCGCTTGCTTCTGTGATATACTTCCACTGACAAGGATTTATTCATTGGTTAATGTGAAAAACTGTGAGGCTATTCCGAATGCTTTGCTATTGTTATATTTAAGACAATCATCGCAGCAGAGTAAGTTCATTAAATTGATGTGCCGAAACAACATATATACGTATACATGTATAAAAATCAACTCGACCTATAGTCTAGGGTGGAGGGAGTGCCCACTAGAGCATGTACAATACACCATTGCTTATAGAAATACTTAAAAAGAGAGAAATGCTAAACACCACTTAAAAAGCTAATTCCTACGATGTAAAAAAGATGCTTATATATGTGCAACTACTTTATTAGTACTCATTAAACACTGATGCTTAAGTAAATACCTCATACACCTTTTAAACACCTGATACTAAAAAATAAATCGATTTTTATTGCTAAGCACCTTCTTTAAGCACCCCATTGTAGGTGCCCTTATGTGACTATATCTTCATGTCTAAGAGAATGGACCCAAAATCCGAATATGAATTCTTCCTAGTCTTGGATACTAAGTCCAAGCTATCTCTCCAGGGTAATACCATCTTTGTCAAAAAGAGCAACACTCTAGAATTCAAATTTGTTGTGCGAAAAAATAACAATTTTTGGCCAATTAAATCGAGCCCATCTACGTTAAAGCACGTGGGCTTGTTTGGATGTCTGTACGTGTCGAAAATTTATTTGGCCCAAGCAACCGACCCAGGGCACGGGCATGTGGACCTAGATCAACCTGCCTGGGCGAGCTCACCCAGACCAGGCCACGGCGTCATCCAAACAACCAAGTGCGTCGATGGGTGGCCGAACAAGCACGGATGCTAGCAATGCAACTAGAGAAATATTGTATTATGAAATATACCTCAATTTATATTTCTCTAGAATAAAAAATACATCATTTTAGTTTCGGGCACGTTAGTCGGCGGATGACTGAAGTAAGCCTAATGTCATAGAGCACACGTATAAGTACAAAACAATGTCGTATAAGGTTTGATAAACGGGACGGTGGGCTCAGCTTAAGCACGGTCCTAAGCTTGATACTCACTCACTACTACACAAAAAAACATCTGTAGTTCCTTTATATATATGTTGGGCATCTTTAGAGTCAACAATAGCGCTCGGGATTGCCAAACATAGTACCGTGACTTTTGATGGTTTGTGAGCCGTTGGATGAGTGTTGGATGGTCCGGTTTGAGCGTTACAGCACCCATGCTACAGTAAAATAGTATCGCCCCAAACAGTGCTCTGTGAACAGTAGCTGCTATAGTGAATAAAAGACGGGGAACGCTTATCTCAACACAAAAAATACTGTTCACGAGTGACTTTCCTCGTAAAGTGAAGGAAGCTGAGCCCCAATAATAGCAGTACCAATGTGGCCTACTTTTCTAGTTGGGCCAGTCTGCGCTGGCTAGACTTAAGCCCTATTTGAGAGTAAAAAAAATTCAATACCGTGCACTACGATATAATCATATAACCATGGTATTTCTTACCCCCATCGAAACTATTATGGATTTTGTTTGGTTTAGTTTTGGTCACTTGAGTGTGAACGCTTTGGTATGGGTACAGTTTACAATACTTTAGAAGTACCATAATAGTGAAAATAAAGTTTTTTAAACATCAACCAAATATCTTTCAGGGTAGAATACTATAATAAAATCCCATATATTATGGTATTAAATTGAAACCATACATTTCAAACAGGATGGCCTTAAGGCGCGAAGCCAAAAAATTGCCCCTGCATCAATCAATCTGACGTCCGTTCGGAATTGGGATCCACGAACCTTTAAATGGCCTCACAAATTAAACTACTGCTGCCGGGGAAAAAAAAGCCCGTAAACTACTCCCGGAATCCCAAGTCTATGTGAGCAGGCACAGGCCATGAGGCGAGCTTAGCGGCGCCATCCGCAGTCACCACCCGTCCGGTGAGTGTACTACCGTACCGCAACGCACCTCCAGCAGCAGTCAGGAAGGAGAATGCCCTGATGCCAGGCACAAGCTGACAAGCACCTCGATCCGGCGAAGGGCACCTCAGGAGCACGCCAACTCCTATATCTATGGCTTGAGCCTTGAGGCGCATCACTGTTCTTGGGTAGTATATATGTATCTCTTCGTGTTGGTTGTTCGTTCCATCAGAGGGGGAAGGGAGTGTCCAGCCAGACCACTTTTCCCGCTTGAGAAGAGTAGAAGACAGATGACGAGAGGCGAAAAGGGAGATGGTGAAGCACTCCCGTCGCGCTCGCGCCGCGCTGTAGCGCGAGCAACTTCGGCCATCTCAGACGGTGAGAGATCGGAAACTATGTTATTATTTGATTTTTTTTTCTTTCGCAAACTCTCTTTAAGTTACGGAAACATGATGCCTCATGGCTTATGGTTGTACGTTAAGGCAAGTGACGCCCCCAGTCTCGTGCTGTGTCAGTGTCACACACACGCACGATGAGTTCGATGAACAACGCTCACCATGCTAGCTCCACCAAAACCAGGCCTTCTGCCTAACGGCAACTTCGAGGAGGCGCCGGCCAGGTCGCAGCTCAACGGCACGCGGGTGATGGGGCGCTACGCGATCCCGCACTGGGAGGTCTCGGGCTTCGTAGAGTACATCGGCTCCGGCCAGGCCAGACGCAGGGGGACATAATCCTCCCGGTGCCGGAGGGCGCCTACGCCGTGCGCCTGGGCAACGAGGCCTCCATCCAGCAGCGGCTCGCCGTGGCGCGGGGCGCGCGCTACTCCCTCAGCTTCAGCGCCGCGCGCACCTGCGCCCAGGCCGAGGCGCTCAACGTCACAGTCGCCCCCGAGTCCGACGTGCTCCCCATCCAGACCGTCTACACCAGCAACGGATGGGACTCCTACTCCTGGGCATTCCAGGCCCCGCACAGCGCCGTCACGCTCATCGTCCACAACTCCGGCGTCGCCGATGACGCGGCCTGCGGCCCCTTCGCCATCAAGACTCTCCGGCCTCCTCCCCGCACCAAAAGTACACAGAATCCTAACTGTCGTAGTGTCGTGCATATGTTTATTGGTCAAATAGCGAACGAAATGCTGAAATCCCCCTGCACCGCAGATAACATGCTCAGGAACGGCGAATTCGAGGAGGGCCAGTACATCTTTCCCGGCGCGACGTGGGGGGTGATGGTGCCGCCGCTGGACGAGGACGACTACTCCCCGCTGTCTCCGTGGATGGTCCTGTCGCCGACCAAGTCCGTCAAGTACCTGGACGCGGCACGCTACGCGGTGCCGCAGGGCGTGCGCGCCGTGGAGCTGGTGGCCGGCATGGAGACCGCGCTGGTCCAGGACGCGCGCACTGTGCCCGGGCGCTACTACAGGCTCGAGTTCTCCGCCGGGGACGCCGGCAACGGGTGCGTCGGCTCGCTGCCCGTCCACGCGTACGCGGCGCGCGGCAGCGTCACGGTGCCGTACGAGTCGCAGGGCAAGGGCGGGTACAAGCGCGGCGTGCTCGACTTCGCGGCGATCGCCAACCAGACGCGGGTGGTGTTCGTCAGCATGGCCTACACTATGAAGAACGATAGCACGCTATGTGGGCCCGTCGTCGACGATGTCTCGCTCGTCGCCTTGCACAACCATGCGGCTCGCCGGCTGCGTCTCTGAACGGTTGTATGCTTGGGCCTTGGGCTCAACTGGTTGGGCACTTGGACTTGGGCAGATTGTCGTATACTTGTACTCAGTTTCCCCCCTTGAGGGCATTTTATTGATTTGTACGAAATATATCTTATCATTAGTTGGGATCTGTTGTTCATTTTAGCACTAGGAGATGTGTTGGAAACCATTTTTTTATACAGTATGTAGGTTCTTGGTAACTAAGACGGTGTTTGAATATACGTGACTAAACTTTAGTCCTCGTTAGCCACTTTAGCTCACTTTGAAGAGCTAATGGTCTAATGGATAGAATGAGTCTGTTGGCTAAACTTTAGCTCATATTAATCCTATCTTGTTTGGCTATAAACGGACTAAATCTTGTTTAACTATAAATGTACTAAACTTTAGCCAGAGGTATGCAAACACCCCGTAAATTGGTCTAGCATAAAACTTACAATAAATTACTAATTGTAATTAGAGATCAAACACAATATAAAAATATTTTTTTATTAATTTGATAGCAGTTGGATGTGTTTTGTTTTCTAAAATAATTGCTCATTTTTATCACTATATATAAAAAAAGATAATCTAAAATTCCACTCTAAATTTACATTTTAAATTTGCATCGCCTCTTCAGTTATAAAAGGTAGTAAACTTTTAAATTTACATCACATATTCCATTATAAAAGGTAAATCAAAACAACCTTTAAATCTACAAATAAATTACCAACACATGTCATTGCGAATAAATAAAAAACCACGAGTATTTCTGTATATATCTAAATTATTAACTTCTCACTACAGGAAAAGTGTATTTTTTTTGTGGCCCAAAATAATTTCGTGGGTCAACCGACGAATTTGAGTAAATTATATTCATCGGCCTTCTTGACCGACGAAATTAAATGTGAATTCTTGGGCCTATCAGCAGGACCCATGAACCGGTCGACGAAATTACCTTCACACGGGGGATTTTGAAAAAATTCGCGTTTTCGTCGGCTGCACTTGACCCACGAAAAAGTTAGCGAGATTTAGCAAAATCTAGCTAAACTTAGCAAAATATAGCTAAACTAGGCGACTTGGCAAAATCTAGCAAGACTTAGCAAAATCTAGCTAATTTAGCAAAACCAAGCCAAACTTGTTGCATTTCATACTACAAATGCAATACATGCGTATTGGCGAATTGAGCTTATTTTGTAGGGTTCTGCCTCGCGTGCTCGAGGCCAAACTCCAGATGCGGAAGCGAACGTGAATGAGTACTTGGCGGGTTTCGGAAGAGCAAGCGGACACAGCTCTCATAATCCGCAAGTGTAAGTTGTGCAACGGCGATGAACTTTGATGTGTATGCGATGAACTTGTTTGTCTCGTATGAACTTGGTTGTGATGGATGGACTTGTTTCTGTGCCGCATGAACGCATGTTGTCAACTTTGATGGATGAATTTGTGTTATGGACTCTGTTGTATGGTTTATGTATGTGGACATATTATGGTTCTATCCCACCTATGATGGTTCTGCTATTATTTGGATGATTGAATGGATTTTTTTGTATATGGGTCCATACGATCTGGTTTTGAGGGGGTAGGCCATAATTTCGTCGGCTAGAAGGATAGCCGGTGAAATTAACTAGCAACTGGCTACAAATTTGTCGGCCATAGGGGCCGACGAATTTATACCAGTGTGGCACTAAATTCGTCGGCCAATATGGCTGACAAAATTATGAGACGAAATTTCGTCGGCCCATGTGTCCCAAAAAAAATGGCCGCCGTCATACATTTTCGTCGGCCATAGAAAAACCGACAAAAATAAGTTGTTTTCGTCGGGGCCGATGAAATTAAGTTGACAAATTTGTCCGATCTAATTTCGTCAAAATGTTTCATCAGCCGACGAAAACAGCTTATTTTCGTGGGTTTCCTCTTATTTTCGTGGTCTTTCGGTCCACGGAAAATTTGTCTTTCCCACTGCTACCATTGGGATGCAAGCGGGATTATTCGCAGGTTAGCGACAAACTATTTTGCCGTTAGTATTTAGTTATATTAACAAACCCGTGAATAGTCTCTCACTTGCATATACACAAACACACTAATTCGGACTAAACATGCATGTTGTTGCCGCCAATCAAGCCAAGCATACATGCATGAATTATATATTTCTATGGTTTAGAATTTAGCAATATTGATTAGTATCCTGAGACTAATGCCGACGCTTCCACGCGCGTCGTCGCTGCCCCCGAGCTGCCGGCACATACAACCGGGCTGGGCACAGCCTGAATCGTCGAAGCCGAATCTTCCACTATGATGGCGTCTCGTTCGTGCAAGAATGCCACGTGACTACCTGACCGCCCGCGGATCCTGCGTGTTCTCTTCTTGCTTCGCGAGTCTCGGTGCCGCTCTATAAAGTGGAGCCGCGCGACGGCCTGGGTTCGCCGCACTGTTCCGACGAGCGGTCGATCGATCTCTCCTGCAGTAAGCTTCACGTTACTGGGGCGAGCCAGAGCTCACCAGAAGCTAAGGCTTGGCTAGGGAGCTCGGCATGGCAGCGAGGAGGAGCGCATGTCGCCTGCTGCTGTTGCTGCTCGTCGTCGGCGTCGGCGTGGCTTCGGCCATCCCTGACGGTGAGATCCCGCTAACTTCTAGTCCAATGCTGATTACGTGTGATTACATCTTAATTTGCTTGACTTGCACATTGCCATTGGAGAGAATGAGATGTTTAAGTATTTTAAAATATACAGCGTCTCATTGTTTGCGCTTAGTACAGTAGTGACAACTGAGCTTCCTATTTCTTTGCTAGTGTTGCTTTGTCTGCTAATGTTCAGGCGCTGTCTAAATTGGCATACAGATGAGTATGCTGACACTAGCGAACTATCACGGCGTTGTTCCTTTTATAAAATTGGGAGTTTGGATGGCTTGATTCAAAGTTATAATCCGAAAGCATTCATTTTCGTAATGTGAGCGTTTGACCCCCTGAATGGAATACTCCTACTACTATAGTATATAGGTTTCTTTCAAAAAACTACTACTATAGTATATAGGTGTTGATCACATTCTTCAACACTGCATGTGAGAGAGCGTACATGCAGGATGCAGCTCCGAACTCCAATATGTGCACATCGAGACCGATCTGTTTGTGTAATCATTCTTTTTACATGGATCCAAACTGGCCTGTATCCTGCTCATCCTAGGAATATTTAATTTCGGGTTTGGCAAGCAACTGCTGATTTAACTAGATGTTACAAGTTTCACAACGATTAACTAATAAATAGTGACATTCAGTCGGACCTGGATGCAGCAGAAACTAAAATAAAAGGAAGTCGATCGTTGCATGGCAATCATTCAGTGTTCAGCAATATCGATCACTGACTAGGCTAGGCTAGCTATCTGCACCTGTACTTCATTCAGCCTGCCATTCCTGAAGAATGTAATGTGCATGCCTGCATGAACTCCCATGAACTAGTGAGTTAGCACGACGACTAACCTGTCCATCCCGGGTGGCCACAGGGCTCCTACAAAACGGCAACTTCGAGCAAGGCCCGGACACGTCGCAGATGAACGGCACCAAGGTGATCGGCCAAAACTCCATAGCCTTCTGGGAGACCTCCGGGTTCGTGGAGTACATCCAGTCCGGGCAGCAGCAGGACGGCATGGTCCTGTCGGTTCCCGAGGGCGCACACGCCGTGCGGCTGGGCAACGACGCGTCCATCCGGCAGCACCTCACAGGCCTGACCCGGCGCGCGCACTACTCCGTCACCTTCAGCGCGTCGCGCACCTGCGCCCAGGCCGAGCAGCTCAACGTGTCGGTGGCCCCGGAGTCCGGCCTCCTCCCCGTCCAGACCGTGTACACCAGCAGCGGCTGGGACTCCTACTCCTACGCCTTCAGGGCCAGGCACACCGCCGCGTGGCTCTCCTTCCAAAACCCCGGCGGCGACGAGGACCCGGCGTGCGGCCCCATCATCGACTCCGTTGGCATCAAGGCCCTCCAGCCTCCCACTCGCGTCAAAGGTACTACACGTACCTCGAGTAAAGTTTTAATTGAACATTTAATTTAATTTATTTCCCTCCAAAGACCAGGGACATACATACTCCTAGGTACTTAATTAGCTCTGATGAGGGCTGTTCAACACTTCCAACTTGTTCAAAGGTAACCTGCTGAAGAACGGGGACTTCGAGGAGGGCCCGTACATGTTCGCGGACGCGCCATGGGGCGTGCTGGTGCCGCCGATGGACGAGGACGACGTCTCGCCGCTGCCGGGGTGGATGATCATGTCCGACACCAAGGCCGTCAAGTACATCGACGCGGCGCACTTCGCCGTGCCGCACGGCTCGCACGCCGTGGAGCTGGTGGCCGGCACGGAGGCCGCGCTGGTGCAGGAGGCGCGGACGAGCCCCGGGCGGTCCTACAGGCTGTCCTTCTCCGTCGGGGACGCGGCGCACGGGTGCGCCAACGCCCTCGTCGTCGAGGCGTACGCGGCGCGGAGCAGGCTGCCGGTGTAGTACGAGTCCCAGGGCACGGGCGGCTCCGTTCGCAACGAGCTGGTGTTCACGGCGGTCGATAAGGCCACACGCGTGGTGTTCCAGAGCATGAACCACTACATGAAGCCCGACGGGACGCTCTGCGGGCCGGTCGTCGACGACATCTCCCTTGTCTGCCTGCCCAAGCACCCTGCCCGCCGGTTGCTCATGTAGTCAGTAGTTCGCCGCGTGCCAAGTGGGTCAAGTGGAACCATGTACCAGCTCGCCTAGGCGGTTGGGAGATTAGTGGACTAGTGTTGTGGTAACTGTCAATTGCCTGTTGAAAAATCAAGTTCCCACTCAAAAGTCATCTGTTACCCGTCGCAAAAAAAAAAAGTAACAGAAGAACAATAGCTAGAAAATTCAGAAATCATTTGTTCGAACATAAAAGGAATATAAACTTAGCATTAGTGACGACCATACTTGGAGCCTGTTTAGATAAAACATTTATTAGCAGCTGAAAATTATTAGCTAGTTTGGATCTAAACAGGCCCAACTAATAAATCAGCTAATATATATGCAACTATTAGCACAATTAATTAGTTGAATGCCACTGATGCTAGCCGATTTTTAGTAAATCCAAACAAAGCCTTAATAAACTATCAAATAACTTGGTGCAACATTAAGAATTGCTAAGTAATTTTTTCATCATCCACAACAAAATAACCGAGTAAGACTTTAAAATACTAAAAGGATCCACACCAAGAATCACCTACGGTAACACAAATAACAAATTCTTGATTCATTTTTGTTCTGCAACAACAAAAATACTACTAAATACAACTTCTAGGGTTACCTACCGCAACAAGAAAAAAAACAGGGATACATTGTAAACCCTTTCTCGTATTCCTATCTAGGCCCACGAATGCATTCCGAGTATAAACCCAGGTCCATAAGGGGACCTTGAGTGAACCAAAGAATGAATTTGAGAGTGATGTACCCCATATGAGTATGAGAATAGTTAAAATAAAATGGAAGACCAGCATAAAAAACCACCCGCTAGAAAAATCCCCAAATCACATGTTACAACATCAGCAACGACTGGCCTTTTGTAACATGAACAATCTCGGTGATAAATCCAAACGGCTTGCTAATTAGGTGTCAAAATCTAGCCCCAAATAACAAAATCTGTCCCCTTCGGCTTCTTTTCAGCTGCTGGGTAACAGAAACCGAATCTTCCGCTGAACTGATGGCCAGTCGGCAGTCGCACACTCAAACCCCGACCAGACTCCACCACGTGACCACACACGCGACGCGAGGGGGCGTTTCCCGTCTTGCCAAGAAAGGGCCAGTCGGCCAGCTATCCACGCCTCGCGCCGACTCATCTCAAGACCACTGACCACGCGATGCCTGCTGTTCTCCACACCTCGTGCCCCGCGCGAGACTCGCGCCAGCTCTAAAAGAGGAACCACGCGAGACTCGGCGGCGCGGCCCCTTGTTCGCGATCAGCTCGAGAGCTCAGTTGTTGGCGTCCCCGAAGGAGGATCGGAGGGAGCTGGTGAGAAGGGATCCCAGGCATGGCGGGCGGCGTGAGGTCACGTTGCCCCCTGCTGCTGCTCTTCCTCGTCGGCGTGGCTGCCCGAGCCGCGGCGTCAGGCGTCGTCACCGACGGTGAGATCTAGCAAACTGCCGCGCTCCGACGACGTTGGTTGCATGCATATCGACATACCCTCGCTCGCATGGCATGCGCATTGTTGTGCTTCGATTCGATTCCCGCATAGAGTAGTAGCTAGCTCGTATTCAGTTCCATTCTTACAAGTCGCTGCATGCTGAGGTGGCTTCCTGTTCTTCTTCTAGCAAGCTTTCCAGTTTTGTTTGCATAGTAATCTCCAGCTGCTGTTGAAACCAGGCCAAATCAAACGATTCGGTGGTCACAGAACACTCGCAGGATTTCGAGTTCCTTCAGCACACAGTACTTTAGTTTCAGAAGTACAATCTTTAAATTGGTGATATGAAGTTTGACGACGATTAAAAATCAATGTACTCCCTCCGTCCTAATTTGCAGGTCGTTTGATTTTTTTAATACTAAATTTGATTTTATCATTTTTTAAAAAAAAATCGTAATTATCATTTATTCTTATTGTAATTTAGTTTAGCATGTAATATCCTTTAACTATGGCATTAATTTTTCTATATTTTTGTAATTTTTTAATAAGACGGATCGATCAAACTTAGTTTTCAAAAAGTCAAACGACGTATAAATTATAACGGATGGAGTACCGTAAGCTCAGCCTTATTTAAAATCTGAAATAAAGTAGATCTAGTACATACCATATTTGCACCAGCTGGTCCCTAGACACCCGCACGCTGAAGATAGAAGAACAGCCTGATGAACTGACCGAAACATATCTGTATGTAATGTGAAAATTAAATCGCCTCACCATTTCATGGCTGAATGTTCACATTTGCTCCATTTTACAGATCAGAACCTGTGTAAATTTGCACGCGTGTCAAGTTTTGATTATCTGTCCTTCATCAATTCGCGGTCTTGAACGAGGTCAACGACCTGTATAACATTGCATGATCTATGCCTCCATGAGCTGAGTCGTTCGTTCCTTGTGGTCACTCAGGCCTATTACCAAATGGCAACTTCGAGCTGGGGCCGGCAAATTCCGCGCTGAACGGCACGAGGGTGATGGATCCAAACTCCATACCCAACTGGGAGATCTCCGGGTTCGTGGAGTACATCGGGTCCGGGCAGAAGCAGGACGACATGATCCTGCCGGTGCCGGAAGGTGCGCGCGCCGTGCGGCTGGGCAACGACGCGACCATCCGGCAGCGGCTCAGCGTGGTCCGGAAGGCGAGCTACTCCATCACCTTCTGCGCGGCGCGCACCTGCGCGCAGGCCGAGAGGCTCAACGTGTCCGTGGCCCCCGAGTCCGGCGTCCTCCCCATCCAGACCGTGTACACCAGCACCGGCTGGGACTCCTACTCCTACGCCTTCAAGGCCAGGCACAGCGCCGTGTGGCTCACCGTCCACAACACCGGCGTCGAGGAGGACCCGGCGTGCGGCCCGCTCATCGACTCCGTTGCCATCAAGACCCTCGGCCCTCCACGTCTTACCAAGGGTAGGTGACATTGTTCATTCCAACAAGAATTGCCTGATTTCAGAGAGACGAACAGTTTAACCCAGACTACGTGTATATGCAGGTAACATGCTGAGGAACGGAGACTTCGAGGAGGGCCCGTTCATCTTCCCGGACACGGCGTGGGGCGTGCTGGTCCCGCCGATGGACGAGGACGTCGTGTCCCCGCTCCCGGGCTGGATGGTCATGTCGGGCACGAAGGTCGTCAAGTACGTGGACGCGGCGCACCACGCGGTGCCGCACGGCGCGCGCGCCGTGGAGCTGGTGGCCGGCAGGGAGGCCGCGCTGGTGCAGGAGGCGCGCACCGTGCCCGGGCGGCGCTACCGGCTGTCGTTCTCCGTAGGGGACGCGGCGAACGGGTGCGAGGCGTCGATGGCCGTGGAGGCGTACGCGGCGCGGGCGACGGCGCGGGTGGCGTACGAGTCCCGCGGAACGGGCGGGAGCAAGCGCGCCGAGCTCGAGTTCGCGGCGGTCGCGGACCGCACGCGCGTCGTGTTCCAGAGCGACAACCACCACATGAGGACCGACGGGACGCTGTGCGGGCCCGTCGTGGACGACGTCGCGCTCGTCGGCGTGCGCGGGCACACCGCGCGCCGGTTGCTCTGATCTTGTACTAGAGGTTTGCATTGCATTGCAGTGGCTCTCCCCTGGTGGTGCTTGGTTCCGTTCGGGAACCAGGTGTACTCATTGTACTGTGCAACATTTTGATGGCATGTTGCTATCACGCATAGTACCTTTGACCAATGATTGTGCTGGGGTGTAAACAGTGGGTGAGTGGAGACTGATCTGAGATTCAGATTTAGGAGCACTCATGCAGCATCTGTATTGTCCAAGGCTTTGACTTTCATTGTTTTATTTATTTATGGAGTGCCATTGTTTGCCATAGAAAATACTTGGGCGGCCGGTGGGGGCATCTGGCTCGCACGAATACCGTTGGGGCCGACTCCGCACGTATCGTCGTCCCTCGTCCGTCACGGCGCGGCGCAGCAGCACCCCCGCCGCTGTGACGCTGTCCAATGCCCACCCTGCCAGTACTAGCGGGTACCAGCGCGTCGCGACGTCGAGCGCCGGGGCACGGCCGTTGCGCTGGGTGGGCACTGCTGCCGTGCGGAAACTGAGGAACGCCTGGAGCAGAATCTTCTACCGTCCTACGCGACGGTGGCCACGCGAGCGCATCAGAGTGCCACGTGACCGCGCACTGGGGGGTTGTCCCCGGGCCCGGCACCGGCAGCCCGAGTTGCCGATACGTACGGCCATCCACAGCCTGAGATGGCGGCAGCTGCACGATCCGGCCGGCGCGTCTCGCGGCGCCCCGTGCCCCCCGTCCGTCGATGCATTGCCCAAAGTCAGCAGGCCTGCTGCAACCCCAATAAGTGGCAGCTCCTATATATGAAGATCAATGGCCTAGTACCGCCGGCACCGCCGTGTACGTGTTCCAGCAGGGCTACAACCCAAAAGGCCGAGGGCGAGCGCCTGCGAACGGAGCCGGTGATGGCGACGAGCAAGCGGTCCGTGGCGCTCTTCGTGCTCATCTTCGTGGCTGCTCCGGCGGTTTTTGCCGTCACCGATGGTGAGAACTCACAAAGTCACAAGTAGCCACCTCTACTGCTGTTCAACACCTGTGTATGGTGTGTACGATATTTTTTCCTCTGCTTTTGGCTTAGACGGCATACATTGTTTTCCTTGATCTCTCTGATGCTAATGACTTGCTAAGCACGATAGTTGAGTTCGTATTCTGTTGCTTAGCTAGGCCCCATGTTTTACTCTATGGCTTTGTACGTCTCCTGAGTTCTGACAAACTAACCCCATCAGCCGGGCGTGTACGTAGGCCTGCTACTAAACAGCCATTTTGAGCAAGGACCAGACAAGTCGGAGCTGAACGGCACAAGGGTGCTGGGTCGCTACTCCATACCGCACTGGGAGATTTCAGGGTTCGTGGAGTACATCGAGTCCGGCCAGCAACAGGACGACATGATCCTGCCGGTTCCAGAAGGCGAGCGAGCCGTGCGGCTGGGCAACGACGCCACCATCCGGCAGCAGCTAGCCGTGACCCGCCATACCTACTACTCCATCACCTTCGGCGCGGCGCGCACCTGCGCCCAGGCCGAGAAGCTGAACGTCTCCGTCACCCCGGAGTCCGGCGTCCTCCCCATCCAGACCGTGTACACCAGCAGCGGCTGGGACTCCTACTCCTGGGCCTTCAAGGCCAAGCATACCACCGTGTGGCTCTCCATCCACAACCCCGGCCACGAGGAGAACCCGGCGTGCGGCCCCCTCATCGACGGCGTCGCCATCAAGGCCCTCCGCTCTCCTCATCACGTCAAGGGTGAGATTCGATCGATCGACCATTTATATTCCTCGATGCCTCGGACCAACAGATTGCTGCAACAAGTTACTTACTTTTAGCACTCGCTGACACTTGGATTGTCTCTGCATGAATAATCTAACCGATCGAAGCAGACAACATGCTGAGGAACGGGGACTTCGAGGACGGGCCCTACATCTTCCCGAACACGCCGTGGGGCGTGCTGGTCCCGCCGATCACGGAGGACGAGCACTCGCCGCTGCCGGGGTGGGCGATCATGTCGGACACCAAGGTCGTCAAGTACGTGGACGCGGCGCACCACGCGGTGCCGCGCGGCGGGGGCGCCGTGGAGCTGGTCGCCGGCAGGGAGTGCGCGCTGGTGCAGGAGGTGCGCACCGTGCCCGGGAGCTCGTACAGGCTGTCCTTCTCCGTCGGGGACGCCGGCAACGGGTGCGACGGGTACCTGGCCGTGGACGCGTACGCGTCGCGGGCGAAGCTGAATGTGCCGTACGAGTCCCAGGGCAAGGGCGGGTACAAGCGCGTCGAGCTCGAGTTCGTGGCGGACGCCGACTTGACGCGCGTGGTGTTCCACAGCGCGAACTACCACATGAAGCCGGACGCGACGCTGTGCGGCCCGGTCGTCGATGACGTCTCCCTCGTGCCCGTGCACAAGCACGCTGCCCGTCGGCTGCGCATGTAGATGTAGGCAAGGGCGGGCGTCCTAGCAGCTGCAGGGGGCAAATGGGCCGTGGGGGTCGTGTGGCCTTTCCTGTGTAATCCGGCGTGCCACGGCTGCAGTGAGCCAGGCCAGCAGTGTTCCAGAGCGCGAACCACCACATGAAGCCTTGTTTGCTAGGTTATCTTTGATATTTGACCGGAGGTGATCTTGATGTCAAACTACATCCAGATAAGATACTGAACTACAGTTTTAGCTGTGCTAGATGCTGAGGCATGCGTACCTGCTTATCGCAAGTACATGTGTGTCATCAAATTCATAATGTCACACTTGCGTATGTGTGGGCTATAGGCTCCGCCGACCCTCTCTGTGCGCCGAGGCCTCCTCCTCCTCTTTGTCGCCCTCTCCATTGCCGCACACCTCACACTCTATACGACTATACGAGCATTGGCTCCACCTCCACGCCGGCACCATGGAACCGGCGCACAGGGTCAGATCTGAGCAGATCCCGCGGCACAACTCTACGATCACCAAGCTCTTCCACAGTAATCTACTTCGCAGAAGTGGCAGCAACACATTTCGCCGCTTAGGCTTTTGGTTTTCAATTTTCGTGCATGTGGGCTGAATCTCCCATGAGGCCCCATATATTTCTTGCTTTCAATTTTGTCGCGATGCATCTACTTGATATGAGCTAATTTATAAAGTAGTAGATTTAAGAAACTCGTATTTCTAAAATTAAGTATCCAAATCAAATTCCAAATTCATCAACGTATTTCTTACAATAACATCTTTAAAACAAGACACACTTGACTACGATTGTAAAATATTTTAAGTGCTATTTTAAATTATTTTTAGCTTTATAAGGAAGTGCTCTAGCTCACAAGAAAATATTGGGCCTCACAAAAAATGTATTCGGATCCACAAAAAAATGTCCGCTTAAGAAAAGCACGAGGTCCATGAATAAACTGTTAAGCTCCACCAGAGCATTTTTGGGTCCCATCTCATCTATAAATTACCAAATGATATATGAGGTGATGATAAATTATAGATCAAGAAAATAATTGTGAAAACTTACATTATTGTTCTAGGTTCTTGATTAAATTGTTCTATATTTGTAATCATTGTAAAAGTAGAAAATATTAGTGCCATGAACTAATTATACCAACTCAAGGAATAAAAAATTTTACATCTAAAGCAAGTTACACTGAAAAAACATACTAGTTGAACCAAAAATCATATAGCAAGAAGAATTGAGAAAAATACATTAAAAATATTGTACCAGAAGATAATTTATCTTGGTTGAACAAATATTATATTCTAACATACAAGGAAATGAAAACAGAATAAATAAAACCGAAGGAAAAAGAAACATAAAAGAATAACAAGAAGCAGAAGAAGAAAAATACTAAAGGGGGGAAAGGGAAAGGTGAAACGGACCAAAAAAAAGGAAAAGAATACACACACGCAATTTGCCTCTCCGTCCTTGAGAAGGCTTGAATTGTACGTGCATCGTTGGGCCTAGAAGAAAATCAGCCCATCGAAGAAATACGGCCCATGAAGACATAATCCTCGTGCGAGTCCGTCTTCCGCGATAAGTTAATTCGTCGTCGCTGCGGTAACCTCGCCGCCGCCGACATCCGCGTCTGGTCTTCACCAAAAATAAAGAAATTACATCCTGGACAAGTCCTTCAATCGCAGGCACAGCCGCGACCACACTGCTTCGATGGCCTCGTCTACGACGGCGACGGATCCATCAGCGAGCACCATGACTGGTACTGCCACTCTCTGCCGCCGCCTCCCTACGCGCACTCGTACGATCCTGGCATGGAGGAAGACACCGCGCACGTCACCTCCTGCGCGCTGGTGGGCGGCTCCAGCATCTGGATCTCCAAGAACACCCTGGGCACCCACTCGTTCGACGTGGCGACCGGGCTCTGGACCAAAGCCGGCAACTGGGCGCTACCCTTCTACGGCCGCGCCCAGTACGTCCCGGAGCACAACCTCTGGTTCGGCCTCACCTGCGGCTACGGCGAGGAGAGCTCCGTCTGTATGCTGTGGACCTCACCGAGACAACCCCCAGGGCGATCGACGTACGCTGGTGGGAGTTCACGCCACCTGGGTGGATCACCAAGTCGTCCCATCTCGTGCACCTCGGCTGCTCCAAGTTCTGCCATGCCAGGTTCTTTGAGAGCAACCGGTAGTGATAAGGTACCATATCACGTGCAATTGAGGTTTTGATATAATCATCGTGCAATCTTAATAAAAATGTTTTAAATTTTTTTGAAAAAAATCATGAATGTATATCTCAGTCTACCTCATCTATATATAAAATTTCATGATCAAATTCGTCTTACTCTAGCAGCTAAAAAAAGACAAATCTAGGGTGCATTTGAACTTTACTGTTTGTCAGAAAATTTGTCTTTTTTATAACTGCTAGAGTAGAATGAATTTTATCATGAAATTTTATGTATAGATGGGGTAGACTGAGATATACATTCATGATTTTTTTTAGAATTTGTTGAAACTTTTTTAGTAAGATTGCACGGTGATTGCACCAAAACCTCGATTGCACAGGATATGTCCCCGTGATTAAGAAAGCACTCTCTCAGTTCTAAAAGAACTGTTTCCAGCAGGTTTACACAAAGGACCCAAGTCTAAAACCTCATATATCATGATTAAGCAAAGCCAGCGTAGACAAACCGTGAAACGCTTCCAAAACCAGATGGGCACAGCGGGACGACACATGACTCAAGTGACTGTGTTCAACAAAAAAAAACCTCGCATTAACATAGACAAGCTCCACAAGAACGAAGGCCACCGCCTGAAAGACAAAGACCCAAATGTTTTTTTATATAAATATAAAAAGGACCCAAATTAAAGGTTGACATCAAGGACTAGAGTACCCAATGCACTTTTGTTGACCAGCCTGTATTGCTCAGACCGGTGCTTTACCAGGCGGAGCTCACCCCCGCAGACGACCGCCTCCATGCCCATGAGCACCACATACCTATGGCAGCTGAGGTCCATCGGGCGCCTGGTCTGGAAGAACCTGGCATGGCAGAACCTGGAATCGCCAAGGTGCACAAGACAGGACGACCTGTGGGTCCACTCCGGCGGTGTCACCTCGTCCTCCCAGAGCGCCCTGCGGATCGCCGGCGGCGTCACGGTGAGGTCCGCAGCGTAGACACTGCCATCGTCCTCCTGACAGTGACAGGGACGGTCGTACGGAGACGGGAGCCCGAATCAGAGTCTGTGCTCAGGCACGTACGGAGACGGGAGCCCGAATCAGAGTCTCTGCGAAACCCAGATGTTGGAGCCACCGACGACCGCGTAGCAGTCGACATGCGACGCCCCGTTGTGGGCGCCGACGCGGTAGGTGTACACGTAGGGCGGCGGCGGCGGCGACTGGCAGCGCCGGTCGTCGTCGTGGAAGAAGCGTTCGAAGCAGTCGCTGCGGTTGTTGAGGGTGAAGTCCGTGTCGAGGACGTAGAAGCTGCTGCTGCTGCTGACGATTTGTATGAACAGAAAGCTAGCAACTACAGTCTGCGTCCGTTCGTTCATCCGTTACGATCCGATACGATAACTTGCCGAAACATCTGGACATCAGTGTAGTGCATCGGGTGGCAGGGGACAGGCCTGCATGTATCGTATCATAACGAGCAATTGAACAGAGCCTGAAGGAGACGGCGCAAAGCCGGAATTTTGATTTGTGGTGAAGAACAAAGGGGGGTGGCGGCCGCTGCGAGGTTAAGTCGGCGGAAATATTTTCTTTTGCCACAGACGGATTCGCACGTGGATTTTTGTCCCTGGGCCGTATTGGTTGTAATTTGTTGGGCCAAAAAAAAAGAGGCTCTTCATTTTAGATTAGGAAAAAAAATTCTAATTTTCGACCTTAACTAACACGATTGTCTGATTTTTCAACCCTGGATAACAAAACACAGTACTTATACCATATCCAGCGGGTTGTCTATCCACCCTTGCCTATTGCTATTCCAACCAATTTCCACTATGTCTACGCGTTATAGTGTTGATAACACTACAGTGTCGTTTTGTACAATAGACAGTTCTTTTACACTATCCGATAGAGATGGACTTAGGACCCTGAACTAAACAAATTGGATAAAACAGCCCCTGGCTCAGTTGAAAGAGGTATCATATTGTGTTTTTTAAATAATAAAACATTAATGAATATCCAAGAATCAAAATTAATATATTTTAAATCAGAAAAATATAAAAATTGTACTGATTTTTTTCTTCTAAAAATATAATCTATCTACCAGTGCTCTATTGTTTTATTGTCCTAAATAAAATGTTAGAAATAGCAACAAGTATGATCTAAAAAACTCCAAATAGAGCACCAATAGATATACTGTATTTGTATAGAACATTGGGTATATGTTTTATATTTTTCTGATTTAAAATAAATTAATTGTACTTTTTAGAGATCAATCAAGGTTTTATTCTTTATAAAATGGAACCACCATTCGAAACCACTTTCAGCATGGGTAGGGGTTTTTCATCCGATTTGATTAGTTCAGGGTCCGGGTACCCAGTTTCGTAATTCAAGGTTAAAAAACGGATACATGTGATAGTTCGAGGTTGTAAAATATACATTTTCCTTTAGATTATTTTCTTCTCTTTTGGGTTGATTTGCTCGTTGACCGAAGGATACATGTGCAAGTTAAATTTAAAGAAGGTCGACAAACTTAGGACCAGTTAAGCTAAAATTTAACTATAATTTGAAGCTGAAGGTGTATCATATATATGTCGACATTGCTTGGCTCAAGAAAATATATGTGGCTCGCCACTGCACGGCAACTGCATGTATAAAATACCTTCAGTAGACCAAGAGTTATGCTGAAATATGTTTATTTATTATAAGATGTGGCCTCGTCGTATATTGCTCTCCCCTTTATTATTGTTTTTTAATCAGACACATGTGCTGGAAATAAACAAATAATAATATGAGAAGCACTTAACACATCACGCGCCCAAGAAAAGGGGCAGAAGAAGAGAAATAAGCATATCAAATACTCATGAGGTTTCCTGACTAGGCCTCAAACAAGCTAGTGGGAAGAACGCTGTTGTGGCCAACCTATGTATACATGCATCGGTGCATGCAGGCCAAGCCGGCTCCTCGAACGATTGATGTTGATCTGAAGCCCAGCGCGCTAGTGCCCAGGGCCTCTAGGGCTCGGCCCTTGAGTGAGCTGCGCTACCCATGCCATGATCAGCGACCTCGCCTTCTCATGCAGCATGGGGTGGTGGCCGCCGTACTGCCCCTCCGGCAGCCGCCTGGCCGCCTCCACGGTAGTAAGCGCAGTGGAGGAGATAGCCACGGCGAGGAACAAAATGGTGAGGATTCCTCTCAGCTGGGACATCCTGGGCATGCGAGGTTGATGAAGAGGCCCTGCCAGTCCTTACAGGCGGGTATATGTTTTGCAGTAGCTACACAAATGGGAGCTGGCGGTTAGCTTATGTGTGCCATGCCCCCGCCTGTATATTTATAGGCCCGTTGCACGAGAGAATTAGTTTGTCTGTTGTGTTTGTGTGCAGTTTAAAAAGAAGGCCTCCCCTAGCTACTGCTATAGATCCACACTCTCAATACGTATAGAACTCCATTGCTTGGGTGCAACGAATCTTTTATCTGTGAGTTTGCCTTAATTGCGGTAGGAAAAACGAGGCCGATCGCTCGTCTTTTCACGCGCGGACAGTGGACAGTTAGTTTGCAGTCGTAGTAGTGCATGCAGTAGACCAAACCAAACTAGGGCTGCAGTTTGTTGTAGCTTGGTTCGCAGGCAATATAGGACGAACATCATGTGAGCCATGCAAGGTTAATCTCTGGACTTAAGTTTTTATTACTAACGGCTAGATGCTACATATTTGAAAGATATAATTAGCTAAGAGCTCAGCCTTAGCTTTGAATGAAAATAAATGAACAAAAGACATGATGTATGGAAGGAGGGGTAACACTGATAAACTCTAAAACTTGTCCTACTCTCCTATATATCATATATCCATACATAGACTACACAAAACAGTCATTTCTGGTATGGATAAAGTGAGAAGGGCTTTCCTTTGTCAAGGTCGGCCGTGGGGTACAAAAGAGTTTTTTTTTACAGTGAACAAAAGCAAAATTAATATCATATGGTCAGATGGGTAAAGATTTGTAAGAACAAGATGATGGGAGGGTCAGGGGTGAAGGATCTTGAAAACCTTAACATAGTGGTGGTGTAAGTTGAACATTGAGAATGGCTTGTGGCAAGACTTTGGGGTTTTATGTGGTTAATGGAAAAAGGTGAAATTTTGACTAGACAATTTGATACATAGAAAATGGACAGGAGACCCTTCGTGTTACTTTTGTGAACAAAATGAATTTATTGATAATATTTTCTTCACTTGACCTGTGGCCAGGGTTTGTTTGGGGTGTAGTAGTGGGTAATTGTTTTGGTGCACGTGATATATATACCTAACAGTTTATTAGAACAACATTGGCCTTGGCTAAAAATGGCTGCTTGGTGGAGAAGATGTATCACGAAAAGAAAAACGGTTCATATTTTTCCATAAAACTAAACACGTGGTGGTACGGTACTATTTTATTTTCATTCAATCAATGTAAATATTTCTAGTTTTATGGAGTATCTAACAAGTCGCGTGGCACATACATTTTGGAAGATGCACACATGCGTCTAGAGTCTTGGTTCATCACCACATCTCAAACTAATAGCCATTTTTGTGGCCACGCTATTGTTTACTTTGTAAACCACACATCTATAGAACTCTCCTCATCTCGATGAAAAATGTGCTCCACACGTTTAAAAAAACAGTAGTATATATTAGTATTATATTACGGAGAATAATTTTAGCTTGGATATCTACCAAGTTTTTGTTGTCTAAAACGTCACATTTTTCTGACAGGAGGGGAAAACAGAATTCAACCAGCAAGAAAACCCAGATGCACGATCATTTTTCTGACATCTTAGCCTCTTGTTACATACCACTCCACAGGTTCCATCTCTTTTTAATAAGCTCCTCACATCTCATGTAACATGTCCATGCATGCTTTGCCCGAGATCGAAAGAGTACACAATCAGCAGCTAGCTAGGGTCATCACGCGGTCGCATTTAGGTGGTGATGGAAGCTGCGTCCAAACGCCTCCCTCCACAATTGTTTACCATCCCCGACGCGCACCGTCGTGGGTTGTGGGTTTCAGGGCCGGGCAGCGCCAAGCACAAGAGCCCCCAATCTCGCGCCTCTTGCCGCTGAATAACATGAAGATGGAGTACCGGAACTAACCGGCCTACATCCATATATCTATGGCCTTCGATCGTCTCCAAGTCTCCAACCATTGACCCTACGCGTTTCTTTACGGTCTCCATGCCGGTCGGTGGTCGACTGGTTGAGATGAGAGAAGCCATGCAACGTGACAACGTCGTACTATCTGCTATAACTACCTGCCACTTGCAGCATGGACAGCCACATCAACTATAATACTCTCTCCCTCCTCAAATACAATAGTAAAATAGATTACGAGATTGTCTAAAGATTATCAAAATAATTATATCTGTAATATCAAATAATTACATCCATTATAATTTTTTGCTTTCAAAATTTAGTTCTTTGATGGTACTCCCTTCGTTCTAAATTATAGGCCATTTGATTTTTTTTAACATCAAATGTGATCAGATTGTCTTATTTTAAAAATGCACTATATTTTTACTATGGTTTTCTTTACCATACATTATACTTTAAGTATAACTTGGATTTTTGCATATTTTCGTAATTTTATAATAATATAAGAACGCCAAATGTTCTAAATCATACAAAAAAATGTTTATTTTTTCATGAGAAATATTTTCAAGCAATTTTGTTTTCTCCCATTTTAGTATGTTTTTACTAGGTAACATAATGTTTTGTTCTAGCTAGTTATGATTTTACCTAAACATATTCAAGTTTCACGGGATAAAATGTTCTATCTTCATGAGAAAATATTTCAAGTTCACAAAGAAATGTTACTCCTAGAGTTTTTTTTTTTGGGTATGGACCATTTATTTGTTTGTGTATGTCTATGTCTAATAATTCCTATGATTTGACACTAGCGTGAGATTTTTTTTTAGGAGGACCGGGAGAGGATCTCCATATAAATCAGGAAAATAACGACGTATACGTTGTAACAGTTTTTTTTTCTTTAGAAGATTGTAAGTAGATGCTAGGCGCGCTATCCGCTGGGAGCCTGGTTCGCAGTCGCACGGAAATGTGGAGAAACATGGGCCGCGTACGTGCGGCCCAAATAATCAACGCGACGTGCACCAGCGCCCCCTCTAAAGCCCAGAAGCCCAGCACCACGTCGAAATGTCCACCACACGCGCACGGCGCACATCCAATCCAGGCACATCCAGATGGGCCTCAGCCCCTCGAAGCGCGTGGACGCCACGCTGCGGCGCGCGCCGGCGTTCGCCGCCGCCTGCGACTCCGCCTTCGACCGGTGCCTTGCCGCCGCGCAGCGCGCCTTCCAGGGCGTCCGCCTGTACCAGCTCGCGGACGCCGCGGCATACCTCCACTCGGAGCTCGTCGCGTCCGTGCCGCTGGTCCGGCGCTGGGCGTCCTCGCCGCCGGCCCGCGCCCGCGTCGACGCCGCGCTCCGCGCCGCGGGGCTCGAGGCCGAGGCGGAGCTCTCTCGGGACCAGTTCGGGGAGTTCGCCGCCGAGCTGTTCACGGAGGCCGTGCTGGCCGGCGCCGCGGAGGCGGTGCTCGTCCGCGCCCCCGCCGCCGCCGCCGGGATCGTCGGGGTGGGCGTGGTGGCGCGGGCCGCGCCCGCGGTGGTCGGGAAGGTCGTGGCCGTCTACTCCGTCGGCGTCGCCGCCGTCGTTTACCTCAGCTTGGGCTAGGGTTTCCCGAGCTGCTCCTTCCCCCAAAGGCCAGAGACCCTGCCTGTACTGCACAAAGACCGCTTCCTTCCTCTGTTCTTCCCTGTTGTTCGACTGAACTCTGAATTCAACGGCTCTTGTAGCAAAAACAGCTCTGAGTTCAGACGATCTGTAGCAAATGAATGCATGGTGTGACCAGGTTCGACTGAAATGCCACTGAGTCGGCTTTGAACTTGTGGATGATGCCATGGTATGATCATATTCAACTGAAATACCACTCAATCGAGATGATGCCATGGTAGTAATCATGTTTTCTTTTAGTACTGAGTGAATGCTGATGAACAAAACAATGTGCTGGGTAGGGATGAGACTTTAGTGATTTTCAGCTCAAAAATGAATAGGAATTTGGTTTGGTCCTTTTTTGAGCCCGTTCTCTAAAATTTCTAGGCAAAACTTGAAGGGCTCGGTGTTAGGCTCTGTGCTGTAGCCTGGTAGCTGAAGTCTGAAGGGAAGAGAACAAGTTCAGGACTTGAGAGATACTGCATGATGGCTTGACAGTCAAGCAAGCAAGCTGACATGCAGGAGCTGGAAGGGTGGCTGAACTGAAGCGATGACATGTCTAGACTCTGGAGCGAGTGGCGACTCCGCAAATAAGTTTCTCTCCAAACGCAAACGAATTCTTTGGATCCTGAATGGGCCGTCTGATGAAGCAGAAAGATGGTGCAGCCGGACAGGTTCTCCAGTGGGCCGAGCATGGACACTGTGCTGATGGTTGAATTTCACACTGCAGGAACCAAACAATCGCCGCAGAACAGAACGCAGACCGCACACGTACGGACCGTAACACCTGGTGAGCGATCGTACAAGCAGCGCGTACTTCGCCATGAACAAACAGCTTTTTGGGCTAGCCGAAGAAGAGAGCCCCGTGCCTTCTTCCAGAGAAACCAACTTACCAACTACTGTACCAGGTAGAGGCGTAGAGCTACCACGCCCGGACTTGGTCGCACAGACACCAGACGCACCCACCTGCCAAGGAGCCAGATCAAATGGGGTAAAGAAGGAAGGCATCACCGTCACGCATCGCATGCAGCGGCCACCAACCAAAGTCGCTCGTGTCCATGGCCTGGCCTGGTCGATCGCCCGCCCCCGCCTCCGCCACGCCGATGGAGCCAAGCAACGCTGGGTTGGAGAATATCCTGCCCCAGCTCACGCGCCGCAGCGCGTAGCGGCGGTTGGTGCGGCGCCGTCGTCACGGTCACATGGCCCATGCCATGCCCCGATGGCCGCGGCGGATCGGAGCAACAGCAACAGCAACGCTCCCTCCCTGCCTGCCTGCCCCCAAGACGCCCACTTGCCTTGCCTTGCATGGCAGTTGCAGGCTTGCCGAGTCGCTGGCCGTGGCGCCGCGCGCTCCTCTCGCTCTCGGCCGAGACCGGCGCCACACGACGGTATGGTACGGCTCCGGGCGCGAGGTGATGGCGGCCAGAGCAGCCTTTTTCTATCGTCGGCAGGCACATTTAACGGTCCCGAACGGACGGGTCGGAGCGGACGATTCGCCCACCTCGCCCCCATCCATTCAGCATTGGACAAGAGGTGATGTTGCTTCACGAGCTTGGACAAGAGGATCCAATATGCTAGGAGTTGTTCTGCAGCACTTTTACTGACTGTTCACTCCCAACCCCTGGCAACGTGCGTTTCTGGTTCCTAGTCTGCGTGCCTGCCCTGATCAGGTAGACACGCACAGTGAAAGTGTGAAACGCGACACTCCGGCGAGTGGCCTGCGCGCATACGAAACGGTCGGATCGACGACGGCGCGCAGCAGCTGATATAAAAGGGGAGAAACCGATCGAGGACGGCACCGGTGATCTCGCCTTTCCCCTTTTTGGTCGCCCTGCTGTGTTTTCTCTGCGGGCTTTATTTCAGGTTTTTTCTGTTCTTTTTCGCTGCCCCCTTCCTACCTCCCACTGATTGTCTGATCCCACGCACTCACACTCGCGGAACAGGCTGGGGAGGCCGTGTCTGCGTGTCGTGTCATGTGACCGCCACTTTGGACACGCATTCATGTGATGTTCTTGGCTACATGATGCTTTTTGCGAGCTGCATCTCAGGATCTGATTTTTTTTTCCCCCTGCGCCATATCGTAGAAAAGAAAACGAAAAAACCCGCCAAGATGGCACCTTCTGGATGCTCGGTTGTTGGCTCCGAAAGTCTCGTTATCGTGTTTCACGGGACCGATCGGATGGTGACGTGCCACACGGAGTAACATGCGCTGCGCGCGTACGTGTCCTGCGGTTCAACTGACGGACTGAGCCCTGTCGCCCCGATCCCCGTTTATCATACCAGGTAGCAGCGCTCTTGGTCGCATGATCCGCTGGATCTGCAAGAATGTCCATGGATCAAGCCCATGGCATCGAATTCAGAGGCCTATCATAGTCAGCTAGGAGAAGTTTTAGACAAAAGATCGTATCATGCTCAGCGAGGCAAAGTTCGTGTCGACCTATGTCAAGACCCTTTTCAAGTCAACTTTAGTTTGGTCATAAATATCAAGACGGCGGAAACAAAAACCAGCTCCACAAATTCGTCAAGATTTGTTTTTTTTTTGTTTCTCAAAATATAAAATTAACTTTAGGAACTTTTTTGTGGCGGTAAATAATATAATGGCTTAGCTAGAAAAATACGTTGTCAATTTTTCATCGCTATTTTTTTTACAGGCCAGGCATCTAATAACAAATCAACCCATTTGATATAAGTTTGCAAATAAAATAATGACGAAGAATCCATCATATATTTTTGTACCATAAGCTATGATATTTCCTTCCATCTTCCCACAAAATTTTAACACAAAAATCAACTTGCATGTGGAGAAAAAAAGATAAATCTTATTAAGGGTAAATTGGACTAACTGAAACATATGGAAGGGGTAAATTGAACCCAAACTTAGTTTAAGGGATTATCAGGAAACCAACTGTAGGTGGGGTGGGGAGTATTTTGGACTCTTTTCCAATTTGTTTGAATAAAATTAGTAGCCAAAGTTGTGAGAGAAAAAAATCAACTGCGATAAATATTTGAGAATGAATGAAGTAACTTTTACCATCAGTCTACATGACATTCCCACGGTCCCAAGCTGAAAAAAAGACCCTAGGAATTTAGATATGCAAGTTAGGTAGAGAACAGAATGTCTTATTAGAGTAATTGTAGCATTTGATGTAGAAGTTATAACAACAACCTTTGACCTTTTTGTTGCTTTTGAAGTAGAAGATTGGTACATTTGCTGTGACACGATAACAACCATTCATCTCTAAATGCATTGCAATTGATCTTTGGGGGCTCTAACACATTGAGGATCCAAGTTAGAACAAAGAGCGTGGTAATATTGGTGCGGCTCGCTCGAGGAGGAGGCGGCGGCCTTGTAGCTAGATTAAATTTGGAGAGTTTTGTCATTAGGCCTAGTTTCTTCGCTTAAACCTCGATTCCTAGACACATGTGATAGTGTGTGTGGGCAGGTCGACGAAGGCGTCATTTATCACCAATGGTGAGGGTAGGGGTGGGGGGTAGTGATGAAACTAGGGCAACAGAAGCATGTTGGCCGGATTGTAGGAGGGAAAAAATACAACGAATGATGGTTGTGGCGGCAGATGAAAAGTGGACAATGTGGATGTGGCAGGTGTTGTGGGTTGATCGTGGGGAATGTAGAAAGGGTGGCGGGTTGCAATTTCATGTGTGCTAGGCAGTTCATTGTCAGCGATTTCATGCCTACCAATTAGATACACTCTAACGTATACAATCTCAAAGAAAAAGAAATTCGAGCTAAATACGCAATGGTTAAATGGGGTAGACTAATCGTGTCAAGGTTCATTTAACCATTGTCATCTAGCATACTTTATACGGACACGTAAGTCGGGTTTTAGGTTAAAATTCATAGCAGTGGACTGTCAATTGTTGTGGGTGAAAACTATAAGGCTATCTCCAATGGAACGTATATACGGACTGCCTATAGTATAAAACGACATTGTAGCGATACTGTAGAATGAGAAAAAAATGGTTGAAACAGTGTTTAGTCAATCCTTTTAAGAAACCGCTGGAGATGGTCTAACCCGCTCAATGTGCCGTTCAGGTCGTTTTTTTAATGTGTCGACGAATCGGGTGGGCTACGATCAGGTACAGAAGGGGTGAGCAGCCGCAGGTTTCATCCAAGCAGTGCCTGAAACAAGTAAAGAAAAGTGGAGCCTAATCAATGGCACGGGGGTCCTCAATGGCCAGGGAAAGATTCAAGTCAGCCCCGATCTCTGGCAGTCCAGCGGCAACCGGTACCGGGCACCCAGCCCGCGGCCCCCGGTTGGATCCGCGGCCGGGCAGAGCAGGGCCGCAGGGCGCATGTGCGCCCGCATCTTTCTTTAACCCGTGCTGCTAAACCGTGAGCTGTTGCCGCGCGCAATAATCATCTGGGCCAGCCTTTCCTCCTCTCCTGCTATTCCTATCGCGGCATCGCGCACGCCGCTGGCCCGCTGGGGGTGCCCCACCCGGCCACCACCGGCGCCGGTCGCATCGCACCGCGCGGCCTTTTCCGCCGCTTTCCGCTGCCGGGCAGCTCAGCCTCGTCGAGCTGAGCCTGGGCACCTCCCCTCCTCCCTCTCAGATCGTGCAGTGTGGAGTTCCATCCATCCGATGCTCTACGGGACAAGCGACATGTTTGGCGCGTCTGCTGCGGTGGATTGGGTTGGCGACTGGACCTGATCTCGATTGGCTGTGGTGTGCACCCCCACGCAACGGCTTCCTTTCCTTTCGCTCCCGGCCGGATCGGCGACGCAGGCGCAGATCGGCAGATGTCCCTCCCGATCCACGCTCGCTTCCTCCGCTACTGTGTCTAGTACGTATCAGCAACTATAGCGCTTCTATCTCAGGGTGGAGTGTGCCGTAGCCGTAGGCTTGTGTAAGTGTAACATCGTGAGGAGACAGACAGGAGACCTCGTTTTTCTATGCCAAGTTGGAGGCCGTTCCCGACTACTCCGTATAATGAAGTAGCAACTCGATGACCGCCGCCATGTGCGCGCTGCCCCAGACGAAGCAACCCAGCTACTAGCTCCGGACCAACAGCGTCACGGTTCACCGCGCACATGGCAGTGATACATGTATATATACACACGCGCACAGAGGCTTCCGGGGCAGTGTACGCGGAACGGGGCATCGATTAACGGGCGACACCGTGCGGCCTGCCAAACTGTCCCCCCGGCCCCGCGTCGCCGTGCCCATCCATCCCTTCGCTTCCACGCACCAATCTTGTCTGTCCCGGCGCCAGCGCCTGCGCCTGCCAAATCCAGGACAGCCACCGGAGCAGAGCCTCCCCTCCCCTCCCCCGAGACAGACAGGGCGGCAGCAGGCACAGGGAGAGCGCAGCGCTCGCTGTGACTGACGCTGCCAATGGCGGCTTGGACGTCCTCCGCCGCGCGCCTGCTGCTGCTCGCGCTCTCCCTGCTCGGGCTCTGCGTCGCGCTGGCCCACCAGCACTCGACGGCCGACTATTGCGCCACGGCCAAGCTCGCCGTCGCCAGCCTCGTGCCCTTCGACACCACCGCCTTCCGGTGCACCGCCGGCTGGAAGCAGCACGACTTCGTCCTCAGGGTATGCCTTCTCCGCCTGCTCTGCTCCTCACGCACGCATTATTCTTCACCGTCGAATTCTGGGTGGGGCTCGTTCTAGACTAGATCCCGCTGCCGGCGCATTTCTTCCTGATCTGAGCGCGCGGGAACCGAATTGTGCTGCCGGGTTCCATCGTTTGGTGGTGCGTGCGTTCGCATTGCATACAGCATATACTGTGCTGGCTAATCCGATCTGATCCCGGTTCACGGCTTCGTGTGCCGCCACGCCAGTACAAGAACACCGGGCCCAGCGAGTGGAGCTTCGTCCTCTCGGCGCCGGACAAGGGCTCGTACGTGGCCGTCGGCTTCTCGGGCAAGGGCGCCATGGTCGGGAGCAGCGCCGTCGTCGGCTGGGCGTCCGGCGGCAAGGGCACCGTCAAGCAGTACTACCTCGGCGGCAAGAGCCCCGACGAGTGCACCCCCAACAAGGGCCTCCTCAAGCTCGTCAAGGACAGGTCCGTCGTCGTCTCGCACTCCGGCCGCCTCTACGTCGCCTTCCAGCTCAGCACCGACTACCCGCAGCCGTACCTCATCTACGCCGTCGGGCCCGACGGCAGCCTGCCGGACGCCAGGACCCTGGAGCTGCCGATGCACCAGAGCATGGTCTCGCGCTCCTTCAACTACACCTCAGGTACGAATACGAGGCAGGCGGCACCCAAAAACCACATCTTTTTTCACTCCGATTGCCCAATTGAGCTTGAACCTGAGAGAGAGGATCGGATTCCCGTTTCCCGTGCTCCATCATCTGTAGGGATGTCTTACGGCACCGCCGGCTCCGGCGACACGTTCCCGACGGAGAGGAAGCACGGGCTGCTGGCCATGATGGGCTGGGGCGTGCTGATGCCCATCGGCATGATGACCGCGCGCTACTTCCGGCAGCTGGACCCCTGCTGGTTCTACAGCCACATGGCCATCCAGGTGGCCGGCTTCGCCCTCGGCATCGCCGCCGTCGTCCTCGGCTTCCGCCTCAACGAGGACGGGCTCAAGAACGTGGACGTGCACAAGGCGTTCGGCATCGCCATCTTGGCAATGGCAACTCTTCAGGTACTGCATCATACCCGCTTTCGGTTCCGCAGGCACATGACATGCGTACGGCCTCGGTTGGAATCTGCCGAAAGGCCAGCCTGGACAAACAGCATAATTTTACTGGTTAATCTGTAGTTGTTGACCGTGAGTAGTAAGTGCTTAGGACTGATGAAGTGAGAGCACATGCCCCATGAAATGAAAGCATGGAATTAGAAATAGAGGCTTCCATTTTCCGCTGACAACGGAGGCTAGGCTAGACAGACCATGCGCACTGCATGTTCTCGAGAGCTGCCAGAGTGTGGCTGGGGTAGCTCTGCGCAGCCATTCTCAATTCTTTATGCTTCGAAGCTTCGGTCGCAGATCAGTTACTCTGTCTCGGATCCCTTTATAAAGCTCAACTATCATAACCATAGAACAAGAAATTACTCACTGCTGCTTCAGATGAACTGAACTGAATGGAGTACGTGCTGACCGATTCTGCCTTGCTGATGTATCTATCTCACCACCACCACCAGGTGATGGCGATCCTGGCGCGGCCGGACAAGACGTCCAAGGTGCGCCGGTTCTGGAACTGGTACCACCACAACATCGGCCGCGCGGCCATCCTGCTGGCCATGGGCAACGTCTTCCTGGGCCTCTCCATCGCACAGGAGATCAGCGCCTACATCGTCTCCTACGGCGTCTTCGTCGCCGTCTGGGTGGTCGCCGTCGCCGCCTTCGAGATGAAGCGCTGCTACGCCGACGACGACTGAACGCCGGCAGCGAGCCGCACGTGGAGTCGTGGCGCCGCCACGCGCGTATAGCAGCGAAAGCCTTTCAGAGCACAGACTGGCCGTAGGTGGGGGGGACGTAAATTAAGCGCTCCTCGTCGTCACGGCCAGCGACGTGACACACACACCATTCTTGTTCATTAGCGGGTCGGTCTCACACAAATGGACGGCTAAAGTTTGTCTTTTGGGAGGTATAGGATGGGGAGCAGCTGTTGCTAGCCTAGCTGGAGGCTCTGATTCATATTTGTACATTGATTGGCACATGGTCATGTGTGTGTTTGTAATTGTACCCTTTTGGACCATAGTTTGTTCTTCCTTCGCTTTTTTTTTGGGAGGGGTGGTTTCACACCGTGCATTGATCAATGATACGGAGTCCTACACTTTTTTTTTTTTTTGCTGATTCCTGGACACTGCTGCTCTGAGATTTACGTGCTGCTCCTGCTCCAGTAGTGTTGAACTGTTGACTGGTGCAAAACAGAACGATCAAGGCTGGACTGGCCACTGGCGGCGCCGAGCGTGGCGACATGCCGGGAGGCAGCAACGAGTCCGGGGGGACTTCGCGGTCCTCCGCGGGCAGCTGATGGCGGACACGGCGCGCACGCCCGGGACCCCCGGCCGAGCAGCCGACAGCCGCCACCCGAGCCCGTAGGCGGCCGGCAGTCCGGCACGTCCGCACGAACCGTGAGGACGCGCGGCTGGATGGCTGCGCCCGCGCACCCGTGCTTGAGTTGAGCCCACGCCGGATGCAGAGGTTGCCGACGGGTCACGTCGAATTCGAATCAGCCAGTGCTGGTCTCGGCCTCTCGGGGCACATCGCCTTCAGAGACGAATCGGTTCAGCTAATGCTCATCGAGGCTCGTCGCCTTCAGACCGTGGTGACTAGGATCCCGTGGTAACGTGGCGCAGACGTTGTCACCACGAATTGGAGCCAAGTAATCGAGTGCGAGTGCACAGTTGAACCCACATTTTTCCGCCAGACAGCTAGCACCATCAACAGGAAAATGATGGTCCAGATCATCATGTTGGACAGCAACGTTACCAGGTCAAGTGGACGGCGACGTTTTCGCCCATGCCATTTCGCTGAAGCTGGGGCATAGACCTGCTGCTGCGACGGCTCAGCATGCTGCCATGCTCTCTTGGGTAACGGGCTCGCGGTTTTAGGTCCTCGACTGTGCACTATTGCAAAGACATACAGTCATTCTGCTCTTGCACCCTGATGCGATAAAGGTTCCAGGCACAAGGTCATGGCCAGCATGGCATGGCAGCACCACAAGAAACATTTGGCAAGGTAAACGACTTAGCTTGGTTCATCAGCACTACAGCTTACAACCAAATGGGAGCTACAGGCTGCAGAAATTCTAAAGTGCCTCAAACAACTTGAAGTTTACCTAGAAACCACGCTAACCGACGCATGAATCGCTCAGTCAGGTAGAGCAATTTTATTACTAACAGCTGACATGAATCCATGCTAAATCTCAGGGCTCGCTCTTGACAGCATGGCTGTCAGAGGCGCCTGCATTTTGAGAATGTGAAGACATAGCGAGTCCTTTCATCTTCAGGTCTCCCGGAAATGGAAGCGCCTCCTGCAGCAGCTGGTGCTGCTGGGCCGTGCTGAGATGCTGCTGCTGCTGCTGTTGCAAATGCGTCTGATGCTGGGAGTGGATCTGGAGCTTCTGCAGCTGCTGGGCAGCAAGAAGAGACTGTATATGGCTGCGCTGGTAGCTTTGTGGATTGCCACCAAATGAGGACAGACCAAAGTTTCCCATTTTCCCAATATTGGGATTTACCTGTCCTGTTGCAATCTTCAGCTGCTGGATTTCATCTCTTAGCCTGTCGTTCAGTGCTGCACATAGACAAGGACTGGTTACAATACTAAAGATGGAAAAGGAATCTTCTCTGACAAACTTTAGGGGTAGAGACTTCCTAAAATATGGATAAAAATAATCATAATTCTGCATAACATTTTACCACAAATCTTAATTACATCGAATTATTGTTATTATTCATAAAAACGAATGTTTATGTTTCACATTTTCCTTTATAGCATAGCCAAAATGACAGGTTCAGACCAATCCTTTCAGTTGAAATCTTCACTGCATGACAGGTGATGACTAATGTAATATTCCATGTACATCACACGAATGTGCCATTTCATTCTAAAACTTCAAATTTATCCACTTTGGATTTGTGACTCAAAAGACAATTATATCAACAAAACCTTACCATCCTGCAGCCGGACTTGCTGCTCCATTGTCTGCACGCGTATCTTCAGATCACTGTTCTCGCTTGTCAAACCAGTGGTATCTCGCTGAATCATACATATAATCAATTACACATTTGTAGGAAAGGGGGAGACAAGTTGAAACTATATTAAGTGTGGTATATATTCTATATGCAGGTGCTATGAGCATGATTTACTGGAAATGGAGGTGGGCTCAGCCCTTTGCTTCCTCGAGGAAGATGACTGACCCTTAAAAACAATAGATTCGTTCTTAGAAAGATGATCCTAGCTTCCCAAACTTATAACTGATAAATTTTCTAAACAAACGATGACTTCGTATGGAGAACAAGTTGGCAATGGCAGGAGCAGCGTCCTGGTCCTGGTGGTGGCAACTGCCCTAGGGCATGTCGCCTCCCTCCTGGGCTGCTGGCTGGCCGTAGGTTTTGCACTCATAACAGTAGTTTAGGACTTATCAAACACAAAGCAAAGCTCACGTTATTGCTATTTGCAGAACAAGTTTCACTCTCTGCAAATTGCAAAAGCTTCACGAGTAAAACATCATTTAAAAAAATTATCTACTACCCACTCAAAGCAGTTTGATTTTGTTGATATGCAGAGCAGCCTGGATAAATAATAGCCTTATGCAGACACAAAAGAGAGCTTATGCTTGTGATAAAATTGAAGAAGAAAATCCACAAATATCTACTGTAGTTCAATTGTTAATAGATGCTCAAAACATTGCAAAAGCAACTCATATATCGAACTGCCTTATAAATACTTAAGATCTTTGTTGACTGTTCATAAGACTGAGAACTTTGAGCCTGACTGCCTTCGTAACCAAATTGCACATTATAATGTAGACATCTAACTCATCTCTATATTAATTTATTCAAGAATTCGAGAAAGGTTAAAGTAAAAGAAAAGAACCTGCAACATGGACAACTGAGCTGATAGTGTAGTTGCTTCTGACTGGAGAGTCTGTACTTTCCTTTCAAGCTCAGCAATGTAACGCATCTTTCTTTCTTTTGACCTAGCAGCTGACTGCCGGTTTGCCAAAATCCTAAAATGTGCCGATAAAGTAAACACTCGGTTACTGGAGCGAGTGATATAATTAGCATATGCAAACTACAATCTTAGACTGCTGTGATGTGTTATTATTCAGCCATTCGTACGATAAAAGTACCTCCAGAATTTAAATAACCTGAATTACTAAATGGCATGTACTGCAAATTTGCTCCAAACTACAGCTGATAAAAGGCTACTCCCTTCTATCACAAATATAAAGACATTGAAGCAGCCAGAATATAGTGTTTTGACTAACAACATTTTAGTTTTTAAGTTTAAATAGAAAGTAGTATATAATATGATGTGTTTTCCATGATGAAACAGGTTTGACTTAGAACAAATCTAAAAAGATTTACATCAGGTATCAGAGTACTAAAGTACAATAATAGTTGGCATGCCCATTTCCGTATATTTTAGAATACGCTCTCGAAGTCATCCCACAAGAAAGAGAATGAACACCTTCTGACAATGACATGGCATGGTCTGCTATAAAGATACCCTCTCACTGACTCACGAACCAACTAAAATGGCTAATCCAATCATTCATAGGACTGGAAATTGAAGTGCTCACACGTATTAAGAGCACAACAGAGAGTAGAGGACTACTACAATTCTTTGCCAATCAAGACCTGTCGTGTTATTTTTTTCTAACTTGAAGTAGCACAACTTATGGAACAAATCAGTGGACCAATGATGAACCAAGATTGCCTTTCATCTGTGACGTCGACAGTCCATAGTGCTATTATATTCTATTGGATCGCAGTTAGGCCAAAAGTTCTAGTAGGTCTCATTCCAATCCATGGTTCCGGATTCCACACTTTCTTCCCTTTCACACACTAATTCCTCTCACCCTTTTCAATGTGACTGCGCTCTTTAAAATTAGCAGCAGTAGTTTCCTCAGGTGATCAGTCCTTGTCAAACCCCGCCACAATCATTATCATATTCGCCCGATTGTTATGATCAACCAGAAATACTACAAAGGTGACACAAAACCCATAAACCGTAGTCGCAAACGAAATAAGGGGGGGCCTCTCCTCCATACCTCTTGGCGCGCTTAGGGTCAACGAGCGCAAGCTCGGCGAGCTTGGCGTCGGAGATGGCCTTCTTGGAGTCAGCGCCAGCCCTCCCCGGCGCCCCCGCGGCGGCGGACCCCAGCAGGGATGTGGAGCCGTCCATCGACATGCTGTGCTGGTGCCGCGGTCGCGGCGGCGGCGTCGCAGCCGGATGCGGGTATGCCGAGGGCTCCGGCGCCCCGGCGAGCGTGCCGCCGTTCTCGAGGAACATCTCGAACATCCGGCTTCCGCTAGCGCCGCCGCCCCCTTCCTCGTCCTCGTCGTCCTCGTCCTCGTCCTCATCGCCGGCCCCGCAGGCCTCCCCGACGACGCCGAGGTCGGCGTCGAAGGTGAGGTCGTCGGGGAGCGCGGCGCCCCCGAGGAGGATCTCCGACTGCGCGCGGCGGTGCCCCGCCCCGCGACGCAGCGGCGAGTCCGGCAGCATCGCGGCGACGTCGCCCGACGCCGCCGTCGCAGAGACGGAAGATGAGTCCGTGCACGAGGTGGCCGAGTCCGCGGGCGGGGTCGCGTCCATGGAGATCTGGGGAATGCGGGTAAGCGACGGGGACGGGGACGGCGGCAGAGGGGGGCAGGTCGCAGAGAGAATGGGACTATGGGAGACAGGCGAGCAGGAGCTAGCAGTACTTGGAGGAGAGGAGGAAGACATGCTCTCGCCCTTTGAGAATTGATTGACCCCGCGGAGAAAAGAAAAGAGAGAAAAGCGGCACCATGGGCTTGGCCGTCGTCGTCGCTGCATTGGGCCCGGATGTGTCGATCTGGACAAGAAGGGCCGCGAGTTCGGCCAGCTCTCGGCTCAACCGGCCGCTGGCATGGTTCGGGATTCGTGGGCTATTGGGCTTGGAGAGCTCCGAAGATAACTAACTATGGTTAGCTATGTTCTTCGTACTGACACAGTGACAGCATCCGAGGCTCCGAGCCTTTTTAGGGGACCCGAGGATCCGAGCTGAGGTTTGTTTTTCAAACTTGCTAAGTACAGTATTACTAGCACGGGAGTAGCTAACGTACGCACAGCCCTGAAAATGGTTTACATCACGTACACCTTTAATTAGAAAAAGTTACTGCAGACTAATTAACTGTTTTGCCTTGCGTGTGAAAATCGAGAGAAAAATGCTTCACGGAAGAACAGAGTCTCATGCTGCACAGACATACATCACAAATAGGCGAACAATAATGTATCATTAAGCAATAATAGTGCTTTCCGTTAGACAAAAATACTAGTGTCACTAGCAAAAATAGTAGTATCATTAGACAAAAATATAATAGTGTTTTTGTCTAACGAAACTCATCATTTTGCCTAATGAAACTCAGTATTTTGCCTGATGAAAACATAAAGAATTGCCTAATGGCCAAGAGCGGGAGGGGGGGAGGCTCGCCGGCGCCACAAGCATGGGAAGGAGGCGCGGCCGCGGGCGCTCAGCGTCAACGAGCTTGGCCTCCCCGCTTAGCTCCAGATCTACGCCAGCGCGTGTGTGGGAGGAGGCATAGCCGCCAGTGGTAGCGGCGGTGGCTGGCGCGGGAAGGACCTAGGTGTCGGCAAGCCGACCTCCCCACAGCAGGCCACCGAGCCCCAGCCTCCTCGTTGAATCCTAGGATGCCCGAGCCGTAGAAGGCTTCCGAGCGCGGCGACGCCCAGAAGTAGGGCAGCAACGGTGCCCACGAGGGGCAGCAGCAACCTGCTCCAGCTCTCCCCGCAACAGGCCGCCGAGCGCGGCAGCACCTAGGAGGAGCGCAACAACGGCGCCCAGATCTAGATCCGCGCCACGCCCGTGGTGGAGGAGGAGTGGCCGTCGGTCCCGTGCTCGAGGAGGATGAGGTGGTGGCGATGGGAAGATGGGCGCAGCGGCGTCGCCCACGAGGAGTGGCGGCAGCCAATTGCAGCTCCGAATCCGCGCCACGAGGAGCACGACGGCAGCTACCAGCTCCAGATCTGTGTAGAGGGCGTGGGGAAGGAGGCGCGGCAGCGGCCAGCAGCGGCGGTCGGCGGCGAGGAAGGGATGCGCCGCCATGTTTGGGAGAGAGATAGGCAGGGAGAGAAGGGAGGCCGACACGTGCGGGTGAGGTGAAATGGGAGGGAGAGAAATGAACGTAGAGGGTGGGAGGGAAGGGAAGTGTGCGTACAACGAAGCAAATGCACGCACGGCCAGATTAAAGTCTTTGCCTACTGGTATTATAGAAAACGTAATGGCTGCAGACGTCTCTTTTACAACATTTCTAAGGCTCCTACCTCTTTATCACATTCATCTCCAATAGAAAAACAACCGTGCTAGTGACGTGTTTTGATCCTGAATTTTTTACATATATTTTTATTGTAACCTTAATGATATGGGCATGCTTAATATTCTCTTAGTTAATTATCCAAAACATAGAAATGGGTGGAGGAGAGGAGAGATAACCGTTATATGCTGATATGCAGAAGACCTCACCAGACGCGAACTGCAGAATAATTTCAGATGGAGACTACTCTGATTCCCCCACATTACCAAACAGCCACTGTAGATTACAGAACATGCCAGAGTCGGAACCTGATACTGCTGTAGAAGCAGCCCTTGTTTACTCGGTACACGTTCCAACCGCCTGACCTGAGAACGGTTGGAAGATCAGCGTCCTGACGAAACATGCAGAAGAGGAGAGAGGACGGAACTACAGACGAGAGAACGGGTTCTAGGGCTGCCTTTCTTTTTATTTCAACTGCCTATCTAAAGAGCTCTTGGGACTACATAGGATACAGTCATTTTGCTATCACTACTGCATAGGTACAGTGGGCCTGGGGAGCAATGAGTTGACGAGGTCCTCGTTTATCTTCACAGGTAGGGGCGGCATCTGCTTCATGATCTCTGGAGCATCGTTTATCCTGCAAACAGTTTTCATGGGGATCAGGACTTACATCTCACAGCCGTTGAAATTGGACAGAATAAAATTCTCAGCGTAGAGCACATAAGCTCCCGGGGCATATTTGGTTTGTGGGTGCGTTTTTGTATTTTTTTTAGGCCTATCAAGGGCACGTGAATTTCCCGTAAGATTTTAGTATGCCTTTCATATAGCTAAAATCAAAGACCAAATTATGAACTGCGAGAATAAAAAGACAGAGCGATCTCAGCTCTGTAGACTATTCAACAGTAAAGAACTATCCTGTGCAATGAGACCATATCTGATGCATTGCCATGGTCAAGCATATACTCCTTCTGATCATTAATATATGATGTTTTTAGTTCAAAATAGAATAATGGGAGGAGGTAGTAGCATATTTCTCTTATATATTCTGGGGAAAAAAACTGAACGCACGAGATGAAAAGATTATTTCAAAATATTTCGAAATAAAAAACAGTAATTCAAAACATACTCTTTCAAGACCCTGAGTATATTATCTCGAGTTTGGCACAGCAGAGAGATGTTATCTTGTATCTGAAAAAACAGATTAATCATGGATAAATAAAATAACAGGACAAAGCATAGGCCTTGTTTGAAAAGTAGAAAGTCAATCAGAAAGTATTGGCGAATCATCAGTCAAAAAACACCTAGAAATAAAAGATACCTGCATGTTGCTAAGGTTTGTCGAAATTTGACCCAAAACCTGGGCATTAGTTTCAAGGATTTCGCCTGTTGGACCTCCAATGGCTGCATAAGGACAAAAGGCCAAAACAGTGAATAGCTAATAAGTCAGTATCTAGTTTAGTCCATTGCCAATGATTAAAGATGTTCAATAACTTCCATCAATTTTTTGCATAGAGTAGAAGAAACAGCACCAATATGAATATGTCAAGCAATTATCTGTAGATTCCCGCAATGTATTGCCGGATCCAGAATCATGTAAAAAGGCGAGAAATGCCATACAACTATAGATAGTCGATGCCATCTAGTATGTGCTGCTATTATAAAGAAAATGAAGTACATTCTGGGAGGCCTGGACCAGCCCATGTTCCTAGCACCTAGTATCAGGAAATATGGTATAAAAACCATCCTTTGAAGATTATGGTATTAAATTATCCTTTGAGTTAATAGATTTCAGTCATTTAAGAGCGTTATATTGAAAAGGCTGGAAAAAGCAAATGATGAATGAATGAAAATCCAGTAACATTGCCCAGAATCAGCTGACTCTACATGATAGCCCAGCAATATTTTTAAACACTGAAGCAACTGGTCCTGGTCTCAATGCCTCAGATAAAGTGCAGAAACCAATACGTAATGGATGCCTTTGATATAAACAGCCACAAGCAGCAACCATTACATCAGTTTAGATTTAGAAAACTATCCCAAATGAAACACAACATTACATCATGCAAACATCAGCCCTTACACAGCAATACCAAAAATCAAGTGAACATAAACCTGACTTACCTTTGGATGAGATTTCGTCATCATCCATGGGAAGAACCGGAAGAGGGTACGGAGGAACAGCAGGCCTACCAGCCATATGTACAGGTGGCTTCGATGAAGAATCTGAGACCTTCTCCTGCATCAACAGGTAGCAGTAAGCATAAATCCCTTATATCCAATAGGAACACCCTGACATATTGCCATTTGCCAGACTGTCCAATTAGATACCTGTTATTTGTGAACTTACAGCAACAACTGATTTTTCAGGCTGTGTTGTAGCAACGTTTAAGGAGACTGAGTACAATAAGGAAAAATATTTATTCAAACCTTTTTTTCCTTGCTTTTCTTAGACGAGTTGTGCTCCTCTTTCTTTCTTTTGCTACTCTCCTTTTTCTGCAGGTTGAACAAATTCTCTCAAATCATTTCTGAACCCTAAAAACGGAGTACTAAAGAGGCCAGGCATCATGATTATGTGAATGGTAAGTTAATATTGCGTACATTCATCCATTTGCAGCGCAAGGCCACATCCCGAACTGTTTTCTCTGGCAACTTCATTGCTATTTTTGCATAACGAATGACAGGCGCGTCGGATGCATACCTGGGAGCAAATGCCGAGAAACAACAATAGAACTGTAAGGTTAAAAACGTTCCACTGTTAACAGACCTTCACAATGTTGCCCAAACAATCTACTTGCAAACTCAGCAAGCAAGCCTGAATACCTGATGCTACAATCATTTTCCAAATTATGTGCTATGGGTAAGAGTTGTGTAGTATAACTACCGAGCGCTCCCGACCACCACAGTATAGCAGAATAAATCAAGTGCCAAGAATGAACGGGGAAAAACGTTATCCACTTGCTTCAACTAAGTCAAAATACTATTAAGTACATTGCAACGAGAAGCGCTCGCGTGAGAAATTGACTAGGAACAAGTTTGCTCCGACTGAATTTAAAAGGAGGCCATCGAGTGTTGCAATCTACGCTTGTGCAGGTACAATCTCACTGAATTGCTAATTTCATAATACAGCTGTTGCTTAATTGATCAAGTTACCAGCCAATTCTATCCCAGAGTGAGATTTCAGAAGCAACCATCTAACCCAAACTGCGGGGTTCCCAAACCCGCAGAGCGCGGACCCCGAAAATTCGGCGGACTCACTTGGCGAGCAGCTCGTCGAGGATGGCCTGCTCCTCTGGGGACCACTCCCGTGCGAGGCCCGGGTCGTGCCGAAGCGCCGCCGCCGTGTCGCCGTTGCTAGGGTTCGCTCCATCTCCCCCTCCGCCGCCACTGGAGTGGGACCCGTTCCGCGCGGCGGCGCTCGGCGGCGGCGGATGGCCGTTGGCACCCATGGCTCCCGCAATTGCCGTGGGGATGTTTCGCTGCTTGCTTCGAGAGGTTGCTGCTCCGGAGTCCGCGGCCAGAGTTGGCGCCGAGGAAGGGGAGGGAGCCGCTCTCTGGTACGCGCGACGAGTGGATGAGGAAATAAAAAAATGGTTTTCTGTGTCTTTTAGGGGCTCCTTTTGATCGAAATTGGGATTTTGTACCTGGTACAGCGTGTTTGTTCGCAAGGTACGAGGGAGACCGTTTTCCCTTTCCTTTTCTGGATACCTTATTAGCTGGAGTTTGGATCAGGGTTTGCTTTCTCGACCGGATTTCGCACGAATTTTGACGAAATTCGTTTCTGTTTTAATTTGAAAACGAAATTTCAATCGGAATCACTGAAAAATCGGACGGAAAGTCCGGATTTCGACCGGTTTCTTGTTTCCGGTAGTCACCGGAAAATCACATTCCGTCAAGATGGTTAACACTGGTTTAGATGGGATAATATATTTGTATTTTTTATGGGTAATTTCTCCTACAAATCTAAACGCACCCGATTTTTTTTACCTCGGCTAGTGTGCTGCAAGAGATAATACTTCATTGTTAAGTGGTGTTTGGATGAGACACGGATAGTGTTGCCGTAGAATATGATACTTCGTGCAAGGTATCAAAGAAATAGCTATTCGTTTATTTCACTGGACAATGCGCATTGGATAGTGTGCAGTTGTGTCTTTTGATGCTGCGGCTTCCTCCGGAATCTCTCACAGGTAGCCTTTGGTGAGATAATGGGATAATACACATGTTCGTGGAATTTGCATTACTATCCATGACCGTTTGATATAATATGAGATATAGCTTCCAAACAACACACCATAATCTAAATAATTTGTATGTAACTGTATCTTAGGTGCCTTTCTTCAATATTTTCTTATGATGAGTTCCCAAAGATGACATGGAGTTCTAGACTAGTGGACCCCGATTGACTACCCCATAGAAGATAGGAACTAAACTATCCTCTTAGAGCATTGGGTCATTTCGTAAAAATGTATGCTTTATAACTGACATTTATTATGTCATTCCATTAATAAAATCGGCGTGTGTATGAAGTTTGTTTTAGACATACACATCTTTATCGTTTGGTTCTAGCTTTAAAACCAAGTGTAGACAATATGCCACTAAAACTCCATTTACATGCCAGTATATTGGCACCGAAGATATTTGCAAGAGGTAGAGGAAATCAGACCTAAGAGGGCGGACATGTGATTTGGGGCGCTCAAATAAACCATATAGGATTCAAACTATTTTATAAGATGAACCTATCCTATTTTACAAATGTTAGATTTATCTAATGCGGTCATGTACTTACCCAAAAGATTACCCAAACAACGTATAGCCAAACCTAGTCAATTATTTAGAGAAAAGGATATGCACACAAGATGCAAATGAAGAAAACATAAATACAGTAAGTAATACAGACTCTAAGAAGACACGACTATTTATCATGTGTGTCATTTATGTTAGCTCCCTGTGGTTCAAATTGGCTATCTCGCTACTTAGACTCAACGAACCGCTAGCGTCCGGACATCCAATGGGAAGAGTTTCCATCAGACGCCGGATGAAACATAAAAAATGAACTACTGAAACATCAACGAAATACCGATGAAACATTGAAAATTGTACTATTGCAACATCGATATTTGGGAAAAAAATCTGGACGCAACGCGTCGGGCGGTGCATGAAACATGAGAAAAATAATTACCGAAACATTAACGAACAACTGATGAAACATTAAAAATACACTATTGCAACATCGACATGTGTCAATTAACTGAATTGAATGAAAAATTCGGGTCCGCGATTTGGGGGAAAAATCTGGACGCAACGCGGCGAACGGTGCGTAAAATATGAGAAAATAACCACCGAAACATCCGCAAACAATTGATAAAACATTAAAAATACACTATTACAACATCAGCATGTGTGAATTAACTGAGTTGGATGAAAAATTCAGTCCGCGAATCTAGTGAGAAAATTAAAAAAAAACAGACGAAGCATTTAGAAAGTACCGTTAAAACTGTATAATATAACTAATGCAACAATCTCAAAAACTATCGCAACATTTTGAGAGGAACGTCCGATTTTTTTTCTTCCCATCGGACGCGCGTGCCATAGCGTTTTTTTTAATAGGTCATCCTACCAAACACACCGACAAGTAGAACTAAATGCCACGAGTCACCGAGACAGGGCCGTTTCTCTCGATCATCGTGGTACCGTCTTCAAAGTGGAGGTTTACAAGTAGAAATCCCATCTTCCATGTATAAAACTGTCATCATCTCTCCATATCAATACTATGTATAAAAGTGTCATCGTCTCTCCATATCAATATCAAGTCTGAGGGATTTGGCGCAATAAGGTTAAGTCAGAGGGCCATCAACGAATATAATTGTTTGGCGCAACAAGGTTTCTCTAGAGCACGTTCAACTTTTTGCGAAAGATAAGAGCGCCGGCACAGTCCGCTCCCGCACCCACGGCAACGGGCAGCGGCGTCGGCAGAGCCAGAGGTCGGCGGCCGGGGCCGTGGAAAGCCCCCGCCGCAATGCCCTGTTCTTCCATCGGACCATTCCGAGTCCCTGCAGGGCCTGCACCCTGCAGCTGTGTGCGGCGCGGGCGACATGAAGAAAAAATAGATTTCACCTTCGACGCAACAGGGACAATACAGGAGATGCTCGGAGGGGCGGCGGAGGCCGAGCTGGCGCTCGTCGCGTGCAGCATGCTGCCCAAGTGCCCAGATAAGGCTCAGCCGCGCTAGCTCATGAGTTGTGATCTGTCCCACACTACTCTGCTGGCTGCCGTCGGCAGAAGTAGCCAAGCATGGAGGCTTTCGTTTCCGTCGGCCGTTACGTATCTACACTACACGTCTACTACATTCATCGGTGAGCACGGAGCATGGAAGGTGGCGGCCTGAGAAACGCCAGTGAGCTTGCGCGGTATCAGCATGGGCGGAGCCGCGGAGGGCGTACGCGAGTACCGAGCACTTTTAGCCCTCTTTTGGTGGAGCCCCTGCCAGCTCTGGCTCCGGCTCCGAAGAGCACTGTAGCGCGTGATAGCTGGAGCCGGCAAGCGGCAAAGCTATGTACAGCAGTTCCGTCGAGCTCCGCTTGCTACGTGAGAGGGAGGAGAAAAGAGGGAGAAAAACCGTTTGGCTGCACTATCTTGTCGGGCGTGGTGGGAGGAGCCGGAGCTCTTTCGTTCGGATGGCGAAGGGTCCTAGGTGAAAATAGCGGTTTTCTATCTTTCATCTCTATGACTATTTCATATATTCTATTCTCTGTTTCTATTGTCGTAACGATACGGTATTTATGACGCGTTTGGATTGCAGCATGGGTGACGTATTTATGACGCGTTTGAATTGCAGCATGGGGTGACTCCGGAGTCATCCGAACCTAACTTTTCATTTGGTTTGAGGAACGGAATGATCTGGTCCGGCACTGCTGCATCAATACTGTAGTTCATTTCAGCGGACCAACTCGTCCATAGAAAAAGCAGCGAACCAACTCGATCCGAACTCAGGTTGACCGGAATAGACCCATCCCAAACAACCTATTAATTTTGAGATCTAATACGAAGTATCACTTAGACTAAATTTGAGACTGTATTTAACAGATCTTTTATCTCTGTTCTCCATCATCGTTCCACCGACCCTTCCTTACGTCTACATTGCACGAATCATCGTTCCGGGCCACCGCTCGACACAGCCTTACAACTGCTGCACCTGCTGCGTTCACTGAATTTCCCCTTTGGTTGCTACACCAGACACTGCAACCGTACGTCTTGGTCTTGCTGCTTGTTTCATTTCAGCTGAAGCCTGGCGCGAGACGCGAGTGTGACCGTGACGACGGCCGCTTTCCGCCGTGGCGTTGCGGCCCCGGGCCGGGCGGGGGCGCCCTCCCTTGCCCCGAGGCTGCTGGAGCCAGAGGCCCAGAGCACCCCGCGGCGTGCGGACGCGACGGAGATCTGCGGGGTGGGCCAGCAGAATCTAGCCGCGTTTTGTCCGGTGCTGAGTCCAAGGGTGAAAACGAGCCCAGAGCTGAGTGTTCAAATACAAGTCCTCAGCCTTAACCAGAGCCCAGAGGCTCGGAGAGATACTACTGGTAATCTCTAGTTGTATAGTACATGCAGTAAGTAAAACGGTGTTTGGACCTAAGAATTAAAATTTAGCTTCCGTCACATCAAATATTTAAACGCTAATTAAAAATATTAAATATAGTCTAATTATAAAACCAATTACACCGATAAAGACTAAACGGCGAGATGAATTTATTAAACCTAATTAATCTATGATTAACAAATGTGTTCTATAGTAACCATTCATTAATCGTAGATTAATTAGGTTTAATAAATTCGTCTCGCCGTTTAGTCCTCATCTGCTGTAATTAGTTTTATAATTAAATTATATTTAATATTTCTAACCAGCATCGAAGCATCCAATATAATCCGAAAACTTTAGCCTCGGATCAGGTATATCCGGCAGTGGGGGATCTCTGCCCAAAGTGCGAGCCAAGTCGGCCGTCACCGAGAGGGAAAATGTGCCGTCCGCGACGTCGACGCGACGATGGCAGCGGGGAAGTGGCGTGCGGGCCGCGAACTTTGGGCAGCCAGTGGCAGGCACCAGGCAGCCAACTGCATCACTTGGTTCTCGGCAAACGCACCAAAGAGCAAACCCCGTCAATCTAGTTGCACGAGACGTCTGAGATTCTATATATGTTCTTTCCCCTTTATTTCTTATAATAGTATCTACTGGTACATATATTTCCTGACACTGAGTTGTTCTTGCTAGAGAAAGTTTACGAGCACACGAGAGAGTACCAAAAGCACACGCGGAGCATGGCAAAAAAACTGATTTATCACCGGATTGATGTCGAACAGTCTGTCAAGTTTTAACCAAAAAAAGGATAAACAAGGATATGAACCGTGTTTTTTTTAACGTGGAAAAGGTGTCTTGTATGCGCTGACATCATTATTGGTTGACCAGATTAATCAACCAACAAATCATAACACGAAAACAGCTCATGTACGGTGTACCCTGATGTACTTCCCCCCGGTTTGTGGAGGTTGAGTGCTCGGTTTTCCTTTGACAAAAAATGGGGGCAGGAAGAGTTCTTGTACTCATCTTATGCGGTACAACTCGTTGATTTCGAAAGCACTGCAATAATAATACAGTTAACAACTCGAGGGCAGGTCCTCATTTCAAAAGTCTTCTAGCCAATTTCCCTTTTTTTTTTAATAAAATAAACCTAAAATAAAAAGGACTGGTGGTAAAGAGGATGGAACCACACGGAAGCTCTCCTCGCGATGCCCCCCCCCCCCCCCCCCCCCCCCAAAAAAAACCCGACCACTAGAGCGTCGCCAGTGCCACTAATCACAGAATTAATCGGCGCACTAAACCTCGCCTCGTAAACTAATCCTCCGCAAGCTATCGCGGTGCGATACGCGCCAAGCATTCGCCGCCCGCGCGCCGTGCCCCGGGACCGGGGACTTTGTTCCGTCTGCCGCTCGCTCTCTCGACGACCCATGGGAAAAAGGAGAGATTTTGCGGGAGCAAGGAATCCGGCCTCAGCGCGGGCGTAAAAAAATACAGCGCACTGGCCTTGGGAATTCCACGGCCTGGAATCTTCTCCCGTCGTCTCTCCCTAGCCCCTCCCTCCCGCGGTGGTGGCCTGGTGGGTGTCCCAGTCGCCTTTGATTCCTCCCTCCGGCTTCCCTCAGATCTGCGATCCTTATCCCCGGGTCTCCCCCGCGCTCTCCACGGCTCGGTCTCACTCGAGGAGACGCCGCTGCGGCCTGCGCTCCAATGATTTCGTAGGTGAGAGTGTCTGGAGCCTGCCGGGTGGTTTGGTGGTTGGGCGCCGTGCTTGCCGGCTGGTGCTGGGAGCTCCTGTGCTGAAGCCGGTGCTCTGTTGGTTGGAGAAATGGATTTGGTGCAGACGTCTGATTGCCGCGTTGGTTCTCGGGACCTGGAGGTGGGTGCTGGTGTGAATTTGGCTTTCGTTTGATCGAATTGGTGCTTAATCTGAGCCTGTGGAGGTTTCTTTGGGTGAATTGAGATCCGAGTTTTTGGGATCGGGGAAGTCTCCATCGCAGCGCAGCGCAGGACACTCCATACCTGCAGGCTCGTCGCCATTGGCGCCGAGCTTCTTCCCTGTCGTACGGTCTTCCCTGTGCCAGACTTGGGTTTCGGCAGAGAAATTTTGCTGCTTTGCCACCGCTTTACCTTTGCTGACCTTTCCACCCGAAGACCTGACTTTTCGAGTTCCGGAGGTGATTGGTGAACTGGTGGTGATCGACTAGGTGATTGGTTGGTGCTGGACTATCTGCGGTATCAACAGGACATTTCTACGCAAGAAAAAATTGTCTCCTGTGCAGATACTGCTTTGCTAGTATTAAATTGTTTCTTGTGTTGAACAAAGATTCTGTTTAGCCAGAAGACAGTGCACGTCTTTATATCCTGTCCGGAGCTCAATACAGTGCTCCAATCCATATTAGCGTACTAGGGGTGGATAAGGACCTTGACCTCGACGAGTGGAGCAAACCCATGGATGTGCCTACGCCTTCCAACCGTGCTGGCTGCAGTGGAAACATCAGCAACATAGGCAGCCCCATGGGGTCTTCAGATGATCCCTTTGGTGTGGCTGCTATGATGAGCTTTGATGGATACTCGGAGCTCTGCAGCCCATCGGTTGCTGATCAGATATTCTCGATGCTCAATGATCCCTCGTCTACACAACAGATGTTTGCTATGTGGTCATCCTTAGGATCATCCCCGCATGCTTCTGCTATGAGAGAAGACATGCCATTTGACACCTATCCTGGACCTGTGGACGCGACGCCAACACTTCCTCAAAGGATCAATTCGGCATCGGCACTGAATCCTACTGGAGTGGACAGAGGGCTAAAAAATTCAGATGAGCTTGTTCCAAACAATGGTTCACAGCAAGGGAGTAACATCGTTCCGAGGCCTGTGGGCAACTTACTTGCAGACAAGATGCTTATGGCACTGTCTTTGTTCAGGAAGTCATTGGGTGATGGTGTTCTTGCCCAAGTCTGGATGCCTGTTGAGCACGATGGTCATGTCATGCTGAGTACATTCGAGCAGCCTTTTCTACTCGACCAGGATCTTGCAGGTTACAGAGAAGTGTCCAGGAATTTCCTTTTTTCAATAAAGGAGGAGCCTGGTATGCACCTAGGGCTTCCAGGGAGGGTCTTCATATCCGGGGTGCCAGAGTGGACCTCAAGCGTTCTCTATTACAGTAAACCTGAGTATTTGAGGATAGAGCATGCTCTTCATCATGAAATACGAGGATCGCTTGCTATGCCAATTTATGACCCTAGCAGGAACTCTTGTTGTGCAGTGCTTGAACTTGTCACAAACAAGGAGAAGCTTGATTTTGATGCAGAGATGGATAGTGTTTGCAACGCCTTGAAGGCAAGTTTTAACTTGTTTTAAACTAGGGCTATCTAATTATTTATCTAGTGACATCAATGCATAATGTTAAGTTGAAGTACTCATGAGTAACAAAAGGAGTTCAAATAATTTTTATATAACACTTACCCTCGGTCCCATTCGTTTTTTTTCATTTGTCGCTATTCTTCTTATTTTATACTATATAATACTAGGAAATTGCTTCTGTCAAAAATTTTAGTTCAATTGTATGTTTTCAATGGTCAACGCAAAGTAGTTTGTTTTACACTGAGCACTGAAAGGAGCCTATATTTGATGCTTATCCTCTCGCTCTTCTGTGTAGGCTGTGGACTTGCTGACAACAACTGATCGCAGCAATCAGAAGGTGCCACTCTTCACTTCTAAATGCTCTATGTGATGTCTCTCTTGATGTTGCATGTCCTGATTACCTACTGACATTCAGTGCATGCACATTGCCTCTTCATTTGCAGGTTTACTCTGAAAACCAGAAATCTGCTTTCACTGAGATTTTGGATGTTCTAAGAGCTATTTGTCATGCACACATGCTTCCATTGGCCCTTACATGGGTTCCTACATCAAACGGCATTGATAATGGTTATTGTGTTGGAAAGAACGTGGGGGTTGACTCGCAATCAGGAAAAGCAGTACTTCGCATCCATGAATCAGCTTGTTATGTTAATGATGCAAAAGTGAAAGGGTTTCTTCATGCATGTTCTGAACGTCATCTTGAGAGAGGGCAGGGTATTGCAGGTCGAGCGCTTAAATCCAACCTACCATTCTTCTCGCCTGATGTAAGAGATTACACTATCGAAGACTACCCACTTGCACACCATGCTCGTAAGTTTGGTCTGTGTGCTGCTGTAGCCATCCGGCTGAGGACCACGTACACTGGTAATGATGACTACATACTAGAATTCTTTCTCCCAGTCAACTGCAAGGGATGTGGAGAGCAACAGATGCTATTAAACAACCTTTCCAGCACGATGCAAAGAATATGCAAAAGCTTGCGAACAGTTTCTGAAGTGGAGGTCGATGATGTTAGTTCTTCTGCTGCAGCAGTGTATAAGAAGACTAATGAAAGTTGTTTACCAACTGGTAACTCTGAAACTTCCTCACACGATGATCCGCCAATCACAGAATCTGCATTCCAGGATCTATATCTGGGTGACAAACAAGGAGACAGAGAACCTAACCAGGTGCTGCGCTATGATACATATATCATTCTATCCGACCGTTCATATATTTTAGTTGTGCTGCGCAGCTTTTTATACATTGAGTACTACCTAAACCAATCCGATGTATTGTGCCTATATTCCAAGTCTTTTCAAGATGTATATGTTAGCCCACTCTAGGATCACTTAGGCAGCTTGTTCAGCTGCTGTAGCACCTACACGCACACACACACACACTTGGCTAAATTTTGGGGAAGGTGGAGAACAGAGAACACTAGTTCTTGTGTGCTGCTGAACTGCCTTCTTCCAGCTGCTGCTGGTTCTATTTATAGAGGGAGAAAATACATTCTAGTACATACATGGTACCCCTACTCCTACCAACTATGGTACCTCTACCTTCTACACTACTATACTCAGTACATCTACTCCCATCTGCTGTATACAGAGGGGCAAAAGTCCACTCTTAGCCGGCTATGGCTTGAAATGTTACTGAGCACTAGCTCTAGCTCTACCAACTACTAGGGGATATACTTAACAGTAAGATACATGATAAGGTTAAGTGCTAGGGTGATTAAGTTCAACAATTCTTCCCCTAATCAGCGAGCACTTGACTGATCCTCATGCTCGATCTTCTCAACCCCAATCCTGACCATCAACTGCACAAGGCGTTTCTGGCCCAAAGGTTTGGTGAGGATATCTGCGAGCTGCTGGCCGGTCTCAACATGCTCGAGGATGATCCGCCCTCCAGTGACACAGTCCCGGATGAAATGGAACCGGATGTTAATGTGTTTGCTCCTGTCATGGAGGACGGGATTCTTTGCCAATTCGATGGCGGACTTGTTGTCCACCCTCAGGACCGGCCGCGGTGATCTTCTCTGGTGATCTCTTGCAGCAGCCGCCTGAGCCAAATTCCCTGGCAGCACGCCGTCGCAGCCGCGACGTACTCTGCTTCTCATGTGGAGAGGGCAACAATCCTCTGCTTCTATGACTGCCAGGAGATGGGACACTTGCCGAGAAAGAAGAGGATACCCGAGGTGCTCTTCCTTCCATCGACGTCGCCTCCCATGTCGTTGTAGCCCGTGAGCTCCGCCTTCCCCTTGCCGTGCCTGGGGTAGACCACTCCGTAGTCCACCGTCCCGGCGACGTAGCGGAGAAGGTGCTTGACAGCGGTGAGGTGATCTTCACGCGGGTCCTCCATGAACCGGCTAGCGTAGCCCACAGCAAACGCCAAGTCCGGCCGGGTGTGCACTAGATAGCGCAGCCCGCCGACGATGCTCCTGTAGCCCGTCGCGTCCACCTTTGCTGCCGAGCTCCCCTTGCTCAGCTTGATCTTTTCCTCCATCGGCGTCTTGTTGGCCCTGCAACCCGCCATGCCGCTCCGCTCAAGCAACTTCCGCGTCCACCTCAATGCCGAGGTACTAGGTGAGCAGTCCGAGGTCGCTCATGCGGAAAAGCGCCTTCATCTCTTGCTTGAATGTGGTAATGTCTTGCTCGCTGGTGCCGATGACCACCAAGTCGTCGACGTAGACGCCGACCACCATCTGCCCGCGTTCTGCCCTCCGTGTGTACAGAGCATGCTCTGTCTCGCACTTGGCGAACCCGAGCCGGGTCAAGCTTGCGTCTAGCTTGACATTCCATGCCCGCGGGGCCTGCCGCAGGCCGTAGAGAGCCTTGCGTAGCCGGAGCACCTTGTGCTCCTGGCCGGCGACGACGAATCCCGGCGGCTGCTTAACGAAAACCTCCTCCTTGAGCTCCCCGTTCAAGAATGCGGACTTGACGTCCATGTGGTGGACGTTCCAGCCGCGCGTGGCCGCCAGCGCAAGCACCAGCCGCACTGATTCCATCCTTGCCACCGGTGCAAAGACCTCCTCGAAGTCGATGCCTTCCCGCTGCACGAATCTGCGCGCCACTAGCCGCGCCTTGTGTCGCACAACGTCGCCGTGTTCATCCCGCTTCACTTTGTAGACCTATTTAAGCCCAATTGAGCGGCAATTGGCCGGTGGGTCAACCATCTCCCATGTCTGATTCTCGTGGATGGAGTTCATCTCCTCTAGCATCGTGCGCCGCCAGTTCTCGTCCTGCTCAGCCGCGGCGAACGACGGTGGCTCCTCCGCGCTGCTGAAGTGCAGCTCTGCATCGGCCAGAGCCCACGCCGCCATGCCTGGGGGAGTTGCTTCGCCCACGAGGTCGTCCACCGCGCGGAACCACACCGGCTCTCCTTCGTGCTCGGCGTCGAGGTAGGGCGATGCATCTGGAGGAGGCGTGACGTAGCGGACCGGTGCTGCCGACGGGGTCGCAGGCAGTGCTTCCCCTGCTCCCAGTGCCGGAGAGTCTGCTCGAGGCTCGCCGCCGCCGTTGTCCACGCCGCGCACCGGCTCCCCGTGAGCCGGTTCTTCCCCGTCTTGGTACTCTTCGTACTCGAGGTACTCTTCGTACTCGATGACGAAGGAGCTTGAGTTCGCGCCTGCTGTTGCTTCCCCGTTGCTAGAACGCGTCCAATCCCAGCTTGCCCCTTCGTCGAACACGACGTCGCGCGAAACATGCACGCGCCGCTCCACTGGGTCGTAGAAGCGGTAGGCCTTGCTGCCCGCCTCATAGCCTAGGAACACCATCGGCTTGCTCCGATCCTCCAGCTTGGAGAGGTTGGGCCACGTCACCTTGACGTGCCCAATGCACCCAAAGGTTCGCAGGTGCGCGACGTCGGGCTTGCGCCCGTGCCATGCCTCGAGGCCTTCAGCATGCTCCTAGCCATGCCCACGACGGTTTGATTCCGCCGCTCGACGACGCCATTCTGCTGTGGAGAGTACGGGGCTGAGAGGTGGTGCTCCACGCCCTCGCCGGCGCAGTAGCGGCCAAACTCCTCCGAGGTGAACTCTCCACCCCGGTCGGTCCTGAGTACCTTCAGTTTCTTCCCCGTCTCCTTCTCCGCCCGAGCCTTGATCTCCTTGATTGCTTCCGCCGCCTGGTCCTTGGCGGTCAGCAGCCGCAGCCACATGAACTGGCTGTTGTAGTCCACGAGCAGGAGGAAGTACCTCCGCCCGCCGTGCGTGGCCGGCTTGATTGGCCCGCACAGGTCGCCGTGGACCAGCTCCAGCGGGTCCTAGGCTCTGTAGCTCGTTGCCTTGAGGAAAGGGGTCCTCCTCTGCTTGCCGGCGAGACAGCTGTCGCAGAGCTCGCTGACGTGCTCAATTTCCGGCAGCCTGCGGACCATGCCTTTGCGCGCCATCCGGCCCAGAGCGTCAAAGCTCAGATGGCCGAACCGCGCATGCCAGCGCCACGCCGTCTCCTCATGCCTCGCAGCCAAGCACACCGGCCTGGCGATCGTTAGCGGTAGCACATAGAGCCGATTCCTAGAACGACGCACCTTGGCAAGGAGCTTCTGCTCGCGGTCGCGGATGCGCAGGATGCCGTCGTCGATGAGGACCTTGCACCCGCGTTCGTCGAGCTGTCCCAGGCTGATGATGTTGCTGCGGAGGCGAGGGATGAAGTAGACGCCGGTGAGCGCATGATGCCCGCCATCGTTGCAGCTAAAGAGGATCGTGCCTTGACCAGAGATGTCGACGACAGAGTTGTCGCCGAACTTGACGGTGTCGGTGATGGAGGAGTCGAGCTCGGAGAAGGCCCCACGACTCCCAGTCATGTGGTTGCTCGCGCCGCTATCCAGGTACCAGCGCTCCGCTTCCTCCTCGTCTTCCCTGCCGAGGTTGACGTGCGCCCGGGGCTCCTCGAGCCGCACCGGCGCGCCTCTTGGCTGTTTCACTGCTGAGCACGCACACCTGCGCCATCAGCAGAGCAGGCTCCTCTGCTCTCTCCGCCTCGCCGTTTGTGTGCGCAAGGAGCAGCGCCGTCTCCTCTTCTTCCCCTTCGACCAAATTGGCCTGCTCGCGGCATCGAGGAGCGCGGCAATTTCGCGCCCAGTGCCCTATCTTGCCACAATTGAGGCACTTGTCCTTCACGACGGGCTTGCCGCCATCTTCTTTGGCCTCGCCGCCTCCATTCTTCTTCCGCGGCTTGCCGCGGCGCCGTCCGCCACGGCCTCTGCTCGAGGATGCGGAGCCATCGCCTCGCTGACGCTCCTTCATCCGAGCCGTTCATTCCTCCTCCGTGAGGAGTAGCTGCCCCTTCGCGCCGTCCGCCGCCGGTGCCTCGGCGCGGTCCTCGACCGCCTTCGGCCGCCCGGTGACATCCTCGATGGTGATCTTGTCGAGGTCGAGCAGCGTTTCAATGGAGACCGCCACCTGCGCGTACCGAGACGGCACGACCCGCAGGTACTTTGCCACCACCGTTTCCTCCTTGATCTCTTCGCCCAGCGCTCCGAGCTGGCTCACCAGGGAGGTGAGGCGCAGCGCGAAGTCTTCCACCGCCTCCCCACCAACTGGTAACTCTGAAACTTCCTCACACGATGATCCGCCAATCACAGAATCTGCATTCCAGGATCTATATCTGGGTGACAAACAAGGAGACAGAGAACCTAACCAGGTGCTGCGCTATGATACATATATCATTCTATCCGACCGTTCATATATTTTAGTTGTGCTGCGCAGCTTTTTATACATTGAGTAGTACCTAAACCAATCCGATGTATTGTGCCTATATTCCAAGTCTTTTCAAGATGTATATGTTAGCCCACTCTAGGATCACTTAGGCAGCTTGTTCAGCTGCTGTAGCACCTACGCACACACACACACACTTGGCTAAATTTTGGGGAAGGTGGAGAACAGAGAACACTAGTTCTTGTGTGCTGCTGAACTGCCTTCTTCCAGCTGCTGCTGGTTCTATTTATAGAGGGAGAAAATACATTCTAGTACATACATGGTACCCCTACTCCTACCAACTATGGTACCTCTACCTTCTACACTACTCTACTCAGTACATCTACTCCCATCTGCTGTATACAGAGGGGCAAAAGTCCACTTTTGGCCGGCTATGGCCTGAAATGTTACTGAGCACTAGCTCTAGCTCTACCAACTACTAGGGGATATACTTAACAGTAAGATACATGATCAGGTTAAGTGCTAGGGTGATTAAGTTCAACAATATATTCAGTTTCCATACAAGTAGATGCTGATGTGTACATTTAATTTGAAAATGATTTGGAAACTCTTGTTATTCCCTATTAATGCGAAACTGTTTCTCACTGCAGGCACATACTAGCTCAATGCGAGTTGCAGAGAAAAAACGGAGTACATCCGAGAAAGACTTTAGCTTGGATGTTCTTCGCAAATACTTCTCAGGGAGCCTGAGGGATGCTGCAACGAGCCTTGGTGGTGAGCCCTACTGTATTGTATTGTTATTCAGACTCACTTCACTTGGAAATGTGCTGTTATATAATATAATTCACAGTACTGAAGATATGGTCATCATCGTAGCAGACTTTATTAGGTTGTGTAAATAGCAGACCGTGAATTAACACAACCTCTTCTGACACTTGCCTATAAACACCATTGCAGTTTGTCCAACGACTTTGAAACGAATATGCAGACAACATGGAATTTCACGATGGCCATCTCGAAAGATAAACAAGGTCAATCGTTCGTTGAAGAAGATCCAGACTGTCATTAACTCAGTTCATGGTGTGGATAGATCCTTGCAGTACGATCCTGCTACTGGGTCTCTTGTTCCAGCAACTTCTCTTCCAGATAAGATGACACTCTCTGCCCGCGATGCATTGCCTACTTCATCTGTCGGGAAAACAGTGGAGGAAAAATCTAGCCCAAAATCAGAACAAGGTTTCTCTTCGCCTGATGGGTGGCAAAGAGAAACTAGCCAATTTCACGTCTCCAGTATACCTAAAAGGGAAGCAGGCCAAGTGCTGGCAAACAATAACAATGGCAGCAGAAACTATGCTTCTGATGCTGCAAACGTCACACAACACTCAAACTCTGAACACACACAAGGTCCTTTATATGGCATTGGTGCTGTTAATTCTTTGTGTACTGAAGAAACAGGGTACATCAATTGTCCGACCTCTCTCCACCCAAGCATCGAAGAAGACCAAACAATGGGAAGGAACCCATCGTTTGTACAGCAAGCAGATGTTACTATGATCGATGGTCATGACACCAAGGAGCACACCCATCCATCCACCTCTGGTACGACTGATTCGTCCAGTGGCAGTGCATCGAGTCAGCCTACGTTCAAGGGAAACCCAGGACACACCCCCAAAGATAGAAGCGGCCCCGCACTGACAATGAAAGCTACCTACAACGGTGACACTGTGCGATTCAAGTTTCTGCCGGCAATGGGCTGGTACCATTTGCTGGAAGAGGTAGCAAAGAGGTTCAAGCTGACGACAGGAGCGTTTCAGCTCAAGTACAAGGACGACGAGGACGAGTGGGTGATCCTGGCGAGCGACTCCGACCTTCAGGAGTGTGTGGACGTCCTGGAATCCATCGGCTCACGCAACGTGCGGCTGCAGGTGCGCGATCTCCCCTGCCTCATTAGCAGCTCGGGAAGCAGCAGCTGCTTGCAGGTGGAAGGGCATAGCTCATGACAGGACAAGAAGCCTAGGGTGTCACACTGCCACCAGCAAACTGTAGCCTGTTGTAGTAGATCTAGTGTTCTGTTGCAGCCGTAGATTCACCTTTTATGTTCAGTTGTTCACGTAATGCCATCGTATGCAATGTACAAATATCAGATAAAAGCAAGTGAAACCAGTGTTTCTGAAGATTCTGTGCCCCAAACTCCAGTCTCCCCTGCAGTGTTACAGAACCATGTGGATACGGCACGATCCGGAGTCGGTTTCGAGCAATTTTATCCGATCTCCTAGAAGTGACAACCTGATGTCCCGACATTTTGGCTCTGATTGCTCGGGATGCAGGTTGGTTTCCTGCACAAATCTGGAGGTGCGTTGAAAGAGTGGTGCAACTCGCGATCACGAGTTTGGACGGGAGAGCTACTGTTTGTATTGTGACTGCTCAGAAATCTTCCAACTGGGAAGAATAAAAGTCGGCCCTCGCCGTCAGGAAACGGGCAGGACTAATTGACGAGCGCTCGTCAAAACAAAATCCAGAGAGCGATCCCTTCCACGTACGCAGGCTGCTTGCATGTGTCTTCTTTATTTGACCATAAGCATGATTTGCAACGGCATCATTATATTTTCCAATGTGCTGTCCGCACCGCTTTCACCGTTCCGTCAATCACGGTAACATAAAAATAAATTAGGTTAGCATAATTTTATACTAACAAATTATACCAACGAATTATGTTATGTTATATAATTGTAACAAATTATGTTACCATAAATTATGCTAGCATAAATTATGTTAGCATATTTTTAACATAAAGTTATGATAAAAAACTTACATCTTAAAGTTGAGCATAAATTATGTTAACATAAATTATATTCTCATAATTTTATGTCATAATTTTTACCCTAAAAAGTTATGATAAAAAACTTACATCCTAAATTTTTCATAATGAGCATAAATTATGTTAGTATAATTTTATGTCAGTTATGATAAATTATGTTAGCATAATTTTATGTCATACAATTATGATAAATTATGTTAGTATAATTTTATGTCATACAATTATGATAAATTATGTCAGTATAAATTATGTTTTCATAATTTTATGTCATATTTTTCAAATAAGAACGCTTAAAAAAAGAAAGAAAAAACAGAATCCACGTTCGAAATGGGGGAGAATATTTTTCTCCAAGCGAATAATTGCATCTCTCACATGACAACTGAACAAGCGAGTGTTGATCATCAATATTACCGCAGTGGGCCCACATCCATCCGGCCGGCCGATAGTTGCCAGCGGCCCAACGGTCCAGCACCCACGCCATCGCCTATTTTACCTGGGCCCACCTCCCTTTTGAGCCGCGGGAGCAGATCGCGACAGCTGAAAAGACGTTGTGTCAGGAAACGAGCTCAGCCTCAAAGTGTTACCAGGCTTATCGTCTATCAACGGCTTAACTTGCAGAATGTTTCCGTGGCGGGAAACGGCTCGACTGTCCATTCGCGTGGAACTGGGGTAGGTCTATGTTATGGCTCTCAGCTTTGTTTTGGATCACTTATGCAGGATATTTTCATACTGTACTTTTTAGTCTTCAGAGACATTAGGGCTGGCTGTCCTCGTGTCCAGCTTTGTATACTACTCCCTCTATTTTTTATTTTATTTGATGCTTTTTAATTTAAAAATAAACTAACCGAGGATAAATATTCGAGAACTATGCAGTACTAGAGCACTAGCAGTAGATTAGTACTCTAATATCTCTCTAGTATAGTAGTATGTGCCAATATCTCAAGAAATGTCTGGAAGTCTCAAAGCTGCGAACTGCAGTTAAAAAGCATAGAGCGTCTTTGCGTGCAAATGTTTGGGGAAAATCCAGTAATTATGTAATAAAGCTTGTTCTACTATCTATCACGCCATTAAGAGCAAATATAATAAGGTTGACTAGACAGGCTCCAGACAGCTCCTCCGGGTCACCAAAATTTTACGTGGCAGGGTAGGAACACAAGAGAGAAGAAAGCGGGTGTTTCGTCAGGAGCCTGGCCCCAGCGCATACTACGAGAAGAAAGAGCCTTATTTGCTGCAAGAGTTACGGCTGGCTCCTTTTTTCTCCAGCCAATCCAAATGATTCGTCTCTTCAAACATTAAATATTTTCAGTCTTAGTTTAATCGATCTAAGTCATTTAAGAGTAAACTTACTAAGAGTAAACTTACTATATATTGATTTTATTGTTGTTTGTTGATGATGTGTCAAGAGTAGAGAGCATTCAGTTGTCTTCTCTATTAGCCTTAGCCTTGCTCTAAGGTTACCAAAATTTTCTAAAGTGTTCTTCTCGAGAGCTGGGGAATGAATGAGCACCCCCGTTATACAGCAAACCAAACGAACATGTGGCGCCAAGGCAAAAGAAGAATTTTTTTTATTTTTATATTTATTTAAATCGTTTTTTGCAAAAATAAATGGGCGATTGAAAAATTTGCAAATATGGACCTATACCGCCGGACCAATTGGCGGTATATAAAAACCGCCAGCCCAATCGGCGGTATTTAAAAACCGTCGGATCAACCGGCGTTTTTTAAATACCGCCAGAACAGGTTGGCAGTGCGGCATGCGCAGCGACCGGTGGGCCCGCGGACCAAAAACCGCCAGATTGGGCGGCGGTATTTAAAAACCGCCGGCGGGGACGGCGGTTTTTTAAATACCGCCGGCGGGGACGGCGATTTTAGGCCCATACACCCGCCGGTCGCCTCTTTCTTTTTTCTTTCTTCCTTCTTCTTCCTCGCCGCTGCCCGCCGCCCGCACCGCCCGCGCAGTCCTGCAGCCGCTCGGTCGCGTCGCGCAGAGGGGAGAGGAGGAGAGGGAGAGGGCGCGGAGGGGAGAGGAGGAGAGGGAGAGGGCGCGGAGGGGAGAGGGCGCGGCCGGCTCGCCGCCCAGGAGGGAGAGAGGGAGAGAGAGGGAGAGAGAGAGAGGGAGTAGAAGAGGCCAAGGTTGCAGGTAAATTTTCTTTGAAACATGTATTTTTTTAGCATTTTAAATATCATTAGTAGTATTCTTTGATATTAGTAGTAGTTTAGATACAATATTAATAGATTAGGTAGCAGTAGTAGTATTTTATATAATATTAGCACTAGTTTGAATTACCATTAGCGGATTTAGTCTCGTTTTATGTAATACTCATACTATTTTAGTTGACATTAGCATATTTACCAGTTTTAGATTTAGATAGAATATTCAATCATTATAATATAAGAAAAATTTAGTGTTATATAGAAATGTGGTTACATATGTGCTAAGTACTGTCTTGGTTGTCGCATTTGTGGTCAGGCATGTCACAGAAAACATATTTTCAGATATATTTTGGTGAAGGAGAGATACGTTACGGTCAGTTCGGGGTAGATTTGAGTGGGTTTCGGTCAGTGACAAAAGGGCTGGACAAAGCAATTGAGAAGCCATTTCGTTCAGTGTATAACTGGTTCATGAAGTGTTTTAAGTTGGATTATGATGAATATCAATTAAGCATCTCAGCAGTAACAACTAGGAGTTCATCTCCTGTTTATTATGAATTAGTGCAAATAGAAATCACTGCCGTATGGAGGAGGTTTGTTGATGTTAGCTTGCGTCATGGGTTACCTCTGGTTCTTTTTGTGCAAGCATACGAGAAGGTGAATGGTGAACCAGAAAGCTCACGGGGCTGTGATGAGGCCACAACAGTTGAAGAAGTGGTGGAAAATAATGTGAATCAGGTTAACGAGGTGGGCGTTGATATAGTTAAGCAAGGTGAAGCAAATGAAACAGTACGGGAACCAAGGGGTGAGGTAGATGAGGGTGAAGAAATTGTAGGTTTGGTTGAACAGATGCAGCGGGAGGATGCCGACGCCAATGTCCCTGTTGATGAAGATTCAGATAGTGAAGATAAAATATTGAACCAGGTTCCAAGTCAATGGAGCAACTTTGATCACTCAGAACTGCTAGTAAATGAAGGTGAAATGGTTCCATGGGAATATAGTGAGAATGAAGTATCTGTGGGAGCTATTTACCATAGCAAGATAGAGCTGAAAGAGGCCGTGCAAAGATGGTCGGCTAAGTGCCTGAAGAAAGAGTTCAGAGTTCAAAAGAGCAGTCCACAAGTCTATGATGTGAAGTGCATACGAGATGATTGTCCTTTTAGGGTCCATGCTTTCTTGGGAAAGTATGATATTTTCTGAACCGTTTGAAGAATTGAACATCATACATGCGTCCTTGAAGAGCTTGAGAGTCATCACCGTAACTTGATAGTTGATTTTGTGGCTCAACATATGTACTCAAAGATAGTAAATAATACTGGATATGAGCCGAAGGCAATAATCAATAGCATAGAGGACGACTTTCAGTACAAAATAAGTTACAGCAAAGCTTATAAGACAAAACAGAAGGCGTTGAAAATGAGATGGGGTATGTATGAAGCATCGTACCACAACCTGCCACGTGTGCTAAACACACTATGTGACCGGAATCCGGGTAGTTACTTTGAGATTAAGCACTATAATTTGCCTCAGGACCGGACAAAGCGTGTTCTTCAACGTGCTTTCTTTGCTTTGGGGGCATGTATCAATGCATTCCAGTATTGTCGCCCAGTGATATGCATCGACGGGACCTTCCTAACAGGGAGGTACAAGGGCACAATTCTGACTGCAATTGCGGCAGATGGAAACAATCAGGTGCTCCCAGTGGCTTTTGCATTTGTTGAGAATGAGAATGGGGACAGTTGGTACTGGTTTTTAGAGCGGATCAAGTCATGTATTGTTCAGGATCGGCGAGATGTGTGTGTGATTCATGATCGACATGGAGGCATTATGCAAGCGGTGCAAGATTTACAGGAAGGATGTGTACAACGTCAAAGAATAGCAAAGTGGGTCGATCTGAAGAGTCGGTGGTGCATGAGACACATGGGAGCTAACTTTCAGAAGCAGTTCAAGAACAAGAAACTAACAAAACTTTTTAAGAGGTTGTGTAGTCAGAATCAAGAAAGGAAATTCAATGTTTTGTGGAAAAAACTTGATGAAGTCACAAAGAAGAAGGTTACGGAAGTAAGTACTAGAGGTGCGAATTTAGAAGATGATGAGCCAATTGCAATGGAAAATGTGGCCCTTGATGCTCCTAATGTGCGACGGAGGCCTGGTTGTTCGATTAAGTCATTCTCGGAGTGGATTGAGCATGAGCCAAAGGAGAAGTGGTCTTTGTTGCATGATGAAGGAGGTGCACGTTATGGTATTATAACTACGAACCTTGCCGAGGTGTATAATTGGGTGTTACGTGGAAGCAGAAGCATGCCACTTGTCAGGATTGTGAAATTTTACATATACCGTACAACACAATACTTTCGGGAACGTCATCCAGCAGCAAAGAATGTGTTTCTAGATCACCGCCTCGTATATGGGCAGAAATTCTTTGAGTATATGGCCAAAGCAAACAAAAAAGCCGCAGGACATCGTGTCAGGAACATTGGTATCGCTGAGCATCGATTTGAGATCATTTGTCGGGACAAAGGCCGAAGAGGAGGCAATCATGAGAGGCACGTGCAAGAATGTGTTCTGTACAATAACCATTGTGTTTGTACCTGCCACAAGCCGAGGTTATACCACAGGCCGTGTACACATGTCATAGCTGCATGTCAGGAAGTAGGAGGTTTGCACGCTCGTATGTTTGTGTCCCCCTATTACCTGAAGGATGCAATCTATCACACCTGGACTTCTAAGATATATGGTTTCGCCATTGCGGGGACTTTCACTAGTATTGCAGAGGGTGCTCCTGATTTCATACCCAATCCTCACCCTGACATGAAACAACAGATAGGGCGACGCAAGACTCGTTGCATTCGTAACAACATGGATGACGCCGAAGCTTGGCCAAGAATTGTCATATGCTCGAAATGCAATGAGTTCGGGCACAGCTACAAAAAATGCACTAATACACCTCAAGTGACCGTGTCGAACATACCTGAGCCAGGATCATCGAGTCACGGTCGACGCGATCGTGGAGGAACAAATGAAGTCATTTAATGATTTTTAGTTACTGTCATGGATTGTAATAACATAATGTTTGGAACCTTTCTCTGCTACGTTACTCTTGCATTAGTTGAAATTCTGTGTATGTGGACCGGGCCCGACGATGGGCTCTCTGTGGTGCGACCGACGAGTACGTGGCTTGTTCTTCGTTTACTTATTTGGCCACACGTGCACCGGTTCGTGCCGACCTTGTACATTACCGTAAAGTTATATATTTCACATAATTCACATACCACCGACAAAACTATTTTTATTTTCAGGTTTACGAGATAGGGCCAGAACGTTGGCCAGATCTGGGCACCACGTCTTGCTGAGTTCGTGGCGTAGTGGTCCACGGCCTTGGATGACCTAGTCATGGAGGGTAGGCCACATGACGATGCAGCCTGGGGTCACTACCTCCGTTGGTACCTCCCACGGACACGACTTCGTGTCTTGTCGACGCCACAGGAGTTGCCCCGCCGCACACCGTCCGTCATGGACAGTTACCCTACACAGCGAGACCAGGGGGCGTATATAGCTGTAAGTTTCGTTCCTGATTGTCAATTCCGCATTTGAAGACATCTAAGTTCATACTTTATGGCAAACTAATGCAATCTTTTTGAAACAGCATGACGTGCTCCAGCAGATCCATGCAGACGTCACGACGTACAGCCGTAATGCCCTCACCATGGCCCCACAAGATCACAAGGCGGCGTACGACAAGATAGCGGAGCTGTGCAGAAGAGTGACTAGGTCGTTGTCTTGCTGTGGCGACGATGTTGGCCATCCACCACCGCAGCCGATGTTTGTTCCCCCTAACCCGACCCCGCCACGACCCCCTCCGGTACGACCTCCGGTACCACTGTTTGCGCAGACTCCGCCGATGACCTACCCGCCGCCAGGTATTTCTTGTAGAGGTCAATTAAATTAAACACGAGTTCGTCAATTATTTATGCATGTTCCGTGCAACAGGTACGCAGTACAGGACCCATGTTGGGTCATCGTCTCGTCACCTTACCTACCACCACGACGTCTTCGCTGCAGGGACATCACGGACTCGTGACGTTGAGTGGGGTAAGTGGCATTCACATACATGCAGCATACTCGTCATGCCTGTTACAGTGTTACTTTACATTTTTAATCCATGCGATTGATTTGCAGGATATGAAGCTGGCACGACCCCTGACGACAGCTACGAAGCCGGCCACGCTCCTGACAGTCCACCAGGTGCAGCAGAACAGATGGCGCAGTCCTTGTTGGCGTCGCCGCCGCGACATGATGAGATTGGTTACTCACAGCTACAGGAGGCGCACCCCACGAAACTCAGCAGTCACAGGAGCCGCCAGCGCCCGATGCAGTCCCTGGCCGACGTACTCGACAGGCACCCGATCCCTTTAGTCACGGGTCACGCCACACTTGGGCTGCCCAGAGAGCTGCACGCAGGAGCAAGAGGGGTCGTAGCTAGATCATAGTTCCAGAGTTGACTTGCATTAGTTCAGTGTACTTTCGTCATCATGTATTTTATCACTTTCACCTTTGCAGTACGCCGTGACAACACGTAGGCAATCGTTTCAGATACAGATGCCTCCGTAGCCTTTTCTGCTCGACGTGACAGCGCATCACGTAGCCTTTTCAGTTACAGGTTCATGCGTAACCTTTTCAGTTCCTATATGACAATACCTATGTAGCATTTTCAGTTTTACGTGACAGCGCAAGACGTAGCCTTTTCAGTTACAGGTACATTCATAGCCTTTTCAGTTCGACGTGACAACACCTATGTAGCCTTTTCCGTTCGACGTGACAACACCTATGTAGCCTTTTCCGTTCGACGTGACAACACCTCGTGTCTTTTCAGTACCATTTCCACTTTGACCTAACAACTTTTTCGTTTTCAGAAGACAACTCAACCCCCATCTCGACTACAAAAATACGGCACACCTTCAAAAAACACACACAACACACTACCAGAGCGAGGGAGCAATGGCCGAGCCGGGAGGAAGGGGGCGTGGCCGCGGCCGAGGCCGAGGAGGAAGGGGTGGAGGACGTCGTAGCCACCACTTCCTCTGGGGAGGTCCTCAAGGCCCAGACATGTTTCCACATCCATTGGAGGACTTCCCGCTAGAGGGACAAAACGCCTTTGTTGGCGAACGCAGGCTTAGGCCTTACGATGATCGCACGGAGATGTGGCCTACGTGCCGTTGTGGTGAGTATTGTGTCGTGCAGGTGTTCGATGAGTTCATCGATGGAGGTCGTCGCTTCTACAGATGCCCTTTTGGCTATGTGTGTGCTCAAACTCGCTCTCTACACTTTGTTCTGACATAAGTCAAATTGTTTCTAAAAAGAGATATATATGATTGCAGGATTCCACTGACACGGCATGCCGATTCACCAAGTGGGTAGATCCTCCACACCATGGCTACGTCGAAGACTATATCAACCACCTGAAGACCAAGATACACGACCTTGAGTGTCGCGTCAACTTTCTGGAAAACGAGGCTGATGCTAACGCGATAGTAGTTGGACTCGAAGATGATCCCCTGTGCCCTGACCCCTTCTGCAAATGCCCGTACCATCCGCAGCAGCGTATGCCCTCCAAGTCTCCACCATCCGGAGGTTACGGCTACTATGATCTCGGAGGCCCGTCGCAGCACTGTCCGAACCAATTCGCTTAGACGAACTTCCTACTATTTTTATGTTTCTAGCATTTCAAATTACCTAAGCCAAGTCAATTGTGTAGCGCGAGTTACGCGCTACAACGACAAGGCATCGTAAGTGTGTCCAACTTTATTTGTGTCGTTAATCTACGCTGTCAACGTTGAGAATTATGTATCCGAATTCAATCTATGTTGCGTTTTAACTTCTGCATCAATTGTTCATGTCGTACTCAATGTAACGCTGTGATTTCAATTTAATGTAACGTGTACTCTCATAATTTATTTTTTTCCGTCCTCCATAGTAAGAAAAAGAAAACAAATATTTTACGTCATAAAATAAAGAAATACAGATTACAATAGTTTCCATGCCCACATTCAAAGAATTTTTTAATTGACATTTTGCTTGTACGTATACTCATATTGGTTATTTAACAAACTACCATGCTCTTGTTTTTTGAAAATATGGAGCAAAAATCGCCGGATGGGCCGGCATTATTTAAAAATCGCCGGATGGGCCGGCATTATTTAAAAATCGCCGGATGGGCCGGCATTATTTAAAAAACGCCAAAAGGATTAAATACCGCCGGCCATTATTTAAAAAACGCCAACATGACCTAAATACCGCCATGGGGAATTAAAAATCGCCGGCCCATTCGGCGTTTTCTAAATATCGCCGGGTGGTCTGGCGATTTTTTAATTTCGCCGCTTCGGCCGGCGGTTTGATGACGGGGGTTCAAATCCGGCGGCAGAGAGGATGCCACGTCATTAAACCGCCGGATAGGGCGGCGTTTTTTAATTACCGCCGGATGGTCCGGCGGTAATGGTATAGATTTGTAAATTTTTGAATCCTCTGTTTATTTCTGCAAAAAATAAATAAAATAAATAGAAAAATAAAAAAATCGCAAAAGAAAAGGTCAGAGACAGGCCGTTAGCCCAGCGAACGGGAGTGGCCGAAATGGGGCCGGTCACTGCTAAGGCCAATTCGAGTCAGACGTAATACGGCCCATTAATCTACTGGGCCGACCGGGACTCTTGCCCAACGACTCAACGAGCATGCGTGGCCTCGCGTGCAGCAGGATGCATATATGTATTGCCGCAGTTGGTGGGTCACAACCATTAATCGTACTGTTGTCACAACCCCTAGATGCACTGTAGATGATATAGTGTAGTGTTAAATTTAAAATGGGATGCACTAGTGACAACAGTACGGCACTACGGCGGTTCGGCAGCCGGCACCGCTCGCGAGCTCCCCCCCCCCACCCCCACCACACGACTACACGAGGCGGCGCGGCAGCCGGCAGGGAACAGGAGCCACGGGGCCGATTGGGCTAGAGAGGTAGCGAGCTCGATTGCTCGGAGGACCTACACTACACCTACGACGAGTCCAGCTGCCTGCCTCCATGGATGTCCATGCGCCGGTAGCCGGTACCGCGACTCGGCGGCAGTCGGCCGTCGGCAGACGAGGCCGCGAGGACCAGCGGGCAGCAGGATAATGAGACGAGGCGAGGCCGGCCCATGTCCGCGCGCCCGCCGGACAAAGCGTTCGCCTCGCTTTGGACTGCATGGCAGCAGGTCGGGCCATGCCGGGTGCCGGGCTACCGGCCGATCTTTTGACCAGACCGACCATGCTAAAGTGCCGGCCTCTTGTCCCTTCCCTTGCAGGTTCTGAATTCTGATGAGCGGAACAGTCAGCACCAGGGCGACGGGAAGGCTGCCATTGGCGATTTGGCACCGGGGACCGACCTTGCGCGCACGTAGCAGCGCTCTCCTGGTTTCCTGGCCAAGCATGCATGCATATGCGCATGTATGAAATTGGAAACTGAAACATAATTCATATGCAGAAGGCCAAGAGATCATGGAAGCTCGTATTGGCTCGGCCGTCGCTACGTTTTGTTTTATCCCATGCATAGCTAGAACGATGATCAGCATTCTCTACCAATGTTTTAAATAGCGGGCTAAAGAACTTAGCATTGGATTTCTAAAAAATGCAAATACCGGACTACAGGCAGATATAGTGGGCTAAATAAGATTATAGCGCATAATTTTCACTGCAAAAACAACTATATCAAACTGCAACGAATACTGTAGCCGGCTATTTAAAACCTTGGTCTCTGCCAGCAGCTGCAACCCGATTTAACTACGCACTTTATTCTCCGTGTCCTGTTGTTCTACCCATCTGCAGAAGCAATTACGCATCTAGAGTCTAGACCATGGCAGTACGAGGCCACTTCAACTGCAGCGCGTGGATGAGCTGAATCAACGCAAACACCAGCCAAAAATGCCCAAATCCAACTGCCGGCCGGGCTGTCTGTCCAGTCCAGCCTGCAGAGAATATCGCCGGGACGGTCGCGCTCAGACGACGGTGGTCCATCTCCGTATTTCCATCCGCATCAAGGATCCGCCGCCCGGCGTTTCCACGCTGTGTGCCGTCTGCTTTTGCGACATGCAAGGTTAGCAGAGAGAGCCCAGTATTTGGTTAGCGTGACAGTGCAGCAGCGCGGCAGGGCCGGGGGTCTAAAGCTAAAGCGCATCTATGCATCATGAGCATTTCTTTACTCGCTGCTAGCGGCCCAAAGCATCGATCTGCATACATCAAGGTCCGCTGGGGCTGCGATCATGGCTCCTTTCTTCAATTCCCCCTTTGCCTTTGCCTTTCTCCCGGCACCCGTTTTTACATCTCCAATTGATCGATCGATCCAGCATGGCTGGCTCAATGGCTGTCATCATGAGTAGGTTCCGCCCACTGGCGATTATCAAATTTCAAGCATGTTTTGTACGCGTGCGTGAAGCTAGCTTAACTTCTGCTAATTGATACTGATAGCCTCACAAAAACCTGCTACCCAAATAAAATAAAGGGTGCACTTGGGAAGTGGTTTGTGCTAGTTGCTCCAAATATTTGTTTCAGGGAATTAAGATCATTCAGCACGAATGAAGCAGGTAGATTGGCGTATAGTACTGTTACAAAAAGGAAATGTAGACGGAAGTTTCAATCTTTGTTGGCTTTTTGCTAAAGACGAGAGGAACAGCTGGACACATCTGGGAGACATGTCTTCAGTTCCAACAGCTTAAACTAGCGAACGGTCGCCAAGTTAGTTCAGACTTCAGAGAGAGCTTGGGTAGTTCGACCTTTCTTCCTCTGCGTTTGTTAATTATATAGACGTGTCTGCTGCGTGTACGTACATATACCTACGTACCGCACTAGTGAAACAGCGCGCGCGTTTTCTATTCCCCTCCCCTCTCAATCTCTCATGACCACCAACTATGGACGGCCTATATTATTTTTCTTGAACAATCAACTGTTTTTCTCTACATATAACTGATGAAAACATCACGTTTGATAGATATCAGAAAATGTAGCCACATGAAAAAAAAACCCGCTGAACTTGCATGGATTTCGATCGCGTTTTCTAAACATCATGGCCTGGGGATGCAGTACAGCGTTTTTTTTTTTGTAATTTTCAACGATATTTTTCTTGGCTTTTTGGCAACTCTAGGCCGGGAATGAGACTGGGGGACATCAAAATGGTTCATGTACAACTTAGCTTCTGTGCTAAAAAAATGCATCAATGCATGTCCTATGTAGGAGGCTCTGAGGAAAGCTAAAGAGTCTTAAACAAAACAAAGACTAGAAATATGTAACTCTACAAGGTGCGTGAAAAGCGCGAGAGCAGGGCGCATCCGCTTAGCCGGCGGCTCCACGCGCCGACGCGTTGCGCGCGGGTCCGTGCGCCCGCGGTTTCGCCGGCAATGAGCCGTGGAGGGCCTTCCTTCTTCCCCCGCCGCCGGACCCGTGTGCCCGTAGTTGCCGGCGCGCCTGTGCCGTGCGCTCGCCGTCACCCCATGCCACGCCACATTCGCCGCCACGGAGCCTCCTCCGCCGGCTCCATCGACGGTGGCTCCCTCCCCACCGGTTGTCTCCCGACTCCCTCCACATCATGGAGTTTTGCCCCTCTCCACCTAGCTCCGCCCTCCCCTCGCGGATGCCTCGCCGTCGGGCCCCATCCCCACGCGCACCGCAGGTCGGAGCCATGGCGAAGCTTCCCACCCCACCCCAGTCGCCGCGTGCCCACCGGCGCTCCGCCATCGCCTGTGCCTCACGCCCCACGTCTCTCCGCGCGATGCTGCGTCTGCCGCCGCCGCGCCGCCTCTGTCGGATCCACCACCGGCGACCTCCTACCTCAGTTGTGCGCACTGGAGACGGGGACACCATGCGGGGAGCCGGCGGGCGGTTGGCCAGAGCCGCACGCGTTGCGGCGGCGGATGGGGATCGCGGTGATACGGGACGGTGGGCCGCTACCACCCGGGTGAGCGCTAGAGCGGATGCGCGGGGGCGCAGGTGGGTGTGCCGCGACCTACCTGCCGATGGCCGAGGTGCAGACAGGAGGCGAAGGCGCCAGGCGGGGAGCGGGTGGGCGGATGGCCGCAGTTGAACGAGGACGTGGATGCACGCCCCGTCGTCCCCTGTGCCGTACGCCTCATGTAGCCTCGCGCCATGCTGCGTCGGCCGCAGAGGTACCACGTCCGTCAGCTCTACCACTGTCACCGCCTACCCCAGATGCGCGGACCGGAGACGGGGGCACCAGTGGCCGCCTACCCCGGATGAGCGGACCGGAGACGGGGGCGCCAGGCGTGCAGCGGGCGGGCGACTAGCCGGAGTCGATCGCGGATGCTGAGGCATGCGCGGAGCGGCGGCTGACGGGGATCGCAGTGATGGTGAGTCGATGCCGTCCATGTGAGGGATGGACTGGAGCGGAGGCGCCCTCCCCGTGCATGACGGTGGGTCCGCCGCCGTGTCCTCCTCGGCCTTCCTCTGCCGCGGCAGGGCATGCCGCCCTCGCCTCCAAGAGGCCTAGGCGACGTGCGCGGCGTAAGCGCGCCGCCAGTGCTAGTCCTTTCCAAGATGCAGGCTACGGTACTACATCAAAGGTGTAGCCCGTGGTACTACGTACCTGATCTATCGACAAGGGAGGATATAATATCGCTTGCGGCTTGCGAGGGCCCCTAACTACCTCTCGCAATATCAGTAGACTGCAGTGCTAGCCCGCCGGCCTGTACTTTTTAGTGCCCGTTGGTGGCTCATATCATGCGATCCATGCAAAAGCGCTCCATAGCTTTTGCCATTGGGATTTATGTTAATTAAGGCTTATTTAGCTTCATTGGTTGAGACTTGAGAAGAATCATGGCTACAGGCTACAGCAAAAAAAAGAAGGCATGTGTATCATCAGTGCATACTAACATGCATCAAAGAAAAGGTGGGCAGGGAAAGGCACTAAGCAAGCTTGTAAAAGCTGGATATTGTTTTTTAGGTATAGTCATATGGATATCTTCTGATGTGATGCAGGAATTCTGCAATGTTGATTAGTCTTTCCTGAAATCATGGACATCAGAAAATATACTATTATATAACCCTTAAATACAAGTACGTGTTGCTTAAAGGCTGTGTGTTTTAAATTCTGACTGCAGCTCCCTCGCCGTTGTCGAATAAGTCGATAATTGACAGACAAGATACACTGCAATTGTTCTTTCGGTGCACAACTCTATCCGTTCAAAATTCTAAGTTATTTAGCTTTGACTATGTTTATAGAAAAACACATAAATATAACATCGAACTACTTTTGTTCGATACACTATGTAATATATCTAGTTGCGATGGTAACATATGTTTATAAATTTAGTCAAAGTTAGATAAATTTAAATCATGTTTTGAAACGGATTGGAGGGAGTACAATTTAGGATCAACATTCTTATGCTTGAAACACATCATAGACACAAGCACTCAGAGTTAGAGATAAAGGGCAAAGCTGCATCATAGTCAAGGCTGGGCATTGGTAGAGAGTTCCTTAGCCACCAGTAAATTTAGTCTATTGTTTGATACTCCCTCCGTACACAAAAGAATAAAATTTCAAATTTTGTCTTACGTCGAACCATCGTAAATTTGACCGAATTTATATAGAAATATGACAAAAATTATGATATTAAATATGTTTATTAAGAAAATGCATATCAACATAAATCTAATGATACTTGGTTGATACTAAGTCGGTGTCCTAGCTTGACCCCCACTATAGTTACATTCAAGCTCTGCCGCTGCATAGAAACACACGCACACTCACATCTTTGAACTCACCCACACATGTACCATACGCCAATCGCCAACCGGAAATTGGGTATATAAATCGAGTTGTTTTATTAGTACGAAGCAGGACAAAACCTGAGCTGCAAATTCGGAGGGTAATACGATCAGGTGCACTTTGTTGTACATTCATGTAGAAGCTGCTCCTCGCGATTTTACGCCCTGCATGCAAATATGCGATGATGAGCGAGAAGGCTGCGATTGTGTCCTTGGTCATACGCCTTGTACAGTTCTACTGTCACGTTACACCCATGACCCATCAAGCGTTTCTGCCAAACATATATCCGCGAAATCGCAGTACACGCTGCCAGTACTTGCTTGGCAGGTCGTTCCTGCTAGGTTGCATGATTCAGCTTTCGACGAAGGGTCCCCAAAAAAGCCTTCCTTGTTGGGTCATGCACGCAGCCTTATTCCCCGTTCGGCCCCTCCAGAGAGCTTTGAGAGCCTTTTGACACCCTGCGCTGCAAGGAGCTACAGGACCAAACTGCCCCTGCCCTCCCCACATCCAGTCTCCAGTCTCCACGCTCCAGAGCCCGGACCTCCAGACTCCGGCGTCCCTCCTTTAACAGACTCCCAGTGCCTCTCTCTCCACGCCGTGGAACTGGAAGCTCTGCTCTCACTTCACTTCCCCGTAGGGGGACTGGCAGTGGTGATGCGACCTCACTTCCTCGCTCTTCTCCTCGATCTGTCCTGACTCCCGTCGCTCGACGACGCCCAGCCGGCCAGATGTTTCTCCATTCCCTCCTGGTGCAAAAAATGGCAAAGAACACGCATCAGCCAAGGTACATTCCCTGATCCATGCCCATGCACGCCTCCTCGTCCACCTCGAGATGCCACGCGCTCGTCGCTGCTGTCGGCGAGAATTTCGTATCGGCTGACGTGACGCTTGCGGTTGCAGTGCGCGCAGGAAAGACGGCGGCGCGAGATCAGGCGGCGGCCTGTCGTCCAAGAAGTCCCCGTGGTACCAGCGCGCGGTGGAGGTGCTGCTCCTCATCTGGAAGCAGCCGGCGGCGGCGCCGACGAACGCCGCGGCGGCGTCGGGCGTGACGGCTCCCGGCAGCGGCAGGGGAGGCCCCGGACCCGGACCCGGACCCGGGAGGCTGCGCAAGTCGTCGTCGCTGAACGTGGCGGCGTCGTTCACGCGGGTGTGCCTGTGCGCGCCCATCTCGTCGTACAACAGCGAGTCGCTCTACTGCTTCCAGGCCGACGCGGCGCCGCGCCGGAGCTACAGCTACCCGCGCGCGTCGTCGGCGTCGGCGTCCGGCGGGTGCGGCGCCGGGGCCGGGGTCAGCCCGCTGGTGGCGCCGCCGGCGGCGGCGTCGGAGCCGCAGGGCGCCCTGCTCGCCGGCCGGGGGAGGCCCTCCGCGGCCGGGAGAGTCGGCGGCGGCGAGGGCGCGCGGCGGGTGTTCCGCGGCAAGTCGCTGACGGACGACATCCTGATGCGGCGGTTCGTGGTGGACGAGGAGGCCACGCGGCGGCGCAACGAGATGGAGGTGATCCGGCGGCGCCACGCGGCGGCCACCAAGCGCCGGCGCCTCGGCCCCAGCCCGCTCCGCAGGATGGCGCTGGCGGAGGCGGAGGCGGAGGCGGAGGCCGAGGAGGAACCCGAAGCGCCCGTCGCGGCACCGCCTGCAGCCGGCAGGGAAACGGACAACTCCGCGGCTGTGGCGGTAGCGTAGCGTGGCCAGGCGAGCGCGAGGCGAGGCCTGTCCCGTGTACACTGCTGCCGATCGTCGGCTCGCCTTCGCCTCTGGCCTCTGTTTTTTTTTCTTTCTCTTCCTTCCTTTGTCGTCTTCCTCTTCCGCTGTTGCCTGGAAGAGGAGAATCCAGAGCACCAACGCACAGTTTCAGACAGACCAGTAGCCTGCGGCGTAGTGGCACGGCACGGCAGGCAGCCAGCTTCGGATGCCGACGACGACGACGCGTGCCAGTGCGCCTGTGTGACCGCGACCACGTCCCCGCTTGCCGCTTCGTTTCGTTCGCCCCGCGACTCCACGACCTGTAGCGGGCGTTCGGGTTGGTCCGTCCGCCGAGCGAGGAGACGACGGCGAATCCGACGGGCTTCGTCGGGTGCCATTCCATTCCATCTGGGCATTTTGGCCGTGCGCGCGGCGGGCGAAACGCGTACGTGCCGTGCGGAGTAAATGAGCGCGCAGGTTGCCTGTTGCCAGCGACCGGCGCAACGGCTAGCCGCTGCCGCGCACGGCGGGACCAGCGTGCTCGGCCGGACGGGCCCGCGCGCCAGTGAGGCAGGCCGGCCGGGGCCTTCTAGTGGCCTGGCCTTGGGTGGTAAATGCGCGTGTGGTTCGTCGTGTGACTGTGTGAGCTGAGAGCCCGATCCGATCCGATCCGATCCGATCCGAGCAGTGCGTGCGTTCCCGCGCTGCAGAATTAAGGAACGAACGGTCGATCCAAAATTCCAAATCGAAACCGAAACGTCGTGTACCGGCGGCGCGTCGCGCTCCGCTGTCGCGGTTCTATTCGTTCCTCAGGCGGCATGGGCACGCGTCGCGCGTGCACTCGTGTGCCTCCCCGCGTTCACGTTGCATGCGACGACGTCCGTCACGCAGGCACGCACACCGCACACACATGTTGGCAGATGGCGAGGTGTTGTTTGTACGCCGCGCGCCGCGCGCTGCGGTATCTCACGCAAAAGCACGCACTTGGCGCTTCGCCTCCGGTCCTCTCCACGACACGCCCACACCACACGCGCCCGCACGGCAGCGCCAACCGGCGTAGGGAATCGGTAGAAGGAGAACACTGTACGGTGATCGGTGCGGTCCTGACAGTGACAGGAAACGCACACGGATGGTATCGCTGCTGGAACTGGAAAGCAGCGCAAGGAGCATTCGGCTCAGCCGTCGCAATCTCGGTACGTCGCGGTGTCGGGGGCGCGACCTCCGTACAACTATCCACTGTCCACAAATGTCGCGGACGAGGGCTAGATCATTAGCGTGCCGCGCGGGCGGCGGCCCCGCGTGTCGTCGTGAAGAAAAAGAGCAAGACTGCGTGCTCCAATCTCATAACTAGCTAAAAATTTAGGGTAATTAAGGTCTATCCCTCTATTTTCTTAAAAAAATTGGATATTATGTTGTAAATCATGTCACTCGATGGTATTTCAGATTTTTATTAGATTATAGCCACTTTTTTAGATAAATAATAAAGATCCAGCCTCATTGCTCACAGGTGGTTGCTCTCTTCAGTGGAGCTATTCTGCGCCGCAGCGTCTGGCCGGTTAGGCGAGGCTCACCAGACCGCCAAAACCGGCTGTCCAAAATACCGTTTGTCACTGAGCGCGCACTGTAGAGAGAAAGAGATAGTTAAAACAGTAGACAGACATGGTTGGATAAGCTTATTGATGAACCTAGTCTTAGTGTGCCTGCCGATTCAAAGATGGACGTTGCAAATTTCCCACCGGTACTGTGCGCGAGCTGATACGCGCTGGCTCCCCGCCGAGAGAAACGGAGCCTCAATCATCTATAGACCTTTTTACAATCCCACCGTCCCAATAGACCTTCTAATCTAGAGATTATTATAGACACACTAACCCTATAATCTATGGATAAAAAATCCAAACAACGCCATCGCAATCCTCCGGGCTATTTCTAATTTAAAAGGCTGGGATAGTACAAAATAGGCCTTGATGATTGATGTCTCCGTCTTTTGGGCTGTAAAAAGCAAAAGAAGCTCTCTTTCCCCCCTCCGATTCTCCCTGATGGGCAGCACCCAGCAGCACAGGCACAGCAAACTGTCACTGTAGCCCCCGATCGCCGCACCGACATGGCCCACACAAGCCTTGCCGTCAAGCCTGACCTATGTCGCCTCGAGTGGGCCCTCCGGTGTGGGCGCCTTTTGGGGATTATAATAGTGCCTGGTAGGGGCAGGATCGTACATGGATTCTAGGCGCGGCAGCAGCCGCGCGGGCCCTCCAGAAGTTGCCCGTGGGCTTGTTTTGTTTTGAGAAAGCCCGGAATCAGGGCGTCCTGCACCCGCTGGCCGCTGCTCGACAAATCTCGCTTGGCAGTTGCAGCCACGGGATAGGTTAACAACCGCTAGCGAAAGCTTATGGCCGGCGGGTGATGCATTGTTAAATGAGAGTGCGACTGTGTGAACGGTCGTGTTAGGCTCGATTATTGTCTTAGAATAAACAAACACATCGTCTAATCATGATCAAAACAAGCTACAAACCTTGCTCTAGTATTAGTGCCAATTAACAATCCCTATAGCCCATCCAAAAAAGTCAATAATTTTTATACTATTGTATATTGTATCAGTTCAACTTGTATTAGTTGCACCTTTTTGTTAAGGGGAAAAAAAGGGACCGTGCGTCCTATGTTACCACTTGGATCGAGATACCGGTAGAGTTAGGCCCATAGATGGCACCAAACTCCGAATTTGTGCCAGAATTATATAGGGCCTCGGCGTGGGCGCGCTGCATGGAGCATGCGGTTTGGGCTCACAGCCCATTTAAACTCTCTCTCTCTCCAGTCGTACAAGGAACAGACTTATGAACGGTGACGTGTGCTCAAAAAAAAAAAAAAAACAGTGACAGAGATTAAGAGGCAGACCGGCCATTCAACTAGCGTGGTAAGTGCACATACAGTACACCTCTGAGAGTCAGAGACGAGATGGCTGGACGCATCGTTCAACCAAAGCACCTTGTGCAGTTGGCAGACATACTCCTGTCCTGCCGTCGACCATGCAGTAGCCAAAGCCGACGGCCGACGACGTAGCCAGCCAGGCACCAGATCAGAGGCAATCCTCACAGTTTGGAGTAGAGCTGCGGCGTGCACCACTTGAAGAATGTCCCCGTGGGGAGCTCGGCGGGCGGCAGCAGGGCGAGCCTGGCGCCGACGTCGGCCACCTCCTCGGCGGTGCGCTTCCCCCAGCCCTTGGTCATGTCCGTGCGCGTGAACCCGGGGCAGAAGCAGTTGACGCTCACGCGCGCGCCCAGCGCCTGCAGCCGCCGCGCCAGCAGCCGGGAGTAGGCGTTGAGCGCCAGCTTGGAGACGGAGTAGTCCGTCCACACCTTGGGCCACCCCTGCTCGCCCCACGTCCCGTCCTTCACCTGCGCCAGGAACCGGGACACCATCGCCTCGATCGCCGCCTCCGTCAGCCGCTCCTCGTCCTGGAGCAGCGACCTCAGCGACGGGTCGCCCACCTTCTGCATGCACGGAAATTCCAGGCAAATCTATTTTATCGACAATAGTACTTTTCTCGTTATTATAGCATACGCCGGTTCCGGTTTTATGTGTTGACCGATTTTTTTGGGGGGAGACTTCATCGCTGTGGAACGAGAGAATCCAAGAACTAGGCATATACTCGATTCCTTTGCCATTGCAACACAGTGTGTACTCATGGTGCCGTAAAGCTCCCTCCTTTCTCTTCAGCTGACGGGCACACACAAACGGGATTACGGGAGCCGCTGACGTCCTCCTACGACAACTTTTATACGTATCCGTTTCAATTGCCTTACAATTTCCAGCCTCTAAAGAATGGCCACATTTTTTCCCCTTTAAGGTTTAATTAAGCAGTTTTATTGCTGCCTACTACTAATTGACAAGGAAAATTAAAGATAGGCATGCTGTTTTTTTTTTCTGGATTTCAAATGGCACTGACTAGTTGTAAATGCATGGCATCACCATCACATCTGGAGTATGGACAACCTAAGAGTAGTTACTGGCACGTGATGTATTCCGATGTGATAAGCTTCAAGATAGAGCTCAAAATTATCAACAAGTCTACACGTAGGTTCCCTCGTGGATTTACACTTGAAGGTCATCCAATTTCTTGATGTGGTGTATAAATGCCGATAATTTGTTTAGTCTAATGACAGCGAGAAGTCACCATCCTATCACACGAAAGGTACACAAATGTCTTTCACCAATAATCCATGCTTTTCAAGTGTGACTTCATGCAACTCTCAGCCCCCCCCCCCCCCCCTGAATGAAACAGCCCCTCAAAACTTTTAGTTGGGGATAAGGACAGTACGAGCACAAAAATATGCCATACTGTCACCATCGCCAATTAATTTTTCCTAGTAGGTTCGATTTGTGAGGCACAACACAGCAAAGCACATGGAGCTACATGTACTGAATCCATTACCAACTTCTGCCGCATCTATTCAAACACTATTTACGCCACGAGGGTCACAAACTGCACAACGATTTATATCTAGGATTGCTATAGCTCATCTAAAGGAAGTAAGGAACACTGTAAACAGTTGGGGGCACTCACGTTGAGAAGGCCGAGCTGCGAGCTGATGTTGAGGATCCGGCTGGTCGCCGGGGACTGGCGGAACAGCGGCAGGAGCGCCTCGGTGAGCATCTTGGCCCCGTGGAAGTTGGTCCTGAGGACCGTCTCGGCGTGGTCCACCGAGTTGGTGTCAATCTCGTTAAACGACACCGCGGCGTTGTTCACCTGCAGAGCAGCAACGACGACACAAGCAAATCTATGAGACCTGATTTCAGCAGCGCCAGCAGAGAAAGTTCAGCCGCCGCCTCCTCTAATCAGCAAAGTGGAGCCGTTGGAGGGGCTCCATCCCCAACAGTCCAACTGCTTGCAACAACAATTTCCATCCGATTCCCATGCAGTTGCTTTCAAGTGCCTGAAAAACAACTTGGCAACGCACGTAGCAGCAGCACTAGCGACGACCACTGACTGATATACGGTGACGCACGACGGCTTTCCCTCCCGATCGGGGGTGTCGAGTCTGAACTGGGCTCGTGAAAAGCTTGCAGATCATACCGGCTGATGTCTTCATGGCCTACCAGCAAAGCTGATAGAGACCGATCGGAATGAACCTTGACAGATGCAAACTCGGCTCGAGTGGTCTCCAGAGTGGACCGCCACTAGAGGCATGATCGACGCCAGCACACCTAGCCTTACCCTGGCCCTGCAGTCTGCCCAGTTCATGCCAATAGCTGAACAGTAGAAATCGGTTCAGACATCCCGATCGTGCCTTCGCTTCATGTTATTTGTTTCAGTAACATCGTCTAAACATGATGATGCACACTTGCACTTAAGAGAACTAGTAGTTTTATAAATTATGATCGCTATCACTCCGATGGACAGTCAGCGCCACGCGCCAGCCGAAAGCTACTTGAACCTGAATAGCAAACACGCACCCGCATTCAAACTAGTAGGCGTGTACTCCTGCGCAAGCTTTAATAACGGCAACTGATGACCTCCGCCGTCGGTCGTCGGTCGTCACGGGCCAGGTTGCCCCCGCCGCCGTCGCTGTCCGGCGGGAGCCGACCGACGGCGACGGGTGACGGCCGGTCCAGCGCGGCGGCGTGCGCCGTGCAAGTACTCGTCGTCGTACCACTTGGGCCCAACGCGCTCTGCCCTACTACGTTTGGCTTGGCCCGACGCGACGCGACGCGACGGTTTGATTCGTCTGGTCGCTGGCGTGCGCGGTGGGCCAGGGGCGCGTGGTAGGGCAGGGCACGACGCCGCTGCTGCCGGAGGGGCGCGCGCAAGCAAGCAATAATGCGGTGGGGGGCACGACGGGACTATCCCGCCGGCCGGACCCTGGTCCGACCGAAGCAAGGGCGACTAGGCGATTTTACTAGCCATGACACGTATCGATGCAACAATGGATGCCTGCCATCAGCTTTCCTGCTAAAAAACGAACGAAGAAATCGCGCAAAGCGCGGCGCGGGATCCCCGCGCTCCATCCAGAGTTGCAACTTCCAAACACGGGCCTTACCAGGATGTCGAGGCCGCCGAGGTCGTGGCGGAGCCAGGCGGCGAAGTCGGCGACGGAGGTGGCGTCGGAGACGTCGAGCCTGCGGAAGACGACGGCGAGCCCGCGCGCGCGGAGCGGCGCCGCGGCGGCCTCCCCGCGCGCGCCGTCCCGCGCGGTGAGCACCACGGTGAGCCCGCGCTCGGCCAGGCCCGCCGCCAGCGCGTGCCCGATGCCGCGGTTAGCGCCGGTCACCACGGCCACCGTCTCCCGCGACCACCAGGCCCTGCGTGCGCGGGTAAACCCAGAGCCCATCCCGCGGTTAGGCGCGCGCGGCGGCGCGGGAGCGAGGCACACGAGAGGTCAGGAGGAGGAGTTTACCCGGCCGGAGGCGGAGGCGTCTCCTTGGAGCTGGAGTAGTCCATGGCGCGCCCGCGGCGAGCTCTGGTGCCGCTGCCCTGCTGCTGAGGTCGAGGACCGAACTGCGGACCTGCCGTTGAGGAGTATGATGAGGGAGGGGTGGCGTGGCCGAACGGGAGCGGGAGGAGGCCCTGCACCGTCCGGAGCAGGGAGGGCAGAGATATTTATAAGCAGAGTAAAATACACGACCGGTTCTCAAATTTGGCGTGATGTATCACTTAGATCCCCGAATTTAGAAAACCAGATATTCGGATTCTTAAAATTGATTAGTGTGTCGTATAGGTCCCGATGCCGCTTTGACCAGACGTTGACTATGGTTTTTACCGTGGGGACCCCACGTACCATGTCAATATGTATTCTTTGGGCCTCATATATGACATGTGGGACCATTTGTAAGTAAAAAATATTTTTTTTATCTTTTTTTCGCTCATATATCACTTAAGACTATTTTTTAAAATCTTTTTCACCACTCATACATGAGGGCAAAAAATTTAAAAAACTAATTATTTTACTTAGAAATGGACTTTGCATATCATATATGAGGATGAGATAAAATATGTGGACATGACATGTGGGTTTCACGGCAAAAACCATGGTCAACGCTTAGTTAAAGCGGTTTTAGGACTTAGATGACACACTAGTCAATTTTAGAGATCCGAATATCTGGTTTTCTAAGTTCGGAAATCTAAGTGACACACCACGCTAAATTTGAGGATATTTCACTCTTATACACGCCTATACGTGTGCTGGGGCCTTTGAGTACGACCTCAGAGAAGGAGAGACGGAGCGGAGCGGGCGTCTGGCTGGGCTGGCTGCTACAGGAGTTTGAGAGGAGACATCGGGGCTCCCCATGTGTTCAGATTTCAGAAGCATCAATGATGACGGACAAAGAACGAAATCTACGCTGTAGCATCGTTGTATACAGTTGTTCTTTGATCTTGGTGTTGTAAAGGGCGGGCCAGACCGGTCGACCAATCGATTGCACATGTTGCGCGAGCTCTCCCACCTGCTCCGGCACCGTCTTTTTTTTTTTCTGGTATTGCTGAGCGACGAGCGCACTTGTTGAATCAACTCGTATAGATGAGCGCTCATCCGGTCCCTACCTGCTCGGTCCGGATGGCTTGTCAAGCGCAAGCCTGCATACAAAGCGAAGATAGAACGTGGTGGGTGCGAGGATTTTACAAAGATAGGCGGCCCCTGGCTCCTCCTGCTCGCTCGGTATGATGCTCATGTTCATACAATCATACAGATTAGAGAAAGAAAGAAAAAACAATTAGCAGAGCCCATGGCGGTTCGCTTGTCCATTCGCAACTACGCAAAAGCTTATCAATCTCAGACCCAAGTCAAGGGCACGAGAATGGCCAAACAAATGGCGGCCATATGTCAGACACAAAACTTGACCAGTGACGGAAGGACCGTCCTCGTTTTTCAACGTAAGCTGCACCTTACCCCGGACCATCTTGACCACGTCACGTCTCTAGATATAGAGGCGAAATTTATCCATCCACGATAACCGAACCCCGGCCCTTTCCACCTCCAAAAAGCTCGCCCCCAAGAAGGCCTTCTTATTTATTACATCCGTGACGCTTTTGATCGCAGGCGACAAATGAACGGTACGCCTCGTGTGTAGGCACCTACGACTCTACGGGTGACTGGTGACCACCTCCACCTCCAGCGAGTCAGTGACTCATCAAAGGGAGCTATGGTAAGGACTAGGGCTAGGGAGGGCACACGCAGTGGTTAAGCTTGAATCGCGAGTGGGATTCACTGTCAAGCGCGCGCCAGCATTAGGGATTTAGGATGTTAGGTGGTGACCACACCATTTCCCCCCAATCGACGGTTTTAGTTTCAGCAACTGCGCCACTGGCCGCCGAGGATGGACGGAGATGGCATAGTTTAGTGGCGACGCCGACCATGTGTCCGGCGACGTGCGCATACAAAAAATGCGCGACGTCGTGGTCGTCGCGGAGCAGCTCAATGAAACCACGGCGTGTGGTGTGATTGACTAGTGATTCGATTCAGCTGACGGGCACTAGCTTGGCCTATAACCAGACAGAACAGGACGGACGGGGCGGGGCCTGTGCGTGCGTAACCAGTTCGAGCCAGCACCAGCAGCTAGGGTCCCCCTGCCGTGTTCGGTGTTCATGTTCCAGTGCCGGTGCCCAAGTCCCCATCTCGCCCGGACCCGAGGCAGGGGCCATGGTGGTGACTGGTGACACCACCGGCTTTTCAGTGTGCTGATGCGCGTGGACGTGTGGTCGATCCGGCCGGCTCGCTACCATCGTCGGACCGGGTTCCAAACGAGACGCCTGATCTGATGGATTGGCATATTTGGACGGGACGGGGGACGGCGACGCGGACGCGTTCAGTGAACCAACCAGCGATCCTGATCCCCAACCAGGTCGCTGTCTCGGGTGCCGGCCTGCCTGGCATACCCCGGCTCCGATCTGCCGAATCCAATCTCCGCGCTCCAACTGGGCCACTTGCCGTCATGCCGAGCACGTACGTAATTCGCTGAAGCCTCAATTTCCTCGGGGAAGCGCGTTCGGATCAGTGGAATTTTCTGGGGGAGCAGAGCAGACGCCACGAAATTACGTTACGACCTCATGAGATAAGAGATGGTTGGTTTAGTCAAATGAGGAAACTTCGGGGTGAGGCGAAACGGGCCAATCTGTACACACGGTAGGAGTTGGGCTTCGTCCTTAGCCGTGATAGGTTTTTGGGCCAATCTGTTTGTCGGAGCGGGAGTGCTCCTGGTCAGGTGGCGGAGTGCACCCGGCCGAGATCCTAAGTACTGGGAGTAGTTAGGGGGAGCAATCGTTGTTAGCTAAGTTGGTGGCGGCACGATGGTGGCGAGAGGATTTAGAGTGGTTCGGGCCGCCGGAGCGTAATACCCTACGTCCACTGGGGGTGTGTTCTTGTATTTCGTGGGCTAGTTCGAGCTTGTCTGAGTCTGTTGCGTATGCCTCCCCTTTTATAGCCCAAGGGGGGCACGTACATGGTGGCCGGGCCCCGACAGGTGGTCCCGGCCATTTTCTCTATGCTACAGTTCTATTCTGTGACTGATGTTCAACGCTTCCATGCTCGGCGCCTGTACCACCGTCGTGGCCGGGTATGGCCTGGAGATCCGTCATACCGTCTTGTCGCCCGGATACGGCGCCGCGCCGTCCTGTCTCACGCCGTCCCGTCCCATCGGCTGCTAAACACGCTGAGAGGCGTCAGAGGCCGAGGGGCAGGGGACGCGCACGCGCGACAGGACAGGGCGCCCGTAGTAGCGTTGTAGCGCCGCTGCCCAGTATTAGGCTGAGCGCGGCCGCCGCGCGAGGCGCGGCTTATGATGAGTACAGCGTACTTGTTTACTCAATATGGACCGCAGTGTAGCTGGGGGAATCAACTGTAGTGCTCTGTCATCGTCGCCGCGCCTTGGTAAGGCGCGCCCTTTTCCCTTGCCGCCGCCGCCTGCCAGCGGCGGTGCCAGCGGCGACGGGGGCACATCCGTCTGACAGCGGCGGTATCGGCGGCGACGGGGGCACGCCTGCCTGACAACGGCGGTATCGGCGGGCGACGGGGGCACGCCTGCCTGACAACGGCGGCGGGCTACGGGGGCACGCCTGTCTGACACTCGTGGTGTCAGCGGCATTGGGGCGTGCCAGCCTGCCAGCGGCGGTGTCAGCGGCACCGGGCACGCCCGCCTGCCCGCAATAAATGCGGCAGGTGGGCGAGGCGCCCGCCTGAAGGCCCCCTGCCACGCGCCTTGTGGGCACGTGGCAACGCGAGACCTTTCCGTGCCCAGCGGTCACGTGGCGGCTCCGGACCTCCACGCGTTCTGGGGGCACGTGGCGGCCCCGGACCACTGGGGGCGCCGGCTCCGGACCTCCCCGTGCCCTGTGGGCACGAGGCGCCCCCGAACCACCAAAGGTACGGGCCCCGGGCTCCGGCCCGAGAGGTCCGGACCTCTTCCCGCATGGCTGGGAGAGGCTCGGTCCTCAAGGTGGTCCGGGGCCTCCCCTGTGGGCCGGGTGCGTGGCCCTAGCTTCTCCAAGGAGTGGGCCGGGCCCATCTGTATGCGGCCTTAGGCCCTCCTTGTACTGCAGTAGTTACTTCCCCAGTGATCTTCGTCCAGTGTAAGCGGGTACCCGGTTAGCTGGGTACCGACAGTGGCCCCTGGGCTCGCCTTTGGTAAGTTCTTCGAACCTGAGGTGAGCCCATCGTCGCTTACTACACAAGCCGCCGGGAGCCGTGTGTGGTTACTGGTGCTTAGCCGTTTAAGCTCATAGTTGGGCTGCCACCTGACCCCGCGGGGTGGCCCCGTGGGTTCCCATGATCTGGAGGCGCGCGATCGTGGGAATCCCTCGGGAAACGTGGGGGCAGGCCCGCGTCGGAAACCGCGCAGCGGTTCACCTACTTCTTCTCCTGCCATTAAGGCGGGGCAGACGGCTACGTGGGCAGCCGTGCGTAAAGTGGAAAAGGCAGGGGCCCCGCACGTCGCGCCGGGACGCGCGTCCGCGAGCGGCGTCGGTTCGCCTTCCTGCCTTGCTTGCTCTTCTACCCGCCTGCCATTACTGCCTCCTCGGGCCCCTGCTGTCATAGACTCGGTGGCCCGTGGGTGCGCCCGAGCGTGGGTACACTTGTCGTCCGCGGCTTGCGGTGGATTGGTGGCAACCGTCAAATAGGGTTCTCGGCCATCGGCCGAGCACGTCCTTCTGCCATTTGCCTTTGCATCCCTTGCTTCCGCCGCGGCGCTTCATCTTCCTTGCAGCAGAGCTTTCGCTCCTTGCCCGCTGCGTTCTCCTCGCCTTCTCCATCGCCATCTTCCTCAGCGATGGGTCCGAGCCACCAATCCCCCCGGGAGACTGAGGAGAACCTCATCCGCGTCCGTCGCCTGCTCGGCTGGACGGACGCGGAGCGCCGCGATAATGTTCGCACGGGCTCCTCCCACCACCGCAACTTGCAGCTGGGGGAGTTCGTCCTCTTCGTCCCCTACCTTTACTGCGGGCTGGGGATTCCAATTTCTTTCTTCATGCTGTTGCTGGAGACGTTTGGGCTGCAGCTTCAGCACCTCACCCCCCACTCCATCCTTCATGCGGCTATCTTTGCCCATTTCTGCGAGATGTTCGTGGGGGTTCCTCCCTGCGTGACGCTCTTCCGCCACTTCTTCTCAGTGAGGTGTTCCGGGCGGAGCTCGACGGAGATCGGCCGGTACTACTTCCTGCTGAAGGGGTCCGGGGGAAGATCGACCTACCTCCCCACCTTCGCCAGCGCCAAGTGGGAGCACTGGCGTAATGACTGGGTGATCATCAAGGCGGAGCCGAACGACCGGTTGGCGCTCCCGGACAGCAGCCCCGACGCACCCCTCCCGGAGGGTGCCTCGACGGATCTGCCACCCGAGCTCTCCCCCGTGCTGGCCAGGATCGCCGAGCTCGTTAGCGGCGGCCTGACCTCGCTGCACGTGCTCGCGGACTTCCTCAGGCGGAGGCTCGCTCCCTTGCAGATGCGGCCAAGGTCGGCGTGGAACTACACCGGCCCCAATGACTGCAGCCGGGTAGTACGTGGCGAAGAGCACGACCTGACGCCGCTCCTGCTGGAGGAATGGGTGCGGTGCGTCATGGACGTGAGCTTCCCTCCGGAGCAGCTGCGCCTGCCGACCGCTATCGTGCCGCTCTGCCGCGACCAGGCCTTGCGGACGGCGGTGCTCCGGGAGATGCCCACGCTCGACGACGGCGGCCTCGCGGCGCGGCAGCTTGGAGGCGATCCCAACCGGGGGATCCACATCGCCGACGCCCCGGTTGGGGGTTCTGGTGCCATAGGCACCGCCCCTGCTGACAAGGGCAAGGAGCCAGTGGCAGCGTCCCCCGCCGCTCCGCCGGCGGGTGGTGAGGGGACGCGGCGAAGGCTGGCCCGCGGCGACGGGACCTTCGTCTCGGAGCCCGACCCGAAGCGTCAGCGGACCTCAGGGGAAGGCAGCTCCTCTGGGCAAGGGGAGCGAGTGCCACCGCCGCCTCCGGGCCAGCGGCACCCTCAGCGCCGGGCACCTCCTCCGACGCCGGACCAGCAGCGGCGACCTTCTCCGGCCGCGCCGGCCTCGGGCCCGCGGCAACAGCAGCCATCGGCAGCGTCGACCGCAGATCGGCAGCCGCGGCGAGGGTCCGGCCTTCGTGGCCGCTGGTCGGCGCCTACCTCGAGGTAAGCCCTTTGGATTAGCTTCGCATACTTCGTGGTACTACGGCTAGCTTTTTCCAGGCTCCTCAGCCTTTCGCCGTGCATTCTTGTTTAGGCCGTCACGCCCGGGCGGCGTTCCTCCCCCCAGCGGCTCTGGTGGCCGGGCGACCACGGCGGAGAAGCGCGCCCCTGGTGGTCCGACGGCGGAAGACGCCACGCGGGCCCGGGCTACGACCGAGGGGCCTGCACCGGAGGCCACCCCGTCTGTCCGGCCCCAGGCCCCAGGTGGACCGACGCCGAGGGGTGCCTCGGGGGTCGAGACCGTACCCGGAGTGCCTGCTGAGGGGGCAGCTCCGGGCGCGCAGCCCCGGGCACCAGGCCACCCGGTGCCGGAGGGCGTCGCGACCCAAGGACCTGCGCCGGGGGCGGCTCCTGACTGCCGGACCTCGGAGCCCTCGTCGCCCACCGCCCAGACGACCAGCCCCAGATCCCCGCCTCCTACCGAGGGGGAACTGGAGGAGGTTCTGGGTAGGCCGCTCCTGCCCCTGCCCCAGCCGGGTGGAGCCCCTCTCCCTCGCGTGCTTCGTCGGGCGCACCAAGCTTTGGATGACGCCCAGGAGGCGCTCCAGCTGGAGTGGGCCCGGCTGCAACAGGAGCGCGAGGGCCTGATCGGCTGGCGGGTCCGTCTGGGGGAGCAGATCGAAGCCGCCACCGCCCAGCACTCACGGACCCGTGCGGAGCTTTCCACCGCCCGCACCGAGCTCGACGCTGACCGCGCAGCCTTGCAGGAGGACCTGCAGAGGCTCGCTAGCCGGGAGCGCGCGGTTGGGCTCCACGAGAAGCAAACCGAGGTGGCCGAGGCGCGGCTGAAGCTCGAGCAGGCGAAGCTGGAGTCCGCGTGGAAGGGCGTGGAGCAGCGCCGGCAAGAGCTGGTGGAGGTGTCTGAGCGGCAAGCTGCCGTCAACTCCGAGCTCGACAAGATGAGGTCGAGGCTTGTCGAGCGCGAGGCAGCTGTTGCGGCTCGCGAGGACTCCGCCGCTCAGCGGGAGGCGTCGGCCAAGGCTCTGAGGGACTCTGCTGCTCGCCAGGCTGCCACGCTCAAGGTCCGCGAGGATTGGGTGAAGTCCCGTGAAGCGGGGCTGGCGGAGCAGGAGAAGCAGCTGCTGGCTGAGCGGGCCGCTCTGGAGAAGCTGAAGCAGGGTGCTGCTCAGCAGGCAGCGGTGGAGGACCGGGAGCAGATGCGCGCCGGCCTCCAACGCATCGCCGACTGGGCCGGGGAGGCGAGCTCGGCTCTGGTACCGCTCGGACTGAGTCCGATCCGGGTGACAGAGTCGCCGTCCACTATTGCGGACGCCCTCCCTGTCCTCGACTCGGCGGTGGAGCGACTCCGGCGCCTAGACTCCACGCTCGGAGAGCGCCTTGAAGCTGAGGGCCGCGAGTTGTGCCGCCTTGTGGTGGAGCACCTCCTGGTCTGCTTCCGGAGCCACGACCCCGCCATCTCCTTGGACCCGGTCATCGCAGGTCCGGTGGAGGAAGCGGAGGCCGCCGCTCGGGTCAGCGTGCAGGAGGTGGTGGAGGTCGTCGCCGCCCGGTTCCAGCGGACCCCTGCAGACGAGGACCCGGATGTACCGGGAACAGGGGCCTCTCCAGCGCCGTAGGGCAACAGCTTTTGCTGTTTGTTTTTTCTCTCTTTTTTTTTTTGAATGTAAAATGTTAGTGTGCCAAGTAATATAAGAATGGTAGTTGTGACTTATCTTCATTTACTCTTTGCTGCATGCTGGTGTGTTGTCACCTGACCCCCTGGCCCCCTGGTGGGTAGGCTCTAAGTTTTGAGGCTGGCTACCACCAAGTCAGAGGCCAGACCTGCATGCAACTCACGGCAAACGTCAGTGTCGCACCTACGGGACCCACTCTGAGTTGACCTTTGCCGCTATTCGAGGTCCGGAGCGTTTGCTGTCCGGGCCAGGGGCTAGGATGTTTGTCCGTGGGGTAGCAGGGTGTGTGAGTTAAGGGTACGGAACCAGGCAAAACTGCGACACAGCCCTGGACTATCCTTAGTCCAAAACATCTTAGCTCTGGTCCGGTCCTGCAGTCGTTCGGACCTCTCCTAGCGAAACAAAAGGTAACCGTGCTGCCTCGAAGTCCTTGGAGCCGCAGCCGGACCTTGCTGCTGAGGCTAGGGGGTGCGCCTTTAGCTTAGGGGGTGGTCCGGAGCACTAAACGCACTGTTCCAGATACTGGGGGAAACTCACGGCGTGGTAGGGAGTGTTCAGTGCTTAGGGTATGAGACCAGGCTAAGCAGCTGACAGCTCCGGGCTACCAAGGCGAGCTCCTTTTCTCTGGACCTGGCACCCAGTATTTCGGACCTCCTTCCCAGCCTCTGTGCTAACCGCTTCACACTCAAGCTGCTAAGTCCTGCTGGTTCCAAGGAGATTTTTGGCAAGAGTAGGATTCCACGCAGGGGTTAGGAGAAATTGAAACAGGGTAATAACGGAGACAAGAATTTCAGGGCTAAGCTCTTTCTTTAATCAAGCGGTACAGGGTGTCATGTGATGTCAGCCAGAGGCCGGGATTACAAGGGCGGACCTTCACCGCTCTGGTCCACATGGTGGTCCTATTTAGCTTACAAAAAGAAAAAAGGGTTGCCCTGAATTTCTTGCCTAGGGATAAAACTTACGGAGGTGCTCTATGTTCCAAGGGTTCGGCAGCGGAACTCCTTCCTCCGTGGCGAGGCGAACGCAACCGGGGCGACTAACTTCTGTCACCTTGAAGGGGCCTTCCCAGCTGGGGGAGAGCTTGTTGTGCCCTTCTCGGCTCAAGATGCGCCTTAGGACCAGGTCTCCAGGTTGGAGCACCCTGCCCCGCACGGTTCGCTCATGATAGCGTTTGAGCGATTGGTTGTACCGTGCGTTCCGGATTGCAGCCTGCCATCTTTGCTCCTCGACGTTGTCGACGTCGTCGCACCTTGTTTGTTCCTGCAAAGATTCATCAAAAGCTCGGACCCGTGGGGAGCCCAAGAGTATTTCTGGTGGGAGGCACGCCTCGGCCCCGTATACCAGGAAGAATGGGGTTTCCCCGGTTGCTCGGCTGGGTGTGGTCCGGATCCCCCATAGCACGCAGGGGAGCTCATCAACCCACTTCGCACCGTGCTTTTGCAAGCAGTTGAAGGTGCGGGTTTTGAGCCCCTTGAGGATTTCTGCGTTAGCTCTCTCGACCTGTCCATTGCTCCTAGGATGTGCTACAGAGGCGAAGCATAACTGGATGCCAACGCCGTCGCAGTAGTCCTGGAAGACCCGGCTCGTGAACTGGGTCCCGTTGTCCGTTATAATACGGCTAGGGACGCCGAACCGGCACACAATGGACTTAAGGAAAACTGTTGCAGTTCCTTGGGTGATGCTTACTACTGGGGTTACCTCAGGCCATTTTGTGAATTTGTCAATGGCGACGTAGAGGTACCGGTACCCACCGACAGCTCTAGGGAAAGGTCCCAGGATGTCCACCCCCCATACCGCGAAGGGCCAAGAGGGTGGAATCATCTGCAGAGACTGAGCCGGTGTGCGTATCTGCTTTGCGTGGAACTGACACGCCTTGCAGGACCTTACTAGCTCAGCTGCATCCTGGAGCGCTGTCGGCCAGTAAAAGCCGTGCCGAAAGGCTTTACCGACCAGCGTACGGGTCCCTGAATGATTCCCGTACTCGCCTCCATGGATCTCCGCGAGTAAATCGCGGCCCTCCTCCCGGGGTATGCATCGCATGAGGATGCCATTGGCGCCACGCCTGTAGAGATCCCCTTCTACTAGCGTGTAGCGTTTAGCCAACCGCACTATGCGCTCAGCAGACACTCGTTCTTTGGGAAGGATATTGTCCTTCAGGTAGTCCCGGATCTCTGAGATCCGTGCATCGGGACTGCCCTGAGCCATTGGATGTGTCCCTGATGACATGCCGGGGTCATCAGTCCACACGATCCTTGGTGGGCTCCAGAGATGGAGGACCACCGGGACTGCTAGCTTCGAGGTGCTAGTTCTGCCCCCTTCGCCCAGTTCGGCTGGCTGGGCGGTTGGTCTCAGCAGCTGTCTTTTGAAGACGCCCTCGGGTACTGGGCCCCGAGTCGATGCCCTCGCGGAGAGGTCATCTGCCACTGAGTTGAGGTTCCTGGGAACGTGCTGCAGTTCCAGGACCTCGAAGTTCTTCTCGAGCTCCCTCACTCGCATGAGGTATGCTGCGAGCTGGGGGTTATTGCAGCAGCACTCCTCCCGGACCTGTCGGATCACCAACTGGGAATCCCCCTTAACCAGGAGCTGCTTGATTCCCAGTGAATGAGCGATCATGAGCCCAAAGATCAAGCCTTCGTATTCCGCCATGTTGTTAGTGGCTTTGAATTCGAAGCATACTATGTACTTTACTTGATCCCCGTTTGGGTCCACGAGGGCCACTCCTGCTCCAGACCCTTTTTCGCGGGCGGATCCGTCGAAGAAGAGAGTCCAGTGCGGCTTGGTGAAAACCCGGATGGTCCTGTCCGGCTGGGAAGGTTCCGCCTCGGCTTGCGGACCTCCAAATTCTGAGGCGGTGGGAGTCCATTCTGCGATGAAGTCAGCCAAGACTTGGCTTTTGGCAGCATTTCGGGGCTGGAAGTCGAGTTGGAATTCTGCCAGCTCCGCAGCCCATTTGGCGATATTCCCAGTAGCGTTAGAATTGCGCAAGATTGCTCTTAATGGGTAAGAGGTCACCACGACAACCTTATGCGCCTGGAAATAGTGGCGCAACTTTCTGGAAGCAACAAGTAATGCGTAGGCGAACTTGTGAGCTTCCAGATACCTGGCCTTCGCCCCGTGGAGGACTTCACTGACGTAATAGACTGGCTTCTGGATGGTCCGGACCTTAGTGGCAGGTCCGAGACCATCTCCCTCTGCCAGGCTGGCCCCCTGGGCGGCTTGGCCTCCAGCTTCTGGTGGCTTATCGCCTTGGCAGGGCAACGTGCCAACCGGACCTCCGATATCGGGGCCGGCTGCAGCTCCCGTGGTGGGCGGACCACCACCTTCCACTTGGGGGACCCCGGTGTTCCCTTCGTGGGGATGGGCTAGTCGCTCGGCGACCAAGACCATGCTTACTACCTCGGATGTCGCCGCGAGGTAGAGAAACAGGGTCTCACCAGACTCTGGCGCCACTAAAACGGGCAGAGTAGTGAGATGCTGCTTCAACTCCTGGAAGGCTTGCTCAGCCTCTTCGGTCCATACGAATGGTCCGGACTTCCTCAAAAGCTTGAAGAAGGGCAGGGCTCTCTCAGCTAGCTTTGAGATAAAACGGCTGAGGGCTGCCAAGGACCCAGTGAGTCTCTGGAGGTCCTTAATGCAGGCCGGCGGCCGCATAGCCTCGATCGCCCTGATCTTGGTTGGGTTTGCCTCAATGCCGCGATGTGACACTAGGAACCCTAACAGTTTACCGGCCGAGACGCCAAAGACGCATTTCTCGGGGTTCAGCTTCGTGCGCGTTGTGCGCAACCTATCGAAAACGAGGGCTAGGTTTTCCATCAAGGTCGACCCTACCCTGGTCTTGACAACAATGTCATCGACATAGACCTCTACTATGTTTCTGATCAGGTCGTGGAACGTGAAGTTCATGGCACGCAGAAACGTAGGTAAAGCATTCCTCAGACCATATGGCATTACAACGTAACAATATAAACCATCTACTGTTACGAAAGCTGTATGCCTCTTATCCTCCTCATCCATCTGGATCTGATGAAACCCAGAGTACGCATCTAAAAAAGACAAGAGTTCACACCCAGAGGTGGAATCTACTATCTGGTCTATGCGCGGGAGGGGATAAGGGTCTGGAGGACATACTTTGTTAAGGCTGGTGTAGTCGATACACATCCGAAGCTTCCCGTTCGCCTTGGGGACGACCACCGGGTTAGCCAGCCACTCGGGGTGATGGACCTCCTCGATGAAGCCCGCGTCCAGGAGCTTCCGGACCTCCTGACGGATGAAATCCTGGCGCTCCACGGACTGCCTTCGCGGCTTTTGCCGCACCGGCTTGGCGTCTGGGTTGATCTTCAGACGGTGCTCAATCACTTCCCTAGGGATCCCAGGCATCTGTGACGGTTCCCAGGCGAACACGTCGACATTTGCCCGGAGGAAAGCAACGAGCGCGTCTCCCTATTTCTCTCCCAGATTCCCTGCGATGCGGGTGGTCTGGGAGGGCTCCGCCCCGATCTGGACGGTCTTGACTGGCACGTCCTCGGGGTCGGAAGGGCGTACCTTGGGCACCTTTGGTTCCTTAACAGGAACCTTGGCCCGAAAGGCCGAGGGGTTGTCCCTCGCCGGGTTCGCTGCGTCAGTAGCGAGAGCATGGAGCTTCTCTACTGCGGCGACGGCTGCGTGGCGGTCTCCCGGCACGGTGAGAACACCCGCCGGGGACGGCATCTTCACGACCAAGTACCCGTAATGGGCAACGGCCATGAAGCGGTACAGTGCCGGTCTGCCAATGATGGCGTTGAACGGCAGGTTGACTTCCGCGACATCGAACTGGACGTTCTCTGTGCGGAACTTCTCCGGGGTCCCGAAGGTGACCGGCAGGTCGATCTTCCCTTTCGGGAAGATTGGCACCGGACCCACGCCGGAGAATGGGCGCGTCGGAGCCAGGCGCGACTCCGGAATCTGCAGCTGCTTGAAGGCTGCATGGCTGATGATGTTGAGGGCGGCCCCTCCGTCGATCAACACGTGGTGGAGCCGTATGTTGGCGACCACTGGAGACGTGATGATCGGCAGCACGCCAGCCCCAGCCATGTTTTCTGGGCAGTCGGCCGGTCCGAAGGTAATGGTGGTGTCCTTCCACTTGTGGTGTGGAGCCACCCCAGGGACACTCGGCCTGACCGAGAGGACTTCTCGGCGCAGGGCCTTCACGTCCCGCCGGGAAGTGACTGCCCAGCTTCCGCCATACATGACGTACAGCCTCTTGCGACGTTCGTTGTCGCTAGATTCGGAGCTGGAGTGGCCTAGAGCGTAGACGCTCTTGAGTTCCCGCTCCGGGGACTGGTAGCCCATCTCCTTGCCCCCAGCGACGGGCCCACCGTCGCTGGTAGCCTTCCCCTTGCCAGGGCGCTGGCGTGGGGGCGAGTCATCCTTGGTCGGACGCTCTCGGCGCTCACTGAGACACCGCTGCACGAGCTTTTGTATCTCGCGGCAGTCGGCGGCGCTGTGACCGCTGTTGGGATGAACAGGACATGAGCCGCCACCGTTCCGCGCCTGTTGCCTCGGGCGCTTGCCACTGGTGTCGTGGCCTCCAGGTCCTGCCGCAGCGACAGGGGCCCCTTCCAGGAACCTCTCAGGGCGCCGGCCCTTCTTCTTTTTCTTGCCGCCCTCTCGGGCAGCACCGGCAGAGGCGCCTGGCTGGGCAGTCCTGTCCTGCTGTGGAGAGTGCCATGCACGCCCCTCAGCAGCTCTAGCGCACTTGTCCGCCAGCGCGTACAAGGTGGCGACGTCCTGTACTTGGCGGGTCGCCAGTTTCTCCAACATCTTCTCATCACGGACGCCTTGCCGAAAGGCTGTGATGATGGACGCGTCGGAGATGCGAGGGATTGTCCCCCGCACCTTGGCGAAACGAGCGATGAACGCTCGGAGGGATTCGCCAGGCTCTTGGCGTACTGCATGGAGGTGGGCCTCCACGCCGTACTGCTGGCATGCACTCGCGAAATTCGCCTGGAACAGAGTGCAGAGCTCCTCCCAGGACCAGATTGACCCGGGGGAGAGGTTCATGAGCCAAGTTCGGGCCGGCCCAGACAAGGCGACATGGAAGTATGACGCCATAACGGCGTCGTCTCCGCCAGCCGCTGTGATAGCGGTGACGTACACCTGCAGGAATTCCGACGGGTTGGTATTCCCGTCATACTTTTCCGGCAGGTGCAGCCGGAACTTCTGCGGCCAGCGCGCGGAGCGGAGACTGTCCGCGAGTGCTGCGCAGCCAACTCCAGCCGATACGACCCCTGGTGGCGTTTGCACGCCAACCGGGGGTGGCGCGTAAGCCGGGGGCTTAGGCGCTGCAGCGGCGAACGCCGCGTCAAGGTTCTTGCCCTTGGCGGCGCTTGGCTGCATCTGCGGTTGCTCCACGGTGGTGGGGGTGCCTGCTCGCCGGCAGTTGAGCTCGGCTCGCAGGTCTTCTGTCTGCGCGCTCCTTACTGAGGGGGAGCGCGCGGATGTTGCCGCATTGTGCTGCCTGCGGCGGTTCGACCTCCCCCCGCTGCTGGGAGGGAATCGTGACCCAGTCCTAGCCGGGCCAGGGGTGACCTCAGCTAGGTGGATCAGGCGATCTACATCGCTTCGCCACTGCGCCAAGGCACTAGGTGAGGCTGTCGGCCCCGGAGGGTTACGCAGCAATTCCCTGGCTGCGGCGAGCGGGCCGCTAGCAGCAGCGGGGTTCGCTGTGGCGGCGTTTGCCGCTACAGCACTTGCTACTGCAGTGTTTGCAGCAGCGGTGCCCCCTGCGGGGCGTCGAGGGAGCCGCGGCGTTCGCGCCGCGCCCTCAGAACGGTGGGGGGAGGCCTGCGACCCAGTCGAGGCCACCTCCTCTGATGCGGCTGCTTCCTCATGGAAATCGCGGATGCGCACCATCATGCGGTGAGGGATGAAGCTAACTGATGCGCTCCCCTACCTGGCGCGCCAAATGTCGGAGCGGGAGTGCTCCTGGTCAGGTGGCGGAGTGCACCCGGCCGAGATCCTAAGTACTGGGAGTAGTTAGGGGGAGCAATCGTTGTTAGCTAAGTTGGTGGCGGCACGATGGTGGCGAGAGGATTTAGAGTGGTTCGGGCCGCCGGAGCGTAATACCCTACGTCCACTGGGGGTGTGTTCTTGTATTTCGTGGGCTAGTTCGAGCTTGTCTGAGTCTGTTGCGTATGCCTCCCCTTTTATAGCCCAAGGGGGGCACGTACATGGTGGCCGGGCCCCGACAGGTGGTCCCGGCCATTTTCTCTATGCTACAGTTCTATTCTGTGACTGATGTTCAACGCTTCCATGCTCGGCGCCTGTACCACCGTCGTGACCGGGTATGGCCTGGAGATCCGTCATACCGTCTTGTCGCCCGGATACGGCGCCGCGCCGTCCTGTCTCACGCCGTCCCGTCCCATCGGCTGCTAAACACGCTGAGAGGCGTCAGAGGCCGAGGGGCAGGGGACGCGCACGCGCGACAGGACAGGGCGCCCGTAGTAGCGTTGTAGCGCCACTGCCTAGTATTAGGCTGAGCGCGGCCGCCGCGCGAGGCGCGGCTTATGATGAGTACAGCGTACTTGTTTACTCAATATGGACCGCAGTGTAGCTGGGGGAATCAACTGTAGTGCTCTGTCATCGTCGCCGCGCCTTGGTAAGGCGCGCCCTTTTCCCTTGCCGCCGCCGCCTGCCAGCGGCGGTGCCAGCGGCGACGGGGGCACATCCGTCTGACAGCGGCGGTATCGGCGGCGACGGGGGCACGCCTGCCTGACAACGGCGGTATCGGCGGGCGACGGGGGCACGCCTGCCTGACAACGGCGGCGGGCTACGGGGGCACGCCTGTCTGACACTCGTGGTGTCAGCGGCATTGGGGCGTGCCAGCCTGCCAGCGGCGGTGTCAGCGGCACCGGGCACGCCCGCCTGCCCGCAATAAATGCGGCAGGTGGGCGAGGCGCCCGCCTGAAGGCCCCCTGCCACGCGCCTTGTGGGCACGTGGCAACGCGAGACCTTTCCGTGCCCAGCGGTCACGTGGCGGCTCCGGACCTCCACGCGTTCTGGGGGCACGTGGCGGCCCCGGACCACTGGGGGCGCCGACTCCGGACCTCCCCGTGCCCTGTGGGCACGAGGCGCCCCCGAACCACCGAAGGTACGGGCCCCGGGCTCCGGCCCGAGAGGTCCGGACCTCTTCCCGCATGGCTGGGAGAGGCTCGGTCCTCAAGGTGGTCCGGGGCCTCCCCTGTGGGCCGGGTGCGTGGCCCTAGCTTCTCCAAGGAGTGGGCCGGGCCCATCTGTATGCGGCCTTAG